>OX465295.1:94755144-95390144 GCA_949987735.1 Leucophora obtusa
GACCCCTACCATTTGTCTCACAGTGTTATCAATAAGGTGCCAATTTTACGTTCCGAATCTAGTTAACTAACCCTCAAATAAGCTAAAAAAAAAATATGATTTTTTGCTATTTAGAAATTTTCATATAAAAAGTCGTTTAATCGAGTTTTACCTAAAAAAGACGAAAAGTCGACTTTTCAAAATTTGAAAAAAGTCGAAAAATCCACTTTTTGTTGCAACTATATAACCCTAGTACACCGTGATACAGTTTACAAAGCTATTAGACGTTACGAAGAAGGTTTAACCATTGACAGAAGATATTATTCTGGAAGATATTGTTAAGGACAAGATATTATTAAGGGCAGAAAAGTTGAAAACCTCCTTAGAAAAGCACCGAATACATCTGGATGAAAAGCTGTTTGATTACCCCAATGTGTCGATCTCTTTGTACGAAAAGCGAAAGCCAAATGTTTCAGGTAGGAATGCACCAAAGAATTCTGAGGCAAAAACTAGAGGAAAAAATTTAAACTAATTTTTTATGGAAAAATGTACCTGCTGCTGTGTCGGTTTTTCTTCGATCTCACACCTTATGCACAAACTTTATTAATTTTAATGAAGTTTTGAAGTATTCCATAATTTTTATTTTTAATTAATTACCCAGCTGAATGTGTCTTAAAGACAACGTCAGAAACGCCGCTTAAGTGACAAGTCAGCAGGCGTAGACATTTACCAAAGACTTCTTAAAGACATGTCCGCACTTTTTTACTCTTTTTTAAGCAACGCTGACAAACTGCCTACTTGTCATCATCACAGGCATTTGTTCTTAACGCTGACTAATTAGATATTCGTCAACATCACAATAGTTTTTCTTTATTCGGGCGGACTATCTTAACTGCCTATTAGTCAGTATCACGTCTTAATAAATCTATAAAACAAAAATAATAAAAAAAATGATTTTGCCTTGACAGCGATTTAAACTGCGAACCTCAAAACTAAAAACATATCAATGTCTGGGCGTCTAGACCTTTTCACCATTATCGATTAAAACTTGTATGTATTTACATAATATGAATTCAATACTGAATTTAGACTGAGCAAAAACTACCTAGTTTGTACAAAACTAGTTTTTGCTTGTTTTTATATATGCGTTTTGACAAATAAAAACTAGCAAGAGCCAAAAACTATGTATTTTTCCCTTAGTCTAAATGCAGTATAAGACAAAATTCAAATTTAAAAGGAACATTCAAATAAAATTAATATAATTTGAATTTTCTTGCAGGAAGATTCAAATAAAATTTAACCCTTTCACTACCGACTTTTTGTTTGCGGATGTATCGTTATTTTGATTTCAGATTCTTATTTAGAGTCCTCAAATTAGAAAAAAATATGTAACATATTTTGCACCCTTCCACTCCTTCCCACCAAAAATGACGTTCGAAAATCGATTTTTTCAAACTTCTGAGCCCCGTTTTACCCCTTAAACATTCGAGTAGCCTAAAATCCTTTGGTTGGTTTCCTTCTCATCATAAAACGAAGCTATATGCCATATTTCAATTATCTATCTTCATTAGTTTAGGGGAAACACCAAAACACCCTTTTCACGGAGATTATGATACATTAAAAAAATTAGACTTCTTTAACAAATATCGCGACCATATTGTCATGCTGAACTGTTTATACATATAATGATTTTTATTTGAATTCCAAGATCCTAATAAACGTATTTGCAAAAAGTGTAAAGGTTTTTTTGCATTATTAAATTTTATATATTCTTTTAAAGAAGGGTAGTGAAAGAGTTAAGAATTAAATTTTAAAAATGGAATATATGAATTTTCAAAAATATTTTTATTAATATGGTTTAGGTGAACGGGTAAGGAGATGAACTAACAAATAAAAGACTTTCTGGTTCGTCAGCAGGTTTTTATAAATTTTTTGCATGGGAGCGGATCACCATGTCATCAACGACAGAAACATGTGGCTAAGCCGTCATTAAGACGTCTTCGTGAAATTTCCAACTGGGTATCCAAAAATATCTATTGACATATATAGTAAAATTTAAAGCAATTCCTTAAAATCTTTTAAATTATAACAAAGTTTGCAATTGGCCCTAGGTTTTGAAATAATAGAAAAAGTAGTTCCGATTTTTGTTCGTGTCATATATGATAATAAATACTAGCCGTTTTTTATAATCACTTGGATTTAATAAATCCAAAAAGTATTTCTAAAAGTGCTCAACAGATGGGGTTAGATTCTCCCTATTTTATTTTATTTATTTATTTATTTTGATATATCCTGTACAACAAGAGTAAATCTTATAATTAAAGTACAGGAAAGCAGTTTGTGGAAAACATATATTGCAAATTGTAAAAAAATAATCATAAAAATTAAACCGTATTCTAATATATAAGTAAAAAATTTTCTAATATCACAAAGAAAAAATAAATATTAACAATAATTTAATTTAATATGTCTGTCAAAGAGTCAACATTGTAAGAAACAAAAATTTAATTAAAATTAGGCAAAAATATTGAAAAGAAAATGTCTAAAGCTGTTTGCGTTGCTGTTGAGCTGCTGGTTTGCTGGAAGATCTCTCCAAAGACGTGGAGCATTTATGTAAAAATGCCATTCAGATACATGATATCGGTGCATAGGTATTATTGTCCCTCTTCCCCTTTGGGATATGGCAAACTGTATAAGGGCATAAAGATACGGAGGATTCTTTGTATAAATAATTTTATGATAAGCTAAAAGTACTCGTATCTTAAGAAGGCTCTCGAAAGATACACCATAGAGTTTTGTGGCAAATTTTAAAAAGGATTTTTTATCCGACACTTCTTTCACCCTAATTTTTAATACCGAATTCGATGATGAAGGATTTTACTTTAACTTTTAATTTTTAATTATATTTTATATAAAACAGCGACAAACAGTCTGCCTTTTCAGTTTTATCACTTCAATTTATATTTTTACACAATTGAAAAATTCCATTGCAATATTTAATATTCACTAATTGGATTTAATTAAATTACTTACTGTAGAGTGAAAAATTGCCATTTCTATTTCAGCTATTTCTCCATGTCCAAGATTAAAAATATGTATTTGGTGAGGTGTAGTTTTTTTTTCTAACCATATTTCATAAAAAAAAAATTAAATAAAAACCTTTTATTTGTTAGTTTTTTGTTTCTCTTTTAATGTTCATTCGTATTTTTTTTTCTGACATTAAATTAATAGGCTGTTTCATATATTTGTGCTTTTATTATAGATTTATTAAATCCAGCTTTTTTTTTGGATTTAATAAATCCACTTTTTGTATGAAAAATTCTAAATCCAGGTTCATAAAATACACGCTAACTGTAAATTTGATGTGAATAAATGCGAAATACTTTCCCTGTAAGGATGGAGTTGATATGGAAAGACTCATATGTTGATTTATTGCCAATTATGTGAAAAAAAAATTGTGTTAAAAACTTGAATGGTATTTTTAACGACGCATACCTTGAAATCAATGTTTGCAAAGGGTAGTCCAACCAAAACGCACGATGTTAATTGTAAATAGAACAAAAAGTTTTCAGTGCATTATCTTAATATTTTTTATTATGATAGAAGGATCTATGACAATAATGTGTGAAACAAAATATCGGCCAAATGCTCGCCACGGCTTCGGTGGCATACCTCTATCCGATGGTCCATATTTTCAATGACTCTGAGACATAATTGAGGTTCAATGTCGTTAATGTGCCGAATTATCTCATAATTTAGCTCTTGAATTGTTCTTGGCTTATTGATATACACTTTTTCTTTTAAATATCCGCAAAGAAAGAATACCAACGGTGTCAAATGACATGATTGTAGCGGCCAATTAACATCGCCACGACGTGAGATAACACGGCCATTGAGTTTCTCGCGCAAAAGAGCTTTTGTTTCGTTGGCTGTGTGGCAAGTGGCACCATCCTGTTGGAAGCACATATCGTCCAGATCCATATCCTCAATTTCTGGCCACAAGAAGCCCAATATCATCTCGCGATAGCGAACACCGACGACGAGTCGATGTTGACGGCTCTTCTGTCACACTATCGCGAACAAGAGCAATATTTTCCGCAGAACGAACTGGGCGATCATTCACAGGTGTTTTCACATTTCCTACAGACCCGGTTTGCTGAAATTTGCGAACAATTTTCCCGATTGTGGACACATTTGCTCAATTATGCTGACCAGTGAAGTGCACGAAAAAGGCTTCAACAATATTAACGCGCTGCTCAATTGTGTACCTCTTCGTGGTTGTATTTGTCAAATACTGAAACAAAGAAATGTCAAATTACGTTTGGCAAAAAACTTGACGTTAAGGTGTGACTCACAATTAACATCGTGCATTATGGTTGGGCCAAGCTTTTTTATAACACAGTACAACACTAAAAATGCATCGGGCATGCGACATATAAATTCTGATAGATTTTAGGATGAATATTGCGAATATGAACACCAAATTTCAAAATTAGCTCTACTTTTTGAAATATTCGCAAATTTAATTTTTAGATAAAAAAAAAACAATTTACCTGACTAAACCACGGATAATTTTTAATATTTAAAAGTACAGACTTTGGGCTATCAATTTATTTTGCTTAGGTAGAGGATCTAGGATATAATTGCAGTTAAAGTGAAAACTTCACTTATTTTCTTATTTTGCAAATCTAGTAAAATACCTTAATCGAATTTGCAAAATCCTAACACATGACGTAAATCTGTATTCCACTAAATTCATTTTATCAAATGAATCACAACTTCTGCATCAACATTTGCAGAAAATTCAATCTGAAATACAAATTTTATATCTTTTTTATTTCAAATTAATTTTATATGTAAATATTTACTATGGCAAAAGAAAATAAATCATTATTTTTTAGGAATTTTAACTTTAATAACCCGAATCTTCGTTAAAATTGATTTGAAAATGTATGTTTTATATTCTTGAATGGTTTCTTCTGGGTTTTGTAATTTAAGATTCGTCACAGACCCCTTAATCTTTAGGTATCAAAAAAGTCAATCTTTTCCAGATTTAGTGAATTTTAACTTAAAATTAAAATAGAAAATTCTAAATTTTTTTGGTAAATTAAGTAACACGAGATGATTACAAAAGGTAAAAATTCAAATATTGGATATGTCTTTCATCCCAGATTATTTATCAACGAAACCGTGAAATTTAAACTTTAAATACATAAGGTATAGGGAATACTATCGCAGCTGTCAAAAGGTGCTATATATCAAATTAAAGGGCGTATTTCATCATTTTAAAATGTTACAGGAAATAGCGTTATTACTTTCAATTTCAATTCAATTATAGCTAACTTCTGGTGCCATATTCGTGATCTGCATCACAAAGTCTATTAGATATGATGTGTCGCAATCGCGATACATCAACATTTTCTTATTTTGTTGTACTGTGTAATTGTATTGTATAATATAGTAAAGCCAAACTTGAAACATTTTCGATTCGAAAGCTTTAACACTGCAGAAAAGTTGTGGAAAAACATATCCAATCGAAGGCAAATAAAATTTTGTAAATCAGTTAATGTTTTCCGATTCAGCAATTTCCGAGTTCTAAAAAAAATTATCAAAATATATTTTATATAGTGTAATAAATATGATAACATTCACAGATATTATAAATTGAATTTGTAGAAAAGTTTCCAAAATATGGCAATACTGTTTTACTTTACATTACTGTTATGACTTCAGTAGGAGTCGCATAAAAGTAAAAAATAAATAAAATAAAACTAATTTTGTTATTGTATTTCATATAAATTTTAAGCCAATTTATGAAAATTTTAATCGAAATGTGTTGTGGATCAAATGTATTTCGAAAACTATTCTAATGAATTTGCTTTCCTGCCCCCACACACTGCCTATTTCCCGAGTTATTGAGGTTACAACTTGGTAAATAATAAATTTTTACTTTTAGCGTCTGTCTTCAAAGTGCTCATTATGGTAATAATTCTTACGCCGAATATTTTTTCTTTTTTAGTAGCCTGCAACTGTTGAGTAGTGACTTAAATCAACTTAAAATAGTTTGTAAATTATAATAACAGAATATACCATTTAATGTAAATGAGATTTCACTTTTAATCTGGTCAACATACTGTTTTCTAAATCAAAATTTTTTTTATTTATTTTTAAATATTGCTTAAATAACTGAAAAATCGATAAAAAAAAAACACAAATGGTTATTCAGTTAAAACAATGAACATATTACCTACAGATTCGATACCCAGCAAATACATGGTAATGACAGGTCATTACCATACGGATTACCAAGTAATGATAGCGCTTTACATTCTGCATTACTTTAAAATACAAAGTAATGACTTTCCGATAATAAGTTATGGAAGTACTTATATATTCTTGCAAAATAATGACTTACTGGTAATTGATTAAATAAGTACTGATTTAGTCTTTTTTATATTAATATTTTATTTATAAATTTGTTTTATCCTAAATAGGAAATTTTTCAAAGTAAAGACTTTTTTTGCCAATATACCCAGTCCCAGTGTAGAAACGGTAATGACATATCATTATTTTTTGGACTACCAGTAATGACACCCACTTACCTTCTGCATTATTTTAAAACATATAATAATGAGTTACTGATAATGACTTATTTTTATCATTATTTCAAATAGAAAATAATTTTTTAGATTTTTTTGAAAATTTTTTGAAATCTATTTTTAGACTCAATATTTTTTAAACACTGGTAAGGATATATGTAAGCACATATTTTTTGATTTTTTGTATGTTGGCGAGTAAGCTTACTTGTGTGCAGCAGGTCAACTGTGTTTTTATCTATTAAATATTACATGTCGATATAGCTCAGATGGTAGAGCTGTTGACTGGCAATCTGTAGACCCAGGTTTGATCCCCGCACCAGCAAATTTTATTTAAAAAAAAAATACAATAAAAAATATTTTTTTTTATGTAATTTATTTTTTAGAAAATCTATTTTTAGACTCATTATTTTTGTCAGTACTTGTAAGCACATAGGTAACGATATATTTTTAGATTTTTCGTATGCTGGTGTGTAACAACAACTCATTATTTTTCGCGACATCGCCATATAAAGGTAATAAGAAATGTAATAACAAAAGTAAGTAGTTACCATTACCAAGTATGTAGTTACATAACCACTTATCTGGTAATGATTTTCTACACTGGGGTGTAAAAAATCATTACTGGGGTAGAAAATCATTACCAGATATGTGGTTATGTAACTACATACTTGGTAATGGTAACTACTTACTTTTGTTATTACATTTCTTATTACCTTTATATGGCGATGTCGCGAAAAATAATGAGTTGTCGTTACACACCAGCATACGAAAAATCTAAAAATATATCGTTACCTATGTGCTTACCAGTACTGCCAAAAATAATGATTCTAAAAATAGATTTGCTAAAAAATAAATTATATAAAAAAAATATTTTTTATTGTATTTCTTTTTTTTAATAAAATTTGCTGGTGCGGGCATCGAACATGGGTCTACTGATTGCCAGTCGATAGCTCTACCATCTGAGCTATATCGACATGTAATATTTAGTAGATAAAAATATAATTGACCTGCTGCACACAAGTAAGCTTACTCGACAACATACAAAAAATCAAAAAATATGTGCTTACATATATCCTTACCAGTGTTTAAAAAATATTGAGTCTAAAAATAGATTTCAAAAAATTTTCAAAAAAAATCGAAAAAATGATTTTCTATTTGAAATAATGATAAAAATAAGTCATTATCAGTAACTTATTATTATATGTTTTAAAATAATACAGAAGGTAAATGGGTGTCATTACTGGTAGTCCAAAAAATAATGATATGTCATTACCATTTCTACACTGGGACCATCTGAGCTATATCGACATGTAATATTTAATAGATAAAAACATAATTGACCTGCTGCACACAAGTAAGCTTACTCGCCAACATACAAAAAATCAAAAAATATGTGGTTACATATATCCTTACCACTGTTTAAAAAATATTGAGTCTAAAAATAGATTTCAAAAAATTTTCAAAAAAATCTAAAAAATTATTTTCTATTTGAAATAATGATAAAAATAAGTCATTACCAGTAACTCATTATTATATGTTTTAAAATAATGCAGAAGGTAAGTGGGTGTCATTACTGGTACTCCAAAAAATAATGATATGTCATTACCGTTTCTACACTGGGTAACTAACTATTTTACAATGTAGGGTAACCACTTATTTACTAACTTCTGAGTAACCACTTATTCTATCTTTGTGAGTAACTACTAATTCTGTCACTATGGGTAACTCGTTATTTGCACTTTTTTTGTAAGCGAGAGGGTAATGACCACCCGTGAATTTTTGGACATCGCGAACAAAAGTAATGTTGCGAGTAAATAGCCTGGTAAGTAGTGAAACCCGTTGTGTGCTACTTACTCGCTTAATTACTCGGTAATGTCTGTTTTTGCTGGGATACATATAAATATTGATGTCATTTAATTGAAATTGTTTAATTTTTTATCTTTGTTTTTTATCAGCAAAGTTAAGACACACACAATACTAACACATCATTTGTGAACGATTTTATATGTGTATTAAATCGCTGTTCAGCAAGACCTTGTAAATTTAATTGACATAATGTGGTATAAGTATATTCAAAATTGTTTGTAAATAACCAATATTATTTCAATTTAATTTTAATTAAAAAAAAAAACAATAATTTTTTTTTATAGCAGCGAGCCATAGTATACTATAGTAGCCCCACTCAATAAAAAATTGAGAGCTTGTCCCTATCTCATGTAGTTGTAGTGGTATTAAGAACCATATGTACAAGTAAAATTACAAACACTACTCCATTTTTTCAAATGACAGAAAAAGAGTAAAGCTACAAATTATACTATGCAGCCAGCAAACTAAAATTTAACCCCCAAATTCATAAACGCTTTACAAAGTTATTGGAGGTCTATTGAAAAAATTTTGTATGAAAAATTTGTTTTGTAAATCTCCTACATCGTTACAAAGTATTTATGAATTGAGAGGTAAATTTATAAAAAATTCAAATTTATAATAACTGTAACCGTTTTGTTGGTGAATTTTTATAACATTTGAAACAAACGAGAAAAATAAAATCAAAAATCTTTCAGGACATAGGCATTATATTCCGCTTTCAGGGGCTTTCGGTGACACACCCTAGCATATAAATTAAGTCAGTTATGACAAAAATTTCCGTCGGATTATTTTAGCCAATTTTAGCTAGAATTTCAAAATCATAGAATTTATAACAGGTTAGCCAACTGTTCGAATTTATATTGGATCATAACACTTCTTCTATATATTTCTATTACGTTAACCTCCCAGTGGGCTGAAGCATACGCCAGTGTTTATTAAAAACCAACTTGTTTTTAAAATTTGCAAAAAGTGAACTAATTCCTTACAGAATTACTTCAACACTGAATTCGTTCAATTTCATTTTCGTTCAGTGAATTAAAAAACCAAGACATTACATAACGTACAAAAATTCAATTGGAGAGAATTTTGTACTTTTATCTATGAAGCTAAAAAATTGGCAACCCGGTGAAAAATGTTCATATACGCTCAAACATGTTCATATATGGTTTATGTATGGACACATATGAATAAATATGAAATTTTTATGAACATATATGGATTTTATATGAACATATATGGAAGTATATGTGATTCCATATATGGAAAAAATTTCATATACAGACATATATGGAAGCATCTGTTATTTCCCAGCAAAATATTGGTAACGACACCTCATTACTATCTGCATTACCAAAAATGATATATCATTACCTTTTGCATTATTTTATAATATAAAATAATGACTTCCTAATAACGGCCTATTGTATTCATTGTTTCTAAATATAAAATAATGAATTACTCGTATTAGTTTAAATAAGTACTTTTTACACAGTTAAATTTTTTTATTATATGTAAATATGTTTTATGTTTAAATTTTTATGGCGAGTCCTAAAATTACACACTAGAGAAAACTTAAATTTTTCTGAATGTATTTCGTAAGGCTAATAGTATTTGCCTAAATCCTTATTTTTAAGAATCAAGTAAGCAATCGGATAACCACTTATAATTAAACTTTTTGTAAGCATGTGTGTAACCACTTATTATTCAAAATCTTATAACTACTTATTTCTCATTTTTTCGTAAGCGAGCGGGTAAGCGTGACTACTTATAAAAACGACCACGCCAAACAAAAATAATGAGTTTAGACGCCAAAAAATAAGTTGTGCGGAGCTATGAATTTCTATTATATAACCACTTATTTGGTAATGAAAGATTTTGCTGGGTTCATATATGGAAATGGCACTCATATATGGACAAATATGAAAGTATATGTTATTCAATTTATGCAAAAGGGACTTGTATATGAACATATTTCGAAGAATACATTTTTCCATATATGTAAAAGGAACTCATATTTGGATAAATATGGAATTATATTTAATGCCATGAATAAAAAAAGGAACATATGTAGCGCCTAATTTGAATGTCATACATAAATTTATATCTATCGTACAACCTTATAATAAAGGACAGCAACGTTCGCAGATATTCGCATATATTTAATAAATGTATATGTTCATATATGTCCATATATGAACATATACTTTGGTGTTACCTCATTTTTCGGATCCATAAATATATGGTTGAACCATAAATGTTCATATATGGACATTTTTCACCGGGAAACGTTAAATATCAAGGTATTCCACATTACCTCCTCATAACCTAAATTAAGAAACATCATTAAAAATTAACCATATTAGCGTTTATTAAATGTATTTTAAATCATATTCTTTAAATTATTTTTCAGCAGAAACTGAATCAGTCTTTTTGTGCAAAATTAACTATTGAATATACATATTTACGAAAAAAGTGAAAGAACAAATATTCTATTCTATTTTACTGAAAAGTAACGTTTGCGATTTTTCGCACAACTTCATAACATATAATTCAGTATCCAATATGTGCGTTTAAATATATTTCCAAATAATTACTATTTTCTCAAATAAGCGGATGTTCCACATTACCAGCACTTAATTTTTTGTTTTTGTTTTTTACAAAATATCCAAGTCATATCAAAATCGAAGTGCTTAGCTCGAAGTAGCTTTACTGAATGTGATTTCTATATTAAATTGTTTTAAAAGTTTTTGTTATGAAAAAAGGACTAACTAATGACCCTTAAAGCTGTTCATTATTAACACCTCGTAAATGCATGACACTTTATAACATTTTAGTTATTTCTTGTTGTTTCATGGTTATTAAAAATGTGATCATTTACTTGTTGACTCATATTCGCCAATTTTAAGTGAGTATGAAACCATAGAACCATATACACTAATGCTACTACAGTGTTGGCTGTCAAAGTTGTAAAATCAACCTTAACCAGCTGGACTGTCTTTAAAAGAGGTTTACAAAATATAACGTGATATTTCGTCAAATGAAAAGTATTTAATCACAAGTTAGACCACTTCAGTAGAAAACTAAATTAACGACATTTTCTGCCTGTATATAAACCCTTTTGAAAAATTCTTTAGAAAATAATTCTAATATTAATTACAATTAGCTTTATGACGGTTACACTTTACTAAAAATAACGAAAAATTTCTATCCCGCGGCAACGACATCTCTGAACAACACTTGGTATCCAACTACAGAATTTGACTAAAGCGCATCATATTGTGAGGAGATAATAATAACTTTCTAATGGAAAAATAAATTATTCACTCTAAGTTAATTAAGGCTCTTCTGAGTAAAAAAAAAGACACATTGTGTAGACTGTGGGTGACGAAACTTCAGATAGCTACACTCATCGCTGTGCCGACCGTGATGTATCTATTTAAGAGCTGATGTCCCGAGTCCAAGTCTGAGAGTTGCTGGTTCAATGTCTAGTCATACGCAATATAGAAAAAATATTCCGAATAGAGAGAATTTAACAATTTAATCAATTAACGCATTAACTAAACACTGTTAGTAAGGACTAACAATGGATGTGGGACGAAACTGCGGCAGTCTGGTAATTCACTTGTGTCCATTAATTTTGTTCAATAAATATATTTCTTTCTTCTTCCTGTAATTGAGCACTATGTACAATTTACTAAATGTTTCGAGAGAAAAAATGGTGCAAGAAAGTCACAAATTTAAAATTTTGTTAAATTCTGAAATTTCACACACATTGCAAAGAGTATATATTTTATAAAGAGACTGCGGAACGCTCTATCACTGAGAAAGCTTTTATTCCATCATGTGTCTTCAAACAGAAACATACTCAAACCAATACTAATGTACTCATAAAAACCAAATATTTACATATATCAAACATCATTATTTGCTCTCTTTATATGACTCAACATCAACTTTAACCAGGGAAGGGAAAAAACTTCGAGCGAGCCATCCCAAATGATTTAGTTATTATAAAAATCAACAATGGGACCTCAATTACACTATATCAAACAGTATTGTGGTGCTAGGTTATGAATAAAAAATAAAAAAAACCACAGGTACAAAATTGCAAAATAATGGCGAAATTAGAAAAATGGCTTTGTGGTTCAAAAAATGAACTAAAGACATAATTAGCGATTTACATTCTGCAAACGAATACACTGATGGCAAAATTTTCTGTTTGGCAAAATTTTTTACACAAAGTTTTTTTTGCAACTAACCATTAAACTTTATTTTAGGAGATGTATATTATAGTTCCTAGATTATAAATTTAAAAAAACCGCACTAAAACATTGCAAAATAATAGCGAAACGCGTAAAGACTTTATGGTCGCAAAAAATAATTAAAAAAATTAGAAATGTAATAATTCCAGTTCCAGAACAATTTCCTTATTATGAATTAACATAATAAATACTTATTTCCAAAAATTGCTATTTTTTTCATCGGGATACTCTCCTGACAAATACTTCACAGAGTTTTTGCTTTCAAAAACCTCTACACTTTCAGAAATGGAAATACGATTGTTTTGGGGATTTTCCAGATCCCCTTCATCAGTTTTCTTTAGAAAGTGGCGGCATTACTGCAATACAAATTAAGGCATCAAAATCTCATATTAAATGTAGTCTGCTACATCAACAAAATGTGTATGAAGCAAACAATAAAATATGTTTTCGAAGTCTTCCGCAAGCATAACCAACAATTGCAATATTCTGAAAGTTTTTTTTTAATAATTAAAAAACAGCGAATAGCATTCTGCAAACGAAAATAATAAAGGAAAAATTTAGCTTTTTGCGACTTCTTTTTTTTTTTTGCAAACTAAGATCCCAACTTTGGTGGAAAAATTAGTACTATAGTCCCTATATTATGAATTTAAAAAAACCGCACTTAGAAATTTGCAAAAAAGTCACGGAAAGTGAAAAAAGGCTTTATGGTGCAAAAAATGAATTAAAAAACTTAGTCATCGTTTTACATTCTACAAACAAATATATTCATGCAAAAATTTAACTTTTCGCAAATTTTATTTTTCGCAACTAGTCACCAAACTTTGTTTTATGAAATGTGTATTATAGTCCCTAGATTAAATGAAAAAAAGACCACACTTAAAAAATTGCAAAATAATAGTGGGATGCGAAAAAAGACTTTATGTTACTAACATTAATTTAAAAAACTTAATCAGCGATTTACATTCTATAAACATCAACTAAGGTGGTGTTTCTAGATAACGTTTTTTGTCACATGAACGAAAATACAATAATAAAATACATGCAATGCAAAAACAAAATACATGTAGTCACTCATTCGCCGAACAACGCACGTCTTGTAGAAACCCCCCGTAAGTATCCCATGTCATATGCACACAGAATATGAATTATATGAAATCGATTACTTTGTATAGACTTGTTGTTCTAAAGGGTATTTAGAAAAAAATCGTCGTGTTGAAAATTTTCACTAAAGAGGTCATCAAAAGACTTAAATAAAATCATCACATGTGGTAACATAGAAACTAGTAGCCAAATTTGATTGATTGATTATTCTTTTTGGCAAGTTTGATATTTAAATTTATTGAATGCTGTCATAAAATACATTAGTCGCTTATGACGGTTTTTACTGTCCACAAATTTAGTATTCCCATCATCGTTTTGTATATTATTTGTATGCATTCATTTTTAACCCTAGAAAGATAACGTACGTCTGCGAGACGTATGGATTTTGCATTTTATGCTCTCTTTCTCTCAATCGTTAACATAGAAAGTTCTCACGTTTATTTATCTCAGTCGTTAGCAGTAGCTTGATGGTGGTGGTTGTTTTTCTGCGGTAAGTTGTTTATTTTCTGAGAAATGAGCATAGCATACACCTGTATGTGGAGACCACAAGAATTTAATTTGTGATTCTTGCATATAATGCACTTTGAATTTAATTTTTGTTTATTTGTTTAGTTCAATAATTTTATTAATTTCTAATTGGAGTACAAATTTTTTATTTTTTTTTAGTTTTTAAACAAAACCAAAGTTCTTTAAAGAAGACTTTAAATGTTCTCATTATTTTTAATACATATTTTATTTTAATTTTATATTTAAGTTTTCTGTAACAATAAATAAAAATAAAATGAAATTGAATAAAAAAAATTATCTCAAAAAAAATTGTATCAATATTTGACTATTTAATGTCCTTAGAAGGATTTAAAGAAGTATACGTCTCACAGACGTATCGTTATCTTTTCAGTACAAAAAAATAACGTTATCTTTCTAGGGTTAAATATATTTATATTTTACTATACTTGAGGGTAACACAACACTATATAAAAACTTGTATATTCTTTACATTTTACAGATGGTTTTACTAGACGGTTGCACTTACAGCAATTGGAAATGTCATTTGAGAAACATAAAAAAAATTATTTTTAAATATATAGTACTGTCAGTGTACACCACTTGATATTCATTTTTAAGTAACATAAACATAATAATCACAAGGATTATCACCACTGCGCATAACTCAAATGTTAAATGTCCGGAAAATGGCTTCGTCGCCCCTTGGCAGTAGTTAAATATTTAAATATTTTAGTAAGTGAAATTGTCGTCTGGCAACTGGGGTAAATAAAAACGTTTACTATTTACACTGAACAAAAAAACAAAAACCTAAAAAGACACAAATTATATATGAAAGAGGTAATACAAATGAGTTTTTTTATTTCGATATGCAAATAAAAATATACATTCTGATTTTAAAAGTATCCGTTTTTCTTTAAAATGGAATACTTAAGGTTTTGAATTTTAGGGCCAGTTTTACAGTCAGAACTAAGAACGATTTTTGTCTAAAATATACCTTAAATTAGAAATTTTGTTTGAATATTTCCGACTTAAGTGAAATTTAAGAAAAAATTCATTCTTAGTTCTGGCAATAAAACTGGCGCTTAATCTGTTTAAATATCTGACGTCTAACTTTCAGTGAAAGTTTTATGTATGCCTCATCTCACAATCCTCAGTTTTTCTTGTCATATAAAATTTTATGTATGCGTTGCCACTTAACCCGTTTTTTACTGAAGTTAGTGGACTCAAATGTTTGAAGACAAAAAGAAAATCAGCGGGCCCTTAAAAAACTAAATTTTAGTATTTATACCCTTCACCAATATGGGGAGAGTTTATAATAAGTTTGTGCTTATGCTCGTAAGCACCAAAAATACTGGAGATAGACCCACCTAGTCGAATACCAATCGACTCAGAATCACTTTCTGAGGCGATTCATTTATATTTTTTCAACTAAAAAATAAATTTCAAATTACTGCCGTCAGCTTAAAATTCAAGAGGATTCTCTCAATTAAGACGTTGGGGAAAACTGTGCGCCAATGATTCTGCGGTTTCCGGATTCGTAAATGAATTTTAAAAATTAAGTCATAAATCTTCGGCTTGAAAAAGCTTATGCTCTTGGCCTTTAACTTAACTAGTACTCTATAATTTCTGAAAATTCTACAAGTCATATTTTTCTGAAAATTGAATCAGGTTAGGAATAGAAAAACTATAAAAAAGTGGGCTTATTTCATTTTGAAAATGAAGACTTTCAAAACTAGAGCGACGAACTATGGAATAATGATTGTTGGGCCAATATGAAGGCATGGCTTGAAATTATACTTTCAGAGCCGCTTAAAAGATTTGAAGGAGTTACGGCCTAGGATTGAATTTTTTACCCGAAGGTTTTTGGTGCCACCAATGTTTTTAAAATTCTGGATCCATATCGAGAACTATTTCAAGATCACAATTTGTTGTAAAAATTATACTTTAAAGTATTTTAGATTGGTAAATACTAGAGCGCTGAATGAATGTTTTACAAAACATTTTCTTGCATGCGCTGATGAGAGATTCGACGATTTTTAATACTAAATATAACAAAGATTGACAATTTTACTTATTTGTAGTTATTTAAAAGACATTAAAATTTGGACCATTACAAAAAAAATAAATAAAACAGAAAACAAAAACAAACGAGTAAAAAGCTTAACGTCGGGCATGCCGACTATACAATACCCTACACCAGTCTGGGTAAAAGCCAACTAATGTTTGGATCCGAAATTCGAATGGGTTAAAATGGGGCTTGTATCAAAATTTTCTATAATGTGAGTCAGCGCACCAAATTTCATTAAAATATTTTAATATTTGCGATCTGCAGTTTGTAACCAAGCCAATTTTGGGGGGACCCTTATACTAGGTCTAAACATGGACCGATGTTCGCCAAAATCAATAGGCTTCGTCCGTGGGCCAAAATAGGTCTGTTCACCAAATTTCATCAAAATATGTTAATATTTGCGCCTGCAGCGTATAAACAATATAATTTTAGGGGGACCCTTATATGGGCACTAGGTCTAAACATGGACCGATGTTCCCCAAAATCAATAGGCTTCGTCCTTGGGCCGACATAGGTCTGTGTACCAAATTTCATCAAAATATCTTAATTTTTGCGATCTGCAGCATATAAATAATATAATTTTGGGGGGACCATTATATGGGCACTATCTCTAAACACGAACCGATGTTCACCAAAATCAATAGGCTTCGTCCTTGGGCTGATATAGGTCGGTGTACCAAATTTAATCAAAATATCTTAATATTTGCGACCAGCAGCGTATAAACAATATAATTTTTGGGGGGACCCTTATATGGACACTAGGTCTAAACATGGACCGATGTTCACCAAAATCAATAGGCTTCGTCCTTGGGCCAACATACGTCTGTGTACCAAATTTCATCAAAATATCTTAATATTTGCGATTTGCATCGTATAGACAATATAATTTTGGGGGGGACCATTATATGGGCACTAGGTCTAAACATGGACCGATTTTAACCAAAATCAATACGCGTCGTCCTTGCGCCGACATAAGTCGGTGTACCAAGTTTCATCAAAATATCTTAATATTTGCGACCTGTAGAGTGCGCACAAGAATGCATGGACAGACAGACAGACAGACGGACGGACGGACATCGTTAAATCGAAATAAAAAAAAATTCTGAGCCGATCGGTATACTATAAGGTGGGTCTAGGACCAATATTTTTTGGTGTTACAAACATCAGCATAAACTTATAATACCCTGACCACATAGTGGTGTAGGGTATAAATATGTTGGTTTTGTATAAGAAAACGTTTTTTGAATGTTTTGCAAAACATTCATACTGGCCTCTAGTAAATACAAATCTGATAATAGCTTTACAATAAAAAAAAAATAATGGAAGTTTTTTCAAAATGGTGGAATTCATATAAAATAATTATTCGGAAAATTTTTGGGATCGCTGAATACGAATCTCATATCAGATTTTAGAAACTCAAAATGAATGACTTTTTTTTTTAATTGATCAGATTCGTATCAATTAGTTTTTTTGGAAAGTTCTGGGAGTCGCGGAATATGAATCTGATACTAAAATTTAGAAGTTCGAAACAGAGTATCAATAGGGTTGTTAAATTTTTTTTTTAATATTAGTCGGATTAGTTTTTAACAATTAATCTACTATACTAGATCCGCCATTTTAGTTTTGGAAAATCTAATGTCAGATTTGAATTTAGCGATCTCAAAAACTATAAAATACAATGAAAATACTTTGTAGCTGAAATTAACTGAAAAACAGTTAACACAAAGAAAAAATTATCTGTATGCTATTAATGAATTTTTAATTTAATTCAATGAAGTTTCGTTGGAATGCGTCCATTAAAATTTTTCTTAAAATTAATGCAGTTTCTAATAAAAAATTTTATGAAAATTTTCAGGTTAATTTTTAAAAATTTCATACTAATAGTGAAAAAGCTTCATCGAAAATAGTTTAATTATACCCTACACCACTACGTGGTCAGGGTATTTTAAATTTGTGCTGATGTTTGTAACAGCAAAAAATATTGGTCCTAGACCCACCTTATAGTATACCGATCGGCTCAGAACTTTTTTTTATTTCGATTTAACGATGTCCGTCTGTCCGTTGGTCCGTCCGTCCGTCTGTCTGTCTGTCCATGCATTCTTGTGTGCACTCTACAGATCGCAAATATTAAGATATTTTGATGAAACTTGGTACACCGACTTATGTCGGCCCAAGGACGAAGCCTATTGATTTTGGTGAACATCGGTCGATGCTTAGACCTAGTGCCAATATAAGGGTCCCCCCCAAAATTATATTGTTTATGCGCTGCTGGTCGCAAATATTAAGATATTTTTATGAAATTTGGTACACCGACCTATATCAGCCCAAGGACGAAGCCTATTGATTTTGGTTAACATCGGTCCATGTTTAGACTTAGTGCCCATATAAGGGTGCCCCCAAAATTGGCTTGGTTACAAACTGCAGGTCGCAAATATTAAGATATTTTAATGAAATTTGGTTTGCTGACTCACATTATAGAAAATTTTGACACAAGTCCCATTTTAACCCATTCGAATTTCGGATCCAAACATTAGTTGGCTTTTAACGAGACTGGTGTAGGGTATTGTATAGTCGGCATGCCCGACTTTAACTTTTTTACTCATTTTTCATTCCCTTTGGGATGAGAAATTTTATTAAAACTGTCCCAACAAAATTCTCTCCTTGTATATGCAGCTAAAAAGCGAGAAAAGTATTTACCTTGAAAGTAATTAAAAATGTAGTTATTTTGACTTTTGAAAAATAACTAATAATTTTGTTAGAATATTTCTACCTCAAGTCCAAATTCTAATATGATATTGTCATATTAGATTTTTATTTGTTGTTTCCAAAAGTGTTGATCATTTTCATGATAGACAATACAATTGTTTCGTAGACATTACTCTACTCTTCAGTTGTCCGCAATAAGAAAATGATAACTTTCTAACTCAAACCGAGACATTACGGTACATTAAGGTACAAAAAATCAACGGGACGAGAATTTTGTACCTTCGTATATGAACTGTCTGATTTGGTAACAACAAATAAAAATCTAATATGACAATATCATATTAGAATTTGGACTTGAGGTAGAAATATTCTAACAAAATATATGAAAATATAGAAAGTACGAAAAAACAATTTTTGTATTTTTAATGCAAAAATTAAGATAATTGTTGAATAACTAATAAATATATTCAAAATAACTAACAACTTCTTAAAGTTAACTGAGAAATTTTTACTACAAAAATTTGAAAGCAACTGACGAAATAAATAAAAACTAGTGTTTTTTGCAGTCCATTTTCTTCATATTATAAGGGCATATTTTTATTTAAAAAAAAAATTTTTTCTTTCTATTATAAAAAAGATATCTAATTACTTCATCGTACTTGAAGTTTGAAGTAAAAATTCTGAAGAGTTCTCCAGTAACTATCTTTTTATGCATTGGAAATACGATATAATTTTCCGTTTTTTTTGCAAATTAATAAGATAATTCTTAAGTCTTTGGAGCTATAGTTAAAGTACAACTTTTCATTTATTAAAGAGTTATTATAAATATTGATTCATAACACAGTACAACACTAAAAATGCATCGGACATTCAACGTATCAATTCTGATCGATTTTAGGATGAATATCACGAATGTGAACACCAAGTTTTAAAATGAGCTCTAGTTTCAACTTTTAGCAAAACGACGGTTTTTTCTTTAAAATATCTTATTTTGGTAAATGAATGTTCTTTAGTTTGACTCTAGATCATAAATTAATATCACTTTCTGTTTAAATTATTTTTAAATTTAAGAAAGATGATACAAAAATACGTATTCTGTCTTGCTGGCCTTATCGAATTCTTTAAAAAAAATTTATTCTTTGTAATTTCTTGTAAAAATTGTATCATCTTTCTTTAATTTGAAAATAATTTAAACTGAAAGTGATATTAATTTATGATCTAGAGTCAAACTAAAGAACATTCATTTACCAAAATAGGAGATCAACTAAACATTCCCCTCAATATATTATTTATTCAAATACCTGAATAAACCATGGATAACTTCTAATATGGTTTAAATTATAGACCTTGAGCTTTTAGAAATGTAGCAACCTATTTGGATTATGCGAATGATCTAGGAAATCAATGCAATTAAAATGAAAACTTCTCTTATTTTCCTATTTTGCAAATCTGCTAACATCCTTTAATAGGATTTGTAAAATCTAAACACACGACGTGAATTTATATTCCACTTGATTCATGTTATCAAAAGAATTACAACTTTTAAATCAACACTTGCAGAAAATTCAATCTGAAAATCAAAATGTATGTCTTTTTTTATTTCAAATTAATTTTAGCTGTGTTTGTGCGGCAAGCTATCAACGTTGACTTATGTCATTCCCATATAAATTTGACATTAGCCTACGTCTAGTGTTAACTCTCAACGTTTCTTATGTCAAATTTGTATGGGAATGACACAAGCGAACGTTGATAGCTTGCCGCACAAACACTGCTTTTATATGAATTTATTATGGCAAAAGGAAATAAAGTAAATTTTTGAACATGCATATTTTAAAGTCGTAATTTTTTAGGAATTTTCACTTAATAGTTTAAAACTTCGTTGAAATTGATTAGAAAATATGTGTTATACATTTCTGAATGGTTTTATCTGAGTTTTATAATTTAAGATTTGTCACAGACTTCTTAGTTTTTGGGTATAAACACAATAAAGATTTTCAGCTTGAGTCAATTTTTACTTAAAATTTAAAAAGAAAATGCGAAATTTTTTCATAAATTAGGTAACCTCTAATGTTTAGTTAAAGTATGAATTAAAATATTGGATATTCCTTTCGCCGTATGTTATTTATTAACGAAAGCGTGAAAAAAGAGAAATTTCAACTTTAAATACGCGTATAGGAAACGTTATCGCAGCTGTCAAGGCCTGCAATGTATCAAATTAAAGGGCATATTTCACCATTTTAAAACGTTGCAAAAACTAGCATTCTTTCTTTCAGTTTCGTATTTTTTCAAAAAGTTTATTACTAAAACTTAATTTTCCTACAAAAACGTTTTTGCAAATATTTCTTAAACTATAGCTAACTTTAAAATTCTAAGGCCATATTCGTGATCTGCGTCCTAAAGTCTTTTAGAAATGATGTGTCGCAGCCCCGATGCATCAAATTTTTCTTATTTTGTTGTACTGTGTAATCGTACTTTTTATATTTTATATATTTTTAAAAATTGAAAAAATAAAAAAAATATTGAATTTAAACAAATTAGTTATAATACTTAAAAAAAAAATAATAAAAAAAAAATTGAAATATATTGGTACCTCCGTGAATCGAATCCCCTATCATCTGTTTACAACTACCAAATTATACCAAAATCACTTTTTATGATCACTTTTAGAACAGGGGTGTAATGGTTAGCGCGTTGGACTGTTACACGTGAGGTTGCGGGTTCGAGCCCCAATCAATGCAACATCAATTTATGAAAAATAGTAATATGTATGAGTTTTTTCTATCCCTCATACATATCGCAGCGTCCTCCTTCGGTGTTCCCATAGCACTTAACCCCACCGAAGTAAAATAATATAACAGGGCTATGAACTAAAAAGCTTCAACAAAGTTCGCCAACTTTTACTTCTTCTATGTCCCCTTTCCAAAGGAAGCAACACGTTAATTAATAGGAAGAATTTCCTGAGTGTTGCTTCTCCTTAAAAAAAAAAAAAAAAAAAAAAAAAAGTTATTATTTAGAAGCAATACTTAAGTAGTTTTGTGTAAAAAATTAAAAAAGCAGTACAAATACACTAACTGATACTTGTGAAGCATTACTTCCAATTTTTTCCGTTTAGAAATAAATGGAAACATATGTAAAAACGAAATTTTTTAAAAAATATTACTCGAAGCATACAAAAAGTAACCGAATGTACAATAATGTTTTGATCGTATGTGCGTCACTATTTTTTGTATTTAGTTTTAAATTATATTTTAAAATTTTTTTGAAAAATTTTTCGAAAAAGGTTATTATATACGCAATTGTTGTAGATTTTTTTTTCAATTTGATGGACACAAGTTGTTGAAATCCACACATTCTTGGGAAAGGATGGTTTTAAAAAATAATTAATGATTGAAAAAGGAATAATTAACATTTAATTCTACACAAAAAAAAAAAAATATTTCCAATAAAATTTCAATTAAAATTTCGTTTGATTTAAAGCTCATTTTCAATTAAAAGTTTAATCATATCAATTAAATTTTTAATTGAAAATGAATATGGTGTGGAAAAATTTACCACAAGTATACTATATTACATACATGGGCAAATGCGGCCCGTCAACCAATTTCGTGCGGCACTTCACTAATTTTAAAGCAATCAAATTTCTTTTTTTAAATTTTAAACAAAATTAAAAAAAAATAAATTAAATATAAAAAAAGTAAAATCAGAATTTAAAAAAAAAAATACAAAATATAGAAAACAGCTATAATAAAATAAACATTAAATGGAGCTTTAAAAAAATTTCACCGGTCAACAAATATCGACTTCTTTGCACAGACTTCCTCTAAAACTTTTTAAAGTATTTTCGCCTCCTACGTACGAATTTTTAGTGAAAAATTCCTTCTTCTTTATTTAAACTTTAAGCCTGGGAAAAATATTTTATGGCTCAATATAAAATAACTTAGGAATCTCTTAGTTTTTTATAGGTTTGAATTCAAAAATATACCTTTCATTTAAGGAAATTTTTAAGGCCGTTCTACGGACTCCGTAAGGATCGCTAAAATTTACTTTTGGGAATTGCCCATGAAGCACTTAAAATTGGTAAAACAGTCAGACACAATAAAATTTTATTCATAAATTTATAGAAATTAACCTGTGAAAATAACAAAACAATTAGTAGTTTTTCTGCTATTTTTACAGGTTTATTATTTAAAAGTGACTTTGCAGAAAATTTTTTGCCGATTTTCGCTAAATATTAGTAAAATTAGTAATCCTGCTAAAATCAACAGAAATGTATGACGAAAAATAGTAGACTGCTGATTTCATAAAAATAGATTTTTATTCTCTCAAAACAATTAAAAATTAGAAATTTATTAATTTAGTTCGAGGCCAATTTCCTTATTTTGAATTAACATAATAAGTACTTTTTTCAAAAACTGCTATTTTTCTTCATCAGGATACTCTCCTGACAAATACTTCACAGAGTTTTTGATTTCAAAAACCTCTACACTTTCAGGAATGAAAAGACGATCGTTTCGGGGATTTTCCAGGCCCCCTTCATGAGATTTCTTTAGAAAGTGGTGGCGGTAGTGCAATGCAATTTGAAGCATCAAAATCTCATATTAAATGTAGTCTGCTACGTCAATTTTTTAAAAAATTAAAACCCAACGTTTTAACAATTAAAAGTTTTCTTTGAGTTTGATAATTATACAAATATACAGCAAAATTTGTTGATGATTCTAGCAGAGTAATCTTTTTATTTAAATTAACTAAAATTTAGCTGAAATATAACTAAAATTCTGTATATTAAACAGCTTTATTTTTGCTATTTTTTCTCATTAATATTTAGCAAAGAAAATCTGCTTCTTTCTGCAGTTTTTTATGCTAGGTAATTTTTAGCAGCTTTAGAAAAACTTTTTACAGGCTTTTTTCTATTAGTGCACATACTTGATCAACCAATCCACTTTTGACGGGATTATACCGCTTTCTAAAGTCTTGCAGGCGGCAGCCTTGAATTTTTATCCCGTTTTTAAAGCAAACAAATCCGCCTTATCCCAATTTTTTAATATGTTATTCAACTTTTGAATATAGTTTTTATAATTTATTTTTTCTAGAGTTCTCAGCCAGCAAACGAGTCCAAAAAGGAATTAGAAAAGTGCTCAAAATATATTATTAAACTTTCACTTGTATGAAAGTGCTGCATTAGGAAGAGCTTTTTTTTATTAAAAAATTACTCAAAGAAATATTTAAAAAAATTCTTTAGGCTAAAAAATTAATTTTTTTGAGTCGTTTTTGAATTGCTCACAAAATGTTCAAATTAATTTATATTTTTGAGTCGTTTCTGAATCACCTTTGGATTTAAAAATTTCCCTCAAATGTTTGTGCCTTTTATGATTCATTTTACTAAGACTGACTAACGAGCAATTTTTCACAAACAAGTTTAAAATTTAAAAAATATGTGCGTTTTTGAATAATTTTTGATTTACAGAATAAGAACCATAAAAGTATCCAAATTTTTAGGCTAGGTTATGAGTCTTGTGATTGAAATTTTAAAATTTAAGAATTAGCCCTGGTTTATGTATCATGAAAATGGTCTAAACGAAAGCAAAATAACGAAAATTTGTTTTTGTTTCCCATGTAATTTTGTCGATAAAATAACTGTCAATTTCTATCGTTTAGACTTAGACTATGCATTCATTTAATGCAATCAGAGCCTGAGAGGTTTGATATTTGTTATACATTTTCGATACGAAAATGTTGTTGACCTATGAGTTTTAAATATCATTTACATTCACATTTTCGATAAAAATTATATTTTTCCACGTTTTGTATCAAAATTATGTTCGCCAC
Source organism: Leucophora obtusa (assembly GCA_949987735.1). Lineage (NCBI taxonomy): Eukaryota > Metazoa > Arthropoda > Insecta > Diptera > Anthomyiidae > Leucophora > Leucophora obtusa. The sequence continues at coordinate 94,780,059 of OX465295.1, forward strand.
TTAATTCTTGTTCAGATTCGTATTAAGAAGGGCAATATATTTGGATCCAAAATCATAAAAATATAAAAGATTTTGATGTACTTCTCCGCAATATTGACTCATAAAGTATTTCCCTGGGTGAGGGAATAAAAAAAGAAAGACCCACAACTCGAAGGCTATTCTGTGGACCCTTTTTGACTTTAGATCCGGGCTTAGGAAACCAAAATACTCAAAAAAAAAGGTTTTAGCAGGCTGTACAAAAAAATAATTTTTGTCGAGTAATGTATTAATTGGTGCGGCCCTCAGTAAGTTTGTGAAATCCCAAATTTGGCCCTTCAAGCCATTTATGTGCCCATACCTGCTATATACAATAGTATACTATTGACAGCATTAAAAAAATTCTTAATATATTTTGGTAAAATCATATTATTTTTTATTATTCATATTTTGGCTTTTAGTCACTCAAAAACGTAAGGAAATTAATAAATATATATTAACCCTTTGGCGAGCGGCGTACATTATAATGTACGTCGACTTCATCAACTCGTTACTGATTTGAATATTGACCAAAGCACTATTAATTTACTGTTATCGGTTCGTTATTTTGTTCTTATTAAAATTTTATGCAGGCAACACTAACATCAGATCAGTAGAGTGCATTTTGTTTTGTGATCATCAACGCTGCTGAGAATGTGTTAAAAGTTAAAAAAAGTTTCAACTCAAAATTTGCGTGATGAATAAAATTCAAAAACGCAAAAGATTTTATGTAGAGATTATTAATACCAAAAATATAAAATTTTAATTTTAAAAAAAATGTAACCCGCTCGAGGTCGGCAGCATGTTAATGTTTGAACTTTAATTCAAATTTTCTCCGCTAGGGGATGCTGCAAAGCCATAAAAGTAATAAATAATATTTCTTGGGCATAGATCTTCATTTCCACGAAGTTTGGCCGGAAACTTAAAATTCCCGTGTCAAAGGGTTAATAATATTTTAAATATTCCGCATTTTAATAAAAGCGTCATAGCATAATTAAATATTGTGATGAATCTTGATTAAATTTTTAATTGACAAGATCAGAACTTTAACTGAAAATTTTTCAATTAAATTTTTACAAAAAAAAAATGTAATTGATATAACTATTTTATTAATTGCTCCGAATTATATAAAATTTTTAATTGCATTTACAAATATTTTAATTGAAACTCGATTTCAATTATTTCTGTGCATCGAAATCTACTTTTTACTCGATTTCGATCGTAATATAAATTTGCTATTAACAAACTGTGAAAAGTAATTTTCTATAGGCTTTTACCTATCCGGATTTCATTCTGACCTAATGAAATCATTAGGAACAACTTTAGAATTTCTATAAATATTTGTTAGCTTAAACTAAATGAGAATGTCTTGCTTCCATCTAGGAGTGTTAATAAATTTTTAACTATCAAGGAAAAACCAAAAACAAAAGAAGTTATCACAGTTTGTTTTGTCATCTTCAAAAATACTACTTTTTAGTATTGACAGATCTAGCAATATAGTGGTATTAATTTATGTAAAAACAAATTTTTAATTACTTTTTTACGGCAAAATTAATCACAGCATTTTATTAAGTTACCTGCGAAATAGTAATTAAAATCAAATAAAGTGATGGAGCCACCTAAAGGAGGAGGGAAAATCAATTTCTCTCTACATTTACGTTTTTATGTGTTCCATGCTAAATTTACAAGAAAGGTCTGCGGTATGGTTCTCTCCGTTTTCGATAAAATTTGAATATGTGAATTTGAATATTTGAATAAATATATGATCTCAATTATTACATTTTTTATTTTTATGAATGTTAGAAGAGTTACCTGCTGAAATTATTTTCGTTCTTTTCTTAAATAAAATTTTTAAAAATACAACAAATGTACCTATAATATTTTACAAAACCTTTTTTCGATTAATCGATTAATTTATAAATTTTATTTGATCAAACCGAAAAAACCCGAATAATTATTTGCAAGATTAATCGATTAAAATAAAAAGTCGATTAATTGAATACCCCAAATATGATATTAAAAATAACTGCTTTAAACAACTGCTACAAAATTACAGTACTTTTCGATAGTTGTTTTCTTAGATAACAATCATAACACTTGTTTAGTATTTTTCCGTAGAAAAAACTGTAATTACAGTTAAAAACAACAACTACTGACTATCACACACACAACTATCATGCAGTCTTTTCTGAGTGCAGCATTTGTAAATTAAACTGCTAAATATTTGAAAATCATCCGCCATATTGAATCCGACAATTGAATTTTAAAAATGATGCCAGATTCGAGTTCGGCGCCATCAAAACCCATTCAATAACAATTTCATTACTGCGCGGTTCCATATTTCCCAAATACTGCGACTTTTGAGAGAAGGGTTACTAACCTCACCCACATTTTTGCCAACTTTACAACTTTTTACGTTAAGTTTTTATTTGAGTATAGAAAATTTCAAAATTTCAATCAAAAACCTGAAAATTTAAAAAAAAAATATTTCAATTTTAAAACTTTTAAATATACAATTATATTTAAATAAAAGGTTATTTCATGCCGACTAGTAAAAAAGAAGCAAATTTTATGTAATTTTTAATAAATTTTATAAACGCAGGAAAAAACAATTTTCACTGAAAATCAGGTAGCAACAATTCGAAGACCATTTGACTGATCTTTAATTTTTTACTGATCAGCTCAGCAAAATCTTTCATTACCAAATAAGTGGTTATATAATGAAACTAAAATTTTTTACTACTTATTATTCGGCGTACTAGTTATTTTTGTTAGGCGAAGCCGTTTTTATAAGCCGTCTAGCTTAAGTGCGACTACTTATTTATTTATAAAGATAATGTGAATTTGGTAACTACTTATTTTCTAACCACTAGTAAGTATATATGTAAGTGAATTATTTAACAACTTTTAACCACTTATTTTTTAACTGTGTATAAGAACACGAATAACTACTTATTTTGGTAATTACTTATTTTATATACTTTTCTAATGCACAAATTTTGTGGGTTTTTTCATGCAGCGAATATGGACAACTACTTCCAAAAACGACCTTGTGAAAGAAAAATAATGAGTTTAGATACCAAATTATAAGTAGTAGACCCTAATTCTACTGCTTATTATTTAGATATTAGTAATGAGCACCCATTACTGAGATTTTGCTGGGAGCATATCAAAACAAATGAAAAATTATAGTCGGTAGGGCTACCATGACATATAATACATCACGGTACTATGTATTAAAGGGCTGAATGAATGTTTTACAAAACATTCTCACCTCTCGATTTTTAGTACTAAATATAATAAAAATTGACAATTTTGCTTATTTGTACTAATCTACAATATATTAAAATTTAGATCATTAAAAAAAAAAATAACTAAAACAAAAAACAAAAAAAAAAAGTTGGTGTTGTATAACAAAATGTTTTGTAGCCTCTACTATGCATGTCATACACTTGCCCGGAAACAAATCAAGTTCCGTGAAGAGTACTGATCCTAATTATGTGGCCCGAACAGTTAACGGTGCAATAAATGTAGTGTAAACGTTACCGAGAAAGTGGGTTTACATTGAGACTAGGTCCACTCGTACATTTTGAGAACAAATGAAACAAAATTGGGGGGGGGGGGGGTGTTATCAGAGAAAATCGACAATTCGTAATTTAAGGGACACCTTGATAAATAAGTTGTATGCTCATAAACTTGAGTTTTTATTTCTTTAAAAATAAATAAAACATTTGGTAATGTCTACCGTCATGGTAATGGCACAATTGAGTTCTTTTTGTATTTTTTTTATTTTTTTTTAAAGAAAAGTGGAGAAATGGAATGTTACATATATTTACTCGTACATGCATGAAAATATTTATAAAAACATGCACATATTTATATTGAAGGTTTTTCTTCTTTTTTTTCCTTATGTTACACAAAATATTGTTCTTTTTTTAGCTTTTTGTATTCTTTTATTTTAATGTGCCGTTTTTTAAGGTTTTTGTGAAGTTGTGTATTTTTTTTTTTATTCAAACGTTATTTCTTTTCATTTTTAGTTCTTCTCAAGGTTTTGTAGTATGTTGAATTTTATTTTTTGTGTGCCTGTGTTTTTTTGTTAATGTTTATGTCAGTCTTGGAGTCCTTAAAAGTGCATGTTTATATCCTGCTTGACTTTTCTTTTCTACTTCAATTTGCTTCTCTTTCTTCTATTTTGAATTTGACAGCCAGCCTGCTGTGTTTTTGTTTATGTTAAATTTTATTTTTCGTGTCTGCTTCACTGATTGCGCACAACTGAGTTCGGTGTCATGCATATAAATTCCGTTAGGATTGCCATTAGTCACCTTCAAGGCAAAATACGGAAGGTCATTTTTTAAGACAGTGGTCATTTGGGCTTTAGATGTAAAATTTACAAATTGCGGTAAACTTTAAGATGTTTACAGTATTAACTGTAAAAAGTTGCTAAAAAAAATCTAGAGACATATATAGTAGTGGACTAAAGTGGATACATGAATTCAAGATTTTTCGAAATTTGTTATAATTTTTGTTTATTATAGAAACTTAAATGATTTTTTTAAAGCATAAAACTAAAACATTCTTCTTCAATAAAAACCTAAATACAGTAGACTATATCATTAAGAAGTTAATAAAAAAATAATTGCAAATTGTGACCGCTTTTATCCAGTATTGTTCATATTTGAAATTTTCGGTAAGTTCTTTCTATAATATTTTGTCCAAAGTCCTTTGTGCTTTAAAACAGATTTTATGCGAGAAGGCATGATTTCCGCGAGATTTTTAATAGTTTGAGGTGGAATATTAGTTCATTCCAAAAGTGGAAGTGGTGGAATATTAGACCAAAGATCATATAAGTTGGTCGGTGCTCGTTCGCATTGGGAGAGTCTTCTTTTGACAACTGCCCACAAATTCTTGATGTGATTTAAATCGGGACTTTGAGCTGGCCAGTTCAAAAACTGGAAAAATGACACTTGGATATCACAAATTGTTATTAATACAGTATTAAAAAAATTCAAATATGTATCCACTTTAGTCCACTACTATTATATTAAGCTGTGGTTCATTTGGAAATTAATTTCACGAAGAATGTAAAGCAAAGGATTTCATAATTTTTATTACAAAATGTAATAATATCTAATTTTAAATAAATATGCAATACAAATTTAAGTATTTAATAAAATTTTTGCTAGTTATAAATTAAGATTCTTAAAAATAAAGTATTTAGAAAAATGCCGCCAAGTCTTGAAAATTCTTGGCTTTTCTCTTTTAAATATAAACAAAAATATTTGTCATAAAAATATTTGAAATTTTGGTATTTTTAATTTGATCAGAGACTCTAATTATAGAGACAGGAAATCAAAACTTACACTACTCACCGGTAGAGGGAGCTGTAATTTAGTATTACATGAGCAACTATTTAGTATCAGCTGAGCCTATATTTAAAAAAAAATTGTCAATTTTTTTGAACAAAGTGCCATCTAGTGATGCCATACCCCTGAATTTGATAAAATATCAAAAACAATATATGCCAACAAATAGATTATGTGTTTATTAGTAAAGGTAGGGAAGGGAAATATTGCTTTCCCTTCCCTACCTTTAGTATTTACTATGCTCTATTTCGCGGTCCGGAGAAGTTCATATACAAAAAATAAAATAATAGTCACGTAAGTAGCGATAGCCGTTTTTTACACGGAGTTACAGATATACATAGATATAAAATTGGAAAGAAAACAAACCTATCATTTTCCACCATGATAATAAAATCTTTCAATTTATCACTCTTATTACACAAAAAAAATAGATTATTTGTTTAAAATAAGAACAAAATCAAAAACCCTTTTTTATACGGTTTTGCGGATGTAAAAATAAATTAATATCGTTAATTTGGACATAAAAAATGTTGTTTATAATATACTTCATTTCTTAATACTTGGCAACCCATAAGTCATATGTGAATTATGAAATATTTTTTTTATTTTTTGTCGTTATTTTACTAAGCATGTTTATTTTTCTCGACATATTTTATGCTGCTAGTTTGCGTACAAAAAGATATATAGCATCCTACGATACACAGATAAAAATATCACCAAATTTAAAGTAAAAACAAAATAATTGTTAAAACTCAATTTTCAATACAATAAAATTTTTAATTGAATCAATTAAATATTCTGTTGATATAAAAAATTTCCAATTTTTTTCCAATTAAACTTGTTAAAACTCAACAAGTTCTTTGCTGACTTGGTCATTATCGTCAAATCGAGGCAGTGACTTAGTTCGTTCAAATCGTTCTTTTTTTGTTTTGAGCTTTAACTGAACTGCGTGTCGTGAATTGATGTGTTCGTTTCACAAATTTTTTACGCACTGTTAATCTTTTATATATTTTTCCAATGAAGCTGTCCACAAGCAAAAGATATCAGAAAATCTGTACCTTTATTAAAAATAAAAAAAACTACTATTTTTTTTTAAATTATACATATTTTATGAATTTTGACTGTTTAATTTCGCACAAAAATATTACTATTTTCTAAAACACCATTTCAATTTGAAGCAATTAAATTAAAAAGAGATATCAGCAATTGTTTATAGACCGAATAATGATAATCTAGTTCATATCATGCTACAGAATGAATCGTTCAATTGAACTAGTTCGTCCATGAACGACACAACTCTATTAGGGTATAAACGCAAATCAGTGTGTCGACGTTAGGTGTGCGGCACAGTAGGCAAAAATAACAAGTTAAAAAACAACAATTTTCTACGCTGACGTAGCGATTTTCTTCGAAATTTAGGAGTGGAGTTATATGCACGCGTAAAAGCGTACAAAAAATACTAAAAGTGCGGAAGTTAAATGAAAAATAAAATTTATATCACAATATTTTCCATAATTATTTATTTTTAGATAATAATATAACTTAAATTTATATGATTTTACTAGCGGGAAAAGCCCGCTACGTTGCTACTGTGCCTTAAAGTTTATTTAATTCCAGTTTATGTAGAAGTATAACTGGCAATTCAAGTGAATTCACAAATTCAGTTGGAAAATTTACTGAATACGTTTCTTCCACCACTTTATCAATAGAGCCCAATGCTTCGTTACCGGTAGTTTTAAATATGGGAATATATAAATTGCATTCTTTTCTAGAGTATGTTTCAATGCTAAGTTTCAGATTTCTGGCTTAAAGGGTTTGAACAGGTAACTAAAGAGGGTTCCCAAATGTAGGATGTTTTTTTAAAGCCCGATAGAACTTACGAAAGTGATAACTGTCAAAAGAAATGTCATACCACGCTCACTTTTTGACATTTATGATCAGTGTACCTTATCAAATCATCATGAATAGATTGACGCTCGAACAACGCTACCAAATTATCCAGATTTATTTTGAAATCATTTGTTGCTTTCAAAAGGAGTTAATTTATGGCTGGTTTTACCAAATCAGTAGTTCATATACACAAGTACAAAATTCTCGTCCCCTTGAATATTTGTACCTTATGTAATGTCTCGGTTTGTATATCCAAGCTATCATTTACTAATTTCGGACAACTGAAGAGTTGGGGTGATGCCCATGAAACAATTGTATTGTATCTCATGAAAATGATCAACCTTTTTAAAACAACAAATAAAATCTGTTACGACAATATCATATTAGAATTTGGACTTGAGATAAAACAACGTTCTAACTAAATATATGAAAATATAGAATGTCCGAAAAAATTATTTTTGTATTTTTAATGCAAAAATTAAAATAATTGTTAAAATAAAACACTTTTGTGTAAATTCATAAATACTTTATAAAGTTATAGCAGGCTTACAAAACAAATTTTCATTAGATAATTAGAAATTTATTAATTCAGTTCGAGGCCAATTTCCTTATTATGAATTAACATAATAAGTACTTTTTTCAAAAACTGCTATTTTTCTTCATCAGGATATTCTCCTAACAAATACTTCACAGAGGTTTTGCTTTCAAAAACCTCTAACTCTTTCAGGAATGAAAAGACGATCGATTCGGGGATTTTCCAAGTCCCCTTCTTCAGTTTTCTTTAGAAAGTGGTAGCAATAGTGCAATGCAAATTGAAACATCAAAATTTCATATTAAACGTAGTCTACTGCATCAACGAAATGAGAATGGAGTAAACAATAAAATATGTTTTCGAAGTCTCTGCAAAGACATAACCAACAATAGAAATATTATGAAAGTTTTTGTTTTTGTATTTCGTACCATCGGTACAAATAAAATACAAATTTTATTTTTACCACTCCCAGCAAAATCTTTCATTACCAAATAAGTGGTTATATAATAGAAATTCATAGCTCCGCACAACTTATTTTTTGGCGTCTAAACTCATTATTTTTGTTTGGCGTGGTCGTTTTTATAAGTAGTCACGCTTACCCGCTCGCTTACGAAAAAATGAGAAATAAGTAGTTATGAGATTTTAAATAATAAGTGGTTACACACATACTTACAAAAAGTTGAATTATAAGTGGTTATCCGATTGCTTACTTGATTCAAAAAAATAAGCAAATACTATTAGCTTAAGGAAATACATTCAGAAAAATTTAAGTTTTCTCTAGTGTGTAATTTTAGGACTCGTCATAAAAATTTAAACATAAAACATATTTACATATAATAAATAAAAATGTATAAAATTTAACTGTGTAAAAAGTACTTATTTAAACTATTACGAGTAAGTCATTACTTTATATTTAGAAACAATGAATACAATAGGCCGTTATTAGGAAGTCATTATTTTATATTATAAAATAATGCAGAAGGTAATGATATATCATTTTTGGTAATGCAGATAGTAATGAGGTGTCATTACCAATATTTTGCTGGGCTTCTTTGTCAATTACAAGGAAGGGGCAAAAAACATTTCCCCGTACTGCGAGTGTTGTCAAAATGTTGGGTTTTAATTTTTATTCGAAAAATAAAAATTGTTTTTGTCGACCTTTTTATTAATTAATTAGAAATTTATTAATACAGTTCGAGGCCAATTTCCTTATACAAAATTTATTTCATAACACAGTACAAAACATGATTTTGGGACTCAATTCTGAGAATTGCACGTGAAAGTAGCCCCAAAAATAAGAACTTCTGCATCATTCGTTTTGTCAAGTTGGCTGCATTAAATAAATGGCTGCATTAAATAAATGGCTGCATTAAATAAATGGCTGCATTAAATAAATGGCTGCATTAAATAAAGGCGGATTTTTAGCACTTTTTCTATTTACTCAACGATATATAAAATGTTTATATAATTTATTCCATCGAGTCAAACTAATGCACTCAAAACAGACATCTCTGGTCAAAAATTAATATTTGACAGCTTTTTTTATGTATAGTAGACGGGCCCTTATTTGTAAAGTTGTTCCGAATCCCGCTTCCCAGCGCTTAGTTTGTGAGGTTACTGGAAATACTAATCCAGAAAAAATTTCAGCTCAATCGAAGGATTTTTTAGCTATCCCTGGCCCTTCAAAATTTTGAATACGATTTACAAGGGGGGAAATAATTTTCCGGCTTCTTTTGAAAATACTGGCTCTTAAATAATTATATTTCTGAGAAGTGTTAATAGAATCGCAATCCAAAAATCCAAAATCGATCGGAAAATATTTAAGTAATTGCAATTCGCCCATACCATTGTAGTGTTAAAATTGGAAAAATTATGAAAATCGTAAAAAAAATAAATATTTTTTTGTTTTAAACTTACAATGTTATACTCTAGTTTCAGATCTATAAATATTCAGATATAAATTCTTCTGTCGTGAATTATGCTACACTCTAATTAAATTCTGTTGAAATTTACTCAACTTATAGCAGGAAACTGTACTCCTACTATAAATTGGGTAAATTTACTCTATGTCTGTAATTAAATAAAAAATACGCATATTATGTTGAAGTTGGTGCACATATAATGCGTAATTTAACATTGAAAGTGCGTAAAAATTAAATGAAATTTTGAAATTAGAGTGTTAACTTACAAAATTTGTGCGTAAAAAAGCATGGTTTACATGTATTTACATACGCATAAAATGTGTAAAAATCCACAATAAATGCGCAAAATCAACAGAAAGTGCGTAAGAAACCCCCGAAAATGCGTATATTTACCACAGCTTTGCTTTAAGTTAAACCACCCGAGTAAAAAAATTATATATAATCATATATGGCATATATTACAATATATAATTATACATGTCGTTATGTATATCCATATATAATTATATATGACGTTTTTTCACAAAATTTTTCCTTATATTATGCCATATATAATTTCATCTAATTAGATATTGGCCTTCATAATATTAGATATGGCATATATAATTATATATTACATGACATGGTTGATCTTATTGCATATATAGTTATATATAGAACTATATCTTAATGGCATTTTAGCAATATATAATTATATATGGTATCATTTAAACAATATATAATTATATATGGTGACAGTTAAACTAGATATTATCATATATGGTGCCATTTAAACAATATATGGTCATATATGGTACCTCATAAAGCATATCTTTAATTCAGTTGCAGATATGATAATATATGGTACTATATATAGTGCGATATATATTTATATATGGTGTTATTTAAGCTATATATATTATATATATATGGTGCCATTCAAACCATATATTATCACATATGGTGCCATTCAAACTATATATTATCATATATGGTGCAATTTCAACAATATATGCCCATATATGGTACCTCATGAACAATATTTTTAATACAGTTCCACATATGATAATATATGCTACCATATATAGTGCCATATATATTTATATATGGTGTTATTTAAGCAATATATTACCATATATGGTGCCATTTAAACCATATATTGTCATATATAGTGCCATTTCAACAATATATGCTCATATATGGTACCTGATGAACGACATTTTTAATACAGATGCAGATATGATAATATATTCTACCATATATAGTCCCATATATATTGATATATGGTGTCATTTAAACAATATTAATATATAGACATATATGGTATCATTTAAACAATATATTGTTATATATGGCACAATTTAAACAATATATGGTCAAATTTGGTACCACATCAACATTTTGAATACAATTCCATATATGGTTTAATTTGAATAATGTAAAACTATGTATGGCGCTATAAAAAATATTATCAGATATGTTACTTTATTAACAATATTTATAATACAGTGTCATATATTGTAATATATGTATATCATTCATTATATATTGATGTATGGTAATGGTACAATAATTCCAATATCAGTTGAGATACAATTTGTGGGTCCATATCAACAATTTGTTCACGTACATTTAACATATATATATGTACATTTAAGTTATAATTTATAAACACTTTATAAAGTTAAATAGTTCCATAAACCTCGTCTAACTGTATAGAATGTTTATGAATATACGATTTAATATATAATAATTACAACTACAAATTGGTACCATTATCTAAAATTTAATTTAATGTTAACTTATAATAAAATAAAAATGTATTTCCTAAAAATAAAAATATAGTGTTAATTAATGTTAATATACAATAGGTTTAAGTTTAACATCCCAGACAGAAAAATATAATTCGGCACAATGCTGGCAAACCGTTGGCGATGGTCGGTTATGCGTTGGCAGAACGTTGCATTAACTATCTTGGCAAAAAAATATCTTTCAAAAAACATTTTTGAAAAAATTGAGAAAACTTTTTTTAATATTTGCTTTTAAAAACATGAAATTTAACCCAGTCCACCAGATTCTCAGCCAAGACCTCTACACTCTAATCTAACGAGACTTGTTATAGATGTGTGATAGCTACAAACTAAAGCATTTCGAGCTAACTTATAAGCATCGAAAAAAGGTATTCCAGAAATTATTAAATGTATTTTAGAAAATTTTAATTGTATATCACAAAATATTATTTGCACTTCAGAAACTACAATATTACGCAAATTTAATTATTTATTTATTTAGTTGTGTCCAGAAATAATGAAATCTATTTCTGAATTTCATAGCTAATAGAGAAAAATTTCTCAAATACCTTTCATAATTTCGGAAATACGATTGATAATTTCTGAAATACAGTTTGATAATTTCTGAAATACAGTTGTAAATTTCGGAAATACAATTAATGATTTCTGAAACACAATTGATAAAACTGAACTTCAATTGACTAGTTCTGAAATACAATTCATAAATGTGAAAAATAATTGATGAGTTCTGAAACACAATTGATAAAACTGAAATTCAATTGATTATTTCTGAAATACAATTGATAAATCTTAAAACAATTAATACAATTGAAAATGGTGTAGAGCGTCAAAAAGATGTAAATAAAATTATTTTATTCAAAGATTTCAATTTAATAAAAAAATAAATATATAATTTTATAAAAAAATTTATAGAAAAAAAAAATTTAATTTTATAAAAAGAAATTCATTTTGTAAAAGAAATGCATATTGAACTCGTTACCTTCTGAGTTTAAACCTTATTTTAACAAAATATTGTAATTTTTATACAATCAGTGCTCTGCCAGTCTATTATTTTTTGAACAATAAATATATGTCTGGGATCTTATTTAATCCCAAATAAATGGAGATCTTACGTAGTACCCAAATATAATGCGGCATCTAATTTTATCTGTCATTTTTATGGATACTTTTAGATGTCAATCCCGAAATATATTGCTGTTTCTAATTCGATCTGCCATTTTAATACCGAAATAAATTGCTGGATCTAATTCGATCTGCCATTTTTCTAATAAATTTAGATCCAAGTTTATCCCCAAATATATTGCGGGATCTAATTTGATCTGCCATTTTTCGGTTAAATTTAGATCCAAGTTTATCCCCATATATATTGCTGGATCTAATTCGATTAGGAATTTTTCGGATAAATTTAGATCTAAGTTTATCCACATATATATTGCTGGATCTAATTCGATCTGGCATTTTTCGGATAAATTTACATCCAAGTTTATCCCTAAATATATTGCTGGATCTAATTCGATCTGCCACTTTTTCGGATCAAATTATCTAAGATCTAAGTTTATCCACAAATATATAGCTGGATCTAATTCGATCTGCCATTTTTTTGGATCAAATTAGGTCTTACTAAATCCCAAAATACATTGCTGGATCTTATTTGATCTGCCAATTTTCTATTCAATTTATATCCAAGTTTATCCACAAATATATTGCTGAATCTAATTCGATGTGCCATTTTTCGGATCAAATTAGATCTAAGTTAATCCACAAATATATTGTGGGATCTAATTTGATCTGCCATTTTTCAGATCAATTTATATCTAAGTTTATCCACAAATATATTGCTGGATCTAATTCGATGTGCCATTTTTCGGATCAAATTAGATCTAAGTTTATCCCCAAATATATAGCTAGATCTAATTCGATCTGCCACTTTTTCGGATCAAATTAGATATACGTTTATCCACAAATATATTGCGGGATCTAATTTGATCTGCCAAAATTGAGATCAAATTAGATCTAAGTTTATCCCCAAATATATAGCTGGAATTAATTGGATCCGCCATTTTTCGGATCAAATTAGATCTAAAAATATCCCCAAATATATAGCTGGATCCGCCAATTTTCGGATCAAAATAGATCTAGGTTTATCCCCAAAGATATCACTGGACCTCCCAATTTTGAGATATAACTTGATCTTAGTTTATCCCCATATATACAATGGGATCTAATACGATATGATTGGATACACCCAATTTTGAGATCTAATTGGATCAGCTAGATATTACAGCAGATCTTAAACAATATCAAATTGGATATAATTAGATATTGCGCGAGATCAATTTTTTTTACTCGGGCACCCAAAAACATTTTTTTTTAAATAAAAAAACAAATTAATTTTAAATACGTATTTTTATTGATAATAGAATACGTGTCATTTCATTCCTGTGTATAACTTAAAAATGCGGGATTTTTGGAAAATTTTGGCTGTTTATTTTGAAACCTTGGTACAATATTAATATTTTGCAGATAATAATTAGGTTTTTGTGGAAATATAGTATAACATCGAACTAGAGGCTGAATAATATCTGCCCTCAGTAACTCACAGTCAGAGCTTTGAAGAATTAATTCTTTTTTGAATGAATTCACTACCAATCGAATTCAATTTTCTCTAGAATTGAATGAATTCCTTTTCTTAAACAATTCACTGAATTCTTTCAACTGAACGCGTTCATCAAACAATAAATTCAAAGAATTAATTCCATTGCAATAGTTCTCGTTATTAAATCAAATGAATTAATTCACCGGTGAACGCGTTCAATTTTATAAATCGAACGGGAAAAAAATGGAATTAATTCCTTACTGAATTAATTCACCACAGAATTCGTTCAATTTCGTTTTCGTTCAGTGAATTAAAAAAAATAAAATTACGTTCAGTGAATTAAAAAGCAATAAAATTACGTTCAGTGAATTAAAAAAAATCAAATTACGTTCAGTGAATTAAAAAAGAAAAAAAAATACGTTCACTGAATTGAAAAAAAAAAAATTACGTTCATTTAATGGAAAAACAAAAATTACGTTCGCTGAATTCAAAGCCTGTTTTCTGCCGTTCAGTAGAAGAAAGCATTATATTGTAAAAACGTATAAATGAAATACGTCATAGTCAAGCATCTACATTTTACTGGGAAGCACAAGTTTTCAAAATTAATAGTTATATTTTTTTCCAAATTCATCTATATCTGTAAAGTTTTTATTTTTAATAGTAAAATGCTTTATTTTTTAATCAGGTAGGTTGATAAAGTGCATCGGATTTCTCTAACACTTAATATGTATACATATGTAATTTGTTTATTTTTACTAGCGAATGCTGTAAAATTGCTTAGTTGTAAATTTTATTTGTAATTAAATGTTTTCTTCTATTGAACGACAAAAAACAGGCCTTAATTCACTGAACGTAATTTTATTTTTTTTAATTCACTGAACGTAATTTTATTTTTTTAATTCACTGAACGTAATTTTATTTTTTTGAATTCACTGAACGAAGATGAAATTGAACGAATTCAGTGGTGAATTAATTCAGAAGGAATTAATTCACTTTTTTTCCGTTCGATTTATAAAATTGAACGCGTTCACCAGTGAATTAATTCATTGGATTTAATAAAAAGAACGAACGAAAACAAATCTGAATTAATTCTATTCAATATATGGTGCTTTGTGAATTAATTCATCGAATTTTTAATTCAGAATTGAAAAATTGAATTAAGGAATTAATTCTTCAAAGCTCTGCTCACAATAAATAATCAGTTTTAGCTTTTTTTTTTATTATTTAAAAATATTTTAATTTTTTTTTTAGTAGGTTTGAGGTTAAGAAGAAGAATAAACCTTCCTCAAAAGTTATAAACACATTAAATTTGCAAATCAGACTAGATCTAGTTTCTGCTTTTTATGGACAGGCTTCATCAGTAATCTTCCATTAAATTGTATTATTGTTTATATTTTTATTGTCAGATTGTCTCTATATGAATAATTTCAGAAGTGATCAAACAGACATATACAAACATTCTACTTCGGATTTTCTCTGTTTATCTTCTTATTTCCTCCGTGTCACCAATTTCAATTTCTTTCAATTTAAAATCTCAGGGTATTTATTACTACTATAAGTTAGTATATTTACCAACTTTGCGCGAAAAATTTTATTTAACAAAAGAAATGTATTTTAGGCGCAATGTGTTTATTTTTAAACACATTATGTCTAAAAATACTTTGTGTGTGTATTATTGTGTATGGAATTGTTTATATTAACCGAATTTTCGTAAAATTGAACAAAACTTTACCCATTTGGAAGTAGTAAATTTACAAAAATATTTTTTAGAGTGTAAGGCCAATAATGGATTTTTTTGTAAATTTACAATACGCTAATTTTGAATTTTTTGGAATGTTGTTAAACCAAATATAAAAAAACGGTCAACGCATAGATTTTTTTTTAATATACCTTAGAGAATAATCTTACTGAAAATTACTCATATCCCTCTTTTAACTTAGTACTGACGGCGTTTTAAATTTTGAAAATTTTAGAGAAAAGTGTGATTTTGGCCAATAATTTAGATAACACCCAGCATTCATTTTTTTTTTTGTACTACCAGTAATGACACCTACTTACCTTCTGCATTATTTTAAAACATATAATAATGATTTACTGATAATGACTTATTTTTATCATTATTTAAAATAGAAAATAATTTTGTAGATTTTTTTTGAAAATTTTTTGAAATCTATTTTTAGACTCAATATTTTTTAAATACTGGTAACGATATATGTAACCACATATTTTTTGATTTTTTGTATGTTGGCGAGTAAGGTTACTTGTGTGCAGCATGTCAATTATGTTTTTATCTATTAAATATTACATGTCGATATAGCTGAGATGGTAGAGCTATTGACTGGCAATCTGTAGACCCAGGTTCGATTCCCGCACCAGAAAATTTTATTTAAAACAAAAAATACAATAAAAAATATATTTTTTTTTATATAATTTATTTTTTTGAAAATCTATTTTTAGACTCATTATTTTAGTACTGGTAAGCACATAGGTAATGACATATTTTTAGATTTTTCGTATGCTGGTGTGTAAGCATAACTCATTATTTTTCGCGACATCGCCATATAAAGGCAATAAGAAATGTAATAACAAAAGTAACTAGTTTCCATTACCAAGTATGTAGTTACATAACCACATATCTGGTAATGATTTTCTACACTGGGTTATAATTCATAGGTAGTATTAACTTTTGTTTCTTTATCTAGCTGTAAAAAAACTACTTTCGATTTTTTAATTCAAATAAAAGAGATTGTTTTTTGAAAATTTTGTGAAACTTCGACAACGTTAACTCTTTCTCTACCAAGATCAAAAGGGAAATTTTTTAAAATTTTCGATTTTTTGTGAAAGTATATCAAAACATTGTGTTGTTTCTTGCGAAATTTGGTGAAAGTTGTGCAAATAAATATTTTAACACCAAATTTTATATATAGTAATAAAAAATTAGAAATTAACCCTTACGGGCATGTGGGATAAAAATGATCCCAAATTTTTAAAATGTAAAAAAGTGCTATTTGACATGAAAATCGACATAAATGCCATTTATCTAAGTGTCTGGATAAATTTGTTACTAATTTTATGTAGTTGTATTATTACCAAGAAACCTAGGCAATTTATACACTTATTTTTATAAATGATACACATATTTTCTGTTTGAATGCAATGATCAATTGAACTAACGGACTGTAGAAAACTTTATCTTTATTTAATTGAGTGAGTAGTTCAATTGAACTAGTTGACCACAGCAGATAACAAAATAGGTAAAATTGGGATCCTGCGACATTCCAGTGGTGACTACGCGAACAAAGCTACTGTAATAATAATAATATTTTTGGTAGTAGCTAACATATAAATTATCCACAATTAATTTTAAACCAATTTTGGGTTTACGAGGCAAAAATGTAGAGCATAAGTATATCTTTAGAATGGCTGTCAACCAATATTATTCACTAAAACGTTTTGAGCGTTTTAAAATTAGCATTTTTTAAAGCCGCATACACAGTTTTGTCAAAATTAAGGACAAACTAAATAAACATCGTGAAAAAAAGTAAATAAAATCTTAAATACATAAATATAAACTTATTCCATCCACTAACAGAGGTTGCCATAGTTCAGTGAGCTTTTTATTTTAAACGCACGGTTGCACAGACTAAACCACTTTATGAATCTAAATGTTTTATTTAAAAATATAAGTACAGTGGAACTTGTTTCAGACGAATTCTTAGGACAGAGTATCAGCTATTACAATCTCGCAGTAATTTGGTTGTGACAATGGATTTTTTTTTTCAACCTAATTCGGCTTAAGTTCAACCAAAATTACGAAGTTGTGGCAAGCAAGTTAAATCGGTTCGAAAAATCTTTCAATTGTTTCTGAGACTGCATGAATTAGAGATGGCAGCATAACACGTATGCTCGTGAGCCACGAGAATTTACGTGTGATCGTGAGTAAAAATTACTCTCCTCACGTGATTTGGGGGCAGTGTTGCCGGAACTTAGCTACCAAGAATAACTGAAATTTGGGAAGAAAAATGTCTAAAATAATGCAAAAAATTGGCTTTTTTTAAAAAATAACAGCTGTAATATGCACGGTTTTTATTTAGATAAATAAAAACATCGAACTAGACGCTAAATAACAAATATCTGCCCTCACTAATTTGTGAATAAAGTTCGAACCAACAAGTTTTGTTTTCTTTGAAAACAAAATAATCAAAACAATATTGAATACAGTGAAACCTACCTATAACGCTTATTCGCATTAGCGGACACCTCTTTTTAACAGATAATTTTTGAGCAACGGCTCCTTAAATCATAATTATAGAGTAAACAAAAGTAGTGGATCTTCTCTTAATCAAACGCAGACATTTAAAACACCACTTTTTGTAATTTTTAAGGAAGACTCTCAATAGCGAACAGTTTTTATTATGTTTTTTTTTTTTTCAACCACCGAATATTATGGCCAATAAAAACCAAATTATTTTTAAATTTTGTCAATTTGTTAATAAATTTTGAATTCGATGTCAGGGTTTGCAAATTATTAGTGAGTTGAGTTTAAAATTTAAGTTCTGAAAAACGTAGTTAAACAAGATGGTTTAAAAAAATATATAATTTTCAAACTCTATTGAAGATACAGACAAAGAACCTGGAAGGCCAGTGTTGGTTTCTTTATTATTCTTTTAGATTGAAGATTCTTGTACTCATAATATATTTTCCATAAATTTTTTGTGTTCGTTTTTAATTGACTTACTCGAAAAGTTAAACAATATGTTTCAATTTATTTTAATTGATTCTTCAATTGAAAACAAACTTTACCTATTACTTTTCAAATAAACCTCAACTGGTTATGGAAAATATATTGCGAATGCAGTAGAAAAATCACTATAATTAATGACCAAGGTATACTTCTTTTTTTTTATCAGAAATTGTATTGATTTTAATATTGAGGTGTCCCAACTGAACATTTTTTCAGTACTTAAAGGATTGAATTAGAACTCTATTTTTATCAACAGGAAGTAAAATAACAGCATGTTTTTTATTTAAAAAGATGTCTATTATTGACGCCACCGAGTATCGAACCTAAGACCTTACTATTGCTAGCCCAGCTCTTTAGTATTATTTGATGTCAATGAAATAAAAACTCCACTTTTTCAGTACTTTTTTCACAAGTACATAAAAATCAATTTTTCATCATTTTCATTTTATTTATTTTAAAAAATTAAAAAATGGCGAATGTAAATTTATTAAAAATATTAAAAACAGAAACGGGATTTCCACTCGCTATCAACTGTTTAGAAATAAACTTTATCCAAATCACT
Source organism: Leucophora obtusa (assembly GCA_949987735.1). NCBI lineage: Eukaryota > Metazoa > Arthropoda > Insecta > Diptera > Anthomyiidae > Leucophora > Leucophora obtusa. Next base: position 94,799,473 of record OX465295.1, read on the forward strand.
TCTTACGACCACTTTTAGATCAATAGTGCTTTAGAAGCAATAATCAAGTGATTTTTTTGGATGTTCTTTAGAATTGTTTCTATAAAGCTGTAAATATATACTATTGGATACTTTGGTTGCAATGCAAGATGTGGTTTGTAAGGTAGAACCAATAATTATATATTTTATAGATTGACGATGCTACTCAATGCATAAGAAAACCTATTTATAAAAAATGCGACCAAATAAATAGAGCGCGGTTTGAGCGAGATGAGGTGGATAGATACCCACATTTTAAAAAATCTTAAAATAAGCTGAATAATGAAACGAACTAACTCAGCAGTAGAGACTCCAAGAAGATCGTTTTAATAGCGTTTTACTGTATACAATTTTTCTCTTATTTCCAAATCTACATTATACAATGTTGTACGTAAATTGTAGTAGACCGTAAATACATTGGAATACCATCTAACATTGAAAGTGGGTATATATCAGGCTTGCCAGATATTTTTTTTCGTTGTCCCCAAACAAATCTCAAAATATCCCCAAAAAATCCCCAACTGGAAAAAATGTTAAAAAAGGTAGTAGAGATTATTTAATTTGCTTAAAATGAACATTATCCGCATACAAACTGGAATTAAATATAAAAATAGCACTAACAATATCTGTTTTTAAAAATTCTTGGATTGCTCTTGTATAAATATCGAGAAAAATAAATATAGAAAAAAAAACAAATAAAACGTTAAATTTTTATTAAATTATTTAAACAAAACAATCGAACCCTAAACATATTTTATTTTTCCAAGAATTTAAGACATTTTTTAAAGAATTTTTAGATTTTAATTTTTCAAGTTTGTCTGTTTAATACAATAGACTTTTATTCATAATCGATATGATGTTTTTTTGTATAAACAACATTTTAGATTCTGGGACATGAATCGTATAAAACTCTCAGGCAAAAAGCATTTGTGTTTAAAAGCTTTAAATTAATACAGAAAATCCATGAAAGGGTGAATTTGTTACTTTTTTTTAAATTAAGCGAACAAACTTGACTGATGTTTTCTGAAAACTATACAAAGTTAATATAATCTTCAAAATTTATGAAGGATTTTAAAATCCCCCAAATTTTTTATAAATCCCCAAAACAAATCCCCTGTCCCCAAATGAAAATTTTTGTCACCAAGACCAACAAAAAATCCCCAAATTTGGGGACAAAACCCCAAGTCTGGCCAGCCTGGTATATAGTATTTTATGTAGTACAGTACAGTGGCAATACAACACAACAACAAAAAAGTTGACATAAAATTAAAATAAGGTTAAAAAACTGAATTGAAAAAAATGCAAACAAACCAGGAAACATGCCTAATCGCATTCAATGACTGAATTCTGTATAACAGTTTTAAAAATTATTCCAGTATTTTAATGCAAGAGTTGTTTCAGTTGTTGTTTATTGTTTTTCTTTATAAGAGCACATAGATGAGGTCAACATCACAGGAGTTTGATTTACATTCTATGTATTTATAAAAGTTACAACTATGTTAAAGTTTAATGTACACATAATTTACATATTTATAGCACAATACACACACATCCACACATACACACACACACACATACACACACACACACACACACACACACACCAGCAGACACAATGACAGTGAGTGACTTAACGACAATCAGAATAAATAAATTTACAATAATGCTGTCGCTGCTTCTGTTTTGTAAATCAAATTCGTGACAATAATAAACATTTTACGATTTCAAATTGTTGATACAAGTGTGTGTGCAAAAATCTTCCGTAAACACATACACATTGTGAAATCGCAAAATTCTATCTCCATTTTTGTTTGCATGGGTTTATAATTTTAAATACTAGGTTTTGTATTGGTACGTGATGTTTAAACGGAAATTAAATGTATGTAAAAATTAATAAAATTTGTTTATGAAATTGTAATATGCTTACCCTCTAGGTACAGCTTATATCGATTGGTAAAAACAAATTTAATAAAAACAAAAAGTTAAAAGGAACGGCATAGTCGACCATAAAAGATAAAATGTAATTTTTTTGAAATCACAGTTCGTGATGGATAGCGTGTGAATCAAGCTTAACGTCAATAAAATAGGAAACAAACTTTGTAAACATTGGCTCTTAATATAAAAGAGTATTTTAAATTTAAACCCGACTTTACTTATAAACATTTTATGTGTGAAAAGCGTACAAAAATATTTATATTTTCAAATATTTGATTGGTTGAACATAAATTAATCAATTAGAATACTTAAAGGAATACACGTTCAATATTATTGATCAAGTTTTTAAAAAGCAACCATTTAGAACATTTTATTTTTAAATAATTTGTTTTGATTGGCTGATTTTAAAAACATTGATCAATGAAAATAAATAAATTTTCAATATTTTTGATCAATTTTTGATTGTTTACAAATAATTGAAAGTCTGTACCATGTATTGAAGGTTTAACAATTAAATTGAAAAATTCTAAATGATTTGGATTTTTGTTTTTGCAATTTCATATTCAGTGTATTCGATTACTCGCAATTCTTACTACTTTTACTACAAGTTTGGCAAGTTTTGTCTACTTTTCGTATTGAAGTTTTCCAGCTGTAGTAAAAGTAGTAAATTTTAGTAAGTAAACGATCACGCCTATTATTGAAAAATGTTAATTTTAAATGTTAAATTGAAATTTAATTTTTTAGAAATCTGTTATTTGTGGTTGAAAACTAATGGAAGCATAAATATATTATCGTTAAAAACAACCTAAAATACATATTAAATTAATTGAAAACACAATTAAAAAAAGGACTACTGATTTTTTATTATATTCAAACAATTTTGCTATTTATTTTCAAACATTGTTTAAAAAATCCATGCAATAATAAAAATAATTAAAGAGTCTGTTAAAAAAAATCATCAATTTTTAACTGACAAAACGTAAAAAAACGATTTTGTGGTTTGTTTTTTAATATTTGAAAGTTTTTTTTTTGTTTGAAATTTCAAAACACCACACACCCGCATATTTTTATTGGCTATGTTTGTGTGTACACTAAGAGAATTATCTGCATGATATTAATGAATTTTTGTACAAAAATAACGAAGTTGCACTGGAACTCGTCTATTGAAACTTTTCACTGAATTAATGGAAGTTTTCATAAAATGTTGTAAAAAATTTCATTTATTAAAACTTTCAAACACTTAATGAAAAAGTTTCATTAAAACTAGATTCATAAAATATAAGAAGCTCTTTTATCATATTTATGAAATTTTTCATCTAACTGGTGAAGAAAACTTCACTAGTTTACTGAAAAATTTCATTAAAACACAAACAAATTTGTAGTAAATTGAATGTTTCGGTTGTGGTATTATGGAATTATTCTGTTGTGATTGCAGAAAATCAATTTGAACAAGAGTAAATTGACTGCGGATACAGAATTTCAATTCCGTCAAGAACAATTCGCTACACAGATCTGAAAAATCTAGTTGATGTTATTTAACAATTCGGTTGGCAACAAACTCGGTTGTTAGCACCGAATCTACTTTCTGGGTGCTTAAGTTATAATTTATGTTCTACACCCGGTTATTTTTGTATGGACTTTACTCTATTAGCAATAGGTTCTTTTCCTTCAAAGTAGAACAGGTTTAATTAGAATTCATTCGCAATAGATTAAAAGGTAATCAGTTCTAAACAATTTTGCTGGATTTACTTAGTAAGGCTGAATTGACGGTACGAGTCAGAGATTTATAATAAAGAGATGTGACGTTGATAACTTTTTAAAAAATTGCAGATGTCGCAGTTCTTTGATGACTCGGTAATAATTATAATGAAATATCAATTGGTTAAAATCGTTCTTTTTTGTTTTGTAATTAAAAATACAAAAATTGATTTTGGTAAGATTTTTGTTCTCTTTATGAACTTTGACTGATTTTTCTTAATTTGGAACAAAAATATTATTATTTTATAAAAAAACATTTCAATACCAAACAGTTTATTGGAAGTAGATAAAAAACAATTTTTGCAAGATCGAACAATGATGATCAGTTCATATCATTAATATAGTGAATCGTCCAATTGAACTAGTTCGTTCATGAACGACTCAACTCTATTATTACACACACGGGTAAATTAAATAAAAATAATTTTCTTGATAAAAAATTCGAGTGGTTTATTAGTTTACAATGGCGAATCAAAGACAAGTTCACTAAAAAATTATATAAATGTGGGATTGCGCGATAGAGTGTTAAGACGATCTGCTATGGTTAAGGGACGTCTAGTGTGAATTGAACAGATGGACCACACGGAATTGACACAGACGGAAAGATTATCTTTTTACGGACAGAGAGGATTAATCGTTGTGTTAAAGTTGAATTGAATAGACGTGTGGAGTTCCGTGTCGCTAATTAATAATAAATAAACTATTGAATGTATATAAATATTTCTATAATAAACAATAAATAACCTATACTTTTAAGATAGTAATAAACATTTGAACAATAAATCATAACATGAATTAATTTAAATAAAAAAGTGTTGTGTCTTTTACTTACATAAAAGAAAAGTTAAACGTTAAAAAACTACATAAACTATTCAAAGTAATCGATTGTGGACTCGTACAAAAATTGCAACATAAGTACGCGTAACTAGGCAAGGTGTTTCCAGAGTGGTCAAAAAGTTCAATAAGTACCTAACAATTAAAAGAAATCTTGGAATGTGTAAAGCAAAAAGACCCAGAAAAAACCAAAGCCAAAAACGTGGAGACGCTATTGAGGGTGATTCCAAATATTTCTGGCGGTGAAGTGCACGGTGCGTGCAATTTTCGGAAACCTTTGTGCGCAGAATAAAAGCTAAAGTTCGACTTAATACATCTAAAGCTACGGACAAAAATGCTAAGAAGAAAGTTGGTAACCCTACTAAAAAAAAATATATGACTTTAGATATTATATATAATTATATTCTAAAAATGAGAACATCTAATTGTATCAAATTAGATCGTATTATGATGATATTAGATCAAATTTGATAAATTAGATCTAATTTCTTGGGATAAGATTTGGTTTGATAAAATTTTATCCGGATTTTGTCCTCATCCAAATGTATTAAATATAATATAATCATATCCAACTAGATATAATGGTATATAATTCGATATAATTATACATAATTATATGAGGCATATGCAGCTATATATAGGTCTATATATAATTGGATATTGTAGTATGTTGCTGTATATATTTTACAATATATAACAAGATATATTTATATATTTAGGATATAATTCCGTAAAATTTTATATAATTATATCTTGGTATATATGATCCAATATGTAATTATACAAATTTTTATAGGATAATATATGACTATATCAAAACTTTTTTACTTGGGAACAAAACAAAGAGCCCCCAAGTAAAAAAGTTTTGATATAGTCTGATATTATCATATAAAATTTTGTATAATTATATATTGGAACATATATACCAAGATCAAATGTATCAAATGTATATAATTATATAAAATTTTACGAAATTATATCCTAAATATACAACTATATCTTGTTATATATTGCACAATATATAGTGCAACATATTACTATATCCAATTATATATAGACCTATATATAGTTACATATGTCTTATATAATTATGTATAATTGTAGTATATAACTATTATATCTAGTTGAATATGATTATATTATATTTGATACATTTGTATGAGGACAAAATCCGGATAAAATTTTATCAAACCATATCTTGTTCGATCAAATTAGATCTAATTGTGTCAAATTAGATCTAATATTATCATAAAACGATCTAATTTGATACAATTAGATGTTCACATTTTCTGGATATCTATAATAATATAATAAAGAGGTAATGTGTGTAGATTTGTTTATGGGAGGTAATCTCCGTAACTACTCATATGATTTCAAAAATATTTATTCCAGTATTTAGAACAGTCCTTAAGGATGGACATAGGCTATATATCATTTCATTAAAATAATTAATAAAATAGTTATGAGCAATAATGTAAAAATATCCCAAATATAGTCCTAAGGCATGCTAACAACGTAGCGGGCTTTGCCCGCTAATAATTATATATTATATCAAAAGCCATGTAATTTTTTTATTAGGGGCCCTACTATAATTATATCCGAAAAATAAGAACATCTTATTGTATCAAATTAGATCGTAGATCTAACTTGATGGAATAAGATACTGTTTGATACACTTTTATCCGGATTTTGTCCTCATGCAAATGTATCAAATGTAATAATTCGATACAATTATACATAATTATATGAGGCGTATGTAAGTATACATAGGTCTATATATAATTGGATATTGTAATATTTTGCGCTATATATTGTGCAATATATAACAAGATATAGTTATATATTTAGGATATAATTTCGTAAATATATGTTCCAATATATAATTATACAAAATTTTATATGATAATATATGACTATATCAAAACTTTTTTACTTGGGATCATAACCCAGTGTTACATATTCCAGTGGAGTACTTTTATTAAATAAAAAATATGATTGTAAAACAAAAATGTATTTTTATTTAAGGCGTGTTTTTATTGTAATTAAAAAATAAATTAAAATCGACAAACTCAATTTTTAAATTTTGCTTTGAATTTTAACAAACTAGTTTTTTGATATGGAAAATTCGAGAGAAAGATTATTTTTCCCAATTTTCCAAATAAGTTTTGGGATTTTATAAAAAATATTCTATAAAAATAAATTTGAAAGAAAAAGTATGTAGTTTTCGTAAAACATTCAATTTTATTTATTTTGCTGAGTCATTTCTTATTAACTTTATGGACATAAGAGCGATGCTAACTTAACTTCTATTTTTTGTTTTGTTTAAATTGGTTTTTGTTTAATTTAAAATGAATTGTGTACACAATTGAGGATTTAAACTTAAGAATTGGAATGAGATAAAACTTTTCTAGAAACACTGCTTCCACTATTTTTACACCTATTGACCACTTATAGTGCCATAAGCGAAATCCCTCCAAACTCCTAGTTGGTAGCAAAAATGTCTAAAATCTGCTTACCAATTCCAATCATTAGTTGGTTTTGCAGATAATAAAATGTAAATTTCTGTTAGTTAATCTAACTCCCCTATTTCGGTTCAAATATATCTGTCATTCACAAAATAAATGGATGCCTCTGCGAGCCCATGAACTTAACGAACTACAATTTTAGATTATATTTTTTAATTGATTGGAAATACATTAAATGGTTTGACCGATTTAGTTTTAGCTTTTCCCCAGTCGTCGAATATTTTGCAGAATTTTAGTAAAAAAAAAATAATGTATGAAGGTATGTATAGTTGGTCTTTTAATTGGTAAATGTATGTTTTTTGTTTGATTTGAGATCATAATAGTAAACTACAGAGAAAAAAAAATTTTTTAATTCAATAAGGCCAGCAGGATACAATACGTATTTGCGGGTCCCGCTACAGACTCATCTTCAGTATCCTATGCCTTTATGGGTTAATATTTGATGATGATCTATTTATATTGAATTTAAGCCAATAAATACATGTTAACAACTCAATTAGACTAACATTAACGAAATTTTAACAATGCTGTTTTTATCCTCTATTATTTATTTTTGCTTTGAACTTTAATTCTTAAAGTATCGCAGCTGGTTCTTTTCAACTCTGAATCACAGATCTACTGAACGACAACGAACCATAAATTTTAAATGCATACTCTAAATATTTTTAACCTAAAAAAAAAAAGTAGTAATAACAGGGGATAAAAATAACTTTGTTAAAATATGGTTGATGTTAGTCTAATTGAGTTGTTAACATGTATTTATTGGCTTAAATTCAATATAAATATATCATAATCAAATATTAACCCAATAAAGGCATAGGATACTGAAAATGGGTCTGTAGCGTGACCCGAAAATACGTATTCTATCCTGCTGGCCTTATCGAATTTTTTCTTCTCTGTAGTTTACTAGTAAGACCTCAAATCAATCAAAAAAAATTCATTTAAAAAAATGAATATTAAAAAAAATAATTCATTAATATAGTCCTAAAAATAGTCATAAAAAACAGAATATAATACAGTAAATTTTTACAAAAAAAAATGTGTCGATGAGTGTTATGAAATTATGCTTTACTAAACTTGTTGGTCCAGTTTTGTTAAATAACCCAGCAAAATCTTTCATTACCAAATAAGTGGTTATATAATAGAAATTCATAGCTCCGCACAACTTATTTTTTGGCGTCTAAGTTCATTATTTTTGTTTGGCGTGGTCGTTTTTATAAGTAGCCACGCTTACCCGCTCGCTTACGAAAAAATGAGAAATAAGTAGTTATGAGATTATGAATAATAAGTGGTTACACACATGCTTACAAAAAGTTGAATTATAAGTGGTTATCCGATTGCTTACTTGATTCTTAAAAATAAGGAGTTAAGCAAATACTATTAGCTTAAGAAAATACATTCAGAAAAATTTAAGTTTTTTCTAATGTGTAATTTTAGGACTCGTCATAAAAATTTAAACATAAAACATATTTACATATAATAAATAAAAATGTATAAAATTTAACTGTGTAAAAAGTATTTATTTAAAATATTACGAGTAAGTCATTATTTTATATTTAGAAACAATGAATACAATATGCCGTTATTAGGAAGTCATTATTTTATATTATAAAATAATGCAGAATGTAATGATATATTATTTTTGGTAATGCTGATAGTAATGAGGTGTCATTACCAATATTTTGCTGGGAAACACTTAACTGACACACAAAATGAGAGTACTTTAAAATTTCTGTTGTTTTAATTCATGACGCCTGATTGATTTTTCATTTCCAATTAATAAAAAAAACAAAGAGAGAAAAAAAATTAAAGGAAAAGTTCTACCTTGTTTGCCTCAAATTAATTTTTCATGCCATTGAACATGCGATTAGTTTTTGGCTTTTTCTTTTTAAGCTATTTTCTGATGTTTGAACAAGTGAAAGCCCAGCAAACTATTTTGATTAGAAAAAAACCTACGGATTTAATTAGTTTAGTCTTAGAAAGTACGTTATATATTTATAACGATTTTATTTATTTAAACAAATCTCATTTGGTAAAGTACTACTTAAAACTGTTGGTGGGTGGGTGCTTTACTATTGTGGTGCAAATGCTTCTAGAGTTATACATTCATATATTTATTAACTTGTTTATTAGTATTTGCTTTACCTATTTTACTTGCAAATGCGTATTCCCCATAAGTTGGTGGTATTATCCTTACTAAGACTATCATAAATAATGATTATTGGTTTTATGGTTTAGTACAATATTTGTTATATAGGTAATTGAAAATCATTGTGGTTGAATTGAAAATGTATTCGGATTATAATTTTCTTTAGCCTTCCAAACAATGTTACACTAAATTTGCGGCCTTACATTATATAACTATTTTACCAGAACTACTACACTACTCAACAAAAATTTATTTTTTGTACAGAGTCTTTTACTAACATTTTTTAAATGATTTTGGACTTCTAATACCAAATTTGAAGACGAAATGTTTTCTGGGTTCTAGGCTCTTCTTTTTGTAACACCTGTACTTTATGGTTCGATAATGGTGGTACAATTAAATAACGTCAGTAGAAAAATCTGTCAAACTGGTTTTAAATCGATTAGACTAATTTTAAATTTTAGTTAAAACACTGATTTAAACAAAGATTTTAATTATCTTCATTTAACACAATACTAAAACTCTTTAGTACTTTAACTAATTTTGAGTATTAATTTTCAAAATTATTTATAACTAATTTTTAGGAACCCGTTCGTTAAATTTTACACAATTTGTTGTTGTTAAAATATAATAATCATATTACTGTTATTACCTGGTAGATTTCGCCACCCATGTATCGAAAGTTTTAAAGATGGCGCTCATTTCTCCCCCCCCCCCCGATTTTTAAATAGCCATATCTCGAAAACTAAGAGAGATAGAACAAAATTGACGAAAATTTCGTATACCCCTAACCGTTCAACATCCCAGTAAAAATGAGCTTGGCGGGGCCTTGGGCCATCGACAATTTTTAATAAAAATGCTCCATTTCAGAAAATGTCCCATATCACCAAAACTAAGCGAGATAGGGCAAAACGCACAAAATATTTGCTCTTTTGGAGTACCCTTATATGCGCTCAAATAATATTGACTAGTACCAGGGAGGGTCCCGAGACCCCAAATTTTAACAAATTTTACGACTCACTATAATTACAGATAAAACTGTAGTTTTACTGATTTTTTACTTAAATTTAGATTTGTTAAATATAACAAAAAATTTGTTAAAATTAACAAATTTTATTTTAAGCCAAATAACAGGAATATATTTTGTTAAAGTAACGAATTTTTCTGTTCAGCCAACAGACGTATTATTTTGAGTGTACATTTAAGAGCCCATAATTTTTGATAGGAAGGCGATATAACAACGTAATAAAAAGCATGTGCTAGTCTGAGGCCTACCATGCCAAATTTCTATTAATTTTAGGGCCTTGCAGCATTCCTTATCGGAGATATTTGGAAATAAGTTTCAAATATTAACATGCTGCCAGCCCCGAACGGGTTAAATTTTTTTTTTAATTTTAATTTCGTATTTTCTCCATAATTAAACTCTATAGAAAAGTTTTGGAGTTTTTTAAATTTTTTTCCTAACATAGTTTTTGGGACTAATTAAAAAAAAATTCTATTTCTTTAAACTTTGATGTGAGAAAATTTGTATGTGGACACTAAGACAAACACCTCGTAAAGGAAATCAAAGCTTATTACATGAAATTATGCACAAGCATTGCCAAACGGCAATGCTACTGACTATCCGTAAAAAATTCGTTGCAAAAACATATAAAAATAACGGGAGTTATAGGTAATATTGGGCATGACAGGGTTAAAGAAAACTTAATAAGATTTTTTAATTTATAGCGTTTTCGTTACGATTACAGATTTACAATTAGTTTATTTTACCTTAGAAATTTTTGGTTTTTAAATTACTTTCCTTAAAAATAAGTATATAGAAATTTGCTTAAACATTTCTAGCATATGAAGAGCAATTGTACAGGGTGGCGCAAAAATAACCTTCCGATGTTTTTTGGCTGTAATTTAAAAAAAAATGAAAAACTTTGATTCTTCTTGTGGATTATTTTTATTTGGGCTTTTAATTTTTTTACATTAAGTCGAGAATATGATGTCATGTAAATGGCCGCCGCCACAGTTGATTGTCATTTGAGCCCATTTTTTCATTCATCACCAATCATGAGTGATGAGTAGGGTTTGGGATTTCCCGGACTTTTTTATTTCCCGGGAAACGGGAATGAAAAAATTTGATTCCCGGGAATCCCGGGAAATGTTTTTGAACAAAATTGTTAATGAAAACCACCTATATAAATAATTTTTGTTAAAAAAAAACACTATTTCAGTACAAATGCAGTCTGTGTAGTGAGAATTCAAAGTAAAAAATACCAGAATGTTGAACGTTTGATTTCACATAAATTAATCGCAGCACTGCCAAATGAATTGCATGATGCCAGCAGAAAGCACCTACTACTGGACTGTCGGAAATAAACCGTTTCATCACACTTGGCCCATTAGATATGGTGGTCACAATGTTATTTTCCAAAGACAATTAAAACTCTTCTAGTCTTATTTCTACAATTCTTCTTATTTCATCAGCATTACATCTTCCTGATATATGTATAAACCAACCCCAGGTTATAAAATGAATTATTTACGTTTATACTTATGTTCAAATATCTCTTTTGTGATATTCTTGTCCATTCATCTAAGATTATAGTAAATCTCCTATTGTTAGAAATATTGCCCAATATTTCTTTTATCATGATATCTTTTACATGATTGTAGTAATTTAATATAATGTTCTTTACATCGGTTTCTTTTTTTGCAATGCCAGGTTTTTATTATAAAAACTTTCTCGAATAAACGAAGATCTAGTTATGGTGCGGATTGACTGCGGCTAATTTCAAAACCATTTTAGGAAATGTTTGCCCTACCATAAAACCTTTAATGCCTATTCAGCTTACACTTTTTTCTTCGGGTACTTTGCTAATTTTAGCTTGTTGTTTTCTTCAAGAAAAGTTGCATGACCATCAATTTTTTTTTTTTTTTTGTGAACCAAATTTAGATGTCGGATAACCAAATTTAGATACCACCGTTAACCATTAGTCTTTTCTTTTCACATTTATTAATGAAAACGTTACTTATAAAATTATTGACCCTTAATATAAAGGAGTATTTTAAATTTAAAGTCGACTTTATTTTTAATCAAACGGTTTTGCTCATTTTGTGTATGAAAACCTTACAAAAATATTTATATTTTCTAATATTTTGATTGGTTGAAAATAAATTAACCAATCAGAATGCTCCAAAAATAAACCAAGTCAATGTATACTGCCACCCAATATTTTAACTAAAGTCGACTTTACCTATTATTATTTGTAAAAAACAAAGCTTTTTTTCATATTTCTTTTAAACATTTTACCAAGTATTTAGGCTTTACTACTTAAATTTTTAATAAGTTATGCGAAAAATCTTTATTAGTTGAAATGCTCCTAATTGCTTGGCAAAGATTTTATTTCTGTGTCAAATAAATGTATTCCTTTTTAAAAGATTTTAACAATGAAATTTTTGTTTTGGTATTTAAAATTTTTTTTATGACTAAAATTAAAAAATCCTATTCGAAACAAAAACAATTTAAAAAATTTAATATTTTTAAAATTTTCCGTTTTCCCGGGAAAAATATATTATTTTCCCGGGAATTCCCGGCACACTTTTCCCGGGATTTCCCGCCCGGGAATTCCCGAACCCCAAACCCTAGTGATGAGGCCCATTTCCATCTTAGCGGGTACGTAAATAAGCAAAATTTACGCTTCTGGGGCACTGAAAATCCGCGTGTAACCCACGAAGAGCCATTACACCCGCTTAAAGTCACTGTAATTTTGTGCTGTTTTCGCTGGAGGAGTCATCGGACCTTTTTTCTTCGAAATTGCCATAAAAAGGGCTCAAATGACAATCAACTGTGGCGGCGGCCATTTACATGACATCATATTCTCGACTTGATGTAAAAAAAATTAAAAGACCAAATAAAAATAATCCACAAGAAGAATCAAAGTTTTTCATTTTTTTTTTAAATTACAGCCAAAAAACATCGGAAGGTTATTTTTGCGCCACCCTGTATTAGTTTTCAATTTAAAACTTATTTATTTAATATTATTAAAGCGAATTTATTACACTTATAATTAAATTTGTAAAAACTGGAGTGTAACTTGTTTTTTTATATTTTAAGTTCTCCTAGAGGCTTTGTTCCCCAAACATCTCTGCCCCAATTTTGCGTCTATATACTTTTATTTCAAATAAAATAAGCATAATTTTGCTGAAAACTTGAAACTTATTTGGGTGGGAAAAATAAGCAATTAAAATTTGCACAGGTTTGCCTTTAAATCACAACGGAATGCAGTTGGCTGCAATATGAATATTTGTGAATGTTTGTTACTAGAGACGTTCGTTTTTAAAAGATAGTTTTGACATAAATATCAATAATCTTCTATTTATTTAATTGACTTTATATGCAAATTATATCATGTAAACTATATTCAGTTTTGCATTTAAAAACTATATGCCATCCTCATAAACACATTTTTACACTGTTTTGTGTTTTTTCTCTTCTTTCTACTCACCGGTTGTTCGTTGATAAACCATTGTAAATGCGATGCTGGATGTGATTTCCCCGATGTACAATTTAGATTTAATATTTCACCAATTTGATATTGAAATTGTTGGCCTTTAATATGTGGACCATCACGAGGTAAATCTGCAAGGAAAAATAAAGTAGCACATAAAAATTAAACATAAAAAGAAAACAAAAGCACTTAAATTTTGTATAACATATCCCAGCAAAAAATATACACGATTATAAGTTAAAATATATAAAATTTTTTCAAGATATGCAGATTTTTTTAGATTTTTCGTGGATTTTAACGTTAAGCTATGTACATGTTTTTTTTTAATTACCGGAAAACTCCCGGTGCAGTGCTTCTAGAATCATGTCCTATTTTGCAGGGATACTATTACTCTTTTTTATTGCAATTCATTTGTAATAATATTCTTTTACTATTTACATATAAATTTATTTACCTTTAGCAAAAAAATATTCCTTCTTTATTCAGTAATCATTATTCATTCATGTTGAACAAATAAAAAATAATTTTTAGAAATTTTATTTAGTTTATGAACTACTACAGAGAACTATATGTATGTTAGTGTGTCCCTATATTTCGCTTATTTGTGAATTGGTTTAAGTAATAAAACTGAACATGATACGTGCTAAAAATTAACAAATTTTAATTTTTTTCATAAAGTTAGTATCCAAATTAGCGTAACGACGAGCTTATAAGTTAAGTTATAAGAAAAGCGTTTCATTAAATAAATTTAGCCCATAGCTGCTGTTTAAGGTGCAAAATTTGTTCATTTTGGAAAAATTTGTCTTGGAATATGCGCGTTGTCGACTTTAATAATTTTGTATGCTCTACACTATAACTCTAGTCCACACTTGCCTTTCTTAAAAAATAAATTTAGAAACAATAATTTTTATACCCTACACCACTACGTGGAGAGGGTATAATAAGTCTGTGCTGATGTTTGTAACACCAAAAAATATTGGACCTAGACTTACCTTATAGTATACCGATCGACTCAGAATCACTTCTTATTTCGATTTAACGATGTCCGTCCGTCTGTCCGTTCGACTGTCTGTCCATGCATTCTTGTGCGCACTCTACAGGTTGCAAATATTAAGATATTTTGATGAAATTTGGTACACCGACTTACATCGGCCCAAGGACGAAGCCTTGGTTAAAATCGGTCCATGTTTAGACCTAGTGCCCATATATGGTTGCCCCCAAAATTGGCTTTCTTACACACTGCAAGTCGCAAATACGAAGATATTTCAATGAAATTTGGTTCGCTGACTCACTTTGTCCTCAGCACAAGGCCTATTGATGATAGATAGGGTCGGTCCATATTTGGACATATCGCCCATATGGGCTATATTTCCTCTTTTATCATTTTATAGAAATTTTTGACACAAGTCCATTTTAACCCATTCGAATTTCGGATCAAAACATTAGTTGGCTTTTAGCCAGACTGGTGTAGGGTACTATATAGTCGGCATGCCCTACTTTAACTTTTTTAATCCTTTTCCCTGTCTTTTACCATAAAGGAAGCATTCACTGAACCAAAAGCAGTGGTGAAATCTACTAAATTACATATTAAATTGATGAATGGGTGATCACTATACAACTAACAAAACCTATCGGTCAATTTAACATATTGTTTTGTAAATTTATAATTTGATGTTTAACCATTTGATATGGTGTTTTTTTGAAAAATTGTCGTCAAATGTATTAACAAAATTTAATTATGCCAACAGTTATATTTTATCAAATAGAATAATTATTTTGTTGGACTGGATGTTGCATTGGTAAGCATTTTATTCAATTCGACAATGCATTTTGTTCAATTTAAATAAAAAGGTATTATTTTAAAAATTAGTTTCATCAAAAAATAACAACATTTTTATGTTGATTTCACTTACTACTTTAGGTTCAGTGTTGTGGACCAAAATTATACAAATAAATACAATTTTTTTGTAACTTCACCTTCATTACGACAATTTTGATACCAGTTATGTGTAAAAATTAAAATGAGAAGTTTAGCACTTTTCACCAAAAAGATTTAATGAAAATCAAAGTTAATCTCGGATGAAAGACATTTCGAAGGCATACCCAACGGATTTAATTTCCCCCTACGTTGCCTATTTCTTGAGATATTAAAGTTGGATTTCAGAAAAAAAATTTTTTAAGGTCATCAAAGTGACTTTTATATTACTTTTCCTGAAAAAAAAATTCGCGAAACAACAATTTAGCATAAAATTATTATAGGCAAATCAAAGAAAAGTAAATTATTTGTTCAGGAAAATATATTTTAAATTGTTGTCCGGTTTGATTCCCGGCCATGGCATACACAAAAAAGTTTCTCGTATAGAGACAAATTATAAATTAAAATTACTTTGATAACCACTGGCGAGTCTTTGGGTGAGACGAAACTGCGGCAGTCACTTGATTCCCTTGTGTCTGTTAAAATTTTCAATAAAATTTTTTTCTTCTTCTTCCACATTTATTTCTTTAGTAAAGCAATAAATTTTACTGCTATTGCTTCTACGGGTTTTCTTTATTTTCTATATGCTTTCAAATTTTTGTGTATTTTATCTTAACAAATTTAAAATGTGTACAGATATTTCTACGGAATATATACTGTAGGTAACCATGTACCATGATAAAAATCAATATTGATATAAATTTGTTTATGACAAATACACATTACATTAGAGGCGTCCAAAACAAAAAATTAAAGTGAATTTTAAAACTTTCCAATATATTTATATTGTTTGTCTGAATATAAAAATTAATGGTATGAATTTTGGTGGCGATTAGATAAATATAATTCCCTGCGGAAATTAATGGAAATTTAGATCTGTACACACAGAAAATAACTTGTTTGGGATTCTATCGGATCCAACAAAAGTTTTTCTTCATTAGTAATTTTAATTGCAATTAATTGTTTAATTTAATTGTTTTATGCATAAAAAAAAAGAATGGCGTTGTTTTTATTTTTTTATTTCAACTCCTTCACTGGCGCAAGTCGGCCAAAAACGCTTATTTGGAGACCCATTTTCTGCAGAGCAAAAACGGCTGCATTTCTGCGAAATCTGACTTAACCATTCGATTTCACAGCGAAAATTAATATAAAAAAACTTTTTTTGCGTTTTTTGAATACACCAGATTGTCATTAGTGTGGTCCAAAAATCCGCTTTTTTCAAAAATTTCAAAAAAATTTACTTTTTTATTACACACAATAAAAATGTATTCCCTGCTGAGAACATTGGTACAAAAATTGTGGATATACCGCGACCCGTTAAAAAGTTATTTAGTAATCAAATATGTTTAATAAAAAAAAATATTTGTAATAAACATTACAAAAATTACAAATTATTTTGTCTTTACTAAAACATAAATTTATAATGCGGCAGCGAGTATTGAAAGCTGCATTTTAATTAGCTCAAATACTTTTCATTGAATTAAAAAAAATCCAAATTTGATTAGCTAATAACTTTTTAACGGTTCGCGGTATATCCAAAATTTTTGTACCCAATGTACTCAGCCGGAAATACATTTTCATTGTGTATAATAAGAAAGTAACTTTTTATAAGTTTTTGAAAAACTTGGATTTTCTAACCACTCTAATGGGTATCTGGTGTATTTTGAAAATGCAAAACAAAATTTTTTTATATTAAATTTTGTTGTAGAATCGAATGGTAAAGTCAGATTTCCTATAAATGCAGCTATTTTTGGCCGACTTATGCCAGTGGAAGGAATTGAAAGACAAAAAAACCCATTCTTTTTTTCTATGCAAAAACCTTAAAAAAAGTGATGATATCCGAAAATCAAATATTTATGACGAACTCGTCACATTATCTAAGTCTGTTTTAATAAATATTGAAAAAATGTTAAGCACTAAATTAGCTTCAATACCAAAAACGATCAATTTGTCGCAGATTTTTTCATTTGAATAAAACATTGGCAACAAAAATTTAATATCTGTTCCGTTTCAATCATGTCTATCACTTTGTAAATGTATTAGTTTTTCCAATCAATTTGAATTTTTTTTTGTAACTTCAGTCCAAAAAACATTTAATTTCTATTATTTTGGTACTTATAACAACTTACTGAGATTAGCATAGGCGTAGATAGGTCGGTCTGGGGGGAGGGGCTAAGCACACCCAGAAATAGTTTAGCACCGGGGGGGGGGGGGGGGTCTGGGGGGGCCCCCAGATTTTATTTCTAACATTTCGTTTTTACTTGAAATAAGAATTCTTATCCATTTCTGACTCGACTTTCTTATGTAAGTAGATCGTCAGTAATGACCAGGACAAGAAATGTTGTAAAAATCGTGTTTTATATACATAAAGTATACATATTTAAAAATCAGAAAGTTTTTATTACAAAGTTTTTAACATAAATTTATTATTTATTTCAGCGTTTTCAATATTATTTTTGTTAAGTAGGCTATAGTATTATTATCTTAAAAGAGTTTAAATATCATCTTAAAAAAGTTTGTAACTATATTTATGGAACACTTTCGTCTCCGTGAATTAAAAGATCCAATAAATGTTTATAAGTAAGTTGTCATTTAAAACGAACCAAAATATCACCCAAATATAGCTGAAATTTTTTAGATTTAAGTTTTATTTTTTTGTTTTTTCTAACTCAAATTTACTTAACAGATTCTGCTGCAGTCGGCAGTTTTTTCTGCCATTTTTAACAAAAGTTTAGTAGCTTTTTCTGCTAGTTGTATACACCCAGAAAACAGATTCGGTGCTGACAACCCAATTTGTTGCCAATCGAATGGTTTGGTTGCATCATATGAATTTTTCTGTTGCGACTACCGAACCATTCTTGATACAACTGAAATACCATCAACACAGCCAAATTAGTCCTGTCTCAGTTGTGTTTCTGTTGTCTCAACTGAAAAACTCGGCTACCAAAACCGATCCGATCAATTCGATTGGCTACAAATGCGGTTGTCAGTACCAAACCTGTTTTCTGGGTGTAGATTTATTTCTATCAGTATATTTTTATTGTTGGTGTAAGTCATAAAACAAAGTGCATTTCAAACAAAATGTAAGCCTTAACTATGATTTCACTTCAATTTTTGTAGTGATTATTGGGTAAAGCTGAAAGCGTAACTTGTCGGAATAGCTATCTGGCGATTGTACAGATGATCGTAAACGAAACAGAGGAACCAAAAATTTTTTTGATAAATGGCCTAGCTACGCCTTAGAAAAATGGTCTAGCTACGCCGGTGGAGATTAGCAAATTTAATAGTTAAATTTAATAATTAAAATTAGAAATTTTAATTACTATCACAAACAAATGGTCAACATTTTTGAAACAAGAAATAAAATCTAGTATAATAATATCATATTAGAATTTTGACTTGAGGTAGACCAATATTCTTACTAAATATATGAAAATATATGTAGAAAGTCCGAAGTAAATTGTATTATCTTTCCTTGATTTGAAAATAATTTAAACAGAAAGTGATATTAATTTATGATCTAGAGTCAAACTAAAAATAACATTCATTTACTTAAATTGTTTTGTATTATTAAATGCAAAAATTAAAATAATTTTAGTCCAATGCAAATATTGTTTTGTTGTTGTTGGGATGATCGTTGTTTTTACAGATGTTATTAACAACGAACACACAAACATACATGTAATAGTACTTCCAAGGGTAATTTTATACAAAAGTACAAAATTCTTGTCCCGTGGAATTTTTGCACGTTATATAATGTTTCAGTTTGTGTGGTCCAATCATCATTTTCTTATTGCAGACAACTGACGAAACAACAATTAAAATCTAATATGACAATGTCATATTAGAATTTGGACTTGAGGTAGAACAATATTCTAACTAAATATTCATATATTATATCAAACTTTTTGAGCGTATTTAAGTTCAAAGTGAAAAAACAAATAAATGTAAGAATCTGTGGTGCAGGCAGAGATATATAATATAGAGATGTGGCATCGATAACATTTTAAACAATCTGTAGATGTCGCTAACTTGTAGAAAATAATCGGCAGGTTTATCAGAGAAACCCGCTACCGCTACAATTATATGTATGGCTTTATGATTACCTTATTCTGGTGAACGATGCTACTTTTGTTTTTGTTTTAACAGAAAAATATTTGTAGATGCTTCATTGATTTTTTTGAAATTTTTTATTCCTCTATAATTATATTTGTATATGTTTATTATTCTTTAAAAAAAATATACAAAAAAAACGAACGACAGCTGATGTATCATTAA
This sequence comes from Leucophora obtusa, assembly GCA_949987735.1. NCBI lineage: Eukaryota > Metazoa > Arthropoda > Insecta > Diptera > Anthomyiidae > Leucophora > Leucophora obtusa. The sequence goes on from OX465295.1 coordinate 94,819,441, forward strand.
CTGCTCACAAGTAGCGTAAATTTTTTACGCTACCAAAATAAAGTAGCGCTACCACAACATGTTGTCTAAGCGGTAGCTAATCAATTCGTTCACCAGATTGTTGAGTAGCGGATTAGCAACAGTTGAGCGTCTGATAAACGCACTCAATGGGAAATTTTGTCAAAGGAAGATCTAGCTTTTCGAAGAATACTTCTAGATTCGCGACTCAAAAGTTTTTTTTTTGGGCCACCTCGTCTTTTAATGTCGTATTCTTCTGGATTTGAGAGAAAATTGGAAATAACTTTCCGGCTTCTGCAAATTTTTTTTGATATATCGCTAACTCTTAGGCCTGCTTCACTAAATCCAAGAATTTTGCCTTTTTCCATATCTGACAACTTTTTACCTCGTGGCATTTTACTTTTGTATTTGTTTTATTAAATTATTACAAAAAAAAATTCTTTAATTCACTTGTTTTCACTTTAACGTAACTTTTTTAAATGTGTGCTATAGTTATGAAACGAAAAAAATAGCCTCTAATAGACAATGACTTTTTGAATATTTAACGGTTCTTTTCAAAAAGCAGAATTTAAAAAAAAAGTATGTGAGAAGAAGCAGAAGAGATTAAGAAAGCTTTCTATAAATTTAGTTTTTTTTTCCAGGGTGTTTCAATTAATTTTTATAAGCAGTTAAAAAAAGCTTTTAAAGTGTGCTATAGTTATGAGACAGAGTGTATGTTCAAATCTAAAGTGATCTGGACAATTGCGCCAGATATGCCTACATCTGATCAGATCTCAAATTTGTCCCCAATTTTGAGATCTAATTAGATATGGTAAGATCTATTGAGATCCGTCCAGATCTGATCTTTTTTACTCGGGTTAAGTAAAACAATTCAATCTCCTCGAGTTGCCAAATCTTCTTAGTTTAGGAGGTTTAAAAGAACAAAAAAAGCCAAATTTGATGCCAATATATTGTCAACTTCATAAACTACACCTTTTGCAATTGTAATTCAGAAAATATCAATTGAAATTCAGAATTTGCATTTGAAATTCAGAAAATATCAATTGAAATTCAGAATTTCCATTTGAAATTCAGAAAAGATCAATTGAAATTCAGAATTTCCATTTGAAATTCAGAAAATATCATTTGAAATTCAGAAAATATCAATTGAAATTCAGAAATTGTCATTTGAGATTCAGAAAATATCAATTGAAATTCAAAAAATATCATTTGAAATTCAGAAAATATCAATTGAAATTCAAAAACCGTCATTTGAAATTCAGAAAATATCAATTGAAATTCAGAAATTGTAATTTGAAATTCAGAAAATATCAATTGAAATTCAGAAATCGTCATTTGAAATTCAGAAAATATCAATTGAAATTCAGAAAACATCAATTGAAATTCAGAAAATATCAATTGAAATTCAGAAACCGTCATTTGAAATTCAGAAAATATCAATTGAAATTCAGAAATCGTCATTTGAAATTCAGAAAATATCACTTGAAATTCAGAAATCGTCATTTGAAATTCAGAAAATATCAATTGAAATTCAGAAAACATCATTTGAAACTCAGAAAATATCAATTGAAATTCAGAAATCTTCATTTGAAATTCAGAAAATATCAATTGAAATTCAGAAAACATCAATTGAAATTCAGAAAAATGTAAACACATTTTTTAAAAGAATCCGTCCAGGTAGATAATGTTATCCCCTATAAAAATTTATATATGGGGTTTATCAAAATAAGTAAAATTCATTTTACTCACGCAAGTGAAAAATATTTAAAATTTGTGTGCCTCAATGATTTTATGTAGACTAATTTCTTTCTTGTAACGAATTATGACTCAATTAGACATTAAAACGTAACGCTGATATTAAATTTGAGCCTTACATTTTGGAGCTATAATTCGTAACAAGAAAGGAATTAGTCTACCTAAAATCATTGAGGCACACAAATTTTAAATAATTCTCACTCGCGTAAGTAAAATGAATTTTACGCCCACTTGTTAATCAAACGTATTTTGATGAAATCCATATATAAATTTTTTATAGGGTGTAACATTATCTACCTGGCCGGATTCTATAAAAAATTCTGTTTACATTTTTCTGAATTTCAATTGATATTTTCTGAATTTCAATTGATATTTTCTGAATTTCAAATGATATTTTCTGAATTTCAAATGATATTTTCTGAAATTCAAATGATATTTTCCGAATTTCAATTGATATTTTCTGAATTTCAAATGATATTTTCTGAATTTCAATTGATATTTTCTGAATTTTAAATGACGATTTCTGAATTTCAATTGACATTTTCTGAATTTCAAATGATGCTTTCTGAATTTCAATTGATATTTTCTGAATTTCAAATGACGATTTCTGAATTTCAATTGATTTTTTCTGAATTTCAAATGACGATTTCTGAATTTCAATTGATATTTTCTGAATTTCAATTGATATTTTCTGAATTTGAATTGATATTTTCTGAATTTCAAATGACGATTTCTAAATTTCAATTGATATTTTCTGAATTTCAAATGACGATTTCTAAATTTCAATTGATATTTTCTGAATTTCAATTGATATTTTCTTAATTTCAATTGATATTTTCTGAACTTCAAATGATATTTTCTGAATATCAATTGATATTTTCTAAATTTCAAATGATATTTTCTGAATTTCAAATGATATTTTCTGAATTTCAAATGATATCTTCGGAATTTTAATTGACATTTTCCGAATTTCAAATGATATTTTCTGAATTTCAATTGATATTTTCTGAATTTCAAATGGAAAATCTGAATTTCAATTGATGTTTTCTGAATTTCAAATGGAAATTCTGAATTTCAATTGATATTTTCTGAATTTCAATTGATATTTTCTGAATTACAGTTGCAAAAGGTGTAGTAACTTTCAGATTACTGTATCAAACACAGAGGAAACAGATTCGTATTTAGAACCGAATTTTTCGCCAACAGAATTTTTGTAGTTCCAGGTAATGTTTATTTAAAGATTATTAATTCTATAAATGGAATAATACGCTCCACAAAATTTATTTAAAAAAAAAAAAAAAATGTCGTGAATTGAGATAGAACCGGCGATTTCCAGTGTGTCAGCCCATTGCTCTTCCTCTAGGCTAAAATCAATTTGAATTTTTTTTAGTGAAGTTTAAAATTTTAATTTTTTCGGGTTAAAAATTTGAGTATTTGTTTATGAAATAAATTATATCAATAACAGGAAATCAATGTTGCCTTTTAATTTGAATCAATAAAAAATTATAACAATTTATTGATATAATTTATTTCATAAACAAATACATAAAATTTTTAAAGCGAAAAAAAATTTAATTTCACTAAAAAAAATTCAAATTGATTTTAGATTTCCTGGGTCCTTATCCGATATTATATTCCACTTGATATTCTTTATATGACAACTACTACTTACTTACTCATATTGTCATATATTTTATATATTTTTTGATTTGTTTCTTTTCAAAGTTAGGTGGAGTATTTTTATCATAAAATACTTGAATTTATTTCATATATACTAATATGTACCTTAAATTAAAGGTATTTTAATCCTCTATCGATCAAAAGATTAAATTTTTGGATATTTTGTGTTTTTCACGAAAATTTGCCGAAGATAAATAAATATGGATAACTATTGATTTCAAAATTTTTTAAAAAGCTTATAAAATATTAGCTTTTATTTGTCACATAAATGCTGATGAAATTTTCAGTATATTTCCCTATCGACTTTTCTTTATCCAAAAGCTACATATGTAATTATTTAGCCCATGCGGAACTGTTAAAAATAAATTAAAAAATTTTCCATACATCGCTGGACGCTTCTAATGTGAATGTTTTTTCATAAAAGTGTTTTACAAATATAGACCAGTATGTTGTCTAGAACTTACACACAATGTCCATACGTCCTTCACCTTGAACAGATGAAAAATTTGGTGCTTCAGCTGATACTTCACAACGATATAAGCCCGTTGAATTTATGGTCAGTCCCCTCAAAAGTACTCGTATACTATCTGAATGTTCTTCCTGTAAGTAGAAAATATTAAATATAAATATGTTTTATATTTGCAAGAGCTTGTTATTTATAAACATTTTATCAACAAGTATCAAAAAAACAAAAAACAAAAATACTTAAATATGTTGTGTTGTAAATACTACTACATTGTATTATTTAACATCTTTAATATAAAAACATAATACTCACTTAATAGAAAGATTACACTGTTTTTTCTTTGTTTTCTGAGTGGCTCGAGAAAGCAAATGAAAACATTGTTTTTTTTACATAGAAAAAAATGCATTGCAACATGCTAATTAAAATTTATTGATATCCACACGAACTTTTATGTATTTTGCTTTTATTGTGTTATTTTCTAGTAAAATTTAATATATTTTTATTTTATTTTAATGATTTGATCGTTAAAATACGGAATATTAAAAAAAATTTATTAAAATATTATTCAAAAACATGAAAAAAGAAAAAAAAATTAAATAAAAATACAGTAAAACTCGTTTAATACGAACTCGGATAAGACGAATTCTCGGTTAATACGAACTAATTTTTAAGTCCAGACGTTTTGGCAACAAGTTCAATATAAAAAACGTCTGTTAATACGAACTTCTTTAAGACGAACCCTAGGTTAAAGCGAAATGTTTCTGATGGTCCCACAAACAAATTTTTATATAATTTTCCATTTTTAATACGAACTTTTATAAAATTCGGTAATTATTTTATATACTTTTTTTGGATTTTGGCAAATTTTAAACCGAAAGCACAGAAATTTTTTTAAAATATATTGCAAACTATTGCTTTGAGAAATCTCTTTCATCTGATTTCACAATTGCACAATTTTTGAAATAGGTTTTAGGAATTTTATATATTTTGTGGATAACAAAAAACTTTAAACAAATTTTGCCCCGGTTAACGAACCTCGCTTATAACGAACTAATTTGTCTGGTTCATCGGAGTTAGTCTTAAGCGAGTTTTACTGTATTAAAGATATTTCTATTTGCTTTTTCCCACCTACACGAACAAATAAAAAGAGAGGCGGTTGAGAGCAAGTGAGGCGATAGACACCGACTGGTATAAGTGCTGTTAAATATTAGCTCTGCTACAAGTACGTTTAATAAATTTTCGAAAGGTATTAATTCTTTGCAATACACCTCAATCTGGCAGTCATATTTTAATCATCTTAAAATTCATCCAATTACAAATTGTCTGAACAATTACATAAAACCTATAAAAACAAACAATTTACGAGCAAATATTTTTGATCTCATTTATCAATTTTAATCAAAATGGTCATTTATGAAAGCAAATTTTAAACAAATTCACATTGATTTAAAAACATTTAAGGTTTAGCTGTTTTGGATACCTGGCACATGATATATGTATGTACATTAGAGCGTACCACCGTACAAAAGCGTACAAAAAAAGTGCGCCGTACACTCTCCAATATGAAGTATTTTTGCAAGGAGGTTTCAAAAAATTTTTTTAAATTTTTTTTTGCCGAACGTAGGGGTCGCCATTTTACATTTTTCGTTATATCTTTGGTATTTACAGTCGGATCTTAAAGTATGATACATCGATGTTTTTCTGTCGAGGAGACCAGTGTTTTGCTCGAAGGACATTTTGACCTCAAGTATCCCGTTCAAGTAGTTATCCACCAGGTCTCAGTTGCTACCATCCTAATGTATAACCGTAATGTACAACCCTAATGTCAGAAAATTAAAGCTGGCAAAAATCATTAAACTTTTGCTAAGGAAGTTTTTCGCTAAACCCAGTAGAAATTGTTTTATATATTGGTTGCCGGACGTAGGGGTCGCCTTTTTAAATATTTTTTAATTGGATTTTTAGTATATAGCAAAACACTGGTCTCCTCGAGGCAATATATCACACTTTAAAATCCGATTTTAAATGCCAAAGCTATAACAAAAATTAAAAAAGGCGACCCCTACGGTCGGCAACCAATATATAAAAATATTTCTACTGGGTTTAGCGAAAAACTTCCTTAGCAAAAGTTTAATGATTTTTTGCGAGCTTTAATTTACTGACATTAGGGTTGTACATTAGGGATGTAGCAACTGAGATCTGGTGGGTAATTACTAGAACGGGATACTTGAGGTCAAAATGTCCTTAGAGCAAAACACTGATCTCTTCGAAGAAAAAACATCGATGCATCATACTTTAAGATCCGGCTGTAAATGCCAAAGATATAACGAAAAATGTAAAATGGCGACCCCTACGTTCGGCAAAAAAAAATGAAAAAATTTTTGAAACCTCCTTGTACAAATACTTCATATTGGAGGGTGTACGGCGCACTTTTTTTTTGCCTGTAAGGTGGTACGCTCTAATGTACATACATATGTATATAGCTGAAATAAAAAAATGTGATAAATTTTTGGGCCAAATTTGTGAGAAGCAAAAAGTGTTAATATTTCGGTTTTTTCAGTAAGTTTAGTCATTATAAAACTAATTGCAAAAAATCTCATCTACAAGTTGTCCCAATAACTTTTTTTGCACAATTTTAATTTTTTTTGTTGTAACGGAGTTTACATTTCTGCAAGCAAAAGATATAACAAAAAAAATTGCGTACGAATTTTCTTGAATTTATTAGTTTTTCGTATTTGGGTTTTCAATTTGCTTTCCAATGATATATAATTTGTGTTTATCAAATTGGCGGTTTCGCGAATAAAAATACAATTCATTCCGCGAAAAAAATTTTTATTTTTTTTTTTTTAATTTTGTATTTTTGGTCCTTTTAAATGCTTTTCAAAAAAATAAAATTTTTTAAAATCCCAACAGCGGTTGCGCAGTTACAAAATAATATATTAAAAACATAACATTTCGCGATCAAAAAATCTTAAATTGTGTGAAACAAATTTAATTTTTCAAACTAATGTCAGTAATGACTCGAAATATCGATTCAAAACCAATGAAATGCAAAATCAATCGTTTTTCGCTCGAGCAGCTTAGGGTAAAAAACTGATAACCTTTTTTGATTTGACGAAAAATTATTAGTTGAATCGTCTTTTGACGCATAAATATTAGTTGAATCACCTCTGTTTATGGTTATTTTAAAATATTTTAAACATTTATCTACATTGATTTGAATGAAATCTGATGCAAACAATTGTGGTTACGGAGTTTACAATTACGGAGTTTACATTTGGTTACTTTTTTCGTTTTCTTTCAGAAACGCTTTGTCAGGTTAATCCAAATATGTCATTGTTTTTCTTACTCGTTAAATCGTTTGGTGTAAAAATTAGGAACGGAGTTTACAACATTTTTTCAAATCTTATTAAAGACATCCATTTTCATCTCGAGAATGTTACATGCTGCAGAAAAGCTTCAAGTCCGTTATACTGGATGATTACTTATAGTCCAACGATCATTTGAGTATAAATATCATTATACTTTTCGCAATATAAATAATAGATAACTCTAAAATTCTGGTATATGCATTTTTATCAAAAATTACGACGAAAAATCGTTACAGAGTTGAAGTCGTGATAGCTAAGATATACGAAAAAGTTGGTAAAATGTATTAATTTTTATTAAAAACGGCACTTTACCTCTTCATAAAAATTCTTGCAGTTAGTGTTTAGCTTTATTGGTTATTAAAATATAAGTTATTAAAGTTAAAAAACCTTATGAGTTACTTGTTACGGAGTTTACATTTGGCCTATAAAATTGGTCACAAATTTTATGTATTAACCAAAAATTGGTCAGATTGTTATAAATTTTGTAAAACAGGTGACAATGCGCTGATATATATCGAAATATGTAACTCAAATGTAATCCATGCATTAGAAATTAGGTGGTTACACGGTTTTTATCACATTTTTTGATATCACCCATATATGTATATTAGACCGACTCACGAAAAAAAGTAAAAAAGTGCCTGCCTCAAAATAAACCTTGGTTTGTTTTATGATGATTCTCAAAATATTTCGGGTCTAGCAATGAGATCTCATGAGCTGGACCATTTTTAAAAAATGTCTTTTTGTAGTTTTTGTAAGAAATTTGCATTTTAGCTAAAGACAACATACTCAATATGGGTATCACATGAACGCGCGTCTAGCGCCTCTAAAAATTTTTTTTGACTCTTTTGTACGAAAATATTTGTGATTGAAATGTCAAACTTACATATCATAATCTATAGACGATTTACTAGAACACGTGCTTCAGATTTTTTTGAAATTCGCGATTTTCCCCGTTTTATAAGAAATTCAATGTGGTGGAAACAATATGTTCTAAATAGAGGAATATGGATACCAAAACTTTTCTTTTGACAAGTAAATCATCGCTGAGTGGATGTGGTTTAGAATTTTGCAAATTTAATACATTTTTCATGGTGCTCGGGACCAAATTTTTGATTTTTCACAAGCATACGAAACAAAACCAACGGCTTGCGTTGCGTAGTTTTCAATACAAATCATTTTTGTAACAATAAAAATTTACACACAAATCAACGCAACGCAAGGTGTTGCGTTTTACAGAATAACCCACCAAGATTTTTTGTATAACTGTTTAAAAAATCTGCACTAAACTATAAGAACACTGTGTACACAAAGCGCCTCAATGCCCAAAAATGCAGTTTTGTCCATCAAGTGGGGTTTTTTTATTAAAAAACTGGTATGTTGTTAAATGACTACACTCATTAACCTACAGCAATGATAAATTATACCAATCCTGTAACAAATCTTGCTTTGACCAGTCACGGGATAGGTACTTTGAGGGCAATTGACCTCCCCCATTCCCCGTAGGATAGTGATTGCTCACGTAGATAAAGGGTGAACACACTAAAACTGCGACACTTAGAAAACTAATACCAGGAAAAAACTAGATGGCTTTGAAATAAATTTTTTTTTATTCGAATACTTTGAAGTTCAGAGGTAATAAAAATATTAAAATATTAGTTATTATTTGTTCCATATGCAACTGATCGGACTTTTCGTCGCACACGCGCCATCATCTTTTGCACGAGTGCATCATCGACTTTTCGCGACGCCGACAACCCCTTGGTTTTGAATTCTGCAATATCTTTTACCGGTTCACGTATCTTCTTCAATATTCCCTTCACCATTGACCAATATTCCTCAATAGGACGTAGCTCTGGGCTATTGGGAGGATTGCAGTCGCGAGGTACAAAATCGATTTTATTTGCAGTGTGCAACTGCAATGTGTCCTTGGCATAGTGGCAGCTTGCCAGGTCCGGCCAGAACAATAGTTTTGTGACGTGACTCTTAATAAATGGCAGAAGACGCTTTTTGAAGCATTCATCCCGATAAATTTGAGCGTTCAGTGATCCAGATGTGATGAAAGGGCTGCTTTTACGAGCACAGGAGCAAATGGCTTGCCAAACCATGTATTTTTTTGGAGACTTGGACTTCATTTTCAATTTACAGCTTTCAGGAGCATCTTTACGACTTGCAGCAGTATAAAAATCTTGACCAGCAATATATTTGAAATTTTGAAAGCAGTAGGTTTCGTCGTCTATGACAATGCATTCATATTTCTTGATTTGGGATCCGTACAACTTGCAGCTGCGCGATTTCGCCGTAACATTCTCTGCTTTGCGTCTCGATCTAGTGCTGTTTAAGCTTTAAAATTTCTCAGTGAAGCTTGTCGCTTTACCTTATGTACGAAAGACTGCGATTTACGTAAAGATTTTGCAACAGAACGTGACGAAATCTTCGGATCTTGCGAAAATGGCCTGAGGACCTTCCGAGCACCGTTTTTTATCACTTTGGTCATGCTCACCTCCGCTATCAGACTTTCTAACAATTGTCAGACCTTCTCTGTAGCGATTTAAAACCCTGGAAACTGTCGAGTGGTGCACTTTTACATTTTTCGCAATTTTACGCGCACTGAGAACCGGATTTATTATATATTCGTGCAAAATAATTTGCCTCGTTTCTAACTCGGTGGTCATTTTTGATGAAACTAAAAGTCAAATTCGAATGAAATTTCTCATACATGAAATCTAGGTCATGGCCTACTCAAGGTATTTGAATTTCAAAATATGTTAATTTTTTGAGTAAGTTTTAATTTTGGTGTGTTCACGCTTTATATGAGTATTTTTGAAGTATTTGAGCTGATAAGTATGTTAGCTGAGAGTCTATATATGTACAGTGGTGGCCAATAAATTAGAAACGATTCAAGTTTTTTCTAATTTTATTAAAATTTCAGTATTATTAACTTTCTTTTAAAATGGCTAAAACCAAAGAAAAATTGGTGATGTTTAAGGTGCTGCACTTTTAAGTCTGGCGACTATTTGTAGATAAAAATAATGCAAGACTTAAGGAAATTTTATAGGATTTCCAAAAATATACAGCTTGTACAGAACCGATCAGTACTGCCTAAATTTTACTATGTAATTTGATAAAAGGTCAATATCGCTAATTTTTCGTTAAAAGCCACGCCCACTTACAACAAGTGACAAAATGAAAAACAAACGTTCCCTTAAAATTCTTTACAATTTTCTGGACCATCTCCTTGCCTTTCGTGGCGAATTTAACCACTATTTTGATCTTTAAAAATAAAGGCAACGAGAGTAAAATTAGAAAAAACTTGAATCGTTTCTAATTTATTGGGCACCACTGTATGTCCATTTCTGTTTTCAACATATACAGTGAAATCTTGACCAGATTAGATCTCAAAATTGGGGACAAATTTGAGATCTAATTAGATCTGAGCAGATCTAGGCATATCTGGCGCAATTGTCCAGATCACTTTAGATTTGAACAGATTTGGCACTAGATCTGATCAGATCTTGCCATAAGGTATTGTCACATATGCCATATCTGATCATATTTGATGAGATCTGGTACAGGATCTAATAAGATTCAATCATATCTACTTAGATCCAAAAAGATCTGATCAGATCTAAACTTTTTTTACACGGGTCGTTAATAATGTGTGTATCAATTTTGTATTATACAAAACAGGATTGAATCAATCGTGCTAATATAGGAGAAAGCAAACAAATTTTCCAAAGTTCATGAAAATTGTAAAATTTCGCACTAGAACAACTCATTGTAATTATCCAGAATGACTATGACAAGGACGTACAAATATTATATTAGCACGAATTTCAAAAACAAATCTGAAACAGGTACATTGATAGCATTTTGTGTATTAAAATATTTTCATTAAATGAAAAATAATTGAAGAAAAAATATTTTTTACTTTTTATTAAATGAATGTTTTTTAGTTTGACTCTAGATCATAAATTAATATCACTTTCTGTTTAAATTCTTTTCAAATTAAAGAAAGATAAATGAATGTTATTTTAGTTTGACTCAAGATCATAAATTAATATCACTTTCTGTTTAAATTATTTTCAAATCAAAGAAAGATGATACAATTTTTACAAGTAAATTACAAAGAATAAAAATTATTGAAAAAATTCGATAAGACCAGCAAGGCAGAATGCGCATTTTCGGCTTTCGCTACAAAGCCATCATCAGTGCCTTTCGCCTTTGAGTGGGTTAATATTTGATAATCGTCTACTAATATGAATGTTGAAAGCAAATCGAGTTTGTTATCAACAACTCAACTTAGACTAACATCAACGAAATTTAACAATGCTATTTTTATCCTTTTTGTTATTATTACTCTTTTTTGCTTTGAACCTTAATTCTTAAGATATCTCAGCTGATTCTATTCAACTCTGTGTATGATAATTTATGATAATTTAATTTATGATCTTGAGTCAAACTAAAATAACATTCATTTACCTAAAATAACAGATCAACTAAAAACTTTTCCCCCATTCATCTTAAACACATTGACACGGTGCAAAAATATAATTTAATAACATACATTTAAATTTAAATTTAACGGTTCGTTGTAATTCAAACATCTGTGTTTATCATACACAGAGTTGAATAGAATCAGCTGAGATATCTTAAGAATTAAGGTTCAAAGCAAAAAAGAGTAATAATAACAAAAGGATAAAAATAGCATTGTTAAATTTCGTTGATGTTAGTCTAAGTTGAGTTGTTGATAACAAACTCGATTTGCTTTCAATATTCATATAAGTAGACGATTATCAAATATTAACCCACTCAAAGGCGAAAGGCACTGATGATGGCTTTGTAGCGAAAGCCGAAAATGCGCATTCTGCCTTGCTGGTCTTATCGAATTTTTTCAATAATTTTTATTCTTTGTAATTTACTTGTAAAAATTGTATCATCTTTCTTTGATTTGAAAATAATTTAAACAGAAAGTGATATTAATTTATGATCTTGAGTCAAACTAAAATAACATTCATTTACCTAAAATAACAGATCAACTAAAAACTTTTCCCCCATTCATTAAAGAAAGATGATACAATTTTCACAAGTAATTTACAGAGAATAAAAAATTGTTTTCTTTCTTTTGTTACTTTTTTTATTTATTTTTCTATTTATTTATTTATTTATTTATTTATTTATTTATTTATTTATTTATTTATTTATTTATTTATTTATTTATTTATTTATTTATTTATTTATTTATTTTTTGTTGTTCCTACGTTTTTGATATCTCTCTGGACTCGGCTCGACTGATCTAAATAGCCAAAACAATATGATGTGATTATTTGGGTTTCATATTTAAATAATTTCAGTATGGCGCTGGAACATAAAGATATTTCAGTACTATTTGTATTTAAAAATTATATCTGATCAAACATCCCTCGTACAAGCCTAAACAAGAACGTACCAGTGATTGATCATGTCGATATCTGAGTATGTATGAAGTATTATAGCTGGTAAATAGCTGATAGTCTGAGTATGTACTTTTGTTTTCTCATAATAAATATGTTAGGGGTATAACTTTTTTAGGAGGAGAAATTATATTCCATATAGACAATAATTCGAACAATGTAATACGATTAATAGAGGTTTGAAAAAATTACAAAAATGTTTAAAAATATATATTTTTTTATTACTCAATTTATTCATTATCCGAATTTTTGCAGATTTAAATGCGCTAAAACACCAAAGTTTATTTAAAAAATTGTGAAAAAATAATTTGATATAGGCTTGTACCTATTCTTTTCATTCTGCCCTAAGGAAATTATAAGCGGAAGGCCTTTTAGAATTTTTAGAAATATTTTTGAGGTTAAACTACAAACATAGTGAAAAATTCTTGTTTTCGTCTACGAACGTTATTAAATGTCTTAAATATCAAAGAAAAACAAAGATAACAAGGAACTTTCATAACACTATGCGACAGTCAAAATCGGGATGGGATGAAACCAACGGGAAATATTATATCGGTCAAAAAGAAGTTATACGTATCCCGGCGTTTCGCTGGGTCACAACATATAACTATGTTGTGATATATAACAGCTAACTTCTTTTTTACCGATATAACTTTCCCCGGTAGTTTGAACCCTTCCCGATCACTGACCCCTACCATTTGTCTCACAGTGTAATTTGCTTTGTCTTCTTCCAAAATATTACTCCATTTCTTGACAGATCCAGCAATGCGGTGACATATATTTTTGTATAACAACTTCTCAAAGTATTTTTTTAAAGATCTTATTAATTTCGATGTTAAACTAAAGCACTAATAAACAATGCTCAATGCTATAAAGCTTGTCATATAATTCGAAGTTGGTATGCAGGGTGGTTTTCTTTGCTTCGGAAAAAAATTTAATATGTTTTAGAAGGGATAGAAAAGACACAAATTTTGACAAAATATTATCTAAATTAAAATATTTTTTATAAATATGAATTTTAGAAGAAATTATTTACTGAAATTATGTTTCTTCCTTTTTATACCCTACACCACTATGTGGTCAGGGTATTATAAGTTTGTGCTGATGTTTGTAACATCAAAAAATATTGGTCGTAGACCCACCTTATAGTATACCGATCGGTTCAGAATTTTTTTTTATTTCGATTTAACGATGTCCGTCTGTCCGACCGTCTGTCTGTCTGTCCATGCAATCTTGTGCGCACTCTACAGGTCGCAACTATTAAGATATTTTGATGAAATTTGGTACGCAGACCTATGTTGGCCCAAGGACGAACAAGTTTGATTTTTTTGAACATCGGTCCATGTTTAGACCTAGTGCCCATATAAGGGTCCTACCAAAATTATATTGTTTATACGCTGCAGGTCGTAAATATTAAGATATTTTGACGAAATTTGGTACACAGACCTACATTGGCCCAATAACGCAGCCTATTGATTTTGGTGAACATCGGTCCATGTTTAGACCTAGTGCCCATATAAGGGTCCTACCAAAATTATAATGTTTATACGCTGCAGGTCGCAAATATTAAGATATTTTGATGAAATTTGGTACACAGGCCTATATTGGCCCAATAACGCAGCCTATTGATTTTGGTGAACATCGGTCTATGTTTAGACCTAGTGCCCATATAAGGGTCCTACCAAAATTATACTGTTTATACGCTGCAGGTATTAATATTAAGATATTTTGATGAAATTTGGTGCATAGACCTATGTTGGCCCAAGGACGAAGCCTATTGATTTTGGCGAACATCGGTCCATGTTTAGAACTAGTGCCCATATAAGGGTCCCCCCAAAATTATGTTGTTTATACGCTGCAGGTCGCAAATATTAAGATATTTTGATGAAATTTGGTACATAGACCTATGTTGGCCCAAGGACGAAGCCTATTGATTTTGGTGAACATCGGTCCATGTTTAGAACTAGTGCCCATATAAGGGTCCCCCCAAAATTGGCTTGGTTACAAACTGCAGGTCGCAAATATTAAGATATTTTAATGAAATTTGGTGCGCTGACTCACATTATAGAAAATTTTGACATAAGCCCCATTTTAACCCATTCGAATTTCGGATCCAAACAATACACCAGACTGGTGTAGGGTATTGTATAGTCGGCATGCCCGACTTTAACCTTTTTACTTGTTTAAAATAAAATTATTTACATTATTTTATATAAAATATTTTGATTAATTTTCGAATTGTATTCAAAAAACTTTAAGGATAAAAGGTAACAATTCCTGAAATTGAGCGAAACCTTTAAAAATATGAATACCTAAAATTGTACAAAAAATAATACTTAATTTAAAAGTAATTAGAATTTGGAAGTAATTAGAGTGGCGTAGGTAATATAATATTAAACGAGTACGAGATATTTCATGAGAAGTTATTCAAAAAAATCTAATTGAAAAATCTGTCTTTCAAACTTAGTTTGGTACTGAAACTTTTTAGGTGACCGCGTAAATTTAATATGAAATATCTTTATATACTCAGGAAACTTCTGCAGTCAGAATTTGTTAGTTGTTTAAGTAGTATTTCAATTTTTTTGTTTCAAGTGAAAATAACATTAATCTGTAGAATAAATATAAATTTTAACTACATTCGTTAATCATTAATAAAAATAAACAACATAAAATATTGAAAATTCGTAACATTCATTTTATTCAGTAATTTTTTTTTTAATATGCCAAATAAATATATGTAAGTACTTTTTGTTATTTGTTTTTACTAATTTGTGGTTAATTTTAACAGCAAAAACAAAAGAAAATCTAAGTTGAATTTAATGAAATGTTAGTGGTACTGTTTTCAAGTGAAATTTCATTTGTTTTTAAATATGTACATTTGCAGCTGTCTTTACATTCAAAATATTTTATGTGCAATTTTTGATATATATGACCCTCTCCGAGAAAAGGGACGGGTTTGGACTTAAGAGTTGGAAAATCGATAAAAATGAGAAAAACATTAAAATTTTAATGTTTAATTTAAAACTTCATTTTCACACACTAGGTCCCTTTTCTCGGAGAAGGTCACATATGCTAAAAATGCAAAAAAGTTATATCCCTTGTATTTGTGCTTTATCTTTAGTTGCAAAATGTAATTTCCTTTTCTGTATAAACAATACAAAATTTCAATAATTCATACTTACAATTACTCTTACACCATCGACCCTATAACTGGTTTTCGGTGGATTTGCCTTTGGTACATAACGATAGAATTCTTCATTGTCCTTGTACCATTTAATAGCATATAAATCTTCACCTTCTTCCTCAGCATCTACTCCTTCATTTGTATCGCCATCATCATCGTCTTCTTCGTTGGTGTTGTCTTCTATATCGTCTGCATGCTCGTTTTCATGACTGTCGGCTGTACTTTCGTCACGTTCCGGATGATGAGCAAAACTACTACTACCACCAATGGCGCCACTAGAACTAATATAAGTTTTACCCGTATAAGTACTGGCACCAACATGACCAACATATTTATTATTATGACTAGGAGATGATAGTGAAGACGATGAGGAGGAGGAAGATGTTTGTGTTCTCCCTCGATAAACACTATGACCATATGGCGATGGTGGTGGTGTTTGTTGCTGATATTCTGGTTCTTCATATTGTTGCGTATAATAAGATGATTGTTGTTGTTGCTGCTGCTGTTGATAAGGATATTGTTGCTGATAATACGTGCCACTACCCGTTGTTATACTACCACTTGAACTCACTCCACTACTACTACCGCTTTGCCATTGTCCTGGATAAGCCTGCACTAGCGGCTGAAAGTAGGGTTGTCTGCGATATGGTTGTTGCTGTTGTTTCTCTTGTTGTGAGTGTATACGCATGCGTCTGTAGTCTGTTATTTCTTCATCACCTTGTGAATCATTATTATCTACATAATTCATAGTTGCCACTCCTGTACCACGTTGATAGTTATGATGATTGTAATTATGCCTACTTCTAGTTTGTGTGCCACCTATAGTTCCCTTCGACTTATTTAACTCATATTGACACTCCAGGAATACAGACTCTCCTCTCAGTTTGTAGGCGGGTATAGATACTTTGATTAGCCTTAAACCAACTAATCCTAAAAATTAAGGAAAAAAATATTAAAGTATTAGGTGAGAGTTTATAAGAATGATTAGAATAATTATAAGATTTATGTAACGAGTATTGATAAATATTGCATGTTGGGTGGCACTTAAAATAAAACATCAGTAAAAAATTCTGTCAAATGGGTTTCAAATGGATTTAGCTAATTTTTAACTAGTTTTAGTTGAAAAACTGATATAGAGAAAGTTTTTTGTTACGTTCATTAAACACGATACTAAAAATACTCAGTACTTTAACTAACTTTAAATGTTAATTTTCGAAATTATTTTTAACACGCCCGTAAAAGGTTATACGAGTATGTATCCAAAAATGGACCTTTGTGGAAAATAAAAAACAAAATATTTCTATTTCATAAAATAACACATATCTCGAAAACTAAGGGAGATAGAGCAGAATAGACAAAGCGTTTGCCCTTTGGAGTAAATTTACATAGCCTTAGATGATATGGGCCAGGTCCGGGAAGAGTCCCGAGGTCCTATAAATTGAAAAAATTTTACGTTTAGTATAATTACATATAAAATTGTAGTTCTACAAATTTTTTACTTAAATGTGGCTTTGCTAAATTTAACAAAAAATCTTTTAAAATCAACAAATTTTATTTTAAGCCAAAAAACATGAATAAATTTTGTTAAAACAACAAATTCTTTTGTTGAGCAAACAAACATATTATTTTAAGTGCACTACAAACATATTATTTTAAGTGTACTGGTGAAAAAGTACACGAGAGGAGAAAGTGTACAGACCCAAAAAAAAGAGATTCAAATGCAGTAGATGTTCTTATTTTTTAAGAGGAACACTAACGAGGTTTTGGCAGGACCATTTTTACCATGTTCTAGGGAAAATTCCAATAGATATCTTATTAGTAAATTAGTACATATCAAAGTGAATGCGTGTTTTGCCAAAGGGCAGGCCGTCAAGGGAAGATGTTTGCCCCTCCCAGTAGGAATATCCAGAAAAAACCCCATCTTAGCGGGTATCTACACCAGACGAGGAACTTATGTACCAAATTTTATTTTCCTATATCCAGCGATTTGTTTTCCTAAAGGAATTCCGAAAAATTCGGCCTCAGGGAATGTCTATGCTGGAGGAGGCAGCTTCATGTCAAATTTTAGCTTCCTTACTCCAGAGGTTTGGGCAGTCCATTTAGAGGGGGCATTTTGCTCTTTTGAGTCACTATTTGTACCATGTTCCTGGCGAAAATTCCAAGAGGTACCTTATAAGAAGATTAGCACATTTTCCAAGGAACAGATATGCTAAAAATCAGGTTTCTATCCAAAGGGATTTACATTGGGCGTCTAAAAGGAGGCTTTTTCCTTATACACCAATAGAAAAAATTTTGTAAAAAATTTAGTTAAAACTACTAAAAATTAGTTAAAATGCTAATAAAAATAGGGCAATCCTCCTAAAATCAGCAGAAATATTTGCTGATTTTTTTTGCTGATGACTGCTATTTGCATTCAACAAAATTTAGCCTAAATGCAGGGTCGGACGATTGAAGTGTTACCTATTCAAACGACCATATTTTTTTTGTGTGAAATTATTTTTTATTGGTTCAAATTATAAAATGTGTGGAAATAATTAAAATTTCAGAATCCATTCACTTTAGCTCCATGTGGCTAATTTTTGCCTTGACCTTGAAACGGTTAAAAAATGAGTTGCATGGGGCACGAATATGATCTTGCGGTATTTTGGCCCATTCCCGTACAATGGCTTTCTTCAGCGCAACCATACTGGCATATTTTTAAAGCTCTGCTTGCTCCCCAAAATGGCCCAGATGGAATAGTCCATCGGATTTGCATCTGACGAATTCGAAAGCTATTGTGTGGATGAAATGAAGTATGGAACATGGTTTTTTAACCATTCTTGGTTCACACGAGCTTTATGAGATGGCGCCAAGTCTCGTTGGAACGTCCATAGTCTACGACCGAAATTTTTGCGTGCCCAGAGAACACAATGTATGGAAATTGACCAAGTTCGTGCAAGCGTAACAACTTCTTTGATCTTTCGAGCTTTATTTTTTTTGCTTTGGTTACTACATCGAGCTAAAATAAATGAATTTTGATTATATCCACACATTTTGTAATTTGAATCAATAAAAAATAATTTCACTCAAAAAAAAAAAGGTCGTTTGAATAGGTAACACTTCAATCGCCTAACCCTGTATAACAAAAATTTTGTGATATAACAGTTTCTTTTTGCTATTTTCAGTCTACTAATATTTTGCAAAATTTTCTGCCGATTTTTCAATTAACTGAAAGTTAACTTAAATATAACTAAAATTCTGTAAATTTAACAGTTTTATTTCTTCTGTATTTATTTTACTAATATTTAGCAAAGAATTTTGCTAATTTCAGCAGTTTGTTCTGCAACATCATTTTTAACTAATTTTTAGTTGCTTTTGCTGCTATTTTACAGATTTATTTCTGTATAAAAAACCAGTTAAAAATTAAATTCGGACATGCCGACTGTATCCTGTAACCTACTGTACTGTGTAAATACTGTAATCTACACCAGACTGGTTCAAAGCCAACTAATGTTGGGAGCCGAAATTTGAATGGGCCGAAATTGTGTCTATAAAATATTAAAGAATTAGAAAATCAGTAATAAATTTTGAATTTGCCTAATGTGAGGTGTATTTAAGAGAAAAATATTACATACATACGCTAGGTCCAAATATGGACCAATTCTATCCGAAATCAATAGATCTATTTGAGTTGGAATAAGAGTCTATTTGAGTTGGAATAAGAGCCAATTTTTCAGGGCCTTCATATGGGTAAATTTTTTCAGCACCAAAAAAAAAACATAATACTCCAAATTATGATATATTTTTTACAGCGTTATATCGTTTTCCTATCTAAAGTTGTGTGCTTTTAAAAGTAGGCGTGTTAAAGGCAAGTTGGCAAAAAATGGACTGAAATGCGTTTTAGTATATAATGGGACTGCTTCTGTGTCAGTTCTTTTCAGGTTAGTTGGATCACATGTCACAAAATGTGGTGGTGTCTTTTGGGTTAGTTCAGTGACATTGTCTTTGGATTGTCATGTGACATGTCAAAATGTGTCTTATCAATTTTAACAAACTGTCACCGAACTGGCCCTTTTATATGAAATAGAGTGTTCACTTTTACATGGCGTTTTCATAGGAGGGGAAAATTGACCCCTTGTGACATGTCCAAGACAAATCCCAGGACAGGTCTTTGAACTTTGTTTTTTATGAGAGTTCAGTAACCTGTCCTAGGATTTGTCTTGTGACATGTCAGGACAGGTTACTGAACTTTGTTTTTTATGAGAGTTCAGTAACCTGTCCTAGGATTTGTCTTGTGACATGTCACAAGGGGTCAATTTCCCCCTCCTATAACAACGTCATATAAAAGTGACCACTCTATTTCATATAAAGGGGCCAGTTCGGTGACAGTTTCTTAAAATTTCCCGTAGGGATGTTACTTTCAAATAAAAAGACCGATAAAAAGACCGAGACTCATCTCTGTCGCCTTTGGACCTATTCTGCGTGTCATCTGCGACCGACCGCTTCCCCCATGGACCGATCTAAATCAAAATCAATAGGCTTCGTCAAATCAAAATCAAATAGCTTGCGCACAATAATATACGGACTGACATCGCTAAATCGAATCAAAAAGTAATAATATGTTGATCGGTATACTAAGAGGTTGGCTGAGATTCGAACTTTTTTTTGTGTTACAAACATCTTCACAAACTTATTAAGACCTATAGAAGTGTAGGCTATGTATAAAAACGAAGTTGTTTTGAGAGTGTCTGAAAAATCGGCATATCTCAATTAGGGTTGCCATTTCCATTTTGAGAAAAAGAAGACGTCAAAGAGGACAATTTTTTTTAATAAATTAATTTTACAAAAATCAACCACGCGATAAAATATATAAATAAAAATTTATGGATAAGGGGTATGTATAGTTGGTATTTTTATTTGGTAAGTACATTTTTTATTCTTCGTAATTTACTTGTGAAAATTGTATCATCTGTCTTTAATTTGAAAAATAATTTAAACAGAAACTGATAATTATTTATGATCTGAAAATCGAACTAAAAAAATAAATTTATTTTATAAATAAAATAATTTTTATTCCCAATAAGAAAATTCACAAAAAACAAAAAATCATTCTGAACTTTAAATAAGTGGTACATAAATAAACAAAAAAAAAAAAAATATAACGATTATCCAATTCATTGCAACATTTTCGTTTCTATAACTTCTTGATACGAATTGTAAAGAGTTTCATGAATGTTTTTCAATGCTTCCAATTTTAATAAGTATAGTATTGTCGCTTTTCTTCAAATATTCATAAAACTCTTGAAAATTAATATCAAAATTTTATTTGACTCTAATAATATCAGAAATAGAACAAGAAATAGTTTCTGGATTCAATTTTTTTTTTTGGCGTCCACTGCGCCTTGATGACATTTTCGGGAATGTACATTTCTATAATTTCTTAATACGAATTATAAAGAGTTTCATGAATATTTTTCAAGGTTTCCAATTTGAATCAATATATTATTTCTTCAAATATTCATAAAACTCTTGACAATTCATAAAAAAATTATATTTGACTCCAATAATATCAGAAATAGTTTCTGGATTCAATTTATTTCCTTTTGGCTTTGACTAAAGAAGATATACAATCTACGTTGGCATTATGTGCTGGTAAGAAAAAATAAAACCTAACAAGTTTTTCATTTCATAGCAAACATCATTTCTAACAAAAAAATCGCTCTAAAATTTGTTATCAGTCATGTTAATTGAATTTAAGTTTTTTACATTTTTTTTAGGATAAGGAATTCATTAAATAAATTTTCATCATTAAAAGCAATGTTAACTTTTTTAAAATTCGACAGTTGGCTCACCACTGATAAGCTTAAAGCGGCGAATACATTAAGGAACATTGAGTAGGGAACAAAAAATATCAAAAAATTGTCACGAATGTCAACACGAAAAAAATGGTAATTTTTCACGAATGTTCCTTAGTGTATTCCCCGCTTAAATTTTGGCAATTAAAGTAAGTGATGCCAAGTCAATTGAAATAACAACGACAAAACAGCGATTCCAACAATGCAATAAAAAGTTATGGAGAAAAGTGCAAAAAGTAAGACAACCACGGACACTTACTAAAAAAGAAGGAGGACTGCCCCGGACGCCATAAAAAAGAGGATAGTGTCCGGGGAAAAGAGGACGAATGGCGACCCTAATCTCAATAAATGTTAATGGCAACATAGTTTAGTTTTATTATGTAAATCTATCGAATTTTGACTCGATAATTGCCCGGCTACGCATAATTCTTTATGACCAATAATAAGTGTTTACGAGGTTGTTTTTTCTAAGAAATTCAAATAAAATCCTATCCAATCAATCAAAATGCGCTCAAAATATCATTAACATTTTTTTATTAAAAACAATTTAAAACTTTTATAGCCTTTATTTGTAATTTTAGTGTTTATCTTTTAATAAAAATATATACCTACTTTACATACATACATATATTAATATCCGTTATATGCTCTTAGGAAATTTTGTGTAGTATTTTATGTATATTAGAAAACGAAATCCACAACAATTTTATGATTATTAAAAATTTTCCATCATCAGTATAAGTAGAAATAAAAAAAAGTATAAAAATAATAATTTTTGCTATATATTGTGTAAAAATCAATAGTTTAGCACCACTTTAGGATATTTGATTCGCATAAACTTAACCAACATAAGGTTAGTTAGTGAAGCGGATTAGGGGAAACTTGATAAAAATTTTCTTTTAATATATCCAAAAACTTGAGGCAATTTACATATATTTTCATTTGAAAAGGTTTTAAAAGGGTGTGTTGATTTAAAAAATATGGTTACATAAAAGGAATCACTAAACCTATAGCGCGAACAAATTCTTTGAACTTGTAAGTTAAAATGAAAACTTACATAATTATGTGGAACTTACGCAGCAAAAAAGTGGGCACCAACGATGGAATTTGTAAAAACAAACACAAAATCTTTAGTCATATTGGAGTTAATAGAAAATAACAACTTAACCTGATTAAATTTGCAAAATAATTAGAAGACTAAAAATCGCAGAAAAAAGTTTTTTTTTTGATTTCGTAATGTAAATAAAATTCCAGCCTTCTGAAATCAGCAGTTTATTATGTTTTTTATTTGAAAATATTTTTATTGATTTTATCATGGTAGCCTGCTATTTATATTCAACAAAATATAACAAAAATTTTGTAGATATAGCAGTTTGTTTTCACAGTATAATTTGTCATTTTAAGTTAACTCAAAATTAACTGAATTATTTATAACAATTTTATTTTATCTGCACGTGTAAAAACATCAGATCAGAAAAAATTATCTCAATAGATCTGCTTGTACCAGATCTAATTAGATCGCAAAATTGGAAACAGATTTGGGATCTAATCATATATTTCATATCTGGTAATATATGATCAGATCATATCTATTTGCATCTAAACAGATCTGGTCAGAACTTTTATATACGGGTGTTATTATCTTACTAGAATTTACTAAAAAATCTACTAATTTCTTCAATTCTGAAACATAATTTTTAATGATATTCTGCTCTTTTTACAGGTTTATTTGAAATTTACATGTCCAAAGTAAAACGATTTGTTGGTTCTAGCTTTATTAATTTAAAAATGTAAAGATTTTCAAATTTTGTGTTTTAAAGTGGATTAAGTCTATTGAGTATCCCCAGCATCTCACCTTATCTTAACTCTTACAATTTTCTCATTCCTGTCCAGTATTTAAATAGACAGACACTTTGTTTTACATTGTTTGAGATTTTTTTCCCCCAAGTCATGTTGCTTTTTTTGTTTTATATATATATTAAGTGTCTGGCTGAAAATTGTTTCTTTTGTTTCTTAATATCCCCAAGGTATAAAGAAAAATAATTCGAAATTTTTCTCTCCCCTTATTTTTATAATTTTTCTGTAAAATACACATATGAACAAAAATAAAATAGTAGCATGAATTTGTAAAAGTTCATAATAATATAAAATACTCATACTCGAGAGCCTATATTAAAAAGTGTATATCGTCAACTTTGATCAAAATGAGTTTTCGATGTAAAAGTCTTTGTTGATGTCATATCCATCTATGATATCAATTCAGATGCAAAATATCCATTCTTTGGCACTTTTTTTTAAATTTTACGTTTTCCCATATCTACAAACAATCTTATTTTTGAATACAGAATTCTATATAAACAAATTATAAATTTAAAGTATTTGAATTGTATAAGGTAATTTCTAAATTCATAAATGCTTTATAAAGTTATACGAGGCTTATGAAACATATTTTGTCTTTTGAATAGATATGAACTTTAGACTATACATAAATGTAGGGTATGTTCGGAAAATATGCATTAAAGTTCGTTTTGAAAATGACGCTACGTTAGATTATTTATGCTATCGTTTTGTGAAACCTATTTGGAGAAAAAAAAGATTAATGGCAAAAATTCCTTTTGAACAATTTTAACTCCTCTAAGGCGGCAAAATTACTATTTTTAGGTCTTTTTTATATATTGCAATAACAGTTGCATATATTGCAAATTTGGATTCTACAGTAAAAACTAATTCCATGTGCTTGGTTTTCACACCACTCTAGATCACCAAAAAGCCACGAGAGTGCGCGGAAAACTCCATGAACCAAAATTTAAAAAAATATTTTTTTAACAAAAGTAATGTGGAAGAATTTTGAGCTGAAAAAATGATTATAAAATTTGTAATCTAATGCTACCCGTTAAAAAGTTATTAACCCATTTCATACCAAGCATGAATTCCGTGGGAATTTTTGACAAAACTTGGTAGAAGGATAGGCCGGTTTCGTAGTAAGCATCTTTTGTATTTTTTTTTTTTTTTTGTGTAAGTAATTTAAACTGAAATTTTGAAATTTAATATATTTTCGAAAATAAATTTTTATATTTTGCCTACCCGAGTAAAAAAAATAATATGATGTCATATGTAATGATATCTTATTTAATATAATTGCAGATATATTATGATCCGAAAAATGATGGATAAAATTATATCGGGTAAGATCTAAATATATTTAATCATATAGGATCTTATCCGGATTTTGCCCCGATATATTTATATCTAATTATATAACGCTTCATATTTCAGGATCAAAAAAAAATTTAAGTATTTAGAAGAAGTTGTACATAATTGTAACCAAGCATTTAAGCCTTCTCATATAAACTTGTATTCTACCCGTAAATTGTGTAAACATGAGTTTAATGTCAAATTCCATACATAAAAATATGGCTTGTATTTATACAAGGTTTACAAGGAATTTAGGAGTTATAATGGGTACGCCTTTTATATTTTGAAATCATACATGAATACATATATGTAAAAAAATATAAGATTTTTTTTACATTGCGCTATACTTAAACATATATAAAACAGCTTAGAAAAAAATTTAACATTGAGCTATATAAAACTATATGTTTTCCGATGAAACCATTTTTAATTATATATGACGCTGTATTAAAATTGCCATAGCATATGTAACTAGATGGGGTACATATTAATATATATGGGGACATATATATTTATACTGATCTATATATGACATCATATAAAAAATTTTTGAAAAACTCAAAGGTATACATAATTATATCCGCAAAGATATAGTGTCACACTGGACTATATATAAACATATTAATCCATATTAAGTTATATAATTTCCTATATAACTATTTTTACTCGGGTATACAAATTTTTGTGAAAAAAATTGCAAAGAAATTTGAATTATTTCTTTTGCAATATTTTTAATAACTTTTTAAAAAACTGTTATTTTTAATCGTTTTTAAAAATTGTTATTTGGCAGCACTAATACCTGAGATTTGTATATTTCCTTGGCAGTTGAGAGAAAATAGAGGATTAATTTTCTACTCACTTACAATTTTAAAAATACGAATAACCCTTGAAAAGATCAGTCAATTTATGTTTTAAAGTGCGAACAAAACTCTTGCAAAATTTCAAGCGAAAAAGTTTCCATTTGCAAAAGTTTTGGCAATAAATACGGTTTTAACTAGGTTAGTATTGTAATGATTTCATCTCAAGTGAAGACACTCAATTTCAATTTTATTGCAATATCATGGTATCGCTGACATGCAAACGGCTCTTGCAATGATGCCTGCCATGAAATGTCACTTTTCGTTTTAATTTTACCTTTGTAATAAAGAAAACAACAGAAAATTTGGTAAAAAAGGAAGGGGAAGTGTTTAATTTTTTTATTATTTGTAGATAAAAATTAATGTTTGATAAAATTTTAACCCCTGAATTCATAAATGCTTTGTAAAGTTATAGCAGGTTTACAAAACGTCATTTTCATATAAAATTTGTTCAATAAACTTCTTATAATTTTACAAAGCGTTTATGAATTTAGAGGTAAGTTTTTATAAGAAAAATCTCTGATATTTCTTATCTATGAAATAGTCAAGTATTCTCCACCACTTTGCAATTGATATCATTTTGACGTTTCACTGAAATGGTTTTGACATTTCATATCATATAATTTGTTGCATTTGAAAACAACGGGTACGGTCAACAATAACTCGAAATAACGATTCCAAACCAATAGAAATGCAAAATTAACCGTTTGTAATTTGTACAATTTAGAATAAAAACTGATCATAATGTCAGTGAATTTCGGGCATTTATTAAATAAATTGAGAGCCTAAAAGTATTCATCGCAGAATTTCAATATCTTCTAATAATCTTCAAGTAAACTCTATTTAATATTATAAATTTTCTGATGCATACCTTTGAGAAACACTTTGTCAGAATTTTTTTTTAATTTTTTTTTAACAAAATATAACCCTGAAAGTGACCCTATCCCAGCAAAATCTTTCATTACCAAATAAGTGGTTATATAATAGAAATTCATAGCTCCGCACAACTTATTTTTTGGCGTCTAAGCTCATTATTTTTGTTTGGCGTGGTCGTTTTTATAAGTAGTCAAGCTTGCCCGCTCGCTTACGAAAAAATGAGAAGTAAGTAATTATGAGATTTTGAATAATAAGTGGTTACACAACTGCTTACAAAAAGTTGAATTATAAGTGGTTATCCGATTGCTTACTTGATTCTTAAAAATAAAGAGTTAAACAATAATATTAGCTTAAAGAAATACATTCACAAAAAGTTAAGTTTTTCAAGTGTGTGATTTTAGGACTCGTCATAAAAATTTAAATATAAAACATATTTACATATAATAAATAAAAATGTATAAAATTTAACTGTGTAAACAGTACTTATTTAAACTATTACGAGTAAGTCATTATTTTATATTTAAAAACAATTACTACAATAGGGCGTTATTAGGAAGTCATTATTTTATATTATAAAATAATGCAAAAGGTAATGATATATCATTTTTGGTAATGTAGATAGTAATGAGGTGTCATTACCAATATTTTGCTGGGATTATAAAACTGCACAGTAGACCGTATCTCAAAAAAAAAGTTCGCCGTACACCGTACAATCTAAATTATTTTTGCAAGAAGATTTTAAAAACAATTTTTTTTTTTGCCGAACGTAGGGGTCACCATTTTACATTTTTCGTTATATCTTTGGCATTTACAGTAGGATCTTAAAGTGTGAAAAATCGATGTTTTTCTCTCGATGTTTTAAATCTCGCCAAAAATTATTAAACTTTTTCTAAGAAAGTTTTTCGATAAAGCCAGCAGAATTTTTTTTTATTTTGTTGGTTGCCGAACGTAGGGGTCGCTTTTTTAATCAACAATGAATCACTTGAGTATAAATAATACTATAATTTTTGCAATACTTGGGATTTTTTCATTGTCATTGAAATTTCATTAGCATTAGTTGACTAATTCTAATGACAAAAAAAAAATTTCATTACCAGTTAATGTTATTGGAATGCAAATGAAATCGCAATAATGCCTTAAAAACCAATTACAATTGAAGAAAAAAGCATTTATTTACTAAAAAAAGGGAATGGTTAGATTGCTTTACATTCGCTGTTTTATAAAAATGTATCGCTCGGGATCTCTCTCGGAGAGCGATCACCAGGAGTCAATTTTTATTAAACTGCCACAGGGTGAACCATGTATTTTTTTGTTTTTCAATTTTTAGGATAATAGAAATTAATACACTAAGATAATAAGAATTTCGTTTCCGTTTCATTTTAATTCGTTACCTGCGTCAAGTGTTCCAGTTTCCCTCGCTCCCCGTTCCATTCCATATCGTTCCTATCCATTGTCGCATTGTGTTAATTTGTATTATCAAATAAATTTAAAAAAAAAAACAAAAACTAAAAAATAAAAAAATTCGCCATTTTACAAAACGGCCTGGCCTGTATCTCGGAAGATAATCGAGATAGAGCAAAATGGCAAAAAAATTTGCAAACTTGGTAAAGGTCACGCTCCTATTATTCAGGTGAGGTAGTTCCGAGAGGGATCTGGAGGAATCCATATTTATGCAACCGCCTCAGTGCGACCTATTTTTTTCAATTTATGTAATAATGTTAATAGAGGTATATACACTAAGATAACACGAATACAAATTTCCTTCCCCGTTTGCTTCCATTCCCTTCCCTGCGGCCCATGTTCCAATTTCACTCGTTCACCATTTTGTTCTATATCGTTCTGATTTGCACCGATATTCCAATCCATTGTCGAAGTGTATTAATTTGTATAATTATGTTAATTGTCAAAAAAAATTTAAATAACACCCTGTTTCTGTTGTAGAAAAATGGATTCCTCGGGAGCTCTCTTGAACATAGCTTATTTGTGTTATAGGAGTGTATTTGCGTTAAAATGGCAAGCTCGGCTATGATTACGATTATGATTAGGCATACAATTGTTTCGTAGCCATCACGCTAACCCTTCAGTTGTCGGCAACAAGAAAATGACAACTTTATTACTCAAACCGAGACATTACATAAGGTACAAAAAATCAACGGGAGGTGAATTTTGTACTTTCGTATATGAACTGTCTGATTTGGTAAACCAGCTATAAATCAACTCCTTTTTGAAAGTAACAATTACATAAAAGTACCCTTTGGGTACTATTTATATGTATGTTTGTGTGTTCGTTGTCAATACATTTGTGAAAACAACGAACTTGAAACTCAAAACGAAATAAATATTTGAATGAGATTTTAGCCGTGGTATGCTTATTTTATAACAATTTTTTTTTGTACCTTATGTAATTTCTCGGTTTGAGTAATAAAGTTATCATTTTCTTATTGCGGACAACTGAAGAGTTAGCGTGATGGCTACGAAACAATTGTATTGTCTATCAAAAAAATTATCAACCTTTTTTGAAACAACAAATAAAATCTAATATGACAATATCATATTAGAATTTGGACTTGAGGTAGAAGAATATTCTAACTAAATATATGAAAATATAGAAAGTCCGAAAAAACAATTTTTGTATTTTTAATGCAAAATTTAAAATAATTGTGGGAAAATAAATATTTTAAAACAAATAAAAATTTTAAAAAATCTTAAAAACATATTTAAATTGACTCAAACAATTGATAATGAGCACAAGGTAAGATTAAAGCTTAAGCTATCCAAAAAATTCCCAATTTGGCCCAAGGATACACAGGATTCCATAAGGATACCTTTAAATACATTGCCTTAACTTGAAAATGAATGGAAAGATTTTTCTGAAATTTGGCAAAAAGGATATATTTGGTATGAGTAGTAAAACTTATAACTTTGAATTATATATACTGGAGTTGTGGTGCGTTTCCCCTCAACTTCGAATTTATCTAAAAACGAAAATCGCTACTTCCTTTTAAGTAACAGCAGGTATGAGTCACACCTTAACGTCAAGTTTTTTGCCCAACTTAATTTCAGATTTCTTTGTTTCTGTGTACACAATTGGAGAGGTACACAATTGAGCAGCGCGTTAAGATTACGATAATGGGCGTTCAAATCAAAATGAATTTCGTGCACTTCGTGATTTCTTTGGTCAGCATAATCGTCCAAATGTGTCCACAATCGGGAGAATTGTGCGCAAATTTCAGCAAACCGGGTCTGTAGGAAATGTGAAAACACCTGTTTTTGTGTTCAGTGCGCTTTATGGGCTGGCGGCGTCATCGAGCCGTACCTTTTCGAAAATGAGGTCGGCCAAGCAGTAACCGTGAATGATGTTTGCTATCGCGGGACGATAACGGCCTTCTTGTAACCAGAAATTGAGGATATTTGTTTTTTCATTTTTATTTGAACAGAAAAGAAAAATATATAACTTTACCATCAGCCAGCCATCAGGCATAAGCCACATTAGCTCAGACGATAGAGCGTTTGCCTTACAAGCAGGGGGTTGTGTTATCGAGCCCTACTTCGACGCCAAGTAGATTATTTTTAATTCTTAATTTTTTATTAGTTTATTTGAAAAGCTATTTTTAGACACACCACCTTACTGTCACAATGTGTCTAAACTGTGGCAATTGGTCATTTCCAATGGCAACGCCATGTTAAAGTGATATGTCTCTTTCAAGCAAAAAGACCGATCAACGACCGGTCTCCCCCCCTTGGGACCTATCCTGCATGACATCTGGGACCGGTCCCTTTCCCCATAGGGTTATTAAAAAATGCATGTAGATTTATCAATTTTTGATTTTTGTCAACTTGCCTTAATTTTTGACCTATACCATTTTCACGCACTTCAAAATATGTTAAGTTACCTAAGTTTTTTCTTTTATAAATTGTCTTAGAAAATATTATATTTTAATTAAAGAATTGTGTAACTTAGCAGAAAACTTTTTAAGTTGTATTTTATCTTCGGCAATTATGCACTTTTTATTTTTTGCGTGTGGATTTGCATGGAATTCGTATCCCTAATAAGTACCAATTTAGATTTTAATTTTTATTATTCGCAATATATTTTTACCAGGAATTATGTTTTTAGTTCAGTCAAATGCCTGTTTTCATGAAGTTTTAAAATTATTTATATTTGGTTATTTATTGCCGACAGAAAATAAAAAGAGAATTTCTAAAAATCCCTGAACTTGATTTTAACTGAAATGAGATTTAAACTGATTCATGCAACTCTTAAAGCACTTGAATTTTTAGTTTTTCGATGTTTATTGAGTAGTTTAAAATCAAATTGTAAAAAAATGCTTTAATAGGAAATTTTAGCGGACGATATTTGTAAGAATAAAAAAAACCGAAAGCATTTTGAAGGAAAATACAATTCGAAAAATTCTGATAAAAAAAAATTGTTTATTGTTAATTGTCTTCAGAAAAGTATAGTTTATTCTATGTCAAGCATCTTTCGGTACTTAAGTTTCCTAAAAAACCAACTTGTTTTAACCAGTGCGATTACTATGATTACTAAGCGCCTACTCAATACGTAAAACATTAATACAATAACTTTTAATAACACTGCATGACACTCAAAAAATTAATGGAGATCTCACCATCAGTTCTATATATCTCATCAATGGTACAGATTTGTCGTTAAATGTCTTTAAAGTTTGGCGGTTGTCCATTCAGTTTTTTATATAAAAAATTTTTTAAATTCAATTAATATAAATTGTTTTGTGTTAAAATTTAAGCACAGGACCTGTGGCCATATTTACGATATAAATGCGATGTGCTAGTCTTGATAAACCACTACTTAGCGTTTTATATAGGTTTTTATGGTTTTTTGCTATTTCAGCGACTTTATTCGCCGAATGTACAATCGACCTCAATAAATGTAATGCCTTAGTAAGGAAGCAATTAAAAGGAAAATACTTCAATAAAAAAAATGTATTCATCTATAGCGGCCTATACGTTAAAATCGCGACTTTTCAAAAATTTTATATGGCAGCATAGCTCCCCAAGGTGTCCCCAAAGTCCAACTTTTAGTATAATATGGGGTCACCTCTAAAATCTGTTCTTGCAAAATTGCAAGCAAAAATATAATTTAAATAATATACATTTAAATTTAAAGGTTCGTTGTAATTCAAAAATCTGTGGTTATCATACACAGAGTTGAATAGAATCAGCTGAGATATCTTAAGAATTAAGGTTCAAAGCAAAATAGAGTAATAATGACAAAGGATAGAAATGGTATTGTTAAATTTCGTTGATGTTAGTCTAAGTTGAGTTGTTGATACGAAATTCGATTTTCTTTCAGCGGTCACATAAGTAGACAAACATTAAAATATTAGCCCACACAAGACGAAATACACTGATGATGCCTTTGTAGCGAAAGCCGAAAATACGTATTTTGTATTGCTGGTCTTATCGAGTTCTTTCAAATATATTCTTGTTCTTTGTAATTTACTTGTAAAAATTGTATCATCTTTCTTTGATTTGAAAATAATTTAAACAGAAAGTGATATTAATTTATGATCTAGAGTCAAACTAAAAAGTTTCCATTTGCAAAAGTTATGCCAATAAATACATTTTTTACTAAGGTTAGTATCGTACTAAAGAGATTTTAAGATACTAAAGTGTTTTTAGTACGATACTAACCTTAGTAAAAAATGTATTTATTGCCATAACTTTTGCAAATGGGAACTTTTTTGCTTGAAATTTTGCAATAACAGTTTTTAGAGGTCACCCCATATTATACTAACTTGGACTTAGGGGACATCTTGGAAAGCTATACTGCCATACAAAATTTTTGAAAAAAATCGCGATTTTAACATATAGGCCGCTATAGATGAATACATTTTTTTTTTGAAATATTTTCCTTTTAATTGCTTCTGTACTAAGCCATAGCATTTATTAAGGCCGACTTTGCTTTCAGCGATTCAATTGGCTAAAACCGTAAAAATCCATCTAAAACGCGAACAGTGGTTTTAGTATCAAGTTTTAAGCATCAAGTTTTAAACCTAAATATGAATATAGGTCCTGTGCCTACATTTCATTACAAAAAATTTATTTTGACTGCATTTCGAAATTTTTTGTATGTATATAACAAACTAAATGGAAAACCGCCAAACTTTAAAGACATTTAGCGACAAATCTGTACCATTGATCGAAAAATAAGGTACGCCATTGTAATCAGCATGTCCGAAATATATAGAATTGATGGTCAGAGCTCCATTAATTTTTAAAAGTCAAGATTTTGACATGCAGTGTTTTTAAACTGTCTCTTTCAGAAAATTTTTTATTCACTTTTTAACACATTACAACTCGTCCAATAAAATTCCCTCTGTGTAGTGTACTTATTATACTTATACAATTACTTTGATTTTTTGTAGAAAAGTCTTACACATCTATTATAATTGACATTTAAGGTTTAAATAAAGGTCAGCAGTGCCAATAAAAATCAAGATAACTTCAAAAAGTACTTTGTTCTATTTGACAATGACAACTTTAAGTGTTATAATGTTATTTTGTAAATTTTAAATTTCTAACTATAAATGAAAATCTATAAAACGTTCAAGGTAAGAGTTTTCGTTTTTCTTTTTTTTTTTACTTTGCTTTTCTTTTCGCTCAAACAAAAGATAAAAATTATGCTTTTATCCAAATATCGCTATTTTACGCTAATGAGCTTCTTAGCAGTAATTATCAGTAAAGTCATTAAAGAATTTATGCAAGAAAACGAAAGGGATGAGGTAATCAAATTAAGAGGGAGAAATAATATTAAAGAAAAGTAAAAGTTAATTTGTAACATTAAACGTCAAACTTTAAATCTAAAAATACACAAGACTTTATTTTTTTATCGTTTTCAGTTTGAAAAGAAAATATTCCTATATACTTGCATGCAAAAACTGCCCCAAAAAACTTTCGCATGTTAAGTAAGTTTTGATATTTCATAAAAGGCTAAAGTAGGGAAAAAAGTTAAATATTCTTCATATCCCTTGAGTTTGTACCTAGGTGAGATAGAGAGCGAGAGAGCAAGATAGAAAGAGTGTTAAAAAAACCAAGTTATAAAAAAGTTTTGTTTTTGTCGGTTATATGGTAAGAATTGTTTTGTAAAAAAAATATATTTTTTTGTTACTGTCATGTTTGTTTCACAATGAAGTTAAGTTCTCGAGTGTATGAACGTGAATCTGTGTGGAAAAGCACTATTCCAGTTTTGCTTATTGTTGTTTTTGTTGGTTTTACGCGACTTTATTAAATTTACGTGTTTTTTGTCTGTTGCCTTAATGGCATTTTGTTTAAGGCCGGAAGTGAGGTTTATTATTGTTGTTGGTTTGCCTTTTTTATTTGCTGCAGCAGCTTTATACACATTTTAACATTCCCTTTTAGGTTGTGCTCTTTCTTTTCATTGTATGCCATGCTAATTAAATTTTTTTTGGTACAATTTAGACCAAACTAATTACGAGTTTATTAAATTACATTTCTTTTTTTTAAATGGGGTGTTAATTGAAAATTATTAAGTTTTTATCAATTTTCTTAAAAAGGAAACTCATATATTTTAAAAATAAGAAGCAATAAAATTGTTTTGTAAATTAATTTCCAATTGTATCTGTTATTTTGTGGAATACTAGGTTAAAAGGCCAATACTTCGTTACCGACAGTTTTAAATATCGGAATATATTGTATATAGAAGAAAATTTAATGAATTTGCTTTGACGTTTGAGTGAAAAACATAAAGAGTTTTCACAGTCAATTAAGAGTGTCTCTTTTTCTACCCGTAACTACTCTATAGGGTAAACAGAGTTTTTACTGATGCTTGTTGTACTCATAACAACCAAGAATACTGGGCGTAGACTCACTTTACAGTATATCGATCAACTCAGAATCCCTTGATGGGTCGAAATAATAATGTGCGTCCGTCGATGTAGTCGATGAAGTAAACTCAACTTTACAAATACCGGTCCACTTTTGGAATCGGGCAGATGAGAACTATTTATAATATAAGTCGATGCGCTGAGTTCGATTCGTTTGTCAATATTTTTTCAAGTATTTGCATGCTGGAAACACTCATAGCAATTATCAGCTGTTGGCCTCGCTAGAAATAGAATTTCAATTATATTCGATACGTTGTTTTTATTTTAGAATGTGTGAAATTGCAGAGAATTATCATTTTATTTTTTGATTCGTGAATTAAAATTGAATTTTTATTAAAATTAAATTTACTCTTAATAAATCAATGTTTTGAATTGTAATGGAGTCTTTTAAACGAATAAAAAAATTTACATCAATTCACGAATCAAAACAAAAAAATGTGATTAACGAATCAAAAAATATGGAAATAATTTGAGCGAATTATCTATGTATATATTCTTTGGTTAGCGAATTTATAAATCGCTTTTCTTGAATCACCTTTCAAGATAATTCTTTTTGAACCAACTCTTCAAAGCTCTGCTTTCTCTTTAGCAAACACTCACAAGCCGTAGGTGCCGAAATTGTTTTGGAAAGCGTGCAGAACAAAACCCTACAAATGGTCACTCGGTGAAAATGTGTTCTTTTCATTTTCCTTGCTAACGCGCTGTCGAGACAGCCGTAAAGTCTGTAAAGTATGTTTTGGCATTGTGTGTCTATCTTTAAGGTGGAAATGAAATGACTCGGAAAATTCTATAATTTTACAGCTCTTTATGAGTTTGAAAATTTCACTGCTCTACAAAAAGTGGATTTAGAATAATTGGGGGGTGCTGATTTCAAATATGCAACCAGTTTGTTCAAATTAGTTCTAGCATTTGCACAATTTGCGATTTAAATTTTTAGCCGATTTTTTTAATAAAATATTTATAAATTAGTAACTATAGCTTCGAAAAAAAACGCTTTACATAGTTTAAGCTTAATTCGGTGCACTATTTTTTAAACTTCAGTGTGTATCAATATCTCAATAACTTTTCTAAATATAAACGCTCAAAATCAAAATTTCAAAATTTTGTAAGGCTTTAAAAAAAAAATAAATAGAAGACGAAGTCCGATTTTAAATATCACAGCCAATGAATGGGGGAATATTTAGTTGATCTCTTATTTCTAAGTAAATGAATGTTCTTTTTAGTTTGACTCTAGATCATAAACTAATATCACTTTCTGTTTAAATTATTTTCAAATCAAAGAAAGATGATACAATTTTTACAAGTAAATTACAAAGAACAAGAATATATTTGAAAGAACTCGATAAGACCAGCAATACAAAATACGTATTTTCGGCTTTCGCTACAAAGGCATCATCAGTGTATTTCGTCTTGTGTGGGCTAATATTTTAATGTTTGTCTACTTATGTGACCGCTGAAAGAAAATCGAATTTCGTATCAACAACTCAACTTAGACTAACATCAACGAAATTTAACAATACCATTTCTATCCTTTGTCATTATTACTCTATTTTGCTTTGAACCTTAATTCTTAAGATATCTCAGCTGATTCTATTCAACTCTGTGTATGATAACCACAGATTTTTTAATTACAACGAACCGTTAAATTTAAATGTATATTATTTAAATTATATTTTTGCACCTTGTCAATGTGTTTTAAGATGAATGGGGGGAATAGAAACTGATATTAATTTATGATCTAGAGTCAAACTAAAAAGAACATTCATTTACTTATCATAGCCAATTTGGGAAGAAAGAGGTCAAAATTTGTATATGTGTCATATTGCGTTAACAAATTATGTTCACTTTTAGAGCCTTTTGTAATTACCCTACGGGAAATGGATCAGTCACAGAGCTGGTCACGTGACTGGAACTTTGTGGGAGTCACCGGTCCTCGATTCGGTTTTTTTATATGAAAGTAACCGGCAACTTTAACATGGGCTTGTCATAGGAGGTGGCAATTTCCTCCTTTTGAGCTACTTGTAACTTGTCGCAAAGCTTGTCGTTTATAACATATCACACTACTGGTTTAAGAGAGTATGCAATATAACAAGTTAAAATTATCTAATACGGAAGTAGTCTCATGTTAGACATTATGTGATATGTACCGAAACTAGTGAGAAATAAAATATCAGGTGCCTGGTTTAAGCGCACATATCACAGAACTAAAGAAAAATATTTGTTAAAAAACTAGTCACACATTAGTCAATATGTGTGTTGTTGCTGAACTAGTACAAAATAATAGTTTTGTGACATATCACTATACTGCTCCAAGTTAACAAGTCACAGGACTAACTGAAACTAATTGACTTTTAACATGTCACTTATTATTCACCATGTGTCATAATAAGTATGGGTGCTGGAAGAACCCAGAAGGATCCAGTCACTGAACTTACGTAAAACGACAAGTCACCGAATCTGTTTTTAAAACATCACAAAGTCACAAAAAATTATTTTTAAAAGAAACAGTTTATTCCAAATTCCAAAAACATAAATATTAGGGGTTTTCATATAAACTCGTAAATTCCATGTAAATCTTGTATAAATATAAACATATTTTTCATGTATGGAGATTGATATTAAACTCATAAACATACCAACTTTACACTGTTTACAAGTATAATACGCATTTATATGAAAACCCCTATTAACTCATGATTACAATTCAATATAAGCTATACATATAAATTATTTTAATTTTTGCACTAAAAATTCAAAAATAGTTTTTTCGGACTTTCTAAATAGATTTTCATACATTTACTTAGAATATTGTTCTACCTCAAGTCCAAATTCGAATACGATAATATTGTAATATTAGAAATTATTTGTTGCTTCAAAATATCATATTCGAATTTGGACTTGAGGTAGAACAATATTCTAACAAATACATATATGAAAGTATACATATAAATTTTAACGTAAGTTAAGAAATACTAGTTACACCATACACCACTACTTCGACAGGATAAAATAAGTTTATACTGCTGTTTGTAACACCAAAAAATATTGGACCTAGACCAACCTATTAGTGTACCGATTTACTCAGAATCGCGTTTTGAGTCGATTTGGCGATGTCCATCCGTCAGTCTATCTATCTGTCCATTAGACCGTACTTCAAAAAAAAAGTTTGCCGTACACCCTCCAATATGAAGTATTTTTGGAAGGCGATTTAAAAACAAAAATTTTTTTTTTGCCGAACGTAGTGGTCGCCTTTTTTAATTTTTTGTTATAGCTTTGGCATCGGATTTTAAAGCGTGATATATCGATTTTTTTGCCTCGAGGAGACCAGTGTTTTGCTACATAGTAAAAATCCAATTAAAAACAATTTAAAAAGGCGACCCCTACGTTCGGCAACCAATATATAAAAAAAATTTATACTGGGTTTAGCGATAAACTTCCTTAGCAAAAGTTGAATGATTTTTTGCGAGCTTTAAATTTCTAACATTAGGGTGGTAGCAACTGAGATCTGGTGGGTAACTACTATAACGAGGTCAAAATGCTTTAGAGCAAAATACTGGTCTCCTCGAGAAAAAAACATCGATGTATCATACTTTAAGATCCGACTGTAAATGCCTAAGATATAACAAAAAATGTAAAATGGCGACCCCTACGTTCGGCAAAAAAAATAAAAATTTTTTTTGAAACCTTCTTGCAAAAATACTTCATATTGGAGGGTGTACGGCGCACTTTTTTTTCCTGTAAGGTGGCACGCTCTACTGTCAATGTACCCTTGTGTGCACGCAACAAGTCGTATATACATACGGACCAAATTTCGGCAAAATGGAATGACGTTTATAGGTCCCTAAAAATTTCAAGTTTCTTTTCAGGATTTCTGAACAAATTCTGAACAATTTTATATACGTTTCGAATATGAAATACAATTTTTTAAAATTCATTTACAAAAAGAAGTTTATGTGTGAATTGATCAAAATATTTTTTATCGTTAAATTGCCTCTATATGAAAAACTTTTTGTGTATTCCATGACCGGGAATCAAACGACCAACCCTCTACACAGGCTACGACCCATAGCATCATCTCTTAACGAGACACACCATGGTCGACACATCGATGAGTGTGGCTAATTGAAGTCTTGTCAATCATAA
The DNA here is from genome assembly GCA_949987735.1 of Leucophora obtusa. Classification (NCBI taxonomy): domain Eukaryota; kingdom Metazoa; phylum Arthropoda; class Insecta; order Diptera; family Anthomyiidae; genus Leucophora; species Leucophora obtusa. Next base: position 94,858,135 of record OX465295.1, read on the forward strand.
CCTACACAATGAATGTTTTGTAATCGGAAGAAAATTTCTATCGTTATTTCCTTTTCACATGTAATTATCACATTATGATGATTTCTTTGGCCAAAATTGGATGATATGGATGTGAACGACATGCGGCTCTAACAGGCGGCGCTACGTGCCACATAGCTGAAGCGACCTGGCCATTCTGCACGACCGATTTGAGGGCATGGTTATCCCACACAGAAGCGACTTAAACTAGTCACCGAAATCGTGCGGTTTGACCGCTTTAGACTTGTTCTTGTGAGGTTCCATCAAGTTGCTTGTCTATGCCAATAAGTCAATTAAAAATTGTATGTAATATAATAGTTATTAAACTTCGAAAAGTGTGCGATAATCGTCTATCGTATTATAGAATCTGGGCACATATTTTAAGTAAAACCCTGTTAAGTTTACATATAAAAAAATATATGCGCAATTTACAAAGACCATTCCTGAATTCAACACTAAACTGGTTTTCGGGTCATTTTAGGCTTTTTGAGCTAGTTTTTAGTTATTAACATAAATTTAATCTTCTCTTTAATTAAAATACAGATGTGATGTACCTCTTTTTTTGTCCAATGGGCCATTTCGACCCCTTAGTGATTTAAGCTTCCCTAGTGATTTTTTTGGAATACTTTCCTCTATTTCATAATGGTAATATCGGTATTATAAAACATTTTCACCAACGATTAGAGAAAAGAACCGGAAATCAAAATATCCAATAAAAAATTCCGACTTTTTGGATATAACATCCCCAGTGTTTGAGAATAAATCCAAAAGGGTTGCACAGCCTTTCAGTCAGTCACTGAACAGTTTGTTTTGTTAGTCATTGACAATCTATTATGCATACTCGTATCCGAACAATATTTTTAAACTACTCGTAGTTTATTATTATGTCATCATTTCTGTGGCCACAAAGTTAAGTATTATATAAACTTTGTAACAGTCACGGGATAGGGTTTTACGGTACCGATCGCCATTTTTTCATACGCATCTAATTATACTGCACCTGTTCTGTGTTATATCACTACTTCAACTGCAAAGGTACTAGTTACTTTTGCCAATTTGATGTTATGATACTTTTTCTCCAGTTATAGGATATATCCAAAATGAACTAGTTAATGTTTGGCCTCCATTTCAATAGTCACGATGTTGAATATTTTGCTGCAATTACCACTTTTTGATACACCGAAATTTGGGTTTACATCAGTTTTGTAACCTGTCCCCTATGCACCTGTCACAGATTTGTCACTTTGGATCAATCGACCCTTCATTTCCCGTAGGGTAAATTTAGACTTAAAACGAACAAAAAATATTTCACTGTACTAAAAATCTACTGTACTATTACAGAATTTTTATACCCTACGCCACTAAGTGGTCAGGGTATTATAAGTTTGCGCTGATGTTTGTAACACCAAAAAATATTGGTCCTAGACCCACCTTATAGTATAGATTTAACGATGTCCGTCTGTCCGTCCGTCCGTCTGTCTGTCCATGCATTCTTGTGAGCACTCTACAGGTCGCAACTATTAAGCTATTGTGATGAAGCTTGGTACACCGACTTACGTCGGGCCAAGGACGACGTCTATGGATTTTGGTTAAAACCGGTCCATGTTTAGACCTAGTGCCCATATAAGGGTCCTACCAAAATTACACTGTTTATACGCTGCGGTCGCAAATATTAAGATATTTTGATTAAATTCGGTACACAGAGCTATATTGGCCCAGAAACGCAGCCTATTGATTTTGGTGGACATCGGTCCATGTTTAGACCTAGTGCCCATATAAGGGTCCTACCAAAATTATAATGTTTATACGCTGCAGGTCGCAAATATTAAGATATTTTGATGAAATTTAGTACACAGACCTACGTTGGCCCAATAACGCAGCCTATTGATTTTGGTGAACATCGGTCCATGTTTAGACCTAGTGCCCATATAATGGTCCTACCAAAATTATACTTTTTATATGCTGCAGGTCGCAAATATTAAGATATTTTGATGAAATTTGATACACAGACCTATGTTGGCCCAAGGACGAAGCCAATTGATTTTGGTGAACATCGGTCCATGTTTAGACCTAGTGCTCATATAAGGGTTCCCCCAAAATTGGCTTGGTTACAAACTGCAGGTCGCAAATATTAAGATATTTTAATGAAATTTGGTGCGCTGACTCATATTATAGAAAATTTTGGCACAAGCCCCATTTTAACCCCTTCGAATTTCGGATCCAAACATTAGTTGGCTTTTAACCAGACTGGTGTAGGGTATTGTATAGTCGGCATGCCCGACTTTAACCTTTTTACTCGTTTTTTCTAAAAACATCAGATTTCATTCGCTATTGATTTTTTTGCGAAATTATTGCGATCTGCAAAGATTATAAATCACCATATTTTCGTACACATTCAAAGTAAGTTTATCAAGAAATAATTGTAGAAAGAGTCCGAAGGCATTATTCAAATCAGGGGTCTCCCATTATCCCTTTTAATGGCAATACCGGTTTTTAGTGCAACAGATGGCGCTGATTGCTGTTTTGTTTTTTGTGCCAATACTGCTTCATTTTATTGGGGAGCAGTGTTGCCCGAAAAGTTTTAGATCATTCCCATTTTGAATGTTTAAACCCCCATTGTTATACCCAATTAATTTTAATTTAAACAAAAACTCAATTTAAAAGAAAAATATAGGAGCTAACTTGCCATCGCTCTTAAGTCCAGAAAATTATTAAGAAATGAGTCAGCAAAGCAAAAAAAAATAATTTTTTACGAAAAAATATTTACTTTTTCACTCCAACTTTAAAGGCTTCAAATCTTTGTTTAAATTGTGAAAGTAAAAAAATTTTATTAAACCAAAGACAAATCACAATTAAGCTGAAATATCACTGTTTCAAAATAAAAGTCGTACATTAAATTTTCAATAGAAAAAATTCAACACAATTTTCACACGAAATTTGTATGGAATTTGACAAGTAAATACGAGTAGTTTTCAAAAACTAATAGTTTTTGGTTAAGTGTGAATCTAGTTGGAGTAAGTTTTAGGGCTTGTAAACTCTTTTGAACATTAGGTTTGCATAAGTCGAGTTTACACGATTCAGAAGGTATATAAGAGGTTATATGAAAACCCCTGGTAATTTTTGAAACAACAAAAAATAATTTTTTCTGAGTACTTTGCATTTCAATATTTTGAAAATAGAACTTTTTTTGACTATTTATTGAGCTTGGTTGCTTTTCGTTATTTCAAGATTTATAAATATTTAGAGAACATTTCTTCAATAATTCGAATATTTTGTAGAAATTCTGAAATACTTTAACAGATCTTATTTGATCGACTTTAAAATAATACGCATATAATTTATTCGAAAATTCTTATTTTCGGCCTAAAACTAAATCTTTTAAGATTTACAATTTTTGAAGTTGGTCCCAAATCCCCTTACCTGACAACTTTGTTAAAACCTAATTTGACAAAATAAAATCCTCCCTTGACAAAATTTCCCAAAATAAAATCCTTCGTTGACAAAATTTCCCACAAGCTAGCGACAACTATAGTTTGTTTAAACAATTATCGATGTTGCATCTCTATATTATATATTTCTGATTTAAATATAAACTCTGAAAATCACAATATCGTAGTTTCGCAACAGTATCTATAGTGAATGAAATTTGATGATTGATTTTTAGGACCGTAAAATAATTTTTTGCTCGTTTTAAGTCTAATGGGGTCATTTTGTAACTCGAATGAAAAAAGTTTTTTCGTTTTCGTTTGAAACGTAAACGAAAATATTTGGTATTTTATAAAACGGGTAGTAGTTTGGGTTTGTATCCATTTGCGAGTTATTATTGCCAGATAAAAAAAATAATATTTGTGACATGGAATTACAAATTATTTAAATAAAAATTTGTTCATAGAGTTTTCCAAGTCTGTTTAGCCTGATTGGTAAATGAGTTGTTTTTAGTTCTAAAATTTTTAGAGTCCAGGTATCGAAACCTGTGTGTGGCAGTTTTTTTTTATTAGTAGTTTTTTTTATGATATATTTTTGGACATTTTTTCCTAATAATATGAAACAAATATACTTAAGAAAAATTTTAAATTGTACAGAAAATCATCCTAAATAAGAAGAACCTTCCATTAGCGGATACCGAAGGAGTACAAAGTATGGTTTGTTAAGATGGCCCTTAAGTTTCGAATTGTCAGTTTTTAGTCTTAAAACCCCTCAGTTTGTTTCATTTGGTCTCAAACGTAGAAGTTTATATATGTGACCTTCTCCGAGAAAAGGGACCTAGTGTGTCAAAAATTTAGGAAAATCGATAAAAATGAGAAAATATCGATTTTCCCAAGTTTTTGACACACTAGGTTTTTCGACGCACTAGGTCCCTTTTCTCGGAGAAGGTCACATATAAAGAAAAATTTTTTTAAACGTAGATCGTGTCTTAGCGCATCTAAAATCAGATATTTTTAAAATTGCCCAAATTTTCACTAATTTGCATATAAATTTAAATGCTTATGCATAATAATTTGATTTTTTATAACGATTTTTGTGTAAAAAATTTGTTTTATAAGCTGTTTATAAATTTAAAAAGTGATTATGCATATGACCCTAAAAGAATTATTTTTTATTGAGAATAAAAAATATAGGAGTATCACATTTAACTACTTCATAGTTTTAAACCCATAATAATACAATTTTTATTCCAAAAATTGCAATTACCTAACTTTTTATTCAAAAACTTTAACTTTTTAATAGGAAACGACAACTATTTCTGTTCGTTTGAATATGGCATAATATTCGTTTGCAAACGTTTACTTACTTCTTATAAAATACCGTTTTGTTAAGGAGTTTTCGATTATAATATTGCCAGATTGAAAAAAAAAGATTTTGATTTTTAGTTTTACAAAATTTAAAACAAAAAAACGTTCAAACGAAAGCAAAGTTTCGTTTTGCAAAATGACCCCATAAATTTAACTACAAAAGGCTCTAAAGGTGCACATAATTTGTTAATGCAATATGACATATGTATATACAAATTGTGTACTCTTTTTTTCCAAATTGGCTTTGGTAGTTAAAATCGGACTTCGTCTTATATTTAAATTTGTTTTTTTTTAAACCTTAAAAAAATCTGAAATTTCGGTTAAAGTAAACATACTTTTCAAAAGACTACAAAAACATAATGATTGGTTGTGTAGTTTAACGACAATTCAACTATAAAGAGGATATTTTTTTTAAATTTGAGTGCTTTCCACCAGACTGAAAAATTGCCAACTTTGAGCGGCTCTACAATTCATAATTTTTACCCAATTACAAAAATTATTTTGGGGTTTTAATTTGTGAGGAATTCCACACCCGATGCGAACAGTTATTTTATCAAATGCTATTAAACACTATCAAGTTCAAGCGGATACATATTTTTTCTTTTTGCGATATTCACATATTTTGGGGTTTGTCAGGTTTTTTCTACATTCTAGTTTTTGGAGTATGATGGCAACCCTATGGTCAAATATAGGTAATGTGAATATCAATTTCAATATTTTAAAATGGGCCTTACGAGCAATTAAAAACAAAATTAATTTCTAAATTTAAGGCAGGCTGCGAAACAAAAATATATAAAAAAAACATTTTGCTTCAATTTCCGATATTTTTCTAAAATGCGATGGAATAATTATTTTCACAATAAATTGTGACTTTTTCAACTAGCTTTTTATTGAAATGTATCATGATATGAAAATAATGCACATCCCTGGAATCCATATTTTTGCGTATTTTGTCGGACAGAAAAATTAAAAAATATTTATATAAAGAAATATTTCATTGTAATTTTAATACTTATGCAATTGAAGACAATTTTATTGATTTACTTTTTAAATAGCTATGAAATCTTCCCAATAAACATTTGGAAGAAGTATCTTCCAAACGATATTATGGAAATATCATTAATTTTTCACTCTGAAGATAATTAAAAGAGTATTTTGAACATATCTTCCTTTTATCAGTCGAAAAAAATGTCACAAATACATTTGTCATTTATTAAAAGAAGGCAATAATTTACAGACAAAATTTTAAGCAAATTTAAAAACTGAAATTTTTGGATAACGTATAAATAAGTTTGCAAAAATTAAGGTAAGATAAATTGAATTTTATTTATCCATTTATATGTTTATCTTAAACGAAACTTAAAATTCTATTGTATTTTTTACAGAAAATAACTGATGGCAACACGAGTTTTAATCCACGGAATTCGAATAGATGGTTTAATATATTCAAAATCAGTGTAATGTAAAATAAATAATTGTAATTATTTGTGAATTTGACATATCGTCACCTAAAATGCAAAAGGCCGTAACAACACTTTTTATTTTTTACACTAGAAACAAAAAAAAACGTTGTAGAATTAAAGATATTCTATATTTTCTTCTCTTGTTTAAAAACGACTATAGGCTTATTTTGACAATATACGTTTAAAATTTTGTAGGGAAATGTAATTTAGTCTAGTGCATCATAATCAGTCTGAAAATCGGCTTAACTTTGTTTGTTGTTACGCCCTTTTGCATTTTAGGTGACGATATATTTGTTTTTATTAAAAAAATTTAGAAATTATATAAAATCGTATTTGTATCATTTGGGTGGTTTTCTAGTGATATCTTCTATTCTCTTCCAGAAGATATATGTGCGATATATGAATATTTTTTCATATCTTCTATACGCAAATAAAGCAATATCGCCTATTTATCTTTCAGAAGAATTGCCATTGTATTGCGTGGAAGTATTGCTTCGGAACATGTTTTCTATCAAATGGCGTATCTTCCGCAATACGAAGATGATGTTGCCGCAATAAAATTGTTCTTCCAGGCAATACGATTGGGGAATCACATTCGTATTACCCTGCTTACTGGGTTTGAACTGTAAACATATTGTAAAACATATCGGATAAAAATCGATGGAATCCTTTTTTGTCTGTACGGAAACGAATATACCAAAAATTCGGATTCTTGATTACATAGGTCTCGAATAGATCATGAAAATATTTCCTGTGTATTCAGTATATTTTTAATTTGGTAAACGAATATTAATGTAAACTATGACGAGTCTTTGGCTGAGACGAAACTGCGGCAGTCTGGTGATTCCCTTGTGTCTGTTAAATTTTTCAATAAAAATGTTTTCTTCTTCCTAGAACAGCTCTAGAAAAAATTCTTTAGTAATTAATTCTAATAGTAATTATAATTGTTCTATGCGACGGTTACAAACACTTAACTAAAAAATAATAATTTTGAAAAAATTTGCACAGCAGCAACACAACTTATCCAATCAACACTCGGTATCCAACTATTGAATGTGAATAAAACACATCATAAATTATGATGTGCTTTATTCACATTGCCAATTTAGCTACTTTCTCGTCAAATCTAGCAATATTTCAACTCGTTTAGCGGGATAATATATGATTTAACTATTAGCGGGAAAACTAGCGATGTTTTTTAAAGACAGTCTTGGTGTTTTCTTAGCTTTTTTTTACATTTATTTCCTTGACAGAATTTTTGAATCATTGTTATTTAGCGATTTATCGCTAATTTTTTAGAGAATACTTAAGAGTTGAAAAAATGTAGCGATGTATCGACAATTATTTTAGAAAGTTTAAAAAGTTCGAAAAATATAGCTATTTTTGGGAAAATTTTCAACAGAATCCGAAAAGTTCGTGAAATTTAGCGATTTATCGTTTTTTATAATTTAGCTATTTTCTAGTGATTTTTTAGTTTGATTTAGTGATATTTTTAGGAAAAAATTTTGCAGCAGTGATCATAATGTGATAATTACTTGTGAAAAAGGAGAAAAAACAATAGGATTAAGAGAGTAAACATTATAATTGCAAAATAAATTGCTCAAGAATTAGTTAATTCTGGCTCTTCTGATTATAAAACATACACTGTATAGGCTGCGATTGAAAAAACTTTAATTAGCCACACTCAGCGCTATGCCGACCGTGGTGTATCTAGGAGTCATAGCCTGGTGCTACGAGTCATAGCCTGTGCATTTAAAAATTACTTTGATCAGTTGACATATAAACTAACCTCTGGCGAGTCTTTGGTTGAAACGAAACTTCGGCAGTCTGGTGATTCCCTTGTGTCTGTTAAATTTTTCAATAAAAATGTTTTCTTCTTCCTATAAATCAGCTCTAGAAAAAAAATTCTTTAGTAACTAATTCTAATGTTAATTACGATTGTCCTATGCGAAGGTTACAAACACTTAACTAAAAAATTATAAACTATAAATGTATTCTCAAAACACATTTATTGTTAAAGTGCGTTTATAACTTTAATCAATAAACATATTAATTACACTGTGTTACAAAATAAAATAAAAAACATACTATGCGTATGTACTTTCGAAATGGCATGATATATATTGTTGGTCTAATTGCAATTTTCGAAAATTTTAATACACTCTCAAAATCTAAATTTGTAGTTAAAAACACTTTTGCAAGGCTTCTCAAAAAAAAGAAAAATAAGATATCTCGCACAAGCTCATGCCCATGAAATAAAAAAAAATAAATACATTAAAATTTTTGCGTGTATGGAACCTTGAAAAACAACTTTAGATTTTGATGGTTTATTAAAATTGCTGAACATTTTTTACTCAGCTATACTTGCAACCTACACTAAGTCGTTTGAAAAATACAGCGTATTGTCACACAGTGTTATTTATATACGGTCAAGGACGAAACTATGTGTTATATTATATAATAGATTTTAAACAAGTATAATACAAGTTTAACACAAATGGACTCGTAAGTTTTATTTTTAAATAATGAAATAACTACACCGTTTTCAATTGCATTTGTGAAATTATAATTTTATTCAAATGAAATATTATTTTATATTTTATTCAGAAATAATCAATTGAATTTTAGTTTAATCAATTGTATTTTTAAAATTATCAATTGCTTTTCAGATTAATCAACTATTTAACCTTTCAAAAATTAATTTTTTATGATGGAACCTTCAACTTCAGGTATTCAAATATATAGTTAATACCTTTTTGTTAATAATAATTATGTGGAAATATTTTTAATTATTTTTTAAAATATTGACCAATTTTGGGTTTGGCCCAGGGTTATTTTTCTGGGCAGTCATGGGTTCTGATTTGTAGATTTTCGAAAAGTAGAACATTTGGGGTTGTATATTAAAAAAAAAAAATTGTGCATTTGTCGCAGCATTTTTTTTTTTTTTAATTTTGTATAAAAAGTCTGTTTGCTTTAATATAATTATTGAACAGAACTGTTTTTTTTTCGTTTTTGTGCTGTCTTTTTCTATATTTTGGTGTTATTGTTGGTGCATTTTGGTTTTTTTTTAAGAGATGGGTGCGTGAGTGATTTGTGATCACTCACGCTCACATACAAAAATGTTATCATGCCCGAAAAAAAATGTTTACTCACATTTTGCAGAAAAAATAAGTGCTTATTTTATATTTCAGTCACTACAACGAATGTTTCACTCACGCTCACCTAAGCCCTCCCACGTACAAAAATTATTGTTATGAAAAACTATGGCCACCCACGAATTTGTTTACCCATGTTAACGAACATCTAATAAAAGTGGAACATCAGTAAGATTTTAGTCACATCTTTAAAATGACAGTAACACATCATATTTGATTTTTTATTATTTATATGATAAAGATTAATTTGTAAAAAAAATTGTGTCACGCGCTCATCTCTACTGTAATTGCTCTTTTGTTTGTTTCGTATTACTGTGATATTAGGGGTATACATATTAAATGTACGCTGGTGTAAGCCTATCATATCATTTATTTCAAAAACTATCCACTTTTTTTCAAAGCACTGTCATTTCTTAACCCCTAATTATTTTTAAAAAATTACTTTCAAATTGAAGATCTACATATCTTGGCTTTAATTTCTATGATTTTTATTCTAATTATTTGCATATTTTCTATTACTTTTTTAATGATTTTCAAAGTAACCCAAATCGGCATAACTGCCCCAAACCTGGGGGATATTCGCCAAAAGCGCTAGATACAATTTCAACAAAAAAATATTGTTAATACGACATAAGAAAAAGAAAAAAACAAACACTACAAGCAAATAAAAAAAATGGAAATGAAAAAATAGAAAAAAAACAACACTAACAGACACACAAATATAGTGGACGTGCCTTCAGTATGCCCCCGATTGACCGGTCACGGGATAGGTCCTTTAATCGGCAGTTGACTCGTTTTTTGCGTTGGCCATAATTAAATTAAAAAATCAAATTAAAATTAGAAAATTACATCAAAAACTCTGATAATTTAAATAAAAATTTAAAAAATTGCCCTTAAGTTAAAAAGTAAATTAAATGAAATACCAATTGTTAAAACTAAAACAGCCTCAACATTAAAAAACGTTGAAAATAAAATACAAAACTTAAAATTTTATAGCAAAAAATTATAAAAATTTAAAATAAGAGCTAAAATAAGCAAATCGTAAAAAATAAAGTTCAAAATAAATAAAAGAGTAAAATAATTTTAAAAAAATTTTAAAAAATATGCCGCGAATTTTATTTTTTATTTCGGTATCGGTGAAGTTTTTTAACGAGTCAGAAAATACTTAGAAAATTAATTAATTTTCTTTGGTTCATATTTGTACTAATTTAGTAACATGCCTTCCGTTGACCGGTCACAGGATAGGTCCTTGGAGGGCAATTGACTCCTCATTCCCCGTAGGGTTTATACACAGTTTACCAAGCAATATAATGTATAAATAAAAAATAAATATAAATAAATAAATTTAAAAAAATTAGTTTTCACCAACAAGATTAGTGTTGTTTTATTTTAAATAACTAATGTATAGTTATTAAAAAAAATCCGTCCCAGCAATTATTTAAGAGAACACGTTAAAAAAGTTTTAAAAGAATTTAAAAAGGTCGAGTCTAAGATGTCGTTTTTGTGCTCATTTTCTTAGTTTCATTCTATATATTTCAAGATATGCATATTATTTGAAAGGTAATATTGTCGTCTTTCAAATAGAATCAAAATTAAAGTTTTCAGATGTAAAGTTTAATAGTTATAAGTAACTTTGTAAAAACACTTAAAATTTTTATGTTTATCCAATTTTGAAATGTCATAATTTAGAAACCGAAATGATTTCGGGTCGGAAAGTTTAAGATCTTATGAACTCTGATAACTTGTAAAATTAATTATGAATTTCATTAAAATCGGAATCGACAAATGTAACTGCTGTGGGTTTTTTCATGGATTCTCCTAAGACTTAAAACGAAAAATAAAAAATGTTTTTTTTTTAAACTAATATCTAATAAAAATAATATCTCGTCAATAAACCTCTTCCTTGAATTAATCGCCAGTTTGGGTGTCATCGAACCCACTGTGAATCGGGCCTAAAAGTGAAAATTTTAGTTGTAGTTGAGCTAAATCTAAATTAATATAAACTAGGAAGGTTGGTGGCTTCAAGTGGCCCTCGTGAGCATCAAGTAGAGTCAAAAGCAAATCCGTTTTGAATGACCACTCCTCCCGTGAGGAGTTAACATCTGGAGAACTAGACCCAACCTGTAAGATTAAGATAGCGGATGATATCAACTAATCCTATTCCCTATATCACCGATAGATTATCCAGTATACACTGAGGACATTATCCTTCATGATATTAATGATATAATTTCATAGAATTTTTTTCGTAGAACCAAAGAAGAATTTCATTGTGTATATAATATTTAATTAATATTATGAAATTTTTCATAACTTTTCTTTCATAAAATTTCATAATTTCATTAAAAAATTCTTTGAATTTCATAAATTAGATCTCCATAAATTTAATGAAAATGTTCTCTATATATACGAAATTGTTCAATAGTATTTACTTTTTCCTAATTATACCCTACACCACTATGTGATCAGGGTATTATAAGTTTGTGCTGATGTTTGTAACACCAAAAAATATTGGTCGTAGACCCACCTTATAGTATACCGATCGGTTCAGAATTTTTTTTTATTTCGATTTAACGATGTCCGTCTGTCCGTCCGTCCGTCTGTCTGTCTGTCCATGCAATCTTGTGCGCACTCTACAGGTCGCAACTATTAAGACGAACAAGTTTGATTTTTGTGACCATCGGTCCATGTTTAGACCTAGTGCCCATATAAGGGTCCTACCAAAATTATATTGTTTATACGCTGCAGGTCGTAAATATTAAGATATTTTGACGAAATTTGGTACACAGACCTATGTTAGCCCAATAACGCAGCCTATTGATTTTGGTGAACATCGGTCCATGTTTAGACCTAGTGCCCATATAAGGGTCCTACCAAAATTATACTGTTTATACGCTGCAGATCGTAAATATTAACATGTTTTGATGAAATTTGGTACACAGACCTATATTGGCCCAATAACGCAGCCTATTGATTTTGGTGAACATCGGTCTATGTTTAGACCTAGTGCCCATATAAGGGTCCTACCAAAATTATACTGTTTATACGCTGCAGGTCGTAAATATTAAGATATTTTGATGAAATTTGGTACACAGACCTATATTGGCCCAATAACGCAGCCTATTGATTTTGGTGAACATCGGTCTATGTTTAGACCTAGTGCCCATATAAGGGTCCTACCAAAATTATACTGTTTATACGCTGCAGGTATTAATATTAAGATATTTTGATGAAATTTGGTACATAGACCTATGTTGGCCCAAGGACGAAGCCTATTGATTTTGGTGAACATCGGTCCATGTTTAGAACTAGTGCCCATATAAGGGTCCCCCCATAATTGGCTTGGTTACAAACTGCAGGTCGCAAATATTAAGATATTTTAATGAAATTTGGTGCGCTGACTCACATTATAGAAAATTTTGACATAAGCCCCATTTTAACCCATTCGAATTTCGGATCCAAACAATACACCAGACTGGTGTAGGGTATTGTATAGTCGGCATGCCCGACTTTAACCTTTTTACTCGTTTTTTTATAAAATATCGTCATTTCCTGAGAGAACAATCTTTTATAATTTTAATTTTTTTTTATTTAATTTTTTATTATTAATTTTCGACTGGAATTTTTTTAGAAATCATATTAATTTTTTCGAAACTTTTTTTATGAAACTTTTTAATTTAATGAATTCTTTCTTTAGATATATTTTGTACATCCGTAAAATATGCTACGATTTTTTTACGCCTTTTGTATTTACTAAGTACTTTTTATTCATCCACTCCAGCTTAGCAACGACAACAACCAACTACAATAAATAATAGTAAATGAAATTGCTTCACAGATTTTATGAAGCTCTTCATTGGCTGAATGATTTATTCATTGGACGAGTGGCCTATTAATTTTATGAAGAGTTTCATTAATTTTATGAACTTTTCATAAACATTGACTTTAATGAAACCTGTTTCATAGATTCTATGAAAAGTTTCAATGGACGAGTTCCAGTGACAATTTTCATTGAAACTATGAAGAAATTCATTACTGAAGTAATGAAAATTCTTTCAGTATATGATGTCCCAAAGTCCTATGTCCGATGCCCTGCAGTGCCAGATAATCAGAGACGAGATGATATACAGTAGGGCGGGTCGATTTAATAATCGCCCATGGCTCAGAGAAAATCTAGGGATCAAAATAAGAAACTTTGCCGAAGGAACCATACCTCTAAAACGAATTCTACTACCCCCCAACTGTTGACTTTTGTCCCGTAGGGTCAAGTTTTGAAAAATCCCACTTTGACCCATTTAGAGTGCCCCAATCGAGTCCAAATGTATGACCGACCCCCACTAACTTTGGAGGGCCGATCCACCCATGCCAGTGGCACACCCCCTGGAACTCCCCTGGGGGGTTCCCCATACAAACATTTTAAAAAATCACAATTTTTGGCACTTTATTTTATTATTTTTTATTTATTTTATTTATTTTTATTATTTTATTTATTTTTTCTCTTTAGAAATTTATTTAGTCAGAACATATGTAAATGAAAAAATTAATTTAACTTAGTAATAGAAAAGAAAATAAAAAAATTACTGTTTGAAGTCTTTTTTGCTTTCAAGTCTGGGCAATTTCGCACGGCTCTCTAATGTCGTCACCATAACAGCCTCTACATTTTCCGGTATAACTCGTTTGGAAACGCTAGCTAGCAATTGAACGTGTCGTTCTGTTTCTTGTATGTGTGATGGAATTTTTGGATCATTAAACGGTGGATCATCTTGATTTAAATATTCTTTCAAAGTGTCGTATGGAATGCTTCGCGTGAATGGTGGTTCAAATACGTCATTTATGTCATTCATATTGATCATTTCCGTGTAACTTGTGCAATAAAAGTTTATATCTGGTTTTTTATAAGCTCTAAGTCCCGTTGGGTCGTCAACATCGGTTCGATAGCGTAGAATTATCTTGATAGCACAGTCGCGCTTTTCTTTGCTATCATCAAACAACATTGATAACAATGGGCGACTTTTTTGCCTCCCCACAAATCGACCCGGCCTAATGATCAGGTAACATAAAGGAGAGCTTTATGCCGCATTCACTAGAAAAAACGCCAGCTTCGAGATAGATCTGTCCATTTTCCGTTATGGTCGCAGCCTTGCAACCAGGATGTGAGTGTTAATTAGTATACCCAATGACTCGGTCGACGGTTGCTACCAGAATCCTCCCTCCTTTAGGGTTTGAGTGTAGCAAATATATCTGTCAATTGCAGCAGGATAATGGGTATTTGTAAAACAATAAACTTAAACAGAATTAAAACCGTCTTGTTGTAACAGTTGTTTGGTGTTCTCCGGGTCGTAAATATGAAAATATATCAATAAAATTTGAAACAATGATTCACGTGGGCGCAAATATAAAGTCTACTAAGACCCAAATATTAAGTCTGTTTTCCTTCAATCGACATGCCTGACTTTTATTATTAGGTTTTACTGTCGTATAAAACCACTTTACCTGCATAGTAGAGTGTAAAATATAACAATATATATGTATGTGTAATATAATGCAGTTATCGTTCAGTATTCCCTATTTTCCATTTTAATATATATTTTTATGTGTGCATTTTTGCAAAAGTATTTGTACACTTTAGGTGCTATTGCATATTTGTCAAATGAAACAGCATTTATTTCAACTGCAATACAAAAATGCAGTGTGCAATTTTATACTTGTGTCTGTATTTTTTTATAACAAATAAATACTGCATGATTACGAACACCTACAAACACGTAGTTGGTTATAAGACAGACCCATACGGAAAGAAATAAATGAAAACACATCAGTATATATGAAACAGTGTTGCTAATTTAGGGTCTTTTACCCTAGATTTAGAGGATTTTTTCCGTTTAATGATTTTTTGGGGAAAAGAATTTTGTTATGAGATTTTTTAAGGGAAAAGAAAAAAATATTTTTGGTTTAATTTAAGGGATTTTTTTTGGAAAAAAATCATGAAAAAATTTACAAATGTAGCAAAACTCATAAATTTTCGATTTATACCATGTTTCCATTATGTTTTGAGCAAAACACTTCAAACTATTTGCACTAGCCATGAAATGTTTTGTTCGATTTTTAGAAATTAGTTTGACGTTTGGTAAACTTATTCTTTTTATTTTGATGTATTTTCCGATGAAAACAATGTATTTTAATTTAATTTGTAACTTTTCCATATTATTTTTAATAATTTAATTTTGTTTCTTGCAGTCAAGTGAAAGTGTATTTTTTTCTTTTCGAAGTTTTAAAGAAAATGAATTTTTGCCACTCACGATAAATGGATAATCCAGTATTTTTTACTTATCCTAGACACTATTCTGTGTTACATATACCTTTTTCGATATATTTTGAAATTGAACACATGGTTTGAGATGTTTTGAAAATCTTTTGCTCATAAGAAAATGTATGGGAAAATATGAATCAAAACACGTAATTTGAGCAAAATATGTATTTTCGTTCCAAACACGTATATGGAAATGCAGTATCACCTAATATATTTCTCGATGCAAATTTTTGAAAAAAATATATTTTTATGTGTTCAATGAGTGAAAAACTGAAACTAAACTAAAAATAAACTTTTTATAAATTCGTAGACAGTCAAATTTTTTTAAATTAATTTTTCTTGCCAAATAGCCACCTGAAGTTTCTGTTTTCTTTTGTTTTGTAATATAAAAATTTAAGTTATGTTTATTTTTTTTTTTTAAGAACGCCTAAATATAGGAGAATTTTCAAACATTTTAAGCGAAATCTAAAACACGACGTGGCATCACTGGTATGGAACATAAGTAGTACAAGTACCAAAGTCATGGTAGATATATTTTGGGTTTTTCTCATTCGGTATGAACAAATATGACATGAACATCACAAAAATAGAATTGCAATTCATATTCAATGCAGAGCACATACTGTGGAATTTTAGTAACAGTTCAACTAAATTTTACGAAAAAAATATTAAAATGGGGAAAACATAATAGTGGTTTATGTAAACATGCTTTAACACTATGGTTAAAACGTATGCGGCTTTTTCTTATTAAGACAGCTAAACATTAAAGTGCCCATGCATAATAATTTGAAAAACTTACAACATGTTTATGAAATTAAATTTGTATGAAAAATTTGTTTTATAAGTCACTTATAAATTTTGAAAGTGTTTATGCATATGACCCTAAATTTATACTTACAAGGATAGTTTCAAAGCCCATACACAATAACCGCTTTATTTTAATCACATGGATTTAATAAATCCAAAAAGTAGTTCAAAAATGATCAACCGATGGGGTTAGATTCTCACTATTTTAAAAAGAATTTTCTATCCGACAGCTCTTTTACTCTAATTTTTAATACCGAACTCAATGATGAAGGATTTCACTTTAACTTTTAATTAGATTTCATATAAAAAAGCGATAAACAGGCTGCCATTTCAAACATTCCACTACAATATTTAATATTCACTAATTAGATTTAATTAAATTACTTACAGTAAAGTGAAAAATTTCCATTTCAGCTATTTCTCCATGGCCAAGATGGAAAATATGTATTTGGTGAGTTGTAGTTTTTTCTCTAAACATATTTCATACAAAAAATTTTAAGAAAAAACTTTTATTTGCTAGTTTTGCAATTTTTTGTTTCTCTTTTAATTTTCATTCGTATTTTTTCTGACATAAAATTAATTGGTTGTTTCATATATATTAATTTGTATTGCTATGTGCAAACCCAGATAAATAAATCCAACTTTTTTTGGATTTAATAAATCAACTTTTTGTATGAAAAATTCTAATGCCAGGCGATTAAAAGATGCGCTTAATATTCGTAATAAAAGCCTGTTATGTGCCACTTAAAAAAACAACACTGCACTCCAAAATTAATATCTTTTAAAAAACACTCAATCTAACTGATTTCCAAATTACTTTCAATCTTTCTCTCCTTTATGCCATAAATTTACAAATTATGCACCAAGCACGAAGAAAATTATTTTAGTTGGTGTTACTTTGTGTGTTATTTTCAAATTTTATTGCACACTTTATTGCATTTCTAGAGACTAAGTAGCATGCAATTTCACAATGGAGAAGTAGTTGTTCATTCGCCTCAGCAAAGGCGAGGAATTAACATGCGATAGCTCAATAGGTGCAAATTTGCACTTGTGTACCATTTATGAGGGTACAATCAAAAATTTAAAAATCTGTTTTTTAATAATTTGATGGAAAAAAGATAAGTGGATTTGTTTATAATTACCCAGCTGGAAAATGTGTCTTAAAGACAATGTCAGTAGCGCCATTTAAGTGACAACTCAGCAGGTGCAGACATTTCCAAAGACGTCTTAAAGACATGTCTGCACCTTTCTACGTTTTATTAAGTGACGCTGACAAAGTGCCTACTTGTCATCATCACAGGCATTTATTCTTAACTCGTGCTGAATAACTAGCTATTTGTCATCATTACTGCTACCTATTTATCAATATCGCGTATATAAGTATATAAAAAAAAATAATAAAAAGCTAAAGTCTTATCCATATCTGAGCATCTACATTAGGGATATGAATTATTTTTAACAAAAATTTTACCTATCACCACGTGATATCCAATACTAAATTAATAATAAAAATCGTGTTTGCGGGTCATTTCGGCAAAAAAAAAAACCTAACGAATTATTACAAAAATTATTTTAAACAACAAAAAATGTATCCAAAAGTCCCTCCAAAAAGGTTTCGTAATTTTTACCGTAAATAGTCTCATTTGTTTAAAACTTCGGAGAAATATTTTAATTAAACTAAACCACATAGACCTACTTTCAACCCTTTTGGTGCGGGAACTTTTTTGACAGCAGCGAAAAAGTAAGATTGCGTTTCTTAATATTTTTTATGGCCTTTTTGGCTAGGGCATGTAAAATTTGATATTTGCAAAAAAAAATCATAACCCTAATGTAGGGGAAAGTCGTGTACCTTGGATCGCGTGTACCTTGAAACTTTGCATTTTTTTAATGTTTTACTGTAAAGTCTTCTTCTATGAAGTTTTTTATTTTGCCTACTGATCATTTTAAACTACTCAAAGTTTCAGATAAGTCTATACGAGACCCTAAAATTCGGTGCGTGTACCTTGGATCGACAAAAGTAAATTTTTTTAAATAATCAAGATATTTCAAGTTACGGACTTAAATCAATATAAAGTTTGTCGTTTTCTAAATGCAGTAAGCAGTAAATTCTATATTGAACAAATAAGAAAAAAATTATCTTTTTTGCTAAAATTAAAATGCGTATACCTTGGAACTTTTCGAATATTTCCTCTTCTGTGTATCCAACAAATTTCAATACATGATTAATTGAAGCTCTACAGGCTAACTGTACTTTTTAATTTAAGATTTTCGCCATATTTTAAAAATTATGTTTTCATGCAAATATTAAATTGCATTGTCTCATTTCAAGTAGATATTAACTCTACTGCAAATAATGCAATAAATTTCATTATCGGGCAGTATTTTTTTAAGAAATTCCCTTAATTGTTTACGAGTTCCAAGGTAGACGCAAATTTGTAATTTCGAATACTTTTTCGTTTTTCTAAATAAGTGGAAATTTCTTAAAATGTATAAGAATTATTAAAGTTTTTATTATTTGCAATCTATAACAACACCAACACTAATATTTCTGCATTAAACGATTTTTCGCATCTATCATAATCTTAGAGATATTGACACAGGATTTCCAAAAGCACAAAGGTACACGACTCTCCCCTACATAAAAAACGGGAAAAATTGAAAAAAAAATTAAAAAGGCCCCCTCCCCCGAAAGAAATTCCTAGCTACGTGCCTGCTGCAGATATTTATTTTTAACACCACGGTTACCCAGTGCCAGTGCTTGATTTTTTGTATTTCGAGCAATTCCCGACTGGGTTCGTTTTCAATCACTACGTTTTAAGTTTTGAAACACTAAATATTAAATGAGAAAAAAAGGTTGGACTAAAAAAAAGTCAGTAAAGTCATAAAAAACGTTGCTGTGTAAGCAAATTTTTACTCAAGAGTGTACTTGCAAAAAAGTTGGTTATTTCAGTAAAAGGCGTTTGCTAAAAATCAGCGAGCTGAAAAATAAAAATACGAATACCAGCAAATGTTTTGCTAGCACTTAGTCGATTGCAAATGAAAAAAGTTCCTTTTTTTTATTTTCTTAGTAAGGTGTTGTTTTTTCAAACGCGTCATATAGACCAAATTCAATGGACAGGCGTCATCAGTGATTTTCCATTAAATTGTATTATTGTTTATATTTTATTGTTAACATCAATAAAACTTTTTGCAAAATATTAGTAGACTGAAAAAAACTAAAAAAATTTGTAGAGAAATTATACTTTAGTTAATTTATTTGCTGAAAATTTAAGTGTAACAAGTGTGTTTTTTGATTCTTTTGAACATTTAGGTTATTCACAAGGGGTGTGCTATTTGTGGTATCGTTGCACTATGCTATCAAAAAAAAAAAAAAAATGTCTCAAATTGTGATTAAAGAAGGATTTTTTTAAAGATAAGAAAGTAACTCAAACAAATGTGAAAAAAAATATTTGGTGTGATTGCTTTTGCCGCCAAGAGAGGGAATTTTATGCAAAAATTACTTAACAGAAAAATGAGTTTTAATTGTTTCACGAAAATAATTCTCAAAAATACAATTTTTAAAAACTTGTGCCAAGATTTGTTTTCTAATTACTTCAAAATATTTGTAGTTAAAATGAAATATGGCTTTTAGTATATGTTTACAAAACAATTATTTTTTATTGCTCCGAAAAACATTTTTTTTTGTTGAAAATCCAAAAATTACTTAAGTTTGATGGAGTATAAAAAAAATTATATAAAATTAGTTTTTTTTTTCCTTTTTTTGTAATTTTATACTGCTATATTTACCACAAATTAAAAAAAATGGATTTTTTGAAATGCCTAAATTCATGATTTTTACACAAATTTCACGCATTTAAGAGTGTTTAGTATTCAAACCATGTGAACCTTTCATTTTAGGTATAGGATGTGTTGAGCGGACTTTTGTAAAACACTACGAGGAACATTTTTATGGAATATTCTAACCCTCTAACTCTTCAATGAAAGGGAATTTTTTGGACCCTTTTTAAAAAGGGACAAAAAAGACCCATAAGTTGAAGAGTTAGAGGGTTAAAATGTTCCACAAAAATTTTCTTCGTAGTATTTTACATAAGTTCCCTGAATACATCATATATATAAAATGGAAGATTACCATGGTTTCTCCCTAAAATTCAGATTTATGGGACATTTGAGCACCAATTCTGAATAAGTACGAAATTAACCCTTAAACACATTTTAAGTTTTAACTTATTACAGGCACTTAAGTTAAATTTTCAATGCTGATGTCTTGAAAGACTTATAGTAGAATTTTATGACGACTATTTTTGCGGAACATTTTAAACCTCTAACTCTTCAACTTACGGGTCGTTTTTGTCCGTTTTAAAAAGGGTCCAAAAACCTCCCTTTAATTGAAGAGTAAGAAGGTTAAAATGTTCCAAAAAAATATTCCTCGTAGTGTTTTACATAAGTTTGCTGAACATACCCTATGCCTAAAATGGAGGATTCACATGGTTTCCTATTTTAATCTTAATTAATTTTTTTTTTTTTGTTTTAGAAAAATCATTTTAAACGTTTAAAACCCATTTTTTGTAAAAGGCATTTTTTTTATTAATGAATCGATTTTACCCAAATTTGGCACAAATATGACTTGACTTGAATTCACGTGCTTGCAGGTTTTATGAATATTTTAAAATAAATGATATATGGCAGAACTAAGAGTCCTTGGTTCGATTTTGATACAAAATTGACACAAACGTTTCCAGTTTTATGTTCATCTCAATTGATACTTTTTGCAATTTGACGTCCATTTATGTAGCTAATGTAATATTTTTAAATTTAAGGACCTATGGGAGGTGGGCGTGTCCTTGGCCCGATATTTTCAAAAATGAAAATTTTTCTTAACCGTTATATGGGATCAAAGCACTGTGCGTTGTATCGTCCTAACAAAAAACAGAGGTAAAGCTAAAATAAAAATTTGTATTTATTTATATCAATGGTATAAATTACAAAAACAAAAAATTTTCAGAACATTTCTATTATTGGTTATGCTTTCGGAAGACTTCGAAAACATATTTGATTGTTTGCTTCATTTACATTTTGTTGTTGTAGAATACTACATTTAATATGAGATTTTGATGCTTTAATTTGCAGTAATGCCAGCCACTTTATAAAGAAAACTGACGAGTAAACGAGTAAAAAGGTTAAAGTCGGGCATGCCGACTATACAATACCCTACACCAGTCTGGTTAAAAGCCAACTAATGTTTGGATCCGAAATTCGAATGGGTTAAAATGGGGCTTGTGTCAAAATTTTATATAATGTGAGTCAGCGCACCAAATTTCATTAAAATATCTTAATATTTGCGACCTGCAGTTTGTAACCAAGCCAATTTTAGGGGGGACCCTTATATGGGCACTAGGTCTAAACATGGACCGATGTTCACCAAAATCAATAGGCTTCGTCCTTGGGCCAACATAGGTCTGTGTACCAAATTTCATCAAAATATCTTAATATTTCCGACCTGCAGCGTATAAACAATATAATTTTGGTGGGACCCTTATATGGGCACTAGGACTAAACATGGACCGGTGTTAACCAAAATCAATAGGCTTCGTCCTTGGGCTGACATAGGTCGGTGTACCAAATTTCATCAAAATATCTTAATATTTGCGACCTGCAGCGTATAAACAGTATAATTTTGGTAGGACCCTTATATGGGCACTAGGTCTAAACATGGACCGATGTTCACCAAAATCAATAGGCCCCGTTATTGGGCCAACATAGGTCTGTGTACCAAATTTCATCAAAATATCTGAATATTTGCGACCTGCAGCGTATAAACAATATAATTTTGGTAGGACCCTTATATGGGCACTAGGTCTAAACATGAACCGATGTTCACCAAAATCAATAGGCGTCTTCCTTGCGGCGACATAAGTCGGTGTACCAAGTTTCATCAAAATATCTTAATATTTGCGACCTGTAGAGTGCGCACAAGAATGCATGGACAGACAGACGGACGGACGGACAGACGGACATCGTTTAAACGAAATAAAAAAAAAATCTAAGCCGATCGGTATACTATAAGGTGGGTCTAGGACCAATATTTTTTAAACATCAGCACAAACTTATAATACCCTGACCACATAGTGGTGTAGGGTATAATAAGGGAACCTGAAAAACCCCCGAAATGATCGTGTTTTCACTCCTGAAAGTGTAGAGGTTTTTGAAGCATAAACTCTGTGAAGTATTTGTCAGGAGAGTATCCTGATGAAGAAAAATAGCAGTTATTGGAAAAAAGTACTTATTATTTTAATTCATAATAAGGAAATTGGCCTCGAACTAAACTAATAAGGTTCTAATTAAACAAATTAGTTTTATATATTAAAAAAACAAATGAAATAGAATAAAAAAATTTTGGTTCCGCCGGTAATCGAACCCGCGATTATCTGTTTGAAAATAAACTGTGTCAAAATCACTATTTGGAAACCCTTTTAGAGCAATTATGCTTTAGAAGCCACATTAAAGTGATTTTTTTTATGTTGTTCAGAATTGGTTTTAAAAAAGTTGTAAAAATATACTAACGGATACCTTGGAAGCAATGAAAGAAGTGATTTTTTTAAGTTGTTCAAAATTACTTCTACAAGAGTTGAAAAAATTCACTAGCGGATTATTTCGAAGTAGTGAAAAATTTGTTTGTTAAACATGACTTCCAATATTTTTTGCTGGGATGTGAAATAAATGGTTTTTTAGCTTCCCTAAACAATTGTGTATTCGAAAATCTCCCCCGATATATAAAAAAAATAACACAGAATAAAAATCTGAAACCAAAATGAAACAACAAATAATTTTACTTTAAATTCTAACTTACCCACTTCAGTCATCTTTCATTCGAGTTACATGTGTAACACTTTTTAATGGTGCACACCTAAAGTAACGTGAACAATTAATCATAAATACCCCTTTGAAATAAATTTCAGTTGATGCCCAATTTGCATATATTTCCTTCAAACGAAACTTAAAAATTATCTAAAAAATTCTTTTTTGGCTTTTACCCAACCCTTTTACGCTCTTAAAATAATGTTGGGGCACTAAAATAAATATATCTCTCTTATTTTCATGGCAATAGCGGGACAGCCATCAACGGATTTTCCTTGTGTGTTTACAGTACTTCAACAAATCGATATAAATATATAACACACTTGTAAAACGAAAAACTTCCAATTTAGTTTATACAACTACATTTAAATTCTTAAACTTAGTGGTAGTTGTATTTGGGGTACAGACTTTTTCTCGAGTATGCATCCATTATCATCACATCTATTACTGCTAGTGCATGACTACTGCAACTATACAAGTTAACTTCGGAAAAAGTAGTATACAGTTTCTGCACTCATTTTATTGTACCACATATATAGCAAGTGTGTGGTTAAGTACATTTGAAACGTGTACAGTTTTGAAATGCATTTTAGAATTAGGTACTGTTGTAAAACGAAAAATTGTATGGTAAAATTTATGACAATATTTGTTAAATTTGTCATCTACCCAGGAAAATTTTCTGTTCCAAAGAATACGTTGTACAATAGCTACTTTTCATTTACAACCCCTTCTACTGTCGATTCTAACACCGATTCTTTTTGTTTGAAATTGTCACAAAAGCAACCCCTTCTATGGCTCCAAAGTGGAACCGGTTGCCCTAGAATCAGTTCTGGAACTAGTTCTGGAACTGATTCTACGTCACCCACACCTTCCATATAGGATCCCAGGAACTGGTTCCGGAACCAGTTCCATGGAATCGGTTGCAGTGCAACCAGTTGTAGAATGGGTGTGGTTGGCTACCGATTGTAAAAAATTTTCCTGGGTACTTTAGTTAATAATGTAAACTTATATTTGGACGATAGCAAAAAAATATGATTAATATTTTGATTACTTAAATGTGAAATGAAAAAAAAATTAATTCTATAAATATTTGAAAGAAAAATCACAGCATTTCTTTTGCAGTAGAAAATAAATATTTTAAGTAAATATTTTCTATACACATAACTTTAATATTACAATTTCTAGTTGAGTGGTAAAACAAATTTCGAACTACAGCTATTTTGTCAATAAAGTTGGGTTTTTTTGTTTTTTTTTTAAATGGATATGAAGAGCAATTACTGTTTGCTTTATATAAAAATATAGATGGTTTTTATTATTATTATATTTTTTTTTATTGAAGTTTAAATATCAAAAATTAAATTACAGTTAATTAAAATTTAAAGTTCTAACGTTATTCGTATGTTAATACATTAGCATGAATAGGGCAAAGAATTTCATGCACTTAAAAATAGAAAATATGCGCCTAAAAAGGCAGTTAAGAAAGACAAATATGCACTAGAAACTATTGTTTTTGCAAAAATAATGCACTTTAAAACTTAAAAATATATTTAAGTTAGTAATTTTGCAAACAGACACAGAACTCGAAGCTTTCCCATAGGTCAATAAGGTTTTTAAGAATTTTTATTTTGATTGAATCAAAATATGAAAACGTATCAATTTTTTATATTTTTTTACAAAATGCTCTTAAAAATTAAAAATATGCAGAAATATGCATTAAAAAGCACAAAATATGAATTAAAAGGCACCAAATATGCATTTAAAGTCAAAATATTTGAAAACATGCATAAATATGCAAAAATAAGCAATTACAAATCGATGCCATTTTGTTCTAAATTTGATGATTCTGATAAATATTTAGTCCATATTAGTTTTGGACTATCGAGAAAAAGCATGCATTTGCATGAAATTCCTTGCCCTACTTATGAACTTGTTACAAAAGCATTTAACATTTTTTAAACAAACATAATAATAATATTTAATATGATAAGCTTTAAAAGTACTTAACAAATTGTTATGTTTTTAATGTATTCAAAATAAACCTGTTTATGGATTTAACCGGATAATATGTATCTACTCTAGCTGAGCTCTATTACGAAAAACATCAACAACTTTGACTAAAGAATACATAACATATCTATAAAAACCAAGACGTATATTTTTCATGGAATAAGAAAAAAATTTAAATTTCACTGTTAGTGCATTATAATAACAATGATATAGAATATCACAATAGCAATCACAAACTGTAATTTCCTGTATTTATGTGTGTGTTTACTTTTGTATGCGTATGTTTTTCCTAAGTTGTTGTTTTTATTACATGTTACCATTTTAAGTGAAGACACATACATGCACATATGTAATCGTTAATATACAAACTTACATATATACAAATTTAATATACAACAATATGATAATAGTATGATGATATAACATTATTTCAATACTATTTTTACTACGGGAATACATAATAAAAGGAAGCTGGGGTGGAAATATGGAGAAAAGCAGAGTGTATTTTATATTAATATGCAACACGTTTAGTATACATATAAAAACCATTTTAGTATACTTAACAAAAATCATATGTATTTGTACGTATAGTTAACTTAGATAATGTTTACATTGATGATGACGATGCTCTATACACAATCAAATACTACGTATGTATATGTATAAACGAAATATGTGAGTACTTAGGTACAAGGATATTATAGAACGTTAAACAAAAAAGAAAAAGTATGCAATAAAAACCCACAAAAATATACCGAAGGAGTTACGCAATATAAATACACTGAGCCACAAAAGTTCAGCTATTTTGCTTTAAATTTTCAGCTGTGGGAGCATTTAATCAACGTGTTAATTAAGGTGTTTCTTTATAAATGGGATACAGAAGATATGAAAGGCGGTGAAAGATGAAAGGTTTCAAATATGGCAACACTATAACTGCGCGAGATGTTGAATTTTAGAACAGTTGTTGCGCGCCATCTGATGGTGAGGAACTACTTCGGTGGGCTTAAGTTCTATGGAAAAACCGAAGGTGGACTCTACAATATGTATGAGGGATAGCAATTTCACACATATTATTTTTCCAAATTGATGCTGCGGTCACTGGGGATCGAACCCGCGACCTTATGTTTAACAGTATAACGAGCTAAACATTTCACCACAGCATCGACATTGACCGACATTAAATATTTTTAATATTTTTGGATTTAAGAAAATTTTCAGCATCAAAAAAAAAAGTTCACCGTACACCGTCCAATCTAAATTATGTTTGCAAGGAGGTTTCAAAAAGAAAAAAATTTTAATTTTTTTTGCCGAACGTAGGGGTCGCCATTTTACATTTTATGTCATATCTTTGGCATTTAAAGTCGGATCTTAAAGTGTTATACATCAATGTTTTTCTCTCGAGGGGACCAATGTTTTAGTATTTACCCACCAAATCGCAGTTGCTACCAGCCTAATGAACTAGTCTAATGTCAGAAAATTAAAGCTCGCAAAAAATCATTAAACTTTTGCTAAGGAAGTTATTGGATACACCCAGCAGAAATTTTTTATATTTGTTTTATTGCCGAACGTAGGAGTCGCCTTTTTAATTTTTTTTTCATTGGATGTTTTCTTTATAGCAAAACACTGGCCTTCTCGAGGCAAAAAAATCGATATATCCCATTTTAAAATCTGACTTTAAATGCCGAAGCTATAAGGAAAAATTAAAAAAGGCATAGGGGTCGCCTTTTTTCGACATAAAATAATTTTTTGAATTGCTTTGCAAAAATACTTTATATTTGAAGGTGCACCGCGCACTTTTTTTTTCTGTAAAGTGGTACGGTCTACCGTACAGCCTTCATTAATTATGGAAAAAGAATGTTAAGTGATTGTTAATGCCAAATGAATTCTCTAGTCCCTACACTCAACCAAAAAAATTCTGTAATGGCTACTGAAAATTTTGCTGTTATTAAGGGAAATTTAACTGTTTTGAGCCCTGCGGTATTTTTGCTAATTTTAGCAACACATGTCTGCTGATCTGTAGTACAACAAAATAAGTAGAAAAAATTAGTAGTCGCTACTAAATTTTAGCAAAATTGTTGTAAACTGCAATTCAAAAGCGATTTGCTAAAATCAGTTAAAAAACTTACTAAATACCAATAATTTTAGTGAAATGAAATTAGTATAAATAATTAGTTTCAACTACTAAATTTCAGTAAATTGTTGTAAACTGTAATTTAAAATCAATCTGCTGAAATTAGCAAAAAAGTGTACTGAAAAATAAAAACAAATTGTAAAATCTAAAAAAAAAATTATAAAAAAAAAACTTTTTTTCTTTCGATTGTAACAAGCGTATAATTATTTCATCGTACTTGAAATTTGGAGTCAAAATTGCAAACGGTTCTTCAGTTATTACCTTTTTCTGCATTGAAGATACAGTAACATTTTCTGAATGTTATTTCCAATCGAAGAATATATCAATAGTAACAAATATACACTAAACAAGAATTGGTAAAAATCAAAAAAAAAAAAAATTTAAATTAGTATATTTTTCTTCTGAATTTAGCACTCGATTTTGAAAAATTAGTAAAATGTTTTGCTGAAATCAGCAGCGAGAATTAGTAAAAAATCCGTAGTTTGTAATAAGAGATTACTAAAAAAACATTTTACTAAAACTCAGTATAAAAATAGTAAAGTTCGATTGGAAACTGTTTAAAAATTTTTTTACAAAACTTTTTTATCTGAGTGTATCGTGGCCCGATTTTTATTTTTTTTAAATCTTTTTAACAGAGTTGTCACTCATACTTATAAATTCCAAAAAAGGCAAGACAAAACACATTTGCTTGGGGAAAATATATTTGACTAAAATTCACAAAAAGGACCACGATAAGGACTAGAGTTTTTTGTTGACTACGAAAGAAAAAAAAAAACCGGATCGCAATCGGTTATTCTGCCTTGCCTGTACAAAGGCAGCCAATTTTGAATTCATGCCCAGGTAGAAAATTACAAAGGGGCGAGCACTGGCAAAGCACCGAAATAGGTGGTATGAGTGCTTGTTAACGGCGCTTTCCCAACGCCCAAATGATAACACCGTTCCACGGTGGTGCTAATGCTTTACCAAGCCCTGGGAAAGCACCCATAAACATAAAAATCAAATGCTTTGCCAACGCTCAAATAAAAAAATTAAAGTGCTTTCCTGACACCCAAATGATAGTACCTAAAAATATAAAAATCAATTGTTTTTTTCCTTGCCACCAAATTATGAGCCCTCATCACTGAAGAATTTTAAATTACTCTAAAAATAGACGATTCTTGGAGTTATTGTATTGTGGAGTCAAATTTTATTTAAATATCCACTCTTAGAGTTTTTTTTTTCAAAAACAAAATAATGTTATAGTTAATGTTATATGTTACAAGCGCTGGGAATTCACCCTTTTCAAGCTTTGGGAAAGCGTCCAAATTTAATGCTTTGCCAGTACTTCTTTTTGTAAGACCGCGGTCTACTTGCGCTTTGCCAGTGCTTCTTTTTTGTTACCACACATAATTTCCACCTGGATGGTTATGGAAAACGCATTCAATGTTTATTTTAGTTTAAGAAAATAGTAACATTCCACAAAGCCGTGTATGAATACAGTTTAGATTCCCTAGTTTTTTACATGTGCCCCAAATTTGGGACAAATTGGTTAAAGGATAGTTGATACACTAATCTTAAAAACGATGGCAGAAAAAATATTATAAATTTCATTCCTTCCAAAATTCTATTAAATTGTGCATTTTTAAATTTATTTTATATTTGTTTCTTATTTTTTATATATGTACACCTACAAAAAAAATTTGTTGTCCCAACCGAATTTGGTACCAACCGAATCGTTCGGTTGTTGCAACTGAAAATTCGGTTATTTCAACCATATTTCTGTTGTCACAACGCTATTTCGGTTGCAACAACCGAACGATTTGGTTGGAACCAAATTCGGTTGGGACAACAAAATTTTTTTGTAGGTGTACATTGATTACTTTTATAACTACCCAAGTAAAAAAAAATGATATGGAGCCATATGAACTTATATTTAATTATATATAATCTTTTATGTAACTAGATATAATTATATCCGAAAAATGAGAAGGTCTTATTGTGTCATATTGTATCGAATTGTATACAATTGTATACAATTTGGTACAATTTGATACAATTTTATGCAATTCGATACAATTGTATCCGAATTTTGTCCTCATCCAATTACATCAAATTATATCTTTTTGTATAAAATTATATAAAATGTTATAAAAGTGGACATAGTTGGATACAATTATATCTAAATATTGACCTTATACTTTTGATCATATTATATATGACCACATCTAACAATATACAAAAATTATTTTTTTCAATAAAAAAGATATGCAATATATGGAGATCAGAACTGGGGGATTTCAATTACAGTTGCAAATAAATGTAATTGATATTAAAAAAAACTCAATTACATTTCATGTAACTGTAATTGAAAATGTTCAATTACAAGTAATTGTAATTGAAAGTGATAAAGATAGTAAAATATTACAAAATAGTAAAAATTACTAAAAATATATGATGCAAAAAATAAACTCACACACGAATCATGCACGGGTTATATATTCTTATTCACGCACGTATCAAGTACGAATTATATATTCTACTTGAGTATAGCAATTATTACTCACGATCACGTGTAAATAACGTGACTCACGAACATTTCTAGTCACGCGCCAATCCCTAGTAATTATTAAATCTAAAACTAGTAGTATCCGCCCGAACAGTTCAGCCAAAAAGTGACATTTAGTCGATTTTCTGTTATTTGAAAGCATTGTGGAGAAATTTTCATACTGCTAAATTGTTTGTTGAGCGGATTTAAGTCGATTTTCAGTGTCAAATTTAAGGAAAACTCCGTAGTTTAGCTGTAAAGCTAACTCTTCGGCTGCCGAACTTTTATCAATTTGGCCGAACTTTCGGTGGCCGAACAGAGAATTAACTTCGGACTTTTCCTTAAGTTTGACCCTCAAAATGCATTCTAATCGGACCAACAAATATTGTTTCATAAGCAAAATTTGTCCATAAGGCTTGAAAATACCAAATACCGACAAAATATATTTTCCGGCCGAACTGTTCGGTCGGACACTAAAAACTAGTTCAAAGTCATTGTTAACATGGAACCACATATAATATAATACGGTTTTATATGGACCTTGTATATTTTTTTATAAAATCACTTTGAAAAAATTGCTTATGTGGGATGATATATAATTACAGATGATTTTATAAAGAACGTTATATTGTTATGTATTAAAGAAATCATGAAATATTGTATGTATGGAACCATATAAGTTATATATGGGTTCATTTTCGTCAATATATAATCATAACTAACACAAATTATAAAATATTTCTTATATGGATCCACATATAGTTTTATATTATTATGTATAGCGCCATACTAAATTATATATAAACGCATATGTAATTATATCTTTTATATGTTAATTTATGTACTTATATAAAGCACATACAATTATATGTTGGCCAGTATGTAATAGTATAAAATAACATATATCTCCATATTAAAACCTTTGAGGAAAAAATATCCAATATATGACTATATAAAAGTATATATGCTTGAATTTAAAAGCATATGTGGCCATATGTAACTATAAGTTAATATATGCAATTAGATAAAATAATATATGATTATATCAGAACTTTTTTACTCGGGTAATATAAAGCCATCAATAACTGCTGCATATGACGTGCCTCCGCCCACCAACGTGGAATCGTCACTGGCTTTTCTCTAAGAATTTCGTGCAATTCCTGTTTCTTTGGATGTAGTTTTTTCCCTTTTTGTTCTGCCGTATTATGCGATACAATACCTCTAATAAAAACAGTGAAATAAACAACACCGAAAAAATGTTGTATACAAATTTAACGTATAGAATATTACTTGGAGACTAAAATATATTTTGCAAAAAAAAAACATGTGGAAATTTTATTTCTTCGTATTTTTTATTGAAATTTTCGTATGTATACTGAAGATTATGCTCTACCCAAATAGAATATAAAAAATCGAAAACAAAATTTTTTTCTATGTACCCCCTTTTAAAAATTAGAAAAAATTAAACGGTGCAAAACTGTAACATTTGTATTCAAAAAGAAAAATGTTACAGTTTTTCCAGAACGAACTATTTGATTTGCTTTCATAGTTAAAAATTTAAAACAAAATATCTGAACCATGTGAACCCTGTTATACTTTTGCTCTTCGGTGTATAAATGTGAGGCATATTATAGCATTGAATCATCAACATCAATACAATATCTGAGAAAAACGTTGTAATATTTTGCAAGAGTTTGAAGGGAAAATAAAACGTTTTAGTAAGAGTTACCATTTTTTTAGTTTTGTATGTGGTGTATATAAATATTCATTGCCAGGATATTTTCAAAAAAAATATATACTTTCTGAAAACTAGTTTAAAAATGTATTCTTTCCCCTGTGCCTGCACTTAGACCTTTATTATATCTACACTTAAAATAATACGTCAGTAGAAAAATCTGTCAACCCGGTTTCAATTTGTTTTGACTGAATTTTAAAAAAATTTTGGTTGAAACACTGAGGCAAAGGCTTTAGTTATCTTCGTTTAACACTATACCAAAAATCCTCCGTTCTTTAACTAATTTTGAGTGTTAATTTTCAAAACTAATTTTTAAGAACCCATTCGTTAAATTTTACAAAATTTATTGTTGCCTATTATTACCCGGTAGATGGATCCACCAATATATCCGAAGTGTTAAAGATGGCGCTATTTCCTTCCCTCCTGATTTTTAAAATGGCACATATCCCGAAAACTAAGAGAGATAGAGCAAAATTGTTGAAAACTTCGACTAGCCCTAACCGTATAATACCCCAGCGAAAGGGGTTATCTCTATCCAAAAATGGAACTTGACGGAGCCTTGAGCCCTCGAAAATTTTTAATAAAAATTTTCCACTTCATAAAATGGCCCATATCTCGAAAACTAAGCGAGATAGAGCAAAACGGACAAAATGTTTGCTCTATTAGAGTGCCCTTATATGCCCTCACATGATATGGACTAGGCCCGGGGACAGTACCGAGACCCTAAATTTTAGTAAATTCTACGACTCAGTACAATTACAGATAAGATTGTAGTTATACAAATTTTTTACTTAAATTTAGATTTGTTAAATTTAACAAATGAATTTGTCAACAAATTTTATTTTAAGCTAAAAAACAGTAATAAATTTTGTTAAAGTAACAAATTTTTCTGTTCAGCCAACAGACTTATTATTTTGAGTGTACTGTTTATTTGGAACAGCGTTGAACTATGTTGATCAGAGAAAATTTTATTTTTTTCTCCATAATTAAAAATTAAATATTTTAACTATAGACAAGAGATGTTTTGTTTGAGATTTTTAATGTACTTTTTTAGCCCTTTAATACAAACATTAAAAAAATATAAAATATCGGTTGAAAAATCCGTAAATATATAGGTTGCAGCACTAATGAAAAATCCATATAATTTTTTGGAACCACCAATCTTCAAATGATACCTGTCAAAATTTAATAACAATTCGTTCATTAGGGAACAAGTTACAGTAGTTTTAGTGACGCTACTTTTGCGATTTTGAAAACAATGGATTCAAAGCAATTTCTTGTGTTGATTTATCATAGCGTTTTAATGGGAAAAACACTGCTCAAGCCAAAGCTTGGCTTGATAAATTCAACTCGGACTCTGCTCCATTGAGGCAAATGGTAGAAAAGTGGTTTGCTGACTTTAAACGTGGTCATACACACACCGATAGTGCCGAACGCTTTGGTCGCCCAAAAGGTTTGGTGATACCGGAAAACATTGAAAAATCTCACAAAATCGTTTTGGCAGACTCGTAAAGTGCAGTTACAGGAGATAGCTGATACCTTGAAGATATCGAAGGAACATGTCGGCTTTATTTTGCGTGAACATTTGTCCAGAAGAAAGCTGTTTTCGAAATTGGTACCGGGTTTGCTCACAGTCCACCAAAAACAACAATGTGTCGATGATACTGAAAGCTGTTGGCAGCTGTTTCGGCGAAATAAAAAGGACTTTTTGGGCTGCTATGTAACAATGGACGAAACTTGCATCTGCCACTTCACTCCAGAGTCGAATTGGCAGTCAGCTGAGTGAACAGCAACTGGCGAACTTCGTCCGAAGAAGCCAAAGACGCAATAGTCAGCTGGTAAAGTTATGGCATCAGTATGTTGGAATGCGGCTGGAAGTTGTACATTGATTACCTTGAAAAAAGCCTGACCATCAATAGCTATTGCTACATGGCCCAACCGGTGCTCTTTCACCAAAGACAATGCGCCGTGTCACAAGTCGTTGGTTACCATGGCCAAATTGCACGAATTACAATTTCAATTACTTCCGCACCCACCATATTCGTCAGATTTGGCTCCCAGCGATTTTACCGTTTTCAGACTTGAAAAAAATGCTCGCTGGAAAGAGATTTGGTTCGAATGAAGAGGTGATCGCCGAAACAGAGGCCTGTTTTGAGGCCAAAGATAAATCATTATATACAAAATGTATCGAAATTTTAGGAAGGCGCTGGAATCATTGCATCGCTCCTGAGGGAGACTATGTTGATGAATAAAGTCGAATTTTGCCAAAAACTTTTTGTTTTATTGGTTATCCTACGGACTTCTAAGCCGATGTTCATGTTCATATATATACAAATAAAATAAATCGAAGTAAATTAGGCGAAAAAATCTATTTTATATTTTATTTTATTAGTCATAAAAATAGACATTATTCTTCGCCCAAGAAATATTAAAAATATGTGACACTGAGGCGTATGATGAATATTGGTTCTTAAAATATAAATCATACGGCAACTAGCATAATAATAACACTAATAGGAAAAAGCTG
This sequence comes from Leucophora obtusa, assembly GCA_949987735.1. Classification (NCBI taxonomy): domain Eukaryota; kingdom Metazoa; phylum Arthropoda; class Insecta; order Diptera; family Anthomyiidae; genus Leucophora; species Leucophora obtusa. The sequence goes on from OX465295.1 coordinate 94,892,460, forward strand.
TAAAAAATTTTAAATAAAACAATTATCCATTATTTTAGTTTTTGCATTAAAAAATACAGAAATTGTTTTTCGGACTTTCTATATTTTTATATATTTAGTTAGAATATTGTTCTACCTTAAGTCCAAATTCTAATATGATATTGTCGTATTAGATTTATTTGTTGTTTCAAAAAAGTTGATCATTTTCATGATAGACAATACAATTTTTTCGTGGGCATCATCCTAACTCATCAGTTCTTCGTAATAAGAAAATGATGAGTGGAACATACATTACAAAAGGTACAAAAATTCAGCAGGGCGAGAATTATGTAATGCTCAATTCGTATATTCCAGTCATCATTTTTTTATTGCGGACAACTGATGAGTTGGGGTAATGCCCACGAAATAATTGTATTGTCAATTATGAAAATTATCAACGTTTTTAATACAACAGTTAAAATCTAACATGACAATATCATATTAGAATTTGGACTTGAGATAGACCAATATTCTAACTAAGTATGTGAGAATTTAGCAAAAAAATCCTAAAAAGGAATTAAAAATTTCCCTGCAGAAAAAACTGCTGAAATTAGCAGATGATTTTTGCTAAATATTAGGAACAGCAAAAATAAAATTGATAAATTACAGAATTTTAGTTATATTTGAGTTATATTTTAGTTAATAAAAATAAGAACTAAACGATTATCGGCAGATTTTACAGTATAATTTTTCATTTTGAATTAACTTAAAGTTTACTCAAATATAACTAAAATTCTACAAATGTATAAGATTTATTTTTGCTGTTCTTAGTCTACTAGTTAATTTCAGTAGCTTTTTCTGCAATGCCATTTTTAATCAATTTTTATTAGTTTTTTCTTCTATTGCTAAAGATTTATTTCTACGAGTGCAACCGCAAACGTAGCTCTAATGAATCAGCTGTTTCGAGACATATTATATATATGACAATTGTATAAATATGTAAACTCATATTGTCAAACATTATTTATTATTAGGAATCGATAACAAATTTAGAAACCGCGATTTCTTAAATTGTTGCATTGAAAATTTTTTCTTGCCAGATTCGGATTCAACGTACCGTAGTTTATTAGAAAATTAGTATTGTAAGAGAAGATTCTAAAAAGTTTTCGAAAATTTCAACAACGGATTTGGAATAGGGAGCGCAAAGCTTTTTGAAATTAAGCAATTTAATGCCGGTGGAACAGTTTTCATTGAACTTGTAAGGAGTTTAATTACGCTTTAGTATATAATCGGAAAAGTTAAAAAAAATTAAACTTATAGATGGCAACCCCGTTTTTCTATATTGTTTTGTATCATTTAAATTTACAATTGAGGTTTACATACCTACAAATTTTTATATTACTTATTCTATACAAATTATACAATGTCTCAAGTAAAAAGTAAGTAACTGCCTATGTGTAGCAGACTATGATAAAAACAATTTATTTAACTTACCTTGAAGCAAGCAACAAATAAGTATAAAAATGCGTGTATCAAATGGGAGATTCATTTTCACAGCATAATCCTTTCGTAAACAATTTTTCTTCTATTTTATTTCTATTTCCTTTGGTTTCTATTTCCGTTGTTGTTTTTGTTGATTTTTTTTTCTAAATCTCTTTGATAATATCTCGTACGTTTTACGAATTCATGTACATGTGTAAATCAGTTTTGTTTATGTATGTGAGTGATTTTACAAACACAATACCTTGAAGCATGCTAAGACTGACTGTATTATATTGTCTGTATTATTTTTTTTTTTTTTCATTAAGGTTTGTGGAATTTCTTTCTTTCTTTCAAATTGTTATATATTTTTTCAAGCCTTGATTTTTCAACATATATGTGTGTAAAATTTGTGGTATTTGATACTCTTTCTTGACGATGTCTTTCGTTACTAGTATTTGATATGCCAATTGAAATATAAAGATATTTTTTCGATATGTTGATATGTAGTTGTGTATGTACGTTAGATTCTATAGTATCACTTCTTGAAGCTATTGTGCGTAAAATTTGCAAATTGATATGTTAAAACTTGATATATAGATTTTAAATGTGAATTGTATTTATATCACATACAAACAAGAAAACAATATACAATTTTATTACATATTTTAAAGCTGACTTAAGCATTTTTTTTTTTCTTTTTTAACCAATTTTATGGTAAATAAATCTTTTTTTATGAAATTATTCCTTTTATCATCTACTTTAGTCGTACTTATGATACTCTTGTCAGAATTGTTGTTCAAATTATTTTACTTTTTAAATTTATTTTTTCTTCTTCAATCATTCACTTGCTTAAACTTAAAATTTAAGATTTTATTTTATTGTACTTTTCCATTTTTTCTATTTTTCATTTCCTATAGTCAATTTTTCCCTTGAAATATTTTTCATTGCATACGCCTTCCAGTTCAAATGTTTCTGGTATAGTAATACTATTTTGTAAGACTTTTTTCTGTGTTGAATTTTTTTGTGACCAGGTGTCATTTGAAGCAAAAATTTAGTTATTTTCTTATTTGTTGTTGTAGATTTCTATTTTTTGTTGATATCTGAAAATAAATTGAAATTTAAAATGATTTTTAAATTGAAGTAAATATAGTACAGAATTTTTATTTTAAGCAAATATTTTTGTGGAAATGTACTAAATACATACATATTTACCCCTAAATTCATAAACGCTTTGTGAAATAACTGAAGGTTTATTGAACAAATTTTGTAATCACCATGATGGGTCATCGATACGTCAAAAATGTGTATGAGAAAAATGCTAGGCATGTTATTGCCTGTAGATATTCTTATTTAGCATTTTTCAATAAAACCTTTGCTTTAAGAGTTATAGCGCAAAGAAACATTGAATTAATTTTAGTCCATTTTTAGGGCTAAAAGCAGCGGGTGACTGGCCTGTTTTAATACGAGAGGACCAATTTTTGTGGGGATATTATTTTTTTACACCCAATCTATTGGAAAATGCGTGGGGAAGTGTGAAAAATAACACTTTTGCAAATTCCATATATTTCATGGGTGCTCTAATGCACAGTGTATGAATAACAAAACTTGTTATTCCGATATAAATTTTTTATATTCATGGTGGATTTTTTACAGTAGCACCGCTTTTAGAAATAAGAATTAAGATGAGATAACTTAACTAGAAAAGAATGGTTTAATGTTTATATGAATTTATAAATAATCGCTAAACTCTGGTTGATTTGATATAAGTAATCAGGTCTCAAGCTGATTGATTTTTCTTTTATTTTTAACTATGAGTGCCTTATTGTTGATGAATGGATGATTTGATGGAATGGATGATGTAACAGAGCAACATATTTGTGTACTCTTATTTCTCATTACCGCATACAGGAAACACAGATTTATGTAGTTGGCAAACATTTCTGTTGTGCCATTTTCTTTGTGCAATTTTGCTGGGATAAGTTAAAGCTTAACGAGCGATTTTAATTTTGCATTAGACCGGAACTGCCATATTGTTATTTTATAAAATATGACGAAGTATTTGAATTTAAAAAATGTATTTTTAAATACCTACATATATCCAGAGATGGGTCAAAAATATTATCTTTTCCATTATTTTGCGTAATGCTAATGTATGTTATTTTCTTCCTTACTTTAGAAAAAGTAATTGCAATGAAATTAGTTTTTCATTTCCACTGCGTTTTTTATAATGTAATGAAAAAAATTTCGTTACATTTTTTTTTTCATATTAGTTAAATTATTTTTTTAGAGTCATGCCTTTGTTCGGAATATTATTAATTTTCCTGTTAATGTGGTTGACAATCGGTTTTGGGGAACTCTATAGCTTAAAACATAAAATTTTAACTTATTTGTTATTTGAACTTTAAGCGAAGAATCAAAAAAGTCGCGAAAAAAGAAAAATATTTACCACAGTATAAAAGTAATGGTAATTCAAATCTAAGAAAATAAATTTCCATTACCAAAAATAATGAACATTTTTCATTACAATTACGGCTATATATTGCTAATAAAAATATATATTGATAACTTCAAAGTGATTAATTACTACCAACGCTGCATACAGCTATGGCCATATAAGTAGGACACATCATAGTTTCAACTAAACAATCTGTTGAATAGGATGTATTGAGTTTATGCAGATATTTGTAATTACCAAAAATAATGGTCATAGTTCCACCATGTACACTCATAATAATATGTCTGTATGATGAAATGACTTGTACGTACAAACCATACGTCAATGTGGCAATATTTGTGAAAAGGTGACACGGAGGAAATGAGAAGATAAACAGAGAAAATCTGAAGTAGAATGTTTGTATATGTCTGTTTGATCACTTCTGAAATTATTCATATAGAGACAATCTGACAATAAAAATATAAACAATAATACAATTTAATGGAAGATCACTGATGAAGCCTGTCCATAAAAAGGCAGAAACTAGATCTAGTCTGATTTACAAATTTAATGTGTTTATAACTTTTGAGGAAGCTTTATTCTTCTTAACCTCAAACCTACTAAATTAGAATTAATATAAATACATATTAATGACAATATTAATTGTATTTGGTCTATACGACGCGTTTGAAAAAACAACACTTTACTATGAAAAATTTGTTAATTTATCAAAATGTGTTCCTATTTGTTTTTAAATTTTTTGGCCAATATCAATTTGTTACTTTTTATTCTGTTGTTAAGCTAATTTGACCTAATTCCTTTAATGTAATTAAAAATGCAATTCCATTACAGTTTTACCCGACGATTCGTAGATTTTTTGTCTACTTTTTCAAGGGTTCGTCTATTTAATAAAATAAAATAATAAAACACAAATTATTACAATATTTCACATCAAAAACATTTCTTCCCTTACAATATTTACGCTTTCCTTTACATTAAAATATTTTTACATTTTAATATATTTTACGAATTTTGTTTTCGCTTAAAACAAAATTCGTTGGTTTTAATATATTCTTATTTTTTTTGAAATTTAATAAATCTAAATTTAAGTAAAAAATTATTAAAAAACTACAGTTTTATTTGTAATTAAACTTTGTCGCGGAACTGGTTCAAATTATGGGAAAAGATTTTTGTACAAGGGTCCAAAGTTCCACCAAGGTCCATACTGTAAAATATAGGGTTTCAGGAAAAATCCAATAAAACTGGAAATAGCTGGAATATCGAAAAATAAAAAAATACGGGTCCGCTTAAACTTAACAAAGATTAATATATGCGAATCTGACGATGGTATTAAGTACTAACATGTTTCTTACAACAACAACTACAAAACAACAAAAACTTACCAAAAAGGTACCAAACAGTTACCAAAAAGGTACCCTTAAAAATCCCTATCCGCGAATATAAATTTGTATATAGTTTTCTTGGATCAAACGACAAATAAATGAAAAAAAAACAAGGAAATGGGATATTTTTGACCCCAGTTTTAACCCTCTAAATGCGCAAAATGGCTGATAATCTCTGACACTCGAACGTTAGAATTTTTTCCTCTACAAAATATCCGAATTTCATTACGATCGGGGATTATCACATAAAATACTTTCCTTGATAGTCGATTGCAAATGAAAAATCCTTGCTAAAATCAATAAAATTTTTTGCTGAATGTTAATAAACTCAAGAAATTTGTAGATAATTTGTACTTAAGTTAATTGAAATTTCTAGAAAACCTGCAACATCTTTATCTTGTCTATCCTCCACCCTATAAAATCGTTTACCGTTTATCAATTTCGGTAGCAAAATAAATTTTAATCCGAAAAAAATAGAATGAAATTGAGAATATATCAATTGAAACTCAGAAAGGGTCAATTTAAAATTAAATTTTGGAAATTGCAAAATAAAACTCCTATGGAAATTTTGGCTAAAGTGCAGTTTATTGGGTTTCTTCAAAAAAAAATAAAAAGAGTATGACCCCCTCTGGAATTAAAAAAGAAAAAAGCGAGATAAATCCAAGGAGGGGAACGGCCCCGAGAGGCCCGTGGGGATATAGTAATAAGTAAATGTGGGTACTCAAATTAAAGAAAATTGTCCCACGATTCCAAAAATGTTATTTGTTTTTATCCATAAAATGTAGCCCCAACTAGAGGCATTTTCGTCCCTTAAGAGGGGGGGCCCCAAAATTACGAGATTTTGTTGTGCGGTAAAATGGTACTCAAATGATCGGAAATATTCGCACGACTTCTGAAATTACTTCTAAAATGAATGGGGGAAAAGTTTTTAGTTGATCTGTTATTTTAAGTAAATGAATGTTATTTTAGTTTGACTCAAGATCATAAATTAATATCACTTTCTGTTTAAATTATTTTCAAATCAAAGAAAGATGATACAATTTTTACAAGTAAATTACAAAGAACAAAAACCATTGAAAAAATTCGATAAGACCAGCAAGGCAGAATGCGCATTTTCGGCTTTCGCTACAAAGCCATCATCAGTGCCTTTCGCCTTTGAGTGGGTTAATATTTTGATAATCGTCTACTTATATGAATGTTGAAAGCAAATCGAGTTTGTTATCAACAACTCACCTCAGACTAACATCAACGAAATTTAACAATGCCATTTCTATCCTTTTGTTATTATTACTCTTTTTTGCTTTGAACCTTAATTCTTAAGATATCTCAGCTGATTCTATTCAACTCTGTGTATGATAAACACAGATGTTTGAATTACAACGAACCGTTAAATTTAAATTTAAATGTATGTTATTAAATTATATTTTTGCACCGTGTCAATGTGTTTAAGATGAATGGGGGAAAAGTTTTTAGTTGATCTGTTATTTTAAGTAAATGAATGTTAAAATGTAAAAATGTTCTAAATTTAAAAAAAAAAACTCATTTTAGTCCCTTAATAAGGGGGGGGGGGGGGGGTGGGGCTGGGGGTGCCAACGATAGCAACTAAAATAATGTGATTTTTCACTTTTTTTTAATTTCTGGGGGTCTAAAATTTTAAAAACTGGCTCCAATTTGATTCAGATTAGAAAAAAACTTCATTTTTGAAATCGTGAGAAAACTTCCGTTCATTTGAGTACAATGTTCGCTTATATTAATTTTTCATTTTTTTCGATCCCCCATAGTGGTCAAAAATGGTTCTAGTTAGGGCTACGTTTTATGGATAAAAGAAAAAAATACATTTATTGAATCGTGAGACAATTTCCTTTAATTTGAGTACCCGGACTTATATGTTACTATCTTCCCCCGTTTTTTGCCCTCCACGGGCCTCCCGGGGCCGGGGCCCTCCCAAATTAATTTCGGTTTTTTTATTTTTTAATTTCAGAGGGAGTGTTTTTTTATGACTAAACCCCATAAACTGCACTTTTGCTGAAATTTTTGCTCCTAAATTGATATTTTCTAAAATTAAGTTGTAGTGTTCTGAACTTCAGTTTAGTCTTTCTGAAGTACAATTGATATATTCTATATTTCAATTAATGTTTTCCTAATTTCAATTAATATTACACGTGTTAATTACATTACACGTTTTTATCTGTGAAATTCAATTAATTATTTACGAACTTCAGTTGATATTTTCTTAATTTTAATTAGTGATTTCTAAATATCAGTTTTATATTTCCTGAATTCCAGTTAACATTTTCTAAATTACAATTGCAAAAGTTGTAGAGTTAAGTGTCTTATACACAAATTCTCACAATCTTTGTTTGTAGGAAAAACTCACAACATTAACTTTTAACTAAAGATTTTTCTGTGGTAAATCTATAAAAAAATTTTCGATTCTTCTGGAATAAATGCGTCTTTTATTTTTATATTCTCACAACTTTTTTCTTAAAATCACCGGCTTGTAATTATTACTATTTAAAAACAAAAATTGGAAGTCCCTGAGCCAATAAAAATATCTTAAGGGGTCCATAAAGTTAAAATTGTTGGCAACCGCTATTTTAAATTAAAAGTGTGTGGTCCGCTTTTTAACTGATTTTCCATTGTAAGTTTAGGTACACTCAAAATAATACGTCTGTTGACTGGACAGAAAAATTTGGTAATTTAACAAAATTTATTCTTGTTTTTTTTGGCTTAAAAAAATTTTATGGTTTTAACACTTTTTTGTTCAATTTAACAAACTTAAATTCAAGTAAAAAATTTGTAAAACTACAGTTATATCTGTAATTATACTGAGTCGTAGAATTTTTCAAAATTTAGGGTATCGGGACCCTCTCAGGGCCTAGACCATATCATGTGAGGGCATATAACGGTACCACAGTGAAGCAAACATTTTGTCCGTTTTATAAAGCGGACATTTTTTTATAAATTTCCGAGGGTCCAAGGCCCCGCCAAGGGTCCATTTTTGAATAGAGATAACCCCTCTTCGCTATACGATTAGGGCTAGTCGAAATTTTCATCAATTTTGCTCTATCTCTCTTAGTTTTCGAGATATGGTACATTTTAAAAAATCGGGAGGGAACCAAATAGCGCCATCCTTAAAACTTCGGATATATTGGTGGCGCTAGCTACCAGGTAATAACAGTAAAATGAAAAAATTATATTTTAACAATACATTTTGTAAAATTTAATGAATTGGTTCTTAAAAATTGGTTTTAAATAATTTTGATAATTAACACTCAAAATAAGTTAAAGTACTGAAGATATTTATAATAGTGTTAAACGAAGATAACTAAAATCTTCGCTTAAATCACTGTTTTAACTAAAAATTTGTTAAAAAATTAGTCAAAGCGACTTGAAGCCGGTTTGACAGATTTTTCTACTGACGTATTATTATTAGGGAATCTTAGTAAAATTTTCAATTATTACAGGCTTTTTTAATCAACGTTAGAACAATGTAAAACAAAATTTTGAATTGTTTATTAGTTTTAGAAATAAAAGAAAAAATAAAAAGTCACTATGATGTATCCTATAGATATGACCGTGGCTGTAGTTTATCATGGTTGGGGGAATATATATATTTATTTCCATGAGTTTCCTGTATTGCTTTCAATTAGTTCAATTCAGCATTAAATGTTTGTTCATGTTTGGTCGGCCAAATATGCATAATTTTTTCCATAAAAATTTAAAATAAACTATATGAATAGTTTTTTTTTATTAAAATTTTATTGTTTCGGTTCAAGTAGAAATTATGAATACAAAAAAAACAAAAATTAAAAAGGATATTGAAAAACAAAACCAAAAACTTGATAATTGAGTTGAATTGATGTAAACAAATAAGTTAATATATTTAAACAGAAATAATAGTTAGAAATAATAGAATAAATTAGTTTATCTTATAACACAGTGCAGCGGTAATTTTCGCCCAAGGAAAGATCGACATACTCCTGCAAGAAGAGCAAAACTCCGTACTCAACGGACTTCTTATTTAATACATATTATTAAGAGGATCAGTTAATTAGGTCTTGAATTCTAAGTTCTGAATTGGTAGGATTCATTTCACTCACATAGAAAGCAATTTCATTGTGACAACCCATTTTTTTCTAGTCGAATGGTTTGGTTCACCAATAGGAAAAAGTCTGTAAAAAATTTGGTTAAAACTACTAAAAATTTGTTAAAAATGATGCTTCAGAAAAATCTGCTAAAATTAGCATATTATTTTTGCTATATATTAGTAATATAGGAACAGCAAAAATAAAACTTCTAAATATACAGAATTTTAGTTATATTTGAGTTAAATTATTGTTAACAGAAAATAGCAAATTAACCTTCTAAATTAGCAAAAAATTTTACTAAATAATTAGTAGCCTAAAAAATCACGAAAAAATATAAAATTTTCGATTTTTTTAATGCAAATAAAAATCGAGCCTTTTGAAAACAGCAGTTTACAATTTTTTAGCAAATATTTCTGTTAATTCAACAGAATAGGCTGCTATTTTCATTCAACTAAATTTAGCTCACAAATGATAAAAAGTTTACAAATACTAGCAAAATTCTACTAATAGAAAAATTTTCTGTAGAGTTTACAATACAATTTGTCATTTTCAATTAACTAAAAGTTAACTTAAATATAACTAAAATTGTATAAATTTAACAGTTTCATTATTGCTGTTCTTATTTTACTGGTATTTAGCAAAAAAAAAAAAATTTGCTGATTTAACAGCTTTTCTCTAGCATCATTTTTAACTAATTCTTAGTTGCTTTTTCTGCTATTTTTACAGATTTATTTCTATGAGTGTAAAAATTTGTTAAAACTTAGTCAAATTGATTAAAAATCCGTTTGGTAGATTTTTTTACTGACGTATTATTGTAAGTGTTTGCAAATTTGAATTGACCCAGAGAATGTAAGTATTTAGCAGTGACAACCAATATCAAAATAATTAAAAATAATATTTTTTTAAAGGCTCGTAGCCGAAATTTTTTTAAATTAAAAGAAAAAACAAATACTATTTTGTTTTGTTATAACATTCGAAATAAAATAAATACTAAAACAATAACAATACCAAAAAAAACAAAAATTAAATTCAGTCTTGTTCAAAAAGTAAGTAATTAATCAAAAAACATTTGACAAAATAATTAGTACATTTAGTTAAAATAAACAAAACAGTAAAAAATTCAAGTTTTTTCTACTAAATTGAGTGATTTTAGCTGAGCTTCGTTAAAAACCGGTATATCCACCATTATTTTGTTGACTCTTTTTGGCATGCTGGCAATAAGCTTCCCGCAGGTCTCTACTGGTTTCTCATACCAAGTTTTTTGAACAAAATTCCATAACTGATCTTTATTTTTAAAAACCTTCTTTCCAATTCTTTGTTTTACCTCTACCCAAATATTTTCGATGGGGTTTAAGTCCAGAGATTGACTTGGCCAATCAAGAAGAGCCACATGATTGTCTTGGAACCAATCCTTTACCAACTTAGAAGTATGCCTTGGGTCGTTATCCTGCTGGAATGTCCATCTAAGAGGCACACTTTCCTCAGCTTAGGTCAACATCGTATTTTCCAAGATATCTTTGTAGTGGAATCTGGTCATAATGTCGGTAATGCGATATATCGGACCGACACAATAGCACGAGAAACAAAACCAGACCTGATATTTCCGCCCCCGTGCTTGACCGTCTTCTTTGTAAAGCGAACATGGAATTCCTTACCCTTAGCGCGTCGAGCATTCCAGGCACAGTCGTTTCCAAATAAATAAATTTTTGTTTCATCGCTCCACAAAATGTTTTGTCATTTTTTTCACCGTCTGCTCCGGACCAATTGGAATGACTTCTTGCAAACGCCCATCTAGCCTTTAATATTTTTTTTGTCTAACCAAAGGGACTCTTCTGGCTATCTGTCCTGATAAATGAGCTTCTTGTAGTCTACGACGAACCGTTCGCTATGAAATTACATTTCCAATATCTGCTGAAGTCGCTCTTGAAGAAACAAAAGGGTCCTTCTTCGCAAGAGTTACGATACGGATATCTGTTGTTTTTGAAGTTTTTTGGGTCTTCCGCGAGTTTTGACGGGATTTTAAGGCGTTAAAGCATTTTGTACAAAAAATATCGACCGATTAATAGTTTCTGCTATAGAACGAAGACTTTGGCCACTTTCTCTTAGTCTTGAAACAATTTTTCTCTCCTCCGGAAAACAATGACTTTTTGGACCCATCGCTGATTTTTTTTTTAACTATATATTTCGTTATGAATAATGATAAACAGCAGTAAAATAACTAACCTTTCCAAAAAACTAGAGCAGACTGGGAAAATATTAAAGAATTCAGCAATGTATTTGACCAAGTACTGAAATCACACCTGTTCAAAACTAACAACGGGGAAACCCCAGTTTTGTTTTTACTTTTAAAGGCATTGCCATATTAAAGTGATTTAAATAAAAAAGAATTATCGTTAAAGTAACTAAAATTAAGAAAAAATAAGCAGGGGTACGTACTTATAATTTTGACCATATGTGTAATTCAGTTGCTGCAACCAAGCCATTTAGGTAGAAAATTTGGTTCACACATCGAATATGTATTCTCTGTGCATTAACTGAATTTAACCTATTCTAAAGAATCATTTTAAAGAAAGTTTGTAATATTGATAAATATGTCTGCAAGATAAATTTTTCTTGCGTTAATAAAATATTTTTATTTTTGACACGTGACTGTTTTTTAATTTGTCTTTCGATATGATTTTTTATTATTGTGAACAAGGCTAACACAGCAGAAATACATGTTGACTTAACATTAAATATTTTAGAATAAAAAAAAGTTGGTAAGTACAAAATATTAATAAATAACTACCAAAGTCAGATGACTTATAAAACATATGTTTTATGAATATGTCTACTAAGAAACTTTCATTAAATATTTATAGCCAAAGGTAAATTTACAAACTACAAGTTACTAGAAGATGACACAGTAGTGTAACCCGCATATATTCATTATACAAAAAATGAATACACTCAAAAAAGTAAGTTAGTAGAAAAATTAGTAAAACGTTTTGTATATCAAGTTTACTAGTTTTCAGCAATTTTTTTGCTGAAATTCCGTTTTCAGCAAAAGTTTTACTTATATTTTTTAGCACTAAATAAATTTTGAACTAATGTTTTACTAATTTAGAAAACTTGTGCTGATAGCCGAAATTATAGCGTGTACGACAACCAGATAGCCGAATGTAGATGTCGCAGCTTGTCTGGATGTAGTACAGACAACAGAAATGATAAAAAATAAAAACAACTCTACACAATTTCTATATTTAAATTTTCAGCAAATAAATTAACTAAAGTAAAATTTCGCTATAAGTTTTTTGAGTTTTTTTCAGTCTACTGAATATTAGTAGCAAAAAGTTTAGTGATTTTAGCAACGATTTTTTTAATTTGCAATCGCCTAAGTGTTAGCAAAACTTTTGCTGAAGATTACAATTTTTTTGGTAAAAATCAGCTCGCTGGATTTCAGCAAACCTTTTGCTGAAATTACCAACTTTTTTGCAAGCACGCTCCTGACTAAAAATTTGCTGACACAGCAACATTTTTTGCTCAGTTTACTGACTTTTTTTTGAGTGTAGAGCCGAAGTTTGAACTTTACTGATATTCTCCAATTTTATTTAGTCAGTGTCATTGAAGTAATTCATAGTGTCATTGAAGTAATTCATAGTTGAATGTGAATGTGATATCATTGTAAAATATTATGATTTTTGAAGACTAACGCATAGAAAGTTGTCGAATTTACGATAAATGCTAATTTACTACTTAAAACAGCATGAACTCTGAATTCCCTCATTATTTTTTCGCCTACCAATAACGATATATCCTTACTTTCTGTGTTATTTTAAAATATGAAACAATGTTTCTTTGACTGTCAATCTATACCCTCAGGTTCGATTCCATATAATCACATTTTATTCGGAAAAATTTAAGAAATAAAAATATTTTTTTTTATAATAAAACTGCTGGACGGCGAAAACAAAAGAGTAGCAGGTCACGATGTATATCTTGGGCATGCCGATTTAATTGGAGAACTCCTTTTCTCACATATGGGCCAGAATTTTTGCAAAATTGGGTGGAAGTTTCTGGTTCTAAACCAGTTTTCTTTTACATAGAATTTTAAAAATAAAAAGATTTCATTTTCTTAGACGAAACGTGAAACGCTTTATTGACACATAGAAAACTGTGTTACACCAAATACAAATAGACACACTTTTGTTTATTCGTTAATCATAGTAATTTGTTTGAGTTTCACATGAAAAATCTATTGTACTCCATACAAAAAATGAGATTTCACAATTATGAGTTTCGACCAGTGTTGCCACTTTTTGAATAATTATTCAAAAACGGGACTGTTTACACATTCGTTGGATAATTTTTGAATAATGACATTTTTGTATAGTTTTTGTGTAATTTTACTTTTTAGAGAAATTTCCGTAAATTTCATAAAAATTAGTCGATATTAAAAGTAGACTAAATGAGTTTGTCTGTGAAACATTTACAAGATCATTTGCAAATGTAGCGAAAGATTAAGATTTGGGTGGTTATGATTGTGAACTTCTAAAAGTGAATTTCGAATTGAACAATTAAAAGTGAATTTCGATTTTTTTGCTGTAGTTTACATGATAAGGTTTTGGTCAGACAAAAATTTTGTAAATATAGAACAGTGTGGCAGAGTGAAAATATATTGGAATAATTCAGCAATTCAGACATTTAAGCTATAATTCAATACATTATAGTTAATTTTAATTATGTCTTTTTTTATTATTTTTATTAATTTATAAATGCAAAAACATTTTACATATGATTAAAAAACCTTTAATTTCTAATTATAAATAATTTATGTTTTTGAAATCGGTCCATAAATAAAAATGGGAAGCTTTTAAATTTTCCACATGCCAGAGTTGTCCTACTTTGGAGTCGAACGCCACAGTTTCCAGCTAATATGTGGACTCGACCGTTAGAAATTATGCTCGAAATTACTTTAGTTACGAGAAAGTGAAATGTCATAGTAATCCAACCAGACGGTAAGTAATGAAAATTCACTGAAACACCCGCTTAAGTCAACTTTAGAAAAGTTCCATCTCTATTAATTTGGTTAATTTTCAATCGAAACTCATCGTATCCGACTCAGTCAAATCAAAAACATTTCAAAGAAACAAAATAAGTTATTGTAAGAAATTGCAATGAAAAAATTAAACACACAAAAAAGCATGAAATGACTTCGAAAACGGCGAAAATTTTAAAATTTCGGTAGGCCAAATATGGGCGCTCTTTTATTTGAGTAAAAATTCAGCCAAATTTCGAGCAAACTTAACAATTGTGATTTTAGCTTAAGTCAATTGTAGTTACGTCTTAATTTTGAAATAATATTAAAAAATTATAATTTTTTTGTGTAATTTCATATGGTTTTGGATAATTTTTTACCTTCAGCTGTGTAATTTTTGGTTTTACTGGTGGCAACACTGGTTTCGACTGAAAAATGAGTTGATTTTGTTTTCACTTAAATTTAATGGACAACAATAGCCGTGTTTTCGACTTAACTATATCCTTTAACTCAGAAAAAAATTCAAAGTACACGAAAACGTGTTTGAGATGAAATCTAGCACACTACTTTTCGTATGCACGTTAACATGTAACGTGGATAATTACCAATGTTAAAAACTCAACGTTTATATATTTTCGAATCTAAAATAACATCTGCGTGTTACGTCCTAAAAGGTTTTGCTGGCATACGTTCGATTATACCGAAACTATTATAAACATTAACAGTTTATAATTTTTTATACATTAATCAGTTAAACGCAGATGTTCTTTAAATACATAACGTAGGTATGAGCAAAAATACAGCTAATATTATTTTTCTGGAGAAAAATTAACATTTTATAACTTTTGCGACCTTGGCTTTTTTATAAAATAAAAAAAAATGTTGATTTTTAAGTAAAATTGATCACTAGAAAAACAACTTACTCTGCTTTACATTAAAAAAAAATTAAATTAAACAAATATTACAATTAGGGAATGCATCCCGGGATTTCCCGTCCCGGGATTCCCGGGAAATTAATCATTTTTCAGTTCCCGCATTCCCGGGAATTTGGACCGGGAATCCCGGGATTTCACAATATACAATTTAAACTAAAAAGTTGATTATTTCAAATTTTCATAGGCGTAAAAAATTTTAGAAATAGTAAAAATGTTACATTAATTTGTATATTTGATCGAACTTTTTAAGTATCTTTTAGCGCCTGTTAAGCAAACGTAATTCGAGAAGTCGTTTAATTTTTTAAAGAAAAACAATCAAATAGTTCATGTATGAAAAATTTTGTTCTATACAGAAGTAAAGAAATATTCATCTATAGTTTTAAAAAATTTTCGAATTTGCTAAAATTGATTTCTATAATTAATTATTTTTTTACGGACAACTTTTTTAGTCTAAATTCTGTTTTTCTTTATACAATTTTTAAAAAATATATAATTGGATTTTTATAATTGCAATTATAAAAAAAAATTAATTCTTTCCCATTGAAAAAACCATTTGCAATTTCAAGAAAAACTATCCACGGCCTGAACTTTTTCATTACAATGAAAATGTAATATTTTCTTTTTGAAAGTTTTAAAATTATTATAAAAAAATGTGTTATTTACAGCACTAGCGGGATACCGGGATCCCGGGAATTCAAAATAAATTTCCCGCTTTCCCGGGAAAATAAAAAGTGCGGGATTTTGCATTCCCTAAGTACAATATAAACATCAACAGCATTAGCAAACGCAACAATAAAACCATTAAATATTAAATATACTTGGGGAAAAAATAAGCATAAAATGTTTTTTTTTTTTTCTTTTAAATATAAAATTCCGTGCATAATAGTCCTTATAAAAAGTGTTTTATTTAGAGCAAACAAAATTGGAAACAAAATAACAAACTTATGAAATATTGCGAACAAAAGTCAAAATATTAGTTGTGTGTGTGATATTACAGCATCATAAAAAAAAACATGACATAAACAAACTGTGTACAATAATATTTTTATTAATACCATACATAAACAAAAACAACAAAAATAACAAAACAACAGCATTATTAAACAAAACCTACCAACAGAATAAAAATATTTTTCCTTACATTACTCGTACTTTATGCTTTTCTTTTCTTCTGTACTATAAGAATTATTACGATGTGAAACAAACAAAAACAAAATTGTAAAATTAATAAGCAGACCCAGTCAGAAAAATACAAACGGGAAAGCGATGGCAAGGCACTTTAGCAGGTGGTACAAGTACACTAACAATATTTTATCGTTAACAACAATCTAAAATATGTACCATACATGGGAATTTTTCATTACCATTGAAATTTCATTACCATTAGTTCATACTAATGACAATGAAAAAAAAATCATTACCATTTAATGGTAATGAAATATTTTTCATTAGAAAAATCATTATTAATGGTAATGAAATTACACTAATGTATAAAAAAACTAATTACAATTGATTAGAAACCATTTGTTTATAAAAAAAATTCAGACAAATGAAAACGAACAACGGGTTTGGCCGGGGAAGTTATAAAACATAAATTTTTAAGGAGGATCCATTCCATTCCGTTAAACTTTACCTGGATAGAAATAACAATGGCATGGAAAGTAATATTTAATTTCAAATGAGCATGAGCCTGAATGAGCATATTCCATCTTCGATTTCAGCGAGTTTTACTCCATTTTTACGTTTTTCTGTCTATGGCAATTATTTTTTTTAATTTATTCATTATCAATGGTAATGAAATTTCAAATCATTGTCATTAATCAACGAAATTAAATTTTAGAATCATTACCATTAATTAAAACAATGGTAATGAAAATAATTTCATTACAATTGATATCAATGCAATGGTAATGAAATCATCAATTAATTAGTCCACCTAATTAATTAGTCCCATGTATGATATGTACTAAATTAATTGAAAACACAATTAAAAAGATTTAACTGATTTTTCATTATATTAATTAACAATTAACTGATTTTTCATTATATTCAAACCATTTTGCTATCTATTTTCAAACATTGTTTAAACAATCAACAGAAAGAATAAAAATAATTAAAAAGTCTGTTAAAACAATCTTCAATTTTTAATGGCAAAACGTTAGAAAAATACGATTTTGTGGTTTCTTTTTTCATATTTGAAAATTTGTTTGTTTGTTTGAATTTTCAAAAACATTTGGCTGAAAATATCTTTTTAGTTTGTTTTTTATTGACTGATAAAAAAAATTAAACAATATGTTTCCATGTATTTTAATTGATTTCTCAATTGAAAACAAACTTTACCTATTACTTTTCAAATACACCTCAATCGGTTATGGAAAATATCTTGTGAGTGTACTGGCAAAAAATTCTTTCCCATTCCCAAAATAATAATATAATTAGACAAAAGGACCGGCTGTTCAAAAAGCGCCGGAAAAGTAATGGGAAAACAAAATTTTCAAATAGGCTGTCTGGAAATAGATTTTTCAAAATAAAATTAAAAATCAAAAAATTCATAGTTTTTTGCACACACGCGGCATATGTTAAGTTGCCAGAGGTTCCCAAATCTTTAAAAATATAGACCTTCAGGAAAATTCGTCTCAAACACCCCATCAATTTAATATTATTAGGATTAATATATGTGAATTTCGCTCTTAACCCTTTATACATCCCCAAACAAAACCACCTTAAATTTTGATATTTTTTGTTATGCCATAAAAAAAAAGCATGTCTGGGCATGCTTTATACACCATAAGATAGGCCTTTCAAATACCTTTCATATTTCCTATAGTTACTTTGGAACAAATATAAAATAAACCGAAAAAATTGGGCCATTTTTGACGCCATTCTTTAAACCGTTAAATATAAGATTGGGCAGCTAAAAGAAATAGGTTGCCTCTAAATTTTTCTCCTCTACAACATATCCGAAGCTCTGCTCGGATCTGATAATCCGCGTTGGGAGTCTTTCGTTTTAAGTACAATAACAGTGCTATAATAACTATTTTATAAAATTTGAAAATAATATGAGTACTATAAATGAAAGCTACGTCAGCAAATATTTTGTTCTCAAAAACTAATTTTTATCATATTTTTTGTTATACAGCTCGAACTATAAATGCAACACAACTATATATTTTATAATAGAATTCTTAATGAGCATGCCTATTCCGAGTTTCGAGTTTAAACAAAATTGCTGACAAGATAAATACAGTAGCAACTTGAGTGACAAACTTTTTTATAAGGATAGACACTTAAGTTTTACTACTATCAAATGTGTTTTACAACGAGTCTACTGTATTTATATACTAAATGTCCTTTTGTACATATTAAATATTTGAACGGAGTTCAAAAGTTTTTTTAATATGTTATCTTTGGTTAAGTATCTAAAAAAGATAATTTTGTTGAATACAAAATATATGACATTAGTTTGTCACCTTCTAAGGCTTCTTTTAAATATTTAAATTTTTATAACAACAATGTTACTTTATTGTTGATAGTTATTTGATATCTTACAATGAAGAAGCCGTTTATTAACTTAGGTCTTTTCCGTTTCTGCCAAACGTTGTCACTTTCCTTTAATGTTTTCTTGTTCAACAACAAAGTTTAATTTCCGTTATAGACAGCAATATCAACATCAATTAAATTGGTATCTTATTTCTTACCGTTCTTAGACTGTCATTTGATTAAAAAAAATTAACTTAAAAAGTTTTTTTTTTTTTAAATAACAGGATATTTTAATTTTTTTTGGTTTATTTAACTTTTATATTCGTATATATCAATTGACTTTAATAAAAATCAATAAAAATTTCTTTTAAAATTTCAAAGACATTTTAACTTTTATTTATATATACTAGTGTTTCCAATTTGGTTAATCGAATAACCGATTCCTCGATTAATCGCCTCTATTTCGGTTAATGTACAAATAATTTAAAATTAAAATAATTATTCGACCCGAATAATAATCGGTATAATCGCTAATCGGAATCTTTCCTTTATTTGTTCCTAAAACTTTATAATTTTATTAACCTTAGTTAAAAAATTGCAAGAAAACCTTAGGAAAACAAATACTAACTAAAATACTATCAAATTCTTTAAAAATCGAGTGAGAGAGGTTCTTAAGCCTTAAGATCAGTGGTGCGCATTTCAAAGCACAATTGTGAATTTACTCATTCACACATATTCTTATGCTCTTTAATTTATTCGTCAATGAGACAGCCACGAGTGCACATTAGAGTGGACATAGTGGAAATTTTTTTAAAAATTTCAATTTTTCGCACTGAAAAATATGAGGTTGGGGATAAAAATAATTATTTAAAATTTTTTTTTCATCACTATGTTCCCAACTGAATTTCTTCGATACCTATAATAATTACCTTTCCAACGAGCCGCAATAGTCTGCAGATAAACTACGGATAAACTTGCCCGGAATACCCTAATACCAAAGTTCCAAAAAATAGGTGAATTTTTTATTTTTTTTTATTGTTGATAATATTATACTAATGAGGATTTTTTGTGGGATGAAAAGTTTTTTCTGTAGTGCTCCACAACTTGAAGCAAATACTGTTTATCCTCTTCGTCGTATGTCAATGCCCGATTGAAATCTGTAATTAGTTTTATTGCTCTTTCTGCCGGGTCATTTACAACGGTTAAGTGTTGGCATATTCGTTTTGCGGTGCAGTATTCTTCTTGATCCTTCCAAGTTGATGGATCCAATTCAAAAAATGTCACATCGATTTGTAAACGATGGAAAAAACGCTTGGTGCGAGGAGTGACGAAAGAACTTACATCTTTATTTTCAAACGATTTCACTTGTTCCATCGTTAAGTTTAATCTTTTCGGAATAACTTCGGCATTTCCGTCATCATGATTGCCAAGAGCTTCAACCATTTTCCGCTTCACTTCAATAGACATCATTTCATCGAAAAATCCAAGAGCAACCGCCTCTTCGGATAAATACCATAAATGATTTTTGATTTTTGACAATAAGGCATTTGAAACATTTAGATCGAAATATGAAATAGCTTCTTTAATGAATTGTAAATCTTGGCGCGGTGCAGATACAGCGTTAACGCATCCGAACCAATACGAAACATAAATACGCGTCAAGAAAATGCAAATGTTTCGAATGCCTTTCGAATTCGGAGGATGTCATCTTGAATTGTTCGCGAAGCAAAAAAATCTTATAGAAGTATATAGCTTTGGACATAAACCTTGCATGAATTGTTGCGCCAGGCAAACGCAACTGCGTAAAATTTGCTACTTCCTTACCAAGAAAAATGAGCGAAAGTTGCAACAACTCCTTGTAATCGGCTCGCATATAATGATATTTCAACGCCTCAAGGCAAAAGTTCTTGTGCGTCTCTATTTCGGCTGCTGTTAAGTTTTTTGCACTGCTTCATCCAATACTCCACTCTTTAAAGTATTGATATTGATATTTTTCCAGTTTTTTGAAAAACGATTAAAGAGAGTGACTTCTGGTGCTGATGTTTTTCCGAAATTTAACTCAAATACAGCTTTAATAAGCAATGCGCTGATATGATGGCGACACGGTAGAAAAAGTAAATCGCGACCCAATTTACTTTCAAGCAAATATACTGAGCCCTTTTCAATACCAGTGTTTGTAGATGTTGTGTCAAAAGCCACAATTTGCACTTAATTATCAATCTTCCATTTGCGTAGAAATTTTTCAATGCCTTCAGCAATATTTTCACCACAAGATTCTTCAAGTTTCGCAATGCCAAGGAGTTTTTCTTCATTCTCTGCGGTTATAACGAGAGCCAATCGATCAACTTTATCCTTGCCTTTCATATCTGGAGGCATTTTACCGTCCCAATGCAAGACAAATACTTCAGGAATCTATGTTGAAATTAAATGTTATTTTAATTACCTTCAAGATATTTATATTTAATTATTAATTATGTACCTTGAACTCATCTATGATCTGTTTCGCTTGTCTGCGGCGATATTCGGCATATTTTATTGTTTTACTTCTAAAAGGCCAAAAATGTGGTGCAAGCTCGGAAGAATTTATGTGAAGTTTATGGTGAGGACTGCCTTACTGAACACAAGTGTCAGTGTTGGTTTGCTCGCATTCGTTCTGGAAATTTTAATGTGCAACATACACCACATACTGGTCGTCGAACCACTATTGATGACCAACAATAAAGGCGTTAACCGAAACTAACCGGTGTATGACAACTCGAGAGATATCAGACAAGCTCGACATATCGAATTCAAATGTGGTTCCTCACGAATTAAAGGAAATTCACCTCACCAAACGCATTAACATATGCGACTCTTTGCTGAATCGTAACTAAAACGACCCATTTCTAAAAAGAATCATAACCGGTGATGAAAAATGGATTGTTTACGATAACGTAGTCTGAAAACGATCATAGACCAAGCTAAATAAGCCCCCACAATCGATATCCAAAGCCAAAATTCACCAAACGAATATTGTGCTTTCTGTGTGGTGGAATTGCAAGGGTATATTCAACTTTGACCTGCTTCCAAGTAACCAAACTATTGATTTGAATATCTACTGTCGTTAACTTTCGAAATTGAACGATGAAATCAAGAAAAAAACGCCCTGAACTGGCCAATCGTAAAGGCGTGATGTTCCATCATCATAACGCCAGACCCCACACATCTTTCATAACCCGATAAAAATTAACAGAGCTCAATTGGGAACTGATGCCACATCCACCATATAGCCCTGACTTAGCACCATCAGATTACAATTTGTTTCGCTCCCTTCAAAACCATTTGAATGGTAAAACTTTCGATTCCGATCAGGCGTTTAATAATGAGTTGGAACAGATTTTCGCTTTTAAACACAAAGGTTTCTTCGAACGTGGAATTTTTCAACTTACCGAAAGATGGCAAAAGGTCATCCAACAAAATGGTCAATATATTATTGATTAATGTTTGTTGTTAATATAAAAAAAGTTGCTTTGTAAAATATGAAAAAAATGACATTAATTATCGAACTGCCCAATAAATGCAGTATTAAATTTTTTTTTGTTGGCAGTATTGACTAAAAATTGCATTTAAAGAAATTGTTGTCTAAAGTATTTCAGATTTAAATATTTTCTGAAGAAATAAAAAATCTACATTAAATTATCGATATGTAACAGTTTCAGGTTTGCGGTCCTTAACTTACTAATATTTGGCAGAAAAAATATGCTAATTTCAGAAGTTTGTTCTGCCATTTTTAACTAAATATTTAGTAGCTTTAGCAACATTTTTACAGACTTTTTTTCTATTAGTGTTAGAAATGTTTCCATTTAAAAAATTTCATATTCCGAAACTTTTCAACATTAGAATACGAAAACATTTTTAAATACATCGAGTTTATATGTCAAGTTAATATTTAATACAATAAAAAACAGGCAACTCTTTGTGTTTTTTAAATTAAGGAAACACATTAATTTTGCACTAAACGATTAATCAATTAATCGCCAATTTTCTCTATTAACCGACCCGAATAATCGGTTAATCAATTTTAGTGATTTTTGGAATAATGTAGTAACCGGTTAACTGCCTACGTCGAATAATTGGAAACACTAATACATACTCATATTTAAAAAAAAAAAATTTCGGACAAAAAACCTATTTCGGCATACAAAAACATTTTTTTGCTTCATTCTTGTGTTCTCAGTAATCAAGTATGTGTTAGCGATTTTTTTCTTTTGCAAACAAGAACCATGACAGTGTTGTTTTATTTCCATATACTGAAGGAGTTTTCCTTTATATTATTAATGAAGCAATTTCATAGAAATGTTTGATAGACTCACAAGGAAAGACTTCCATTGCGGACCGGCAGATCTTAATAAGCTTCGCATATGTTGTAGATGAGAAAAATCTAAAGCACATGTAGTTTGCTTTATCCGTTCAATCTCATATTAAGCGTTAAAAAATGGGGTCAAAAATGGCCAATTTTTTGGTTTTTTCGGTTTATTTTATATTTGGTCCAAAGTTACTATAGGAAGTTTTGGTGTCATACGAAAGGTATTTGAGAGTCAGATTTAGCGGTGTATAAAACATGCTCAAGCATGCTTATTATGGCATAACACAAAACAAGGTGGTTTAGTGTCGGGTTTGAGATTAATTTTTCCCAAGGTGTATATTTTTAAAGATTTGGAAACCTCCGAGTACGTACTCTTATGTAAAAATAAATTAGAATTTCATAAATTCCAGGCATGTCGCCATATAAACAGGTTTGAAAAATTAAGTTTTTCCCAAAAATCATTCTTAGTTGTTATACAATATGCTATGCTTTTCCACTATCAGCATTCTGAGTTTGGATAACCGCAGCAGGATTTTAAGGGGCATTTATTTTGTAGAATATTTAATCCTATATCTGCAATTTTGATGGATAATTTTATTTCTTTTTTCAAGAAATACCAAAAAATACCCTACACTCAGAAAAGTTTTGCAGTTACTACATGATAGTTATTTATGTAGTAATGCAGTTGCAGTTCTTTTAACTTCAATTGCAGTTAATTTACTTAAAGCAAAATTTTTCAATATTTTTGATAGTTTTTTTTTTAACAAACTACAAAACCTACAACATTGTAGTAGTGTTTTTAGTTTTCTTACAAATACTTCAATTTTCAATTGCGTGTGTACGAAGCAAACAAGAGTAACAAAGCGCTTGTTTAGAAATTTCTAGGGACATAATATAAATAATTAAAATAATTAGGTAAGATTTATAATATAAAATATAAATTTATTTTCGGGAATATTGTAAAAATATTGCATTTATTTTCTTCAACCGAGTAAAAAAAATTGATCTCGCGCAATATCTAATCATATCCAATTTGATATTGTTTAAGATCTGCTGTAATATCTAGCTGATCCAATTAGATCTCAAAATTGGGTGTATCCAATCATATCGTATTAGATCCCATTGTATATATGGGGATAAACTAAGATCAAGTTATATCTCAAAATTGGGAGGTCCAATGATATCTTTGGGGATAAACCTAGATCTAATTTGATCCGAAAAATGGCGGATCGAATTAGATCCAGTTATATATTTGTGGATAAACTTAGATCTAATTTGATCCGAAAAATGGCGGATCGAATTAGATAGAGCTATATATTTGTGGATAAACTTAGATCTAATTTGATCTCAATTTTGGCAGATCGAATTAGATCTAGCAATATATTTGTGGATAAACTTAGATATAATTTGATCTGAAAAAGTGGAAGATCGAATTAGATCCAGCAATATATTTGTAGATAAACTTAGATCTAATTTGATCCGAAAAATGGCAGATCGAATTAGATCCAGCATTATATTTGGGGATTAAGTAAGATCTAAATATATCCAAAAAATTACAGATCAAAAATTAGATCCAGTAATATATTTCGGGATTGAGTAAGATCTTAACTTTTTCGATAAATTGCAGATCGAATTAAATCCAGTTATATATTTGGGGATTTGGTAAGATCTTAATTTATCCCATAAATTGCAGATCGAATTAGATCTAGCAATTTATTTCAGTATTAAAATGGCAGATCGAATTAGATCCAGCAATATATTTGGGGATTAAGTAAGATCTAAAACCATCCAGAAAAATGACAGATAAAATTAGATCCCGCATTTTATTTGGGTACTACGTAAGATCTCCATTTATTTGGGATTAAATAAAATCCCAGACAGATATTGACAACAGTTCAAAAAATAATACACTGGCGGAGCATTGATTTTATAAAAATTACAATATTTTGTTAAAATAAGGTTTAAACTCAGAAGGTCTCGAGTTGGATATCGTTCACGGCTATGCATTTTTTTTTATAAAAAGATTTTCTTTTTATAAAATTATAATTTTATTTTCTATAAATGTTTTTATAAAATTATATTTTTTTTATTAAATTAAATTTTTTAAAAAAAAATAATTTTATTTGCATCTTTTTGATGCTCTACACCATTTCCAATTGTATCAATTGTTTTTAAGATTTATCAATCGTATTTCAGAAATAATCAATTGAATTTCAGTTTATCAATTGTATTTCAGAACTTATCAATTATTTTTCAGATTTATGAATTGTATTTCAGAACTAGTCAATTGAATTTCAGTTTTATCAATTGTATTTCAGAATTTATTAATTGTATTTCCGAAATTCACAACTGTATTTCAGAAATTATCAAACTGTATTCCAGAAATTATCAATTGTATTTCAGAAATTATGAAATGTAATTTAGAAATTTTTCTCTATTAACTATGATAAACAATCAACAAGTTCTGAAATAGATTTGATTATTTCTGAAATACAATTAATACATTTCTGAAATACATTCCATAATTTCTGAAATACATTTAAAATTTCTGAAATACAATTAATAGCTTCTGAAATACAGTTAATATTGTAGTTGCTGATGAGTTACCATATATGACCATTAGGGTGGGTCGATTTAGCAATCGATATTTTGCCATCGATTTTTCGATAGCTTTTGGCATGAGGAAAAAAAATTCCACTACGACATATCAAAAAAATCATTTTCGAGGCGCCCAAATTTCAATATTTTGCAATTTTTAAACAAATGCTAGATTAGCGCCATCTTGCGTTGGCTTTTTGAAACAACTAATGAAGTTGTAAACAATATAACATTACAATCTTTCCAGAAAGGTATTACTTATGAAAATCGGATAAAAAATGTGGCAACTAGCCAAAAGCTATCGAAAAATCAATGGCACAATATCAAAAAAATGTTGTCCATACAAATCGCCCCACTCTAATGACCATATATTGTTTAAATTGCACCATATATGGTATGGCGGCCCTATGTTCCACTGGGAATTAAAGGATTAAATATATATGGTATGTTCGCTATTAAAGAAAACAATATGGAGCTTTATATGGTAATATATAACTTAGAGTCATCCATGTACCATTTGATCCGAAAAATGGCCCGATAAAATTGTATCAGTTGTTTATCAGCTTTTATCTAATTGCATCATTTTAGATCTGACCTGATTAAATTATGTGTTACTCAGATGAAATTGTATCAGATTTTTCACCTGATACAATTTTATTGGTTTATATCACGTGGTATTAGTTTAGGTCCAAATAGATATATTTGTATACAAAATTATATAGTTATATCCCCATTTTGACCTGATATCAGTTTAAAACTTTGATACAATTGTATAAGGTAAATGTCGGATACAATTATATTTTATTTATATAAAATTGAACCAATTACGATCAAACCTGACACCATTACATATAAACCGATAAAATTGTATCAGGTCAAAAATAAGATATAATTTCATCTGATTAACACATTATTTAATCAGGTCAGATCTAAACTGATGCAATTAGATAACAGCTGATAAACAACTGATATAGTTTTAAATAATTAGATAAAAATTGATAAACAATTGATAAAAATATATCGGGCCATTCTTCGGATGAAACTGTATATTTATACAGATATAACTTAATCACATATATATCAAAGTATATGGCATATATTATCATATCTGGAACTGTATTAAAAATGTTGTTCATAAGGTACCATATATGAGCATATATTGTTAAAATGGCACCATATATGATAATATATGGTTTAAATGGTAATAATATACTACTTAAATAACACCATATATAAATATATATGGCACTATATATAGAATCATATATTATCATATCTGGAACTGTATTAAAAATTTTGATCATGAGGTACCATATGGCCATATTTAAATGCCACCATATATGATAATCTATAGTTTAACTGGCACCATATATAGTTATATATTGTTTAAATGATACCATATATAATTATATATTCTTAAAATGCCGCCATATATATTAAGATATAGCTCTATATATAACTATATATGCAATAAGATCAGCCATGCTATGTAATATATAATCATATATACCATATCTAATATTATAAAGGCCGATATGTAATTAGATGAAATTATATATGGCATAATATAAGGAACAATTTTGGAAAAAGACGTCATATATAATTATATATGGATATACATAACGACATGTCTAATTATATATTGTAATATATGCCACATATGATTATATATAATCGGGCAGTTCTTTTATATTTTCATCCCTTTTTACCTGGGGAGAAAAAGGAAGCCAAATAATATTTCATCCATCACAGACGGACATTCAGAACAATATTATTAACAGTGAACAATAAAAGTGATATTGAATATAAATTTTGATTTCTGAATTTCAAATTTAATCGAGATTAAAATTAAGTTAAGAGTATTTATATTAATTTCTTTTTATTAAAATAATAATTTTTAAAAAATTTTTTGTTAATGTTATTTTAACTACATTTGCAGTTATTTGTACAATATTAAAATAATTTGCATGTATGTTGTTAATATTGTAGTTGTGTTAACTACATTTTTTAGTTGATTTTTAACAGTTAAAAATAAATTCATATTGCAGTTTATTTAAATGTCAGTGTAGTGTACACCTTTCTAACTGCAAATACAGTTATTTTACCTATCATTTGCAGTTGATATTACCTACATAATTCCCTGAGTATAGAGGGGGTTGCCCAAACTTCATCAGAAAATTGTATACATAAGATCTTAAGTCCCGGAAAAAAACGATTTTGAAATTTCCACTTGTGATAATTTTAAAGTTTTTCTTAACCCTCTAACCGGCCTAAGCGTTTTTGTAATGAAATTTATACCATGTGTTCCTCACGAAAAATAAACAATATGTTCTTTTACAAAATTTTTTTTCGTTGCCTACTTTAGGCGATATGGGCCAAAATAATTTAAGGGTGAATCTCGAAAACTAGCAAATAAAAATTACTAGATTTATGCACAAATTACTCCTCTTACCAAGATGTAATTGCAATAAAAAAATTACATTTTTTGTGCTGTTACTTAAGAGGATGTAGCGATTTTCGTTTTTCGAAAAACGCGAAATTGAGCGAAAATGCACCAAAACTTCTATATATATTATTCAAACTTTTAAACTTTGCTACCTATATCAAATATTATCTTTTTACCAAATTTCAGAAAAATCCGTCCATTCGTTTTGAAGTTAAGGCGATGTCCTTTAAAGGTATCCTTATGGAATCCTGTGCGTCCTTGGACCAAAGTAAGGAACTTTTTACATAGACTAAGCTCCAATCTTACTTCATGGTCACTATCAATTGTTTAAGTCAATTTAAATATGTTTTTAAGATTTTTGAAAATTTTGGTTGTTTTAAAATATTTAATTTTTGAAAATTTACGAAATTTTATCTTTGACACTTTCTCGCTTCCAAACCGTGCATTGTATACAAGAAAAATCTTCATTAAAATTTAATAAATTTTGTTTTCTGTTGAAAAAGGATAATTTCTTATTATTAAATACTCCTTTGGCGAATTTCTGGTCAATTTAATATACCCCGCCTGGAGGCGGGCTTGCCGGTTAGAGGGTTAAACAAATTAAGCGGAAAACAAAAAATAATGGCCCTTACTATAAAAGAGTATTTTAAATTTAAAGTCGACTTTATTTTTAATCATACGGTTTTGTTAATTTTGTGTATGAAAACCCTTCAAAAATATTTATATTCTCAAACATTTTAATTGGTTGAAAATAAATTAACCAATCAGAATGCTCGATAAATAAATCAAGTCATGGCATAGGTACTGCCACCCAATATTTTAACTAAAGCCGACTTTAACTAAAATATACGTTTAAAAAATTTAGATAGTAAGGGCGAATGTGAATAAAAAATTTTGATATCATATTAGTTTTTCGAAGTATTAGTCAAAAATTTCTTAACAGCATTTTCCAAAATTGTTATAAATAAGTCTTTAAAAATCCACTTTTACATCATCACATGAATTATTTTAGTAAACAACTAGCCACTGAATCGGACGAGCAAGGCGAACGTTATCATGAATACGCCATGCCTTTTGAAATGAGGTAATAACATATTATTGACTATTTATACCCTACACCACTATGTGGTCATTATACCCTACACCACTATGTGGTCAGGGTATTATAAGTTTGCAACCTGCAGCGTGGGTCTAGGACCAAAAAATATTGGTCCTAGACCCACCTTATAGTATACCGATCGGTTTAGAATTTTTTTTTTATTTCGATTTAACGATGTCCGTCTGTCCGTCCGTCCTTCCGTCCGTCCGTCTGTCTGTCCATGTATTCTTGTGCGCACTCTACAGGTCGCAAATATTTAGATATTTTGATGAAACTTGGTTCACCGACTTATGTCGGCCCAAGGACGACGCCTGTTGATGTTGGTGAACATCGATCCATATTTAGACCTAGTGCCCATATAAGGGTCCTACCAAAATTATATTGTTTATACGCTGCAGGTTGCAAATATTAAGATATTTTAATGAAATTTGGTGCGCTGACTCACATTATAGAAAATTTTGACACAAGCCCCATTTTAACCCATTCGAATTTCGGATCCAAACATTAGTTGGCTTTTACCCAGACTGGTGTAGGGTATTGTATAGTCGACATGCCCGACTTTAACCTTTTTACTCGTTTTTTACTACAGTTACAATTTTAATATCAAGAAATTTTAGATATAAAGGAAAAAAGTGGCCAGGATCCATACTTGGAGAAATATGTTGGTGAAGTAACGAAGGACCCCACAAAACATTTTAACCTATTAAACGCAAGTTATTGACTACGTTTTTAGTATTTATTGAAAAAGGCACTTAACCCCTAAATGCATAGTGTAGCCATTTGGCAACATACCAGCTTTTTAATAAATAAATCCACTTGATGCACAAAACTGAATTTTTTTGCATTGAGGCATTTTGTGTACACAGTGTTCTTATAGTTTAGCGCAAATTTTTTAAACAGTATGGGAAAAATCTTGGTTTTGTTTCATATATTTGTGAAAAATCTAAAACACGGGTTTTTTTTTACAAAAAGTGTAGTATTCAAAAATATTTGTTTAAATATTTAAAGTGGTATTATCGCAATAAAATTCATTTTGGCGACAATAACTGTATAGTTTATATTTTTTTTTTTTCATACACGTTAAAATAATCACAATCTAGCTATTTGGCAAAAAAACATATTTTTCAATAAAAAACACCTTTTTTTAAATAAATTTTCTTTTGTATTTTTTTCACATATCAAATCACAAATCACATATAAAAAAATTGTTAAAAATGAATCGATCATGCATTTAAGGGTTAAATGAGCCATGAGAATTTGCAGATATAGGTTTAACAGAATCATACACCCCCAAGACCATGGCCCTCACTTTGTTCCAGTGTTATAAGAAAGCTATCACTGACTATATACTGCACCAGCTTTCTTTATACGAAGGCAGCAGATCTGGTAGATTTCAATTACAACTAAAATTACATGGAATGCCGTAATTGCATGTGTAATTAATTATGAAATGTAATTTATAACTCCCAAGCCTGGTAGATAGGGGGCACACACATCTTTAGCAGTTAAGTGGTTAAAGAAACTTTTATAATAGCTGTGTTTGTGCGGCAAGCTATCAACGTTGGCTTATGTCATTCCCAAATAAATTTGACATTATAAAACGTTTAGTGTTAACTCTCAACGTTTCTTATGTCAAATTTGTATGGGAATGACGTAAGCCAACGTTGATAGCTTGCCGCACAAACATAGCTAATATTAAGTAAATTGACCAATTTATTTTTTTTTTTTTTCAATTTAAAAAGTTTTCAAGTTTTTTGTTGGGTACGGTAATATTTAATTCTAAATAAGGGATAATTAACCGTCAACTACACCTACATACGGATAAGAATTGTTAAATTTTTGTAAATTCTCTTTTAAAAATGACATTTGGTATCCCCATTGAGGTAATTTAGTAGATATGGATGGACAGGGTAAGCTGAAATTAATTTCTTCAGTTATCATAACTGAAATCACATGTTACCTAATAATAAGCTTTTATCATGAAAAGACTTCCCAGCATGAGTTTCTTATTTTGTTTTATTAAGTTCAGTTATTGCATATTAGCTTACAAAAACAAAAAAGGATATTCCTTAGCTTACAAAAAAATAACTTTGAACAAAATTTGTACAAATTCAAGTGTTCAGAACATTTGCAATCCTCAACGAGATTAAAAAAACAAACATAGAAAATCTTTAAATATTCAACATTTTGTTTTTTATTACTTGAGACCGTCTATTACACTTAAAATAATATGTCAGTAGAAAAATCTGTCAAATGGGTTTTAAATCGATTTGACTATTTTTTTAAACAAATTTTGTTGAAACCCTGATTTAAACAAAGATTTTAGTTGTCTTCATTTAACACAATACTAAAAATTCTCAGTTCTTTAACTAATTTTGAGTTTTAATTTTCAAATTTGTTTATAACTAACACAATTTCTTGTCACAATAAAATATTATCAATTTTCTGTGGCGACATAGAACAAAACGGATAAAATTTTCCTTACGAGTGTCTTTACATGCCCTTAGATGATATGGACTACACCCGGGGAGCGTCCCGGTACCCTAAACCTGAACAAACTTTACGACTCGGTATAACTGGAAATAAAACTATAGTTTTACTAATTTTTGCTTAAATTTTGATTTCTAAAGTTTAACAAAAAATGTTTTAAAAAGAAGTTTTATTTTAAGCCAAGGAACAAGAATAAATTTTGTTAAATTAACAAATTTTTCGTTCAGCAGAGTTATTATTTTGAGTGCACGATATTTCAACCTCTTTCGTCTAATCCTCGGAGGTTGAATTTTGACTCATCTGAGCATAAAAGATTTTTCCACTACTGTTGAGTCCAATTTAAGTGGATGTGAGCAAAGTCAAGCCCAGCTTTTCGATTTTGTTTTGACACGTAGTTTTTTTTTGTACATCTATAACTTCTAAGACCATATTCTCTTGTTCATTTTTATAGTTTAACGGCTGATATTCAGCTGAATTTTAGCTCTAGCTTCTCTGGGAACTGCTCTTGAACACTTCGTAAAAAAAATTTTTAGTTTTCTATCTATTATTTAACTATGGGACCAATTCGTTGATTTGGGAACGGAATATTTTAAAGAATTTTCTTTTTGAGCATTACGTTTTATAAATCCTTTAAAAATAAATGTTACGAACATTACCATTTCAACAACTAAATAAAACTACTGAAGCGCAATAATTTTATGTGTAAATTCATAACTGATTTATAAAGTTATAGCAGTTAAAGCATTTATGAATTTACACATTAATATTAAATGAAATGCAAAGACAAATATTTTTAATATTTAAAAGGAATGCGATTACCATTATATCCAATCATTTTTAGTGTTAATTACTTCGTTAGAAGAACATATTACAGTTGCAAATGTATTGAACACTTAAATTTCGACTATATAAATGAAAATTTATTGTTGTTGTAATTTAACGGAATCTGGTTTTTTCTTATTTGCTTAACAAAAACAATAAGTGAAGTTGAGACAAAAATAAATAGTTACCCAGCAAAAATTACCGATCTTAATATACTTATTTTTTAACAGAATAGAAATTCAGTACTTTTTGAACGTGTGGAAAAGGTGTACTGCAATTCGATATTTTTTCAGTACTTGGATACAAACAAATTATTTATTATTCTAATTTTATTTATTTTTAAAATTAAAAAAATTATTGAATTTAAGCTAATTTTAAGTATAGTAGAAGGGGGATTCTTTGACAGTGGGGCACATACACTAATACCATTTTTATCGGATGTCCAGGGAGTTAAAAAATTGAAAAAAATATATTTTACAGATTTTTAAATTTCTTTTCCTTGACATCGACTTTGACGAATCTACGTCACATTTGAAAGCAGAGAGCCGTGGTTTTGCGTTTTATGGGGTGACAAAAAAATAATAAGGATCAACTACATTTTGTAACAACTTCCTCAAATCGTGTGATAAAAAATAATTTTTATTTATGTTAGATTTAGGACACTAATTTGATTTTAATAAATGCTTAAAAAGTGTGAAAAATATTAATTTTATGTTAGTGGTTTGCTCGGGGCACAAACCCTCTGGAGCTTCAAAGAGTCACTGCGTCACTGCCTTAAATGCTCTATAAGACTTTTCTATACGATGGGTACTATTTATATTTTGTGAACTGGCAACACTAATGTCAATAGCTAAAATCTGGCAACAAAATTTAAGATAAACGTACTCACAATGTTTTGATGTACAAGTGCTGTTTGTTTTGTTTACAGTGAGTTAAGAAATTCAATTTGTCCAAAAAATGGAAATTTCAAGAGAAGGTTTTCGTTGGATTATTTTTCACAATTTTCGACGTGGATTATCTCAAGAAGAATGTGTCGGTGAACTCAGTTCTTTGTATGGCGATAAAGCAGCATCAAAAGCGACAGTATATCACTAGTAGTCAATTAAATCGTGGTCGTAGTTCGGATGCCGACGAATTCCGTGAAGGTCGTCCAAAATCGGTTGTTGTGCCACAAAACATAGATGCAGCGCGTGAACTGATAGTACAAGATCGTCATGTGACATCTCGTGAGATAGAGGCATCCTTGCACATTAGTTCCACTTCAATACATTCGATTTTGCATGAACACTTAGTTGTAAAAAAAATTTGCTCTCGTTGGATACCCCATAATTTATCAATCGCTCAAAAAAAGGCTCGCGTCGATTTGTGTAAAGGAATGATTAAAAAGTTCGACCGTGGTGCTTCAAAAGACGTGTATAAAATCGTGACAATCGTGGAAGAAGCATAGCGAAGCAAATAGTCGCCTGTTTCTTCGGCCGAAAGGGTCATGTGGCCACTGTTCCGCTTGAGCAACGTATGACGGTCAATTCTGAGTGGTACACGACCATTTGTTTTCCGGAAGTCTTCGGAGAAATTCGTAAAACTAACCCCCAAAAACGAATGATCCATCATGACAATGCGTGCTTTCACACATCTCGTCAAACTGGTGAATTTTTGAGCAGCCAAAACATCGAATTGATGACTAATCCTCCGTACAGTCCTGACTTGGCACCCAATGACTTCTTCTTGTTCCCGAATATCAAAGGTAAACTGCGTGGTCAACGATTTACGAGCGCCGAAGGAGCAGTTGAAGCGTTCAAAAACCATGTTTTGGAGGTGTCTCAAGAAGAATGGAAAAACTGCTATGACAAATGGTTTGAACGAATGCAAAAGTATATTGATCATCAAGGGGAATATTTTGAAAAACAATAAAGCCATTTTTATTTGAAAATATTTGTTAGTATTTGCTATTACCGAAATATAAATAATAATATCGTATACATAGAATATGTTTAATAGTAAATTAAAACAATCATATTCATTTTGAGAATTTTGTAATTTTGAAGAGTCATATTATTATATATTATTTATTACAAAAATCACATATATCAAATAACTTATTTTAATCATTTATTTCAACGCTTAAAATATTGACTTTGCTGTATTATTTTTTTGTTTCTTGAAATCTACCCTACTTAGAAAAAGAATTTAAACCTTTTGTTGTTCATGTTGTTCAGAATCACTTCTAAAAATACTATAAAAATATACTAATGGATACTGTAAAACAATGAAAGAAGCGACTATTTTGAAGTTGTTCAGAATTCCTTCAAAAAAAGTAGTAAACTTACACTATCGGATACTTTGAAAATATTAAAAGAAGTGGCTTGTATACCATTACTACTAATAATTTTTTTGCTGGCTAGTAACGAAGAGTCATTTAAAGAAAATAAGTTAACTACAATCTCAGTTCTAAAGGTTTTGAACACTACTGTATGTCCTTATGTATATTACGTTAACAAATATATTTCTTTAAACAAAAATTACAAAACTGAAAATACCCTGTCCACTTAGTTCAGTAGGGTATAAAAAAGAGAAACACTTGATTTGTCTAGCTTTTGCTATTACGAAAGAAATAAACTTTGAATTCTGAAATCAAACTTTAATAACTACTTCAACCACAAAAACCCGGTAATTCATAATAAACTTCCACCAACACAAAAAAAAACAACACTTGCAACTTTAAAGAAAAGAAATTTAGTTAACAACAACTATAAGTGGTAGTGGTAGAAGTAGTGGCAACAACAGTGCTGGAAGTAATATAGTATTTTTAACACACATTTGTTACAGTTGAAACTAAAATAAAACAGAACAAAAATAAACGAAAAACATGAACACGAACATGAAAGGAGAACAGTAACAGAATAACCAGAAAAGCTAAGTTCTACATTTTTACCACTAACATACAGTTTCAAAGTTGAAAACTTTTCCAATTATGATGTTTTTTCTATGCAGTTACAAGTTTAAATTTTTTTTATACACATACATATATTTCTTATCGCCAATTTTATTTAGAGCACACGAAAATACATTGAATATGTTTGATAGTATTGTAAAAAAAAAAAAAATTAGAAAAAAATATGTTAAAACGAACACCAAAAAACAAGTGAAAATATAAATTCTAAAAAGAAGAAAAGCTACTTATGTTTTACAAAAGAACAAAAATAAAAAGAAACCTACTTCGTAAAATATTTAGATGAAGTGAAGCGAACTTTCTATGTAAATTGTTTTTGTAACAAAAACAATTTGCACAAAAATAAAGCATCAGTTTACCTGAGTGTTTTACGAAATAACCCTCTTAATTAAAAAAGATTTCGAAAGAAACCAGACTTTCATGTTTTTGATATATTTCAGGGTTGATTTCGTATTCTATTGAACAGTCTCAATAAACAAAAAACTATAGTAAAAAACTACGGATTGAAATTCTGCAGATAATTGGACAAAAACAATTGTAAATTGTTAAAATTGGCAATGTTAAGATCTGGTCATTATGGAAAGGTACTATCTGAAGTAAGTTCAAATGGTGTTATAAAACCGAATAATTTTAAGCGATTTCTTGCATGGCCGAGTAAAAATAATATGATGTCATATGTAATGATATCTTATTAAATACCATACCCAGCAAAACCTTTCATTACCATGTAATGAGTTTTAGGTATTGAAATCTTAAGTGTTCACTAGTTACCTTTTAATTACTAAACTACTTATTTTAACATGGTGATGTCATTGGAGGAAAGTCATTACACTGATGTTACCTGTAAGTAGTTTATCAGCTGTTCTATAAATAGATGTTGAATATAGATTTTAAAAAATATAAAAATTTAAAAACCAATAGTAGCTGACACGTATTGATCAGCGTACCCCACGATTATCAGGCAAACACTCTAACTATTAGACCACGACATCACTATGATTTTTATTGCTTTAACTTATGTACACATTTATTGTGGCAACTGTTATACATGTCTACTTTTCACAAAACTTGTTGTTATTAAATACTGCTTAATGAACATCAACATTTCTGTAAATAGATGTTTAATATAAATTACAAAAAAAAAAACAACAATGGAAGCTAACACGAGTTGAGCAGCGATCCTCATGTCTGTCAGGCAAAAACGATAACCACTAGGCTACGCCATAGTTATGGTTTTTAATGATTTAGAACATATATTATTGGTTTCAGCTATTGTGAAATAGTAATGTGTGGGGTATAATTATCGGTAACTCATTACATTCAGTTTAAAAGTAATTCAACGGGTAATGAGATATGAGATCTAAGTAATGCATGTAGTAATGACCAGTCATTACCAAGGTTTTGCTGGGTATAATTAGAGATATGCTATGATCCGAAAAATGGTGGATAAAATTATATCGGATAAGATCTAAATATATTGAATCATATAGAATCTTATCCGTATTTTGATCCGATATAATCATATCTAATTTGATGTGGAAAGAAAAAATTATATAACGCTTTATATTTCATTTTCAAAACAAATTTCTCGGAAAATCGATGTTAGCTGTATTTTGTATCATGCCTATCAACGTTAAGTATTTAAAACAAATCTACGTTAAACCGATCGTAGTATAAAAAAATTTTAAACAGGTTATGTTTATAATTTTTCCGTTACAACCGAACGTATGTCAGTAAAAGTTTTTAGGAAGCCACACGAATAAGTTACGGTAGATGTGAAAATGTATAAACGTTGATTTTTCAACGTTGATAATTATCCGTGTTGAAAATTAACGTGCATACGAAAAGTAATAAGTTAGTTTTCACCTTAAACGCGTTTTATGCACTTTGAGTTTTTTTTTTTTGAGTTAACAGATATAGTTAAGTCGAAAACACAGCTATTGTTCGGAAAGTTAAATTTTATAACAAACAAATAAAAAAATTTAAATCGATCAAGTCAGCTATATAAAACCCCACAACAAAATACTATTTGGGCCATTTTCCAGGAATCAGATCAAATTTATGGTAAGGAATAATATAAAAATACAGGCGGAAAAAAGTGGGTCTAGGTCAATTTATTTTGTCAGTAACAACAACCAACACAAAATTATTACAAACTCCATATAGTGTAGTATATAATTCTATTAAAATGCCTTTAGAAATTTTAAATCGTGATTTATCAGATATTAAAATGAATGTGCGTTCCGGACTATGTGCTGTCCGTTAGGTCAGGTATTTTAAATAGTTTTTGAATTGGTACGTTGCGAAAATACCGGCTCGACAGTTTTCGAGATAAAGCAAAATGTCGACTGTAAATTTTTTTTTACCGGTCTTAAGGCATTACACGTGAAACTTTTGGCTTTATAGCCGGATAAGGTGCCCATATGTTAGTCTATCAGTTAGCCCTCAAATTATACTCTCCGAATTGGAGAGCAATACAATATTTAATTTTTGAAAAATCCGGAGCCAAAGTTAAACTCGAGTTTCTTGCCCGGAATGAGCGCTATCTGGTTCATAAATAAAACGAAGTAGTTCCCACACAGAGAAAACCATTGTGGCAACCGATTTTCTTGCTTACTTTATGCTTTGGTTACAGCAAACATATTATTTTGTTGCCGTAATAAAATTTCTTCCTGGCGCAATGTAAAATATATTATTTTAATTGGATTTAAATTATATTAACCGAATATCTGTTTACACGATCGAACATACCGATAGCCCCGAACAAAGCATTCGATTGGCAAAAAATTCGGTTGTCACAATTAATCACTTTTCTCTGTGCGTACAAGAAATCGCTTAAACTCGGATTGGTTTGGTAACACCATTTAAGCCCAATACATTAAAGTTCAAATAGGAGCTTTCCATGGCTGCTAGGTAAAGTCATGGGCTAATTTTGTATTGAGTTTGTCGTGTGGCAAAGTTCATCCGATTACGAAGATCAGCGATTTTACATGGACAGACTCGTAGACCTCGCTAAATCAACTTAGCAACTGATTTTAGTAAAACGGTGAATTTGGTACAAACACTTATTAATCTTAATGTATAATTTTTAATTTATATGTTTATACTACCCACAATTACTTCGGAAGCAATAAAATAAGTGATTTTGTTAAAGTTGTTCAGAAAAGGCACAAAAATACACTAATAGATATTTTGGAAGCAATAAAAGATATGGTTTGTTAAGCATGTCTTCCGATTTTTTTTTTTGTTGGAAATTCAACAGGTCACATTTATTTAGTCCAACGTAATTAAAATAGTTCAAAATATTCAAAGTTGTAGATGAAAATGCATGCTCTAATTTCATGGTGCTCAAGCTTTCTATGTGGTAAAATGCCGTCATTTTGAAAAATCTACTGTGAGCAAATTTTCTTGGTGTAGTTTTTCGTTAGCACACTTCAGTAAATAAAAACAAATGTCTAAAATGAGATATTAGCTCCTAAGCAAGGTTGCATGCTACAGGTCGCCAATATGAAGGTATTTTAATTAAATGTGTTACACTATTTCACTTGTACCCAAAGACAAAGCCCATTGGGTTTCGTAAGTATCGGTCTATGTTTAGACCTAGTGCCCATATAATGGCGCTTTAAAAATTTCCTCTTACGTTTGGTACGGCAACTTACATGGACTCAAGTTTATTGAATTTAGGTATAATTGATCCATATTTTAACCCAGCGCCTACATTAGCTATAGTTGCCTTTAAACTAGACTGATGTAGGGTACCATATAGTCGGCATGCCCGACAGTAACTTTGTTGCTCATTTTATTTTACAGATAGTGTAATTTATAGCAAAAACTAAAATAATTTGATTAAATTTTCAATGCCGTATATACAGCATATATGGGACTAATTAAGAGGACTAAATAATTAACTTATGGTTTTATTAGCACTGAACTGATATCAACTGTAAAACAAATTTTTTCATTACTACAGGGTGAACCAAAATTACCGAAGGGGTTTGAGTTAAATGAGCCATTGTATCCCTCGCAGTGTGTGCTGTTGCTCCATCCTATTGGAATCATACTTGCGGATGGTTTTCATTTCATTGTCCGATATCGAACACCGTGCTCATTGGGCCAGTTACCCTTTCCGATGAAACACCGTACCAAACAGTACATTTAAGTGGGTGTAATTGTCGCTGTTAAACTACTCCTGGATTTCCCATAGCCCCTATCCTGCAGT
This sequence comes from Leucophora obtusa, assembly GCA_949987735.1. Classification (NCBI taxonomy): domain Eukaryota; kingdom Metazoa; phylum Arthropoda; class Insecta; order Diptera; family Anthomyiidae; genus Leucophora; species Leucophora obtusa. The sequence continues at coordinate 94,932,229 of OX465295.1, forward strand.
TTTGCCTATTAACGAACCCATTTAATTGGAAATGGGCTTCGTCGCTCATAATTAAATTATGAATAAAATCATGATTTCCTTTGCTTTTTGCCGGAAACGATTTGACCACGTTGTTCAATTGTGTACTGTTCCAGTTTAAATTCCCCAAGCCTTCTCTACAAAATACTGAAAAAAAAATAAAAAAAAAATATAATAAAAAAGTTATAAGGAATTCAAACCCCTCCTGTATTATTTTTTAATTAATGATAAGAACGATAATTGAGAGTTCATTGATCAATTGCAATGGTTTTAAATCCCATTATAAATAACACATCGGCTGAAAAGTCCGTAGGAATACACATAGATGGCGCCAGTAATGAAAAATCCATATGATTTTTTGGAACTACCATCCTTCAAATGATACCTGTCAAAATTTAATGACAATACGTTCATTAGTGAACAAGTTACAGCTGTTTTAGTGACACTACTTTTGTGATTTTGAAAACAGTGGATTCAAAGCAATTTCTTGTGCTGATTTATCATGCTTTTTAATGGGAAAAACACAGTTCAAGCCAAAGTTTGGCTTTATAAATGTTTTTCGGACTCTGCTCCATCGAGACAAATGGTAGAAAAGTGGTTTGCTGACTTTAAGCGTGGTCGTACAAACAACGATGACTCCGAACGCTCTGGTCACCGAAAAAGTTCACAAAATCGCTTTGGCAGACCATAAAGTGAAGTTGAAGTAGACAGTTGACAGCTTAAAGATATCGAAGGAAGGTGTCGACTTTATTTTGCATGAATATTTAGCATGAATATTTGTCTATGACAAAGCTGTTTTCGAAATGAGTGTCGCGTTTGCTCACAGTGCACCAAAAACAACAATGTGTCGATGATTCTGAGAGCTGTTTCGGCAAGACAAAAAGGACTGTTTGCGTCGGTATGTAACAATGAAAGAAACTTGGATCTGCCACTTCACTCCAGAGTCGAATCGGCAGTTAGCTGAGTGGATAGCAACTGGCGCAATTCGCCCGAAAAAGCCAAAGACGCAACAGTCAGCTGGGAAAGTTATGGCCTTGAAAAAGGCCAGACCATCAATAGCGATCAATACATAGTCCAACTGGTGCGATTGAAGGCGGAAATCGTAAAAAAACGGCCCCATATGAAGAAGAAAATAGTGCTCTTTCATCAAGACAATGCGCCGTGTCACAAGACGTTGGCTACCATGCCCAATTTGCACTAATTACACTTTCAATTGCTGCTGCACGAAGATTTTACCTTTTTTCATGCTTCAAAAAAATGCTCTCTGGAAAGAGATTTAGTTCGAATGAACAAGTATCGAAATGTTAGAAAGGCATTGGAGTGACTGTATTGCTCTTGAAGGAGACTATGTTTATGAATAAAGTCGAATTTTGCCAAAAATTGTTGTTTTATTGGTTATCCTACCGACTTTTCAGCCGACTTACATATTAAACAAAAAGACATAAAATGGAAAAGCAATATATTGTTATTAATAATAAGAGTGGTATTGTTGGTGGAAGAAGGAATCCGGTCTACCAAGGAAGTTTCGGAAAATTGTGGGTTGTCAAGTACCTCCTTGCTTATATTGGTTACTGTGCATTAAGGTTCTAAGTGTAATAAATTAAGTAAAAAGTGTTCCATATTTTTGTACTTATATAGAAAAAAATTGTTGAGGAGGGTCTATAATATGGAGTGTAACATTTTTTAATTTTGCAAGAAAGCAAAATTTAAAAAAAAATATGAAAAATAGCAACAAAAAAAAATGTGTGAAATTTTGACGAAATAATCGTAATATATTCCTAGTGACTAGAATATGATCCTAAACGATCACATTTCCTACGTAACAATAATATGATCGCTGGGCAAATATTATTATTGTTATTAGGAAGATATTGTTATCATTTGGAATATATTATGATTTTTTTTTTTTTGATATATTGTGGAAATTTGTATTTAACAATATCTTTCTACGTGCTGATATCATATGTTTCCATAAATTATTTATATATAAGTGACTAACTAACTAAATTTAATTCAATAAGTACTATTTATATTAAAACGAAATGTGGAAATCTTTTAAATCTAGCTTCAACAAAATGCTAAGAGAACACCACAGGGGTCATACTATGATATGTACAAATATAATATGATAATATTGGCGTAACCCTAGGACCAGATTATAGTAAATAAAATATAAGAGTAGGATTGTAAAAACTATTTCATAATATGATGGTAGCAATAATAAACCCAAAAATATATGATGCTCTTCGAATATGGTCATCCCAAAAATATTTTTCCATTGCGTGTATGGTTGTCAGATACAGATTCGCAAAAAGCTGGATACTCGAGGTAACCGGGTTAAGCTTAATTTTACAAAAAAGGTGCGTATTTTCCAAAAACGGTTTTTGAAAAAAGTTTATAATTTTTGTATTGTACAATACAAACAATATTTCTTAAACAAAAATTGCGCATTGTTACACAAAAAAACATATTCATTGTGACCATCGATTTTTTTAACAAACCGAATTGTTTGGTTGGAGCTACCTATAAGAATGACTCTAACTTACCGATGATTCAACAGAAATTCGGTTAATATAATAGAATTTCGGTTAAAACAATATATTTGAGTTGTGTCAGGAACATATTTGATTGTGACAAACAAACAATTCGGTTGCTGCAACCAAACTATTCAGTTGGTAGGAAATTCAACTGTTGCAATGAATTCGTTTTTCTGTGCAGGAAAATAAAGTATTAAAATACAATAAAACTTAAATTTTTTCAATTTAGGGCTAGCAACTTATTTCCAACAAAACCAAGGTTAAAGATTAACCACAGATAACGCCATATAAATTTGACATTCGTAGCTATGGTTAAGCACTAAACTCAGTTTATTTTAAGATATAAGTTAACAGGTCTTAGTTTATTAATTTTGTGGATATAAAATATTTAATAAACTAAACAAATTTAATAAAATTAAAAATTTTATAGAATTAAAATTAAATATGAAAAAGTAACAAAAATTTTAATACTAGAAAAAAAAAACAAAACAAGCAAACTAAAAGAATACGGGTCATGTGCATAATCACTTTGAAAATTTTTAAGTGACTTATAAAACAAATTTTCCATACAAAATTAATCTTATAAATGTGTTATAAGGTTTTCAAATTATTATGCATAGGCACTTATATGTATAACAATTGAGTCTAGCTGGTTTAAGTTTTATTTAACCTAAATGCTCAATACACAAAATTGTCTTTTCCAACATATTTTAAGTCCTTAAAATTACCAGGAACAAGCAGGTTATGGTCTTCGAATTGAAATTGCTTTGTTATTTTTGCAATATTACAAAATAATATTCGAAAATTGTAATAACTTTAAAACAAAGTTATATTGTGTGAACTTAAGTCAAAATTGCATAATGCAATTCTCTCATTTCGTTTGAATATTCCTAAATATTTCACTGCTGCTCTTTGTGACAAATGTGTCATGGCAGCCTAATTAAGTTTATTATTATTATTTATTAACTTGCATAACATAAATCTCACACTTTTGTTTATAATAATTTTAAATTAATTTTTCTGCCACATACATATATTTCGTATTTGAAGTTACACATTTTGCCAATTCCGAACTTTTGGAAGTTTGAAAAAGAATTTTAAAAATTTTTAAAGGATATCTATAAATTTTCAAAAATAAAAATAACATCTGAACGAGCGTTTGTTATAATAAATAAAATAACAACAAAAACTATTGATCTTTAAACTTAAATATTTTTTCCCGTAAAAGTTTTTTTTGATTTTTTTTTTTTGAAAATTTCTATTTTGCTAGATCAATTTAATGTTAGCTGAATACTGGATAGGTATTAAAAAAGCTAAACAATCTAGCCAAACTGGCAACCCGACATTAATAGAAAAAAGTCTGCAAAAATTTTAGTTAAAACTATTAAAAATTAGTTGAAAATGATGCTGCAAAAAACTGCTAAAATTAGCATATTATTTTTGATATATATTAGTAAGATAGGAACAGCAAAAAGAACTGTTAAAATAACAAACTAACCTGCTAAAATCAACAAAAAAATTTTCTAAATTTTTAGTAGCCTCACAAGAGGGTTTAAAATTTTTTAATTTTTTTCTTTTTTTTTTTTTCAATTGCAAATAAAAATCGAGTCTTTTGAAACATCAGTTTACACTTTTTTTTAACAAATATTCAACTAAATTTATTTTAAAAATAACAAATTTTTTTTAGATACATCTTGTTTTTTCTTTTTTTATTATGCTAATATTTAGTAGACTTAAAATTTTACAGTACAATTTGTCGTTTTCGATTAACTAAAATTTAATTTAAATATAACTAAAATTCTGTAAGTTTTACAGTTTTATTTTTACTGTTTATTTTACTAGTATTTAGCAAAACATCTGCTAGTTTCAGCAGTTTTTCCTGCAACACCATTTTTAACAAATTTTTAGTTGCTTTTTCTGCTATTTTTAAAGATTCAAATCTATGAGTGTAGTCATAACCCCGGTGCATTAAATTTTTATTATTTTGTTGCACAGTGTTATTTTTAATGACAAGTCTTATAAAATTAACTCTTGTAATCCAAATTGATCAAAATATCTTTGAAAAATATATTAGATTTCAAAATAAATCGGTTTGTCAAATTCGAATTTAAATTGGAGAATCAAACACAAGTGCAAAACAAAAATTATTGAAACTATTCAAAATAGTCCTTTGTGGACTTATAAAAAAGTTGCAACAGAAGTACGCATGACCAGGCAATATTTTTCCATGGAGGTCAAAATACAACATAATTGACAGAAAGCCTGGAACAGGCGAGGAACGAAACCAATAGAATAGTTATAAAAAGATTATTTTATGAATCAGTGAATAATTTATAATCACTTTAAATCAATGATTTAAGGCCGGTTTAATAGTCACAATCATACTTTGAAATTTTTCATTGGCATTGAAATTTAATTGGCATTACTTGAAACAATGGTAATGATATGTACACTAGACCGTACCTCAAAAAAAAAGTTCGCCGTACACCCTCCAATATGATGTATTTTTGGAAGGCGATTTCAAAAAAAATTTTTTTTTTTGCAGTCCGTAGGGGTCGCCTTTTTTAATTTTTTGTTATAGCTTTGGCATTTAAAATCGGATTTTAAAGTGTGATATATCGTTTTTTTGCCTCGAGGAGACCAGTGTTTTGCTATATAGTAAAAATCCAATTAAAAAAAATTTAAAAAAGCGACCCCTACGTTCGGCAACCAATATATAAGGTCAAATGTCTTTAGAGCAAAACACCGTTCTCTTCGAGAGAAAAACATCGATGTATCATACTTTAAGATCCGACTGTAAATACCAAAGATACAACGAAAAATGTAAAATGGCGACCCCTACGTTCGGCATAAACATATAAAAAAAATTTTTTTGAAACCTCCTTGCAAAAATACTTCATATTGGAGGGTGTACGGCGCAATTTTTTTTTTTTTGCCTGTAAGGTGGTACGCTCTAATGTACACCCAATGGTAATGAAATATATATACCCAGTGTAGAAACGGTAATGACATATCATTATTTTTTGGATTACCAGAAATGACACCCACTTACCTTCTGCATTATTTTAAAACATATAATAATGGGTTACTGATAATGACTTATTTTTATCATTATTTAAAATAGAAAATAATTTTCTAGATTTTTTTGAAAATTTTTTGAAATCTATTTTTAGACTCAATATTTTTTAAACACTGGTAAGGATATATGTAACCACATATTTTTTAATTTTTTGTATATTGGCGAGTAAGCTTACTTTTTTTATATAATTAATTTTTTTGAAAATCTATTTTTAGACTCATTATTTTTGTCAGTACTGGTAAGCACATAGGTAACGATATATTTTTTGATTTTTCGTATGCTGGTGTGTAACCATAACTCATTATTTTTCGCGACATCGCCATATAAAGGTAATAAGAAATGTAATAACAAAAGTAACTAGTTACCATTACCAAGTATGTAGTTACATAACCACATATCTGGTAATGATTTTCTACACTGGGTATAGTTGAAGAAAAAACCATTGTATACAAAAAAATTGTTTTGAAAAAAAGGAAATTAAGACAAGAATGTAAAATTTTAGAGCTATTAACATTATAAATATTCGCTATTTTATAAAGATGTATAAGGTATACTGCTATTCACTATTCTTTAACAGTGTTCAGTCTAGATGGATCAGCCTCTAGTAATGTAAACTTGACGAAATAGCGAATATAAGATAAGAAATACACCAATTTTTTTTTGTCTTAATTTCTTCTTTTATCAAAACATGGAAACAAATGCTTTTTTCATCAATTATAATTGGGCATTTAGGCATTGAACAATGCCAATTGAAAAAAATTTCATTGGAATTGATCAATGAAATCATCAATTATTTGATTCAATTAACTAGGCCCAAGTATGGTCTCAACTAAAAACGATTTGTGTCTTAAATATTTTTTTAATTTAAACAAACTGTTTTTCAAAATTTCCGACTTAATTAAAATTTAAACAACAAAAAAACTGTTCATAATGCTGCCTATAAAACTGGCTCTTAAATTTAATAAAGTCAGATAATGATTTTATATTTATACTGATTGACTGATTTATGTTATTGAATTCATATTGATTGAATTATGATTCAACTTGATTTGTTAAATTGAATCAATCAGTTTCAGTTTGTGAAATGAATCAATTGCATTGCACATTCATTTAATATACATAGTAGAAATTTATGCAATCAACGAAAAGTATTGTGTACTTTCATTCATTCAAAAATTAATTAAATTTAAAAGTGACAATCTGTTTATAATATGAGATAAGCAGGTCAAACGAAATTTCCACCATAAAAAAGTCTCCAATAATCTGTAAAAAAAAAAATTACGGTCAAATATGAACCTTAAAGTAATTGGCCATCTTTATGTAACTTTTAAAGGAATAATTTATGAATTTTAATTATACACTGTTTTTTATTTAATGAGCTGAAGTCATAACGTTTTTCACTTTTATTTCACTTTTTTTTTTTTGTTTTGTTTCTTTGCTTTTGTTCTTTTTTTCAAAACACTCGCACTCATAGCTAATCACATAACTTTTAAAAGATTATCTATTTTTTACTTTCACTAAAATATCGGAAAATTTAATAGCCAGTCCTTAGTGCTAAGAACTAAAAAGGTATAACACATTTACAACAATATACAACTACATATGTATGTGTTTGTGACTATTCTTATAAACTTACTTATGTAAACAACTAAAATTTTATGCTATTGTATCTAATTATTCCCATAGCAATGAATGAAATCAATTTGTTTTTATAGCTGTCAAAAAATAATGACTTAAATTCGTTTGTATTTAATATAAATGCTTTTTTTCATATTTTTATGAATTTTCACTCTTTTTGTATATAATATTATTTATGGTAGTAATTTTATTTCCTTTATTTATTTCTTTTTTTACTTTCGCTTCAAAAACTTAAAGCACTTGTTATTTATCCATACATATACATTTTTTATTTAAATATTTTCATTTAACAACACAAAAACACTCTTTTTTTTAAACGTATCCATGCGCGCTTTCACCTGTGCGATTTACCAGCTAACGACCATTTCGTAACGCATACCGTTTTCAACTAAACGCATTTCAACAATTTGCTTGTTATTTTAAATTTATACAAAGCTTTAACAACATCGTGTTTTATTGTTTGTTGCTCCTTGTAAATGAGCGAAAAGCTTTTACTCGTTTTAAAGCCTTTTTAAACGAAGTCCAAGGAAACTGTATTATCGGCACAAATAAGGACATCAAACTGAGAGTTTCAAAAACCAAAGAGAATAATAAATTACTCTTTCAAAAAGGACATATTCTCTTTTCCATGTTACTTTTTACAAAGCTATAGGTATTTATTTATCAATCAAGTTACTTTAATTGGAAATCAGTTTTAGTAAATAAACAATAGTTAAGCGAGTCCTTGCTAATTTTACCACAATGCTGTCATTACGACAAATGTTATAAAAGCTGACGCATTTATAAACAAAATGTTATTTGGAGGCAAAGAAAAAATAAAATATGGAGGCAAATAAAAAATTAAATTTAAACAACAGGTACTTTTTAAACAAAATGTACATTTTAAATAAAAAGGACTTTTTAAATAAAAGGTACTTTTTTAAAAAAGTTACGTTTTAAGTAAAAGTTACTTTTGAAGTAGAGTTTGCTAAAAACCGAAAATTTGAAAACCGCGGTTTCGGTTTTTAAAAATTACGAAAACCGCGGTTGCGGTTATTTTTCGGTTTTCTTGTGGCATTAATGGAATTGTTTTAAAATAATTAAATATGTATAAAAATTAAATACGTATTTTAACTCGTTCAAGATATTTATTAAAATTCGATTAAATTTCTCACTCGAATAGAGGCAATAACGCCATTTCAAGACCTTTGTGGGAGAAGAAAAAAAAACGCGACAGCTCGTTATAAATTAAATTTTTGTATTCTTTTGTAGGCAACTAAGGCTGTATTTTTCAAGAGTTTAAATTTAAATTTTAGCAATTTGGTTGAAAAAACATAAAGGTAAAATTTTAAAAATGTTGTGGACTACGCTTTGAAAAATACGCTGCGAAAATCTGAATTGAATATATAAAACTCAACATCTCAAACCACTTGACTTTTTGGTGCATTTTTTTCTAAAATTATAAGACTCAGTTTGTGTTATCCGTAATAACAAAAAAATTCTTTAAAGTAATATTTAATGTAGAAAATCGAATTTTGTAAAATAGGAGCTGAGCCACATTCAAAATTCAATAATATCCCATCTAACGTTTTTCTGAGAGCTCAGAAATTATGACTGAAAAAGACTCTAAAATATGATCAGGGTGCTCAAACTTTGGGTGTATTGTTTCAAAATGTTTCAAAAATGTTTTCATTTCTCACAAATGTCTCAAAAATAATTCATAAATGGCTCAGAAAATTCAAAATTTTCCAATAATGCTCATAATTCGGAGTCTTTTGTGAGACATAAAAGTGCGCTCGGAAAGACGCTTCATCAGTGAAGAAATACACCGTCATGTATGATTTAATAAGGACTGTTATGAATCTTTTCGGATGCTAATTGTACACTGGAATGCAACTTAATTAATTATTTTAAGTGGTTATTTATTAAAAACCGACTTATTTTTGTCGGTCTTCGGTTTTAAGGCTTGAAAAACCGCGGTTTCGAATAAAACCGAACAGCAAACTCTACTTTTGAAGTAAATAGTAATTTTTAAATAAAATGTACTTTTGAAATAAATTGTACTTTATTAAAAAAGGGTACTTTTTAAATAAAAGTTACTTCTTAAATAAAACGAACTTTTTAAATAAAATTTACTTTTTAAATAAAGTTTACTTTTTAAACAAAAGGTGATAGTACTTTATAAAAAAAGGTACTTTTTAAATAAAAGATACTTTTTAAATAAAAGATACTTTTTAAATGATAGATACTTTTGAAATAAAACGTACTTTCCAAATAAATGGGAATAATGTTTTAGTAACTTTTCGTCCTACAAAACGCTGCACAGTGGGTTGAACGATAGAGAAAATGGTGATTAATTCAGGAAACGTGTAATTTTAAAATATTATTTTTTAAAATAGATGTTTTTTGTTCGATTTTGGATGATATATATTAATATCACTTTCTATTGAAATTAGTTTTCAAATTAAAGAAATATGATACAATTTTTACAAGTAAATTACAAAGAATAAAAATTTTTTTTGTAATTTACTTGTAAAAATTGTATCACATTTCTTTAATTTGAAAAATAATTTAAATGGAAAAAGATATTAATATATATGCTCTAAAATCAAATTAAAAATATTCATTTAACAAATAAAAGATTAATTATGCATACCCTACATTCATCTTAATACTTAATTTAATTGCACATATACTATGATCCGAAAAATGGTGGATAAAATTATATCGGATAATATCTAAATATATTGAATCATATAAAATCTTATCCTGATTTTGACCCGATATAATCATATCTAATTTGATGTAGAAATACATAATTATATAACGCTCCATATTTCAGGCAAACAAAAACTATTAAAAAGTACTACAAAATAACAGCCCTACTAAAAAAAATTATATAACTTTTGATATTATATATAATTATATCCGAAAAATGAGAACATCTAATTATATCAAATTAGATCGTATCATGGTCATATTAGATCTAAATTGACACAATTAGATCTAACATGATGAAGTAAGATATGGTTTGATACAATTTTATCCGGATTTTGTCCTCATCCAAATGTATCAGATATAATATAATCATATCCAACTAGATATAATGGTATATAATTCGATACAATTCTACATAATTATATGATGCATATGTAACTATATATAGGTCTATATATAATTGGATATTGTAATATGTTACACTATATATTGTGCAATATATAACAAGATATAGCTATATATTTAGGATATAATTTTGTAAAATTTTATATAACTATATCTTGGTATATATGTTCCAATATATAATTATACAAAACTTTATATGATAATATATGACTATATCAAAACTTTTTTACTTGGGAGCCTTAAGTTAAAAATTCAAAATTTAAATAAAAATTTAAGTATTTAGAAGAAGATGTTCTTCTAAATATTTAAATAAAAATTTAAGTATTTAGAAGAAGTTGTACAAAATTGTAACCAAGCATTTGAAGCCTTCTCATATAAACTTGTATTCTACCCATAAACGTTGTAAACCTGGTATGTTTATGTTAATGTCAAACTCTATATATAAAAAATAGGGCTTGTATTTATTAGAGTTCGTCAGAAATATATAAAATTTCTTTAATTTTAGGATATCATCATTTTTTTTTAAGTTTTTGCATCAAAAAAAAGAATGGCGTTTTTTTATTTTTTTATTTCAACTCCTTCCACTGGCGCAAGTCGGCCAAAAACGCTAATTTGGGGACCCATTTTCTGCAGAGCAAAAACGGCTGCATTTCTAGGAAATCTGACTTTACCATTCGATTCCACAGCAAAAATGAATATAGAAAACTTTTTTTTTCGTTTTCTGAATACAGCAGATAGTCAATAGAATGGTCCAAAAATCTACTTTTTTCAAAAATTTCAAAAAAGTTACTTTTTTATTACACAGAATGCAAATGTATTCCCTGCTGAGAACATTGGTATAAAAATTGTTGGTATATCGCGACCCGTTAAAAAGTTATTTAGTAATCACATATGTTTAATAAAAAAAATCTTTGTAATAAATATTACAAAAAATTAGAAATTATTTTGTCTTTACTAAAAATTAAATTTATAATGCGGCAGCGAGTATTGAAAGCTGCATTTTAATTAGTTCAAATACTTTTTCATTGAATTAAAAAAAATCCAAATTTTATTAGCTAATAACTTTTTAACGGTTCGCGGTATATCCAATGTACCCATGTCCTCAGCCGGAAATACATTTTCATTGTGTGTAATAAGAAAGTAACTTTTTATAATTTTTTGAAAAAATGGATTTTCGAACCACTCTAATGGATATCTGATGTATTTTGAAAATGCAAAAAAAAGTTTTTTATATTAGATTTTGTTGTAGAATCGAATGGTAAAGTCAAATTTCCTATAAATGCAGTTGTTTTTGCTCTGGAGGAAAAGGGTATTAAAATCAGCGTTTTTGGCCGACTTGTGCCAGTGGAAGGAGTTGAAATAAAAAAGAGAAAAAAAAACGCCATTCTTTTTTTCTATGCAAAAGGTTTACAAGGAATTTACGAGTTATAATGGGATTTGCTATATTGATGCACATATATCCAATAGGGTGACCGCAAACACTCGATGTCGGAATTTGGTTCGTCTGGAACCCACAAAACGATTCCCCTTTCCAGATATTGAGATAGCCGAAATTTGAGCTCGATTGGAGTATGTTAACCTGAGCTGAGGGCTCAAAGTTTGAAAATACAGGCTCTTAAATAACTGTATTTTTCGAAAATGTAAATAGAATCATAATCCAAACTGAATTCCCTTTCTGGTAATGTATAAAAATCCAAAATCGGTTGGAAAATATTTCGGTAATTGCAATTTCCTCAGACCATTGTAGGGTTAAAATGAGATAAATTATGAAAATCGTTTTTTTCTCTATTGGTTGTAAAATAAAAATTGTAAATTCTATTTAGAATTTGTAATATTTGATCTTAAACCGAACAAAAATAATATTCAATCGAAAAAAATAAAATATTTCTTTCAAAAATTTACAAGGTTATACTCTAGTTTCATTTTTAAGATCCACAAATATTCAGATAAAATTTTTTGTCTCTCTTGGGTTATGATAACCTAGCCCCAGGTATGGCCAAAGATGGGATTTGTTTTTTTATAAATTTGCAAAACTCCATTTTTGAGTTTTTTAAAATTTTGTTCAACAAAATATAAATAAAGTGGTCAACGCATAGGGTTTTATTAAATACACCTTAGAGAATGATTCTGCTGAAAATTACACAAATCCCTCTTTTAACTTAACTGTGACGGAGTTTTAAATTTGAAAATTTTAGAGAAAAGTGTGATTTTGGCTAATAAATAAGATGATAGTATTAATTTTTGTGTTTTTAGCTAGCTGGAACAAAATCACTTCCGATTTCATTTAATCCTGATACAGGAGATTGTTTTTCGAAAATTCTGTAAAACTCCGACAACGGAGTTGTCTTTCACTTTTGACCTTTCTTTACCAAGGTCAAAAATGAAATTTTTAAAATTTTTCCATTTTTCCTGGCAAATGGCACTTTTTTACATTTTAAAAATTTGGGGTCATTTTGACCACATGTGCCTATAAGGGTTAATTTCTAATTTTTTATTACTATGTATAAAATTTGGTGTTAACGGAGTTACTTGGACATCTTTCACCAAATTCCGCAAGAAACAACACATTGTTTTGGTATATTTCCAGGAAAAATCAAAAAATTTTAAAAATTTCACTTTTGACCTTGGTAAAGAAAGGGTTAAAGTTGTCGGAGTTTTACAGAATTTTCGGAAAACAATCTCCTGTATCAGAATTAAATGAAATCGGAAGTGATTTTGTTCCAGCTAGCTAAAAACACAAAAATTAATACTATCATATTAATTATTGGCCAAAATCACACTTTTCACTAAAATTTTCAAATTTAAAACTCCGTCACAGTTAAGTTAAAAGAGGGATTTGTGTAATTTTCAGCAGAATCATTCTCTAAGGTGTATTTAATAAAACCCTATGCGTTGACCACTTTTTTTTTATTTTGTTGAACCAAATTTTAAAAAATTCAAAAATAGAGTTTTGCAAATTTATAAAAAAACAAATCCCTTCTTTGGCTATACCTGGGACTAGGTTATCATAACCCAAGGGAGACAAAAAATTTTATCTGAATATTTGTGGATCTTGAAAATAAAACTAGAGTATAACCTTGTAAATTTTTGAAAGAAATATTTTATTTTTTTCCGATTTTCGTAATTTATCTAATTTTAACCCTACAATGGTCTGAGGAAATTGCAATTACCGAAATATTTTCCAACCGATTTTGGATTTTTATACATTATCAGAAAGGAAATTCAGTTTGGATTATGATTCTGTTTACATTTTCCAAAAATACAGTTATTTAAGAGCATATATTTTCAAAAAAAGGCCAAAAATGTAATTTTTTCGCCTTGTGAATCGTATTTCAAACTTTGGGCCCTCAGCGGCACGGGTTAACATATTGCAATCGAGCTCAAATTTCGGCTATCTCAATATCTGGAAAGGGGAATCGTTTTGTGTGATCCAGTCGAACAAGATTCCGACATTTTTTCCCCTCTCTATGAGATCCGGTCACCCTAATACCCAAGGACAAAGCGTGTTGAGTTTCGATAGAATTCGTCCATGTTTAGACCAAGTGTCTTATAAACCGCTATCAAAATTTAGCTCTTATGTTCCTCTGTACTCGACGGGTTGCAAATGGAATCAGGGAGAGAGTCCATTTATTCTAGATAGAATCGCTCCATGTTTGGACCTAGCGCATTTATGGATTATATTAGCTGTACTTTCGCTCTTACCTATTAACGTTAAGTATTAAAGGCAAATCTACGTTAAATGGATTAGAGTTTAAACAAAAGAGTTTAAACCAACGACTATATAGACTAAAGACAAACCACCAGCCTCAACTGCTGTTAAAAAATCTCTTTAATTTTATATGCAAACTGGTTTTAAGAGAAACAGTTTTTAGTGTTTTTTTTAATATTAATAAACAAAATTTTGTGCTAATTATGCAAAACTAATGCAGAGAACATATCAAACAACACAAGTGCACTTTACAATTTAATTAAAATTGCTTAAAAACAATAAAAATAATTAATTAAAAATACCACTTTTTCACGTTTTTTGTTATTTTACATTGAAAACTCTCTTAAAACCAGTTCAGTTTTTCAGATGAGAGCCGTGGATAGTGCCTGTTTAAACGCAAAGAAATTACATCATATGTGGAAATGTATAACGCTTTGACTTTTCAACATTGATAATTATCCACGTTGTAAATTAAAGTGGATACGAAAGGTTATGTGTAAGTTTTTACCCAAAATGCGTTTTTATGTAGTTTGGGTTTTTTAGGAGTTAACGGATATAGTTAAGGCGAAAATACAGCTATGGATTTTCCGATTTTTTCTATCATATACAAATTTTGAGACCATTTTAATCCATTCAAATTTCGGCTTCCATCGTTAGTTTCCTTTCGAGCAGATTTGTGAGAGGGAACTCCGAACTCTTCTCCAATATTTTTTACTTAGTTTTGCCGTATTTTGCAAAATATTACTCATCGCTTTCTGGTATTACTTGGACCAATTCACAAATAAACCACATGTCGAAACATTCTAATGAACAGATACACATCGCTAGATCGACTTAGCAAGTGATTCTACTCTGAGAGAATTATCTGCATGATATTAATGAACTTTTGCATAAAACCGGTGAAGTTTCATTGGAACTCGTCCATTGAAACTTTTCATTGAACCAATAGAATTTTTCATAAAATGTTGTGAAAAATTTCATTTTATTAATTATTTATTTATAAATTCAATGAAAAGGGTTCATTAAAACTAGATTCGTAAAATATATGAATGTTTCTTATCAAATTTAGGAAAATTTTCATTTACTTTGTGAAGGAAACTTCAATAGATTACTGAAAAATTTCATTAAAACTCCTCCAGTAAATACATAGCTCCTCCTTTTTAAAACGGTTTTTGAATTTCTCTGATAACATATTTTTTACGGATATATCGATTTTTTTTTACAATTTTACTTTGAAATTGCGGTGAAGGCACAAATTTCAAAAAACGATATATCCGTAAAAAAAAATATCAAAAAAATTCAAAAATCATTTTAAAGAGGAAGAGTAGTATATTCAGATGCCGTTACGAATCTTGTTAAGAATATTTTTCAAAAAAATATACGATTCGAAATATTTTGAAGAAAAGTTAAGTTTTTCCCATTTATATAGCTCGAAAGTCTGATATGCAAGGTTATTTGTGAGGCCATATATAGATTAAGCGAACCTTTTGCTTTTAGAAAAGTATACTTTAGTCCCCTTGTCTGATATTTTTATGCCTGTACTTGTATGTTTCCTCAAGTACTGACATGTACACAATAATGCTACCCACTGTACGTACCCTATTCAACCGAGTGGTGCAGGATATAAACTGAAGGACTAAGTGTGCAGAAATATTTAATAATTTTTTCAACAAACGGTTTCAATAGCCCCTCCAAACAAAGAGCTTACTAGATAAATACAACTACTACTTTTATTTTTTGCTTATTTAGTTTAAATTAAATCTCCATTTTTATTCAGCCCTAAGTTAAATATCAAATACAATTCAATTCAAATTTTGATCTTATATTGAAATGAATAAACCATCATGGAAGTTAAATTTACATACATTATCTATAATATTTATCTTTAGGCAAAATTATTTTAATAAATCGCCTATCTTATGAAAACGCTTTAGCTTATCGACCGTATCTGGTAACAAGAAACAAATAAGAATTTTCATATACATATAGAAATATATATTTATACCCAGCAAAAAAAAGAACTTACCACTTCTAAATTGATACCTTATTCAGTGGTATACAAACACACAATTTTTAAAATAATGAGTTATAAAAGTACAATATAAATATGTTGGTGATAATACCATACAAACAACTTCTCAGAAGCTGAATTACAGGTATATAACTCTTAATTTGTATGTCATGGCTTGTAAAATTCATTGCTGACCATGCTTAAATCGAACAACTGCATTCATTTCTAGTATAATCAGCAATGAATTGTATAAGGAGTGATGCACAAAATAAGGGTTTTATAGCTGCAATTCAACTTCTTAGAAGTTTTCTGCAAGTTGTTATATACAAGTATACATTAATATTGTACTATTATTATTCCATCTTTTGAAAGCTGTATGTTTGTGTACTCGTACCATTTAATAAGGTATTCATTTCGAAGTAATTACCGTATTTTTGCTGGGTGTATGGCTACTGGCCAAATAAGAAGGGACATACAAAGTTAAAAAATAAGACGGTTGTATAAGCAAAATGAATGTTTCCAGAATCCAAAACAGAACTTTTACAGAAATTTTACTAAATTTTGGTAGTCCATGTTTGTTAAACCTACCCCTGTTAATAAACATTTCTGTGTTTCTATAACCCTTGTATGTAAAAACAAATTTGGCGCTTTTCTTATTCTATCAAAACAAAAGGTTAACTACCAAATACGCCCAGATAATTTATGTAATGTAATTTGCAGTTTTGTTTTGGTTTTAGAAAAATTTAAGCCCATTTAACATTTTAGTAACAATAAAGTAATTTCTATATCATTTCAGCGTATTTTTGGGATATACCCAAGGAGGAATTACTAAGGAGTGATACTCGCAAAGTGTTTGGTCGCCATTATTGCTTTTTTGACAACTATCAGAACAATAATATTTACGAATGTTCAAAAGAACATAAGAAAACTTTTTCTTGCATTTTTGACTTGAATGCACACTACAATATTTTCCTTTGAAGAAACATCGAAATAGCTTTTCAATTTCTTTTCAAATTAAAATATGTTAAACGAAATATTAATTTAAAAGTAAAATATATTTATTCGTAATGTTTTTAAAAGATTAAATGTCTTCGAACGACTCAAAATTTGTACGGATAATTAAAGTCGTTTTTGCCGAATTTCTTTCATTTTGACAACGTCGTATTGTTATTGTTCTAGTTTACGTCATAAAAATCAGTCCTTACTTCGTGTATAACAATTGTATATGAAACTTAGAATATTTGAAATTTTGAAAAAAATTTGTCTAATTTACATGTGTGTACTTACGAAGTATATTGGCTTGTGGGCCATTACAACGCGTCCATACCCTAGGTAAAGTAAGCCAGCTTGTGTGTAGAGTTTAAAAGCACTCGAGAATTTTAGTAAGTACACAAAAGTATCTCCGAGTAGTTTCAAACCCTTCATCAATTGTGTAACTTTTTGCGTTCCCTTTCGGTTTTTTAAGAAAAAGGTTTTTACAATGCAGAAGCCATAGTTTATTTCCTTTTTTTATTGAAGTTTGGACACTTTTATATTTTACGAAGTTTCCTAAATTTATTTTAAAAGAATCACAAAAACACACTCTGTATACTTAAATTTTCAGCACCCAAGTAAAAATATTTTGATATAGTCATATATTATCATATAAAATTTTGTATAATTTTATATTGGAACATATATACCAAGATATAATTATATAAAATTTTACGAAATTATATCCTAAATATATAACTATATCTTGTTATATATTATACAATATATAGTGCAACATGTTACAATATCCAATTATATATAGGCATATATGTAGTTACATATGCCTCATATAATTATGTATAATTGTATCGAATTATATACCATTATATCTAGTTGGATATGATTATATTATATTTCATACATTTGGATGAGGACAAAATCCGGATAAAATTCTATCGAACCATATCTTATTCCATAAAATTAGATCTAATTGTGTCAAATTAGATCTAATATGATCATAATATGATCTAATTTGATACAATTAGATGTTCTCATTTTTCGGATGTAATTATATATAATATCAAAAGTCATATACTTTTTTTTAGTAGGGCAAATAAATTAACTAAAGTATAATATATCTACAAAATTTTTGAGTTTTTTTTTCAGTCTACCAATATTCTAAAGTGCTAAAAGTGCTATTGATTTTAACAAGATCTTTTTTCATTCGATTAACTTTACTATTTTTTTTTTTTTTGTACAAATCAGCTTGCTGATTTTCAGCAAACCTGTTTATCTGAAAGTACCAACTTTTTTACGAGCACGCAAACTAAATAAAAACTGACTAATTGACTAAAAATTTTCTGACATAGCGACATTTTTGGTGACTTTACCGACTTTTTTTTTTAATGTAAAGTATAATTTCTCTATAAATTTTTTGAGTTTTGTTTTCAGTATATTATTAGGGTCATATGCATAATTACTTGTTAAATTTATAAATGGCTTGTAAAAGAAATTTTTCATACAAAATTTATTTTATAAACGTGTTATAAGGCTTTAAAATTTGTATGCATTAGCACATTAATATTCAGCATTTTATTGGGTGTGTTCGGCAGATACATATTAATTGTCAACAGTTACACAACAGTTGTACGACTATCTGCTGAACGATCTGATCTCTAACCGCTCAGACAGGTAGCGCTGTCACATTTTGGTAGCGTAAAAAATGTTTGCTACTTTTGATCAAATAGTGATACATTTGTTGTTGTTCATTTACAATAAAAATTGTTTTGTAAGAATGACAAATATAATTCGAAAAGAAAAATTTTAAAAAATAAAAGGAAACTATAGAAAAAGTGTTTTTAAAAACAAAACAAAGAAAACATCGCTCGGCAGTGTAAGTAATCACAAAGCGTTACAAGTCACCGGTATCAATTTAAGGTTTCTCTGCCGAATGCTACCATTGCTACCTTGGTTGAGCTATAAATCAGGTCGCTGGTTTTGCTGTTACTAGCAATTTTCTACCAGCACCCAGCGTTGCCATAAAAGTTTGTGCTCATATCCCCATTTGACAAGTTGAAATCCCCAAAAATCCCCAAGAAAATTTCGAAATCCCCAAATATTTCCCCAATATTGTTTTTAATGCGAATTTGAAATAAAAACCCATTTTTATTGAAAATTGTTAATATTATTGGCCTTTTTTTTAATCATTGGATTTATTTTTGGATTTATTTTATTTTGTTAAAAGATCCACATTTTGTTATTTAATTTTCAAAATTTAATATTTTTAGCAAAATCTAATACTTGTGCGCTAATATAATGTGAAAGAAAATTGATAAATTTTGTAAAAATGTGAGCACAGGAATGGAATTAAGATAAATTCAAAACGGATTTATAAAATAAATAAATCCGTTTCGGATTTAGCTTAATTTACTTCCAGAAATTGCATTCCCGCAAAATTTTAATTTTTTCTTTCACATTATAGTACACTCACAATATTTTTTCCTTAAAATCAACCGAATATGTACATTAAAACAATTGAAAATAAGTTAAAAAAAGGACTACCCACTTTTCGTTCAAAACAATTGTATTTTGTCGTTTATTTTTAATTGTTAATTTATTAACTGCCAAAGTCGGTAAAAATAATAGATTTCTCGTTTATTTTAAAATTAATCGTATTATAACAACTGATTGTTTTTAACAGAAAATTTAGATTGAATATTTTAACTTCTACCGAAAGTCCGTATTTTGTGTATTTTTTTTATTGAATGACTGATATAAAAAGTTAAAAAATATATTTCTTTGCAATTTAACTACTTATTCCATTGAAACAACTTTACTGATTTACTTTTTAAACAACTGTTGAACTTTTACGGTAAAGTTATTGTGAGTGTAGACTTGAATAAATATATACAATTTTTAAAATTCATTAAGAAAATGTAGATTTCTAAGCAAAATAAAATAAATCCAAAAATAACTCCAGTGATTAAAAAAAAGGCCTAATTATTTTCAATCAATCAATTCAAGAAAGTATTAATATAGTCTTAAACTAATATAAAAACGTTAAAATGAACACATTCAGTCAGATTATGTATGCATTATTTTAGTTGGTTTAGAAAAAACTTATCAAATTTATTTTTACTATGAAAATATATATATCGACCATTCCACGACAAAATCTGACCTTTGGATTTCTGTTTTAATTATATTTTTTACCCTGGAACTCTATGTACCCACTGAAAGACTGCCGTTTTTATTTTTTAGAAATTCTAAAAATCCCGATTTGATTCGCGATTGTCTTTTTTTGAAAAATGAAAAATTACAAAAGGTGTGTAAGTTTCAACATTTATATTTTCTGTAATATTCATTCACGGAATACAATTCTTTTAATGTCAAAATGTAATGAATATTTCTAAAAGTTGGCCACTCTTGATTTGAAAAAAAACGCATATTTGCAACAAATGGGATTTTTACTAAAAAGCCATTTTTTTGCTGCAAGCTTTTTTTCAATAAATCATAAAAAATAGTTAAATCACGTGACACAAAAAAAAAAGATTAAAAGTCCTTCATTGAGAGTGTGGTAAACTTTTCATGCTTTGTACAAAGCACCATGCTTAGAGTGGTCTACAAACCATATTTTGGTTTACTTGACGTCTCCATTAGCCATAAAATTAATGTTAAAACACGATTAAGGGAATATCCAGACTAGTCTGTTTAATAACTGTTCAGTCATTTAAATCGGGAGGTTATAATATGGCTGTCATTTCTTTAAAATTTCTATCATTGCCAACTTTAAAAAGTAGTTTAACAAAATAATGTACATCAGAAAAAAAATATATTTTAAATTAAGATGAAATACACAATATACAAAAAAAAAAAAATTAAAAACAGAAATCCCCAAAAATACTTAAGAACATGGGTAAAATTCCCAAAATTTTGTGAAATCCCCAAATCCCTCCCCACGAAAATCTGACCACAAACCGAAGTTGAAATCCCCAATTTGGGGCGAAATCCTCTTGTCTTACAACACTGCCAGCACCTCGTTGAGTTAATATTTGCTGAATCACCAAAATTTTTTACTCTCTTTAGCGACTTTTTTTAGTGTTATATTCATGTTCCATAAGAGTAGAGATACAACCTTGCGGCTGCGGAGAGAAAAAACAAATTAAATGACTGCGGCTGCGGTGACGGTTGTTTTTATACATACATTCACACTTTCTTCACCTGTATGTGTGCGTACATTTAGTGTATGTGTGGAGAGCACCAGCAATGGGAAGGGATACGTATATACTACTGTTATGTAAAATACTGTTTAGACAAAATACTGGTGAAAAAATTTTTAAAAATCCTGCAAAATACTGGATTTCACAATACTGTTTTGCAAAATTCTGTGAAGTGAAAATGCTGGTTTACAAAATTTATTTTATTAAAAATAACTTCATCAAAAGTATATAATTTTACAAAATTAACAAAAACATTTAACAAAAAATGAATTTCAATGCATTTTATAAACTTAAATTAGTACAAGATATTTTGCAATTCGCTTTAGGTAGCCTGTATGCCTTAATTCACACCTTTCTCTTATAACTCTTTTAATGTTTGTGTACGCTTTTCTTTTCTTTAAATTTATGTAACGTCTTTGAAATGGTATTTACTACTACCACGACCTCATTACCCAACTGCCTGATAAGGTAGTATAATCCTGACTTTCTACGCCCAACAACAGCTTTCAGTCTTCTATGCTAAGCTTCCACACTATTTTGAGTTCTTGTGTAGGATTTCTTACTGTCATCGTAAATCGACCAAAAGGTTCCAGGATACTTTGGGTGATATGAGACCTTGACGTAGTTTTTTTCAAACCACTCGCACAGTTTAAGCAAATCTTCATCTTCATATTAAAATTTTTTTAAAGCGCGCGCTTTTTTGCTTTATTTTTACAAAAATTTTCGCCGCCCAGTAAAACAGGATTTTGCAAAACAGTATTCTGTTATACAGTATTTTGTAAAACAGTATTACGAAAAGCATGATTTTGAAAACAGGATTTTGTTATACACAGGATTTCGACCCGAACCCGCAATGGGAAATTAGGTTTTTGTTTCAGTATAGAAAAATTTGTAATTTTTTATATTTTTTTTTAATTTTCGGCAAATATCTTAAATTAAAATGATAGGCTAAATGAGTTCGAAACTAGTAATAAACATGAAAAACAATGATGAAAATTAAATTAAGTTTTAATTTAGAGAGAATCCGCAGTGCGTTTTTAATTGTCAAAACTCCATATAAAAAAATGAACAAACCGCAAGGTTATATCTCTACATTAAGGCATTGTAGTTTCAAAGTAAATACAACATTAATAAAAATATCACATCTAAACAATTGGACAGATTTCAATAACTTTAACTTGAAAAACCGAGTAAGCAACAGGATATAACTAAGATTTTGACTTATTACAGTTTTGACTCCTGTTGACAATCGAGCCCTGGCTATATAAATGAAAAGCCTAAAAATTATTTTCATATTCTAGATTGTCAACATACACAGTATAGCTAATTCTGTGTTAGAGAACAAGGTGGCAAAAAAAAAAACAAAAACAAACTTTCTGAATGCTCTACTCCTCCTCTTAACTTAATAAACACATTTTTTTAATGATATAATAATTATTATGTACACAAATTCATTGGTTGCGTTTTATTTTGTGGTTTAATGTGCGTGTGTTTCCTGGTTTGTCTACCAAAAACGGAAATAACTTGTAAACAGTAAAAAAGTAACGTAATAATTATAGGCTATGGGAAAATATTATGTACAAATGCTGTCTGCCTATTTGAAATTGTTTAGAATGCCAACCAATATAAATATAAGTTAATACAAAACTAGGTGGGTTGACTAAAAACCAGGGATACCTCACTACAATTTAATCAACCCACAGAGCAAAATAATGGTAGGATAAACTAATTTAACCTGTAAAAGGATACCTTATTTATCACAAAAGCCAAATAATGTCTTTCTGACAACACTAAAGTAAAATATGTAAAAAATTTCCTATTGCAATACATATTTGCCAATAAACTTTGATATACTGGATCCACTTTGGGCCAAAGTTACAAGAATAAAATAGAATAGGTATTATTTATACACTGAGAACTAATCCGGTCTTAAAATTTTTCGAACACGTAATTTTGAGTCAAAATGTCGAAAAGTTGCTATTTCGACTAACTTCATGAATCTATTTTCGAAGCGGGGTCCGCGGCATTAAAATGCATTTTTTATGTTCGATGAATGTGTTTTTTTTTTCCTGAGATAGAGATTATTTGACTATTTAAAACATCCCAGCACACTTTTGACAACTTCACGGACGGTCACTGCCTGGAACATACATATATTTTATATATTTGTTTTTTAGTTTTGTTTTAGTAAACCATAAAGTTTTCTTAAGGGTTAATTCAAAGCAATACCCTATAAACAATTTCACTGGAATTCAAGTTGAAAACAAGTTCAATTCCAGCCCTGTTTTCCAGTTTCAAGGCTTGAATACAACTTTAATTACATTTTATTTCAATAGCATACTCCAGCAAAAGGGAAACAAAAATTCAAGTTTCAAATATTTTTGTTAAATACCCAGCAAAACCTTGGTAATGACTGGTCATTACTACATGCATTACTTAGATCTCATATCTCATTACCCGTGGAATTACTTTTAAACTGAATGTAATGAGTTACCGATAATTATACCCCACACATTACTATTTCACAATAGCTGAAGCAAATAATATATGTTCTAAATCATGAAAAACCATAACCATGGCGTAGCCTAGTGGTTATCGTTTTTGCCTGTCAGACATGAGGATCGCTGCTCAACTCGTGTTAGCTTCCATTGTTGTTTTTTTTTTTGTAATTTATATTAAACATCTATTTATAGAAATGTTGATGTTCATTAAGCAGTATTTAATAACAACAAGTTTTGAGAAAAATAGACATGTATAACAGTTGCCACAATAAATGTGTACATAAATTAAAGCAATAAAAATCATAGTGATGTTGTGGTCTAATGGTTAGAGTGTTTGCCTGACAATCGTGGGGTACGCTGATCAATACGTGTCAGCTCCTATTGGTTTTTAAATTTTTATATTTTTTTAAATCTATATTCAACATCTATTTATAGAACAGCTGATAAACTACTTACAGGTAACATCAGTGTAATGACTTTCCTCCAATGACATCACCATGTTAAAATAAGTAGTTTAGTAATTAAAAGGTAACTAGTGAACAATTAAGATTTCAATACCTAAAACTCATTACATGGTAATGAAAGGTTTTGCTGGGTATACAAATGCTAGAATTTGAAATGTACTTTACTTCAAGCAAAATTTAAAGCACTTGAATTTTTAAAACCTATGTGCTTATTGGGTACATTTTTGATTATATGTAACATATATGTATTAGTGCTGTGTTTGGTAATGTTTTGGTAAATTATATTTATTAATTCAACAAGGTAACTCTATTTTGTATCCATCAGTTTGTACTTAAATATTCTTAATTAACTTCATGTTAACAGGGCAAACCAAATGGTTATGTATGACATGGTAACAATGCACATTGGGGCAAGTCTATATTTACACTTACAATATATTTTCCATAACCGATTGAGGTTTATTTAAAAAGTAATAGGTAAAGTTTGTTTTCAATTGAACACTAAATTAAAATACATTGAAATATATTAAGGGTTTTCACAAGGGGTGTGCTATTCGTTGTATCGTTGTATCGTCCTAACAAAAAACAGAGTCGTTAAAAATTAAATTGAAACGAGTAAAAAGGTTAAAGTCGGGCATGCCGACTATACAATACCCTACACCAGTCTGGTGTATTGTTTGGATCCGAAATTCGAATGGGTTAAAATGGGGCTCGTGTCAAAATTTTCTATAATGTGAGTCAGCGCACCAAATTTCATTAAAATATCTTAATATTTGCGACCTGCAGTTTGTAACCAAGCCAATTTTGGGGGGACCCTTATATGGGCACTAGTTCTAAACATGGACCGATGTGCACCAAAATCAATAGGCTTCGTCCTTGGGCCAACATAGGTCTATGTACCAAATTTCATCAAAATATCTTAATATTTGCGACCTGCAGCGTATAAACAATATAATTTTGGTGGGATCCTTATATGGGCACTAGGTCTAAACATGGACCGATATTCACCAAAATCAATAAGCTGCGTTATTGGGCCAATATAGGTCTGTGTACCAAATTTCGTCAAAATATCTTAATATTTACGACCTGCAGCGTATAAACAATATAATTTTGGTAGGACCCTTATATGGGCACTAGGTCTAAACATGGACCGATGTTCACCAAAATCAAACTTGTTCGTCCTTGGGCCAATATAGGTCGGTGTACCAAATTTCATCAAAATATCTTAATATTTGCGACCTGTAGAGTGCGCACAAGATTGCATGGACAGACAGACGGACGGACGGACGGACAGACGGACATCGTTAAATCGAAATAAAAAAAAATTCTGAACCGATCGGTATACTATAAGGTGGGTCTACGACCAATATTTTTTGGTGTTACAAACATCAGCACAAACTTATAATACCCTGACCACATAGTGGTGTAGGGTATAAAAATACTACGTTTGAGAATAGCACGATATAACATTTTTACGTATGTTTAGTCTCCTATGTTTGAGTGTGCTAACAGATAGAAAACTGAATAGAAAATCGTTGTTAAACACAAATAAAAATTTTAACAACTCTGTTTTTTGTTAGGACGATACAACGATACAACAGATTGCACACCTCTTATGAACAACCTAATTGTTTAACTTTTTTTGTCAACCAATGAAAAACAAACCACAAAAAATATGTATCGTCTGTAGGAGTTGTTATTTTCAGTCAAATATTCTATTTTTAGATTTCTATTTTTAGAAAAAATAACACTATGCGACAGTCAAAATCGGGATGGGATGAAACCAACGGGAAATGTTATATCGGTCAAAAACAAGTTATACGTGTCCCGGCGTTTCGCTGGGTCACCCCTAGGAATCGAGATATATCTTTTTTTTGACATAACTCGAGAACCACTAGTCCGATTTTGCTCAAACAGTTTTAAAAATATTAAAAATTACAATTCCTTTAATCTGTTCGTATAACGTTTTTCTATATAGCCAACAGTTTTGCCGGTAAAAATAAATGTTTGTTACCGCTACCATAAAAATCAATAACCTTTTGTTTATTACTTTTTTTTTAATATTTTAGGCAAAAAATATTTTTTTCTTCATACATTTATTTTTACCGGCAAAACTGTTGAGTAGGTATATAGAAAAACCTACAACAGAACAGATTAAAGGAATTGTAATTTTTAATTTTTTTAAAATTGTTTGAGCAAAATCGGACTAGTGGTTCTCGAGTTATGTCAAAAAAAAAGACCACCAAAGGTCAAATCGATATATCTCGATTCCTAGGGGTGACCCAGCGAAGCGCCGGGACACGTATAACTTCTTTTTTACCGATATAACTTTCCCCGGTAGTTTGAACCCTTCCCGATCACTGACCCCTACCATTTGTCTCACAGTGTAATTTAAATAATTTCGTTGTTTTCTGTTTTAAAACAAAAAATTCAAAAATTTTCGGTTTTCTTTTTTGTTAAAATAGTTTGTTTATATACAAAATTATTTCCATTCAAATTAAAATAAATTCTTTACTCATACATAGCCAATAAAAATATGATGGTGTATGTTGGTGTGTAGTGTTTTGAAATTTCAAACAAAAAAAAAACTTTCAAATATGAAAAAAACCAAACACAAAATCGTCTTTTTTTACGTTTTGTCAGTTAAAAATTGGTGATTGTTTTAACAGACTGTGCAATTATTTTTATTTCTTTTATGGATTGTTTAAACAATAGCGGTTTTTTCTAAACATTTGGATTTAATAAATCCAAAAAGTATTTCTAAAAGTGCTCAAAAGATGGCGTTAGATTCTCCCTATTTTAAAAAGAATTTTCTGTCCGACACTTCTTTCACACTAATTTTTAATACCGAATTCGATGATGAAGGATTTTACTTTAACTTTTAATTTTTAATTATGTTTTATATAAAACAGCGATAAACAGTCTGCCATTTCAGTTTTATCACTTCAATTTATATTTTTACACAATTGAAAAATTCCATTGCAATATTTAATGTTCACTAATTGGATTAAATTAAATTACTTTCTGTAGAGTGAAAAATTGCCATTTCTATTTCAGCTATGTCTCCATGTGCAAGAAGATTAAAAATATGTATTTGGTGAGGTGTAGTTTTTTTTCTAAACATATTTCATAAAAAAAAATTTAATAAAAACCTTTTATTTCTTAGTTTTTCAATTTTTTTGTTTCTCTTTTAATTTTTATTCGTATTTTTTTCTGACGTTAAATTAATAGGCTGTTTCATATATTTGTGCTTTGATTATGGATTTATTAAATCCAGTTTTTTTTTGGATTTAATAAATCCACTATTTGTATGAAAAATTCTAAATCCAGGTGATTAAAAAACACGCTAAATATTTGAAAATAAATAGCAAAACGGTTTGAATATAATGAAAAATCAGTAGTCCCTTTTTTAACTGTATTTTCAATTAATTTAATATGTATTTTAGGTTGTTTTTAACGATAAAATATTGTGAGTGTATTTATTTAATAGGTAGTGTATGCTCTTCTTAGTATCCATAATTAATATATTGTGTACATGTCAGACATGGGGGTTGTAAATTACATTTTGTAAGTAACTACACATTCAATTACAGAACTACATATAATTTTAATTGAAAATTTAAAATTTTAACAAAATTTGGTCCAGAGCATCGTCCAAAATGTATGATATTTGCAAAATCCCGAACTATATCGACTTAGCGATGATTTACTTGTCAAAAGAAAAGTTTTGGTATCCATTTTGCCCTATTTAGAACATATTTTTTCATCCACATTGAATTTCTGATAAAACGCGAAAAATCGCGAATTTCAAAAAATCTGAAACGCGTGTTCACTAAAATCGACTATAGATTATGATATGTAAGTTTGACATTTTAATCACAAACATCTCCGTACAAAAAAAATCAAAAATTTGTTTTTTTTTAGAGAATATCCTTGAAAGAAGGGCATGTCTGGATATGCTTGAACATGTTATATATACCGCTGAACGCGCCTCAAAAACACCCATATTGAGTATGTTGTCTTCAGCTAAAATGCAAAATTCTTACAAAAACTAAAAAAAAATACCTTTTTTAAAAATGGTCCAGCTCGAGAGATCTCATTGCTAGACCCGAAATATTTTGGAAATCATCATAAATCAAACCAAGGTTTATTTTGAGTGGGCACTTTTTTTACTTTTTTTCGTGAGTCGGTCTAATGTATATTATACGTAATAGATACGTGGGTTACTATTTATATTTTGAGCCTAACAATGAATGAAGTAAAATTTGTTATTGAAAATGTCTTTATTGGTTTTTAAAATACCCAGTCAGAAAAATACAAACGGGAAAGCGGTGGCAAAGCACTTTAACAGGTGGTACAAGTATTGGCAAAAAGTGCTTTCCCATTCCCAAAATGATAACATCATTAGACAAAAGGACCGGCTGTTCAAAAAGCGCCGGAAAAGCACTGGAGGAACAAAATTTTTAAACGTTGGCAAAACGCTGGCAAAACTAATAAATAGGTGGCCTGGAAATATATTTTCCAAAATAAAATTAAAAAAAAGTTCATATGTATTTTTTTGACCCTGCCGTGATTTGAACCCAAGCCGTCAGATTGGCAGACGATTGCTCTACCCACTGAGCTAACGAGACATATAATATTTAATGGCTAAACACATAAATGAGTGATAATAGCTGGACAACTACTGGCTGTGCCAAAATGCTAGTACTGGCAAACAATTTTTAGTAACTAGTATGCCAGTGTTTGGAGGGCAAAAAAAAAGTTGGTCTTGAAGGAGCTTTCCCACAAACAAAAAAATTGATTTTATAAAACAAAAAAAAATTTTAAATTAAAAAAAATCCCAAAAAATTTTTTTACTTGCAACCGGATTTGAACTCGGAACCTTCCGACTACAAACATTTTTTAACGAAGCGTCAGCATTTTTATAAAATCATTGGTTTTCCAGTGAATTGATTTTTGTACGCCTGGTAGCATTGGCTAGGTAGCACTGGATAACCACTGGTTACAAACCTTGGCATATCACTCTAAGCCAATTCTTTGCCAGTGGTTTTTTTTTATAAACCACCGAAATTTTTGTAAAAAAAATACTGGTAAAACGCTTTTTGCAAACGCTGGCAAAGCGTCCCAAATGAGTGTTCTGCCAGTCATTTATTTTTAATACCATGGTTACCCAGTGGTATGCCAGTGCTTGATTTTTTGTACCACTGGCGATTTCTGACTGGGTATTCTCCTTTATAATCTATAAACTTTTGCATGCATTCGAAATACTTGTCGTAGCATTTTTCCATTCCACGTGAGAGACCTCCAAAACATGGTTTTCAAATGCATATACGGCTTTATCTGCTGACGAAAATCGTTGTTCACGTAGTTTATCTTTGATGTTCGGAAACAAGAAAAAGTCACTGAGTGCCAAGTTAGCTGTACGGTGGATGACCCATTTATTCGATCTTTTAAGTGCTTAAAAAGTCACTTATTTGAGCCAACGTCTGAGAGCTCGTGTTGTCATGGTGAAGAATCATCCGTTTATGGGGTTGGTTTTTCTCATTTCTCCGAACACTTCTGGTAAACAAATGGTGATGTACCATTCAGAATTAACTGCTCTAAGTTGATCGAACGGCACTGCTACCACATGGCAAGTTTTCTAAAAAAAAAATAGACCGCCATTACGAGGAATTTGGCGAAAACAAATCTTGTTTATGGCTAAATTTTGACGCAATATTTTATTTATACTGGTACTCACAGAGAAAACATTAGTTGGCAATCAGATATAATTACCATTACTCATCTACCAAATCGAAATTTTGATTGGCCTTATAAAATATCAATAGAAGATATTTAAAGTTGTTGTTGTCTAAAGATATTACAAAATCTCAACTGAAAGAAATTCTTTGCCCAAGAAAAATTGGGCATCTCAACAACTTAAGTATTAAATAAATTTTATACATTATTTCGATAGGCACAATCAACAAACATTAAAGTTTTTCCTGATTTATTAGTCTTAAAAACTATTAATTGGCGGTTGTAAGTGAAAATCATTGTATATTTTA
Organism: Leucophora obtusa; assembly: GCA_949987735.1. Classification (NCBI taxonomy): domain Eukaryota; kingdom Metazoa; phylum Arthropoda; class Insecta; order Diptera; family Anthomyiidae; genus Leucophora; species Leucophora obtusa. Next base: position 94,962,527 of record OX465295.1, read on the forward strand.
TTTGGCATATCTACACTAGATTAATGGTAGGCGCGATAGATTATTTTATTATGTGTAATATAGTTTCGGTTGTTGTTATCAACGTACAATTATAAATATGAGGTTGGTAATTAGAACCATTATACAGTTGCACATACTAGTTTAAAAAATTTTGAAAATAAATTTGTCAATAATAAAAACTAAAAAAATTAAAATAATTAAATGTAATGTAAAAATAAAACGATATAAAAAATACGCGTACGTCAGATAAATAAATATATTTTTTGGATTCCAAAGGAATATCGAATCAGGAATACTTTAAGATAGTGAAAAATCTTTGAATATGAAAGAGCGGCCATGTATTTATGAAACACTAGAAATTCCACGGAAAAGAATTGGAACACAATGTATTTTCTACTGTAAGAAAGATTGGATAAATTATACATATGTAAGTGACTTTGTATTTCTGTAAAGTTCCAAATTTATAAATTTTTTCATTCAGTTTCAATAAATTTAATAAAAAAAAACGTTTGTACATATATTTCTTTATTGCAAAAGCTTTAGAAAATTTGGATATTCAGTTGTAGCTACCACATTATTTTTCGAGAAGGCGGTATGCACAACTGAATATATTTAATTTTATAATCGAATAGTACATAATACGGATAGAATCTACAATAAAAGTGGATGATAGTTGTCGTAACCGCATCAATTCGATTGGCAACAAATTCGGTTATAATAACGAATCTGTTTTCTGGGTGTAGGGCTTATGCCCAAGGTAGCCTCATTCTCTGTGTATGCCACATGACGATCTTGCGTTATCAGTTTTTGCACAGCATCAATGTTTTCGGTCACAACAACTGATTTTGGACGATCTTCTCGAAAGTTTTTCTGGAGGGAAGGATGTCCGCGATTAAATTTGTTATACCCTTGTTTCACAATTGCAAAGAATGGAGCTTCATCAAAGTAAAATTTAATAGTTTGTCTGTGCACTCTGTTCTAGATAATCCACATCGAAAATCGTAATAAATCATTGCCCGAATATTTTCAATTGTTAATTCCCTTTTTTTCCTGACACACTTTCACTTTTTTGTAAACAAAAGGAACAAAAGGAAAAGAGGAACAGAACTTGTTGCTTTTGGGACAAACTCAAACAAAAATCACCGATTATAGAACATAAATTGGAATAGGTTGCATGCAAGTATAAGTTGTTCTACAACCAGTTCTTTGCATCCGACAATTTTGCTGGGAATGCTTAAATGATAAATAGTTCTAAGCAAGGTTATGATCAACAATGTTAAACTAACCGGGTGTTGAAGTGGCCAAAGCTAACAAGATAAATAGTGGATAATTTTTAAGAAAATGTAGTGAAATAAAATTGTTCAAATTATCTGAGTTTCTCGAGTAATTTTAGAACCTTACGCGAATAATGGAATAAGTTAAAAATCTCAAAATCGAGTTATCCGGTTACTCGAACAAAGCTAAACGCAAGTAATTTGATTGCAATATCACCCAGTCAGAAAAATACAATCGGCAGAACTTTGGCAATGGGTTCGGGACGGTGGTATAATACGTTGGCAAAACAGTTGAATTCCAACCTTAACTGTGGTCGTGCAGCGTCGAAACGATAACACAATTAAACGGATATACGACTCTATTTTTCGACGTTGGCAAAGCGTTGATAGTGCAAAAATGCAGTACTTTTAAAGCAAATCACACATTTTTAGATGGAACAATTGAAATAACTTTTGAACACAACATTATTTTGCATTTTATTTGTGCAATGAATGCAGACCTTTTTTATGATTCTTGCCTGATAAATTCGATAATCGAATTAAAAACTTACGAAGAATGTATACTAATGTTAACAGTTCGATTCTCGTAATTTATATAATTAGTAAAATATGATTTATACAATAACAATTTGATTGCAACAACTATGGCAATATAGAACATAGTCTTAAAAACAAGATCACATTGCAATCATGTCTTCTCTATACGTGTTTCTTAAAATTTTCCATTTTGTTTTCCCATATTTACAATCCAGAAATTGTGCCTTTTACATTAATACCAATACCTTACATTTAGAGTCAGCAATTGAATTGATGCCAAAATTATAATGTTCTGCCCCATTGTGTAATGTAAAAATAAATCAACATTTCTTTTATTATTCGTATTATGAAAACTAAAAGATAATTTTAGATAATTTCAAATACTCATATTTTTATTATTATATTTTGTAGACATAATTTATACTACATATCTACAATTTACTATTATCTTTTGAAATGTGTTTTTTTCTTTTATTTTATTTTCTGTGCTTTTATATTCATACTCGTGTTAAAACCTGGTCAATTGCTCTTGTGTCTTTTGCAATTTTTCTTATTTAAAATGCTGTAGACATAAAATGAGTTTTAGATTTAATTTTAGATAATATTTATGAGAATTTAACCAAGTGTATGGATTTCAATGGGATCGTGACTGTTTTACAAGAAAAAAAAATCATTTTTTAAACGGAAAACAAAACAAAAAATTCTATAAAAATGTAACTAGTATAATATTAAAAACCACTATTGATATTAAGGGTGGTATGGGACAACTTCGTTGTGTGTTTACCCTACGGGGAGTTCATGCCACAGCGCCGATCCCATTATATGAAAGGACTTTTAAATGGTGGTGTCATAGTAATAGCAATTGACCACTTGTGGAATATCACAGGATTATTCCAGCACTTATCACAAAACTTACTTTAAAAAAATATCTCTGATATGTTCAACAATATGTCACAGACTACATAAGACTACCCAGGTAGAAATTGCCGACGTTACAACAAAAGTTGTACTGGGAGAGCACTGTTTTTTACGAAATGCCGGTACTACTTAAAACGTGCTTGGCCAGTACTGTTTTCTGAAAATTAACGAGCTTTTTTTAATTTATTAAAATTAACAATTTTATAAATCTTACGTATTTTTACATCTATTACACAATTATTTATGTAAGAGAGACATCGCCATTCTTTTCTTGTGAAGTTTCGAAAGAATACATTAAAAATCAGTGATGTACACTAAGAGGACAGTAAAGTTCTAGCAAACTACTAAATTTGTTATTAAATGTACTGGGATAATACCAAAAAAATAAAATCCCAAGCCTGCGCCAACGTTGGGAAATTACTACGGCCAAGCGTTTATTGGTTTTATCATTTCGACAACATGCCAGTACAGTTTACGTTAAAAATCCGACGCATTGCCAGTACATGTACTACCGCCTCCAATACCGGGCCAACATTGTGCCGTTTGTATTTTTCTACCTGGGTAATCACAATTTCGTCGAACTACGATTTACATTTTACTATATAGTCAGTAACAAATTCGAATCACAGCCTGTTGAAAATATAACGGAAATTATTTTTACTCTAAATTCCTCCATATTGAAGAAAAAATAAATAATTTCGCCTAAAAACTGTTTGTGTCCCGTAAACGTTTTAGCACAACAAAATTAGCACAACAATTATTTTCGAGATAAAAATATTTTGTATGAAAATTACTACTAAATGTCTTTTTACTTTCCATTAAAAACAATTTTTTTTGAATCAATGGAAATCATTAAAGAAAACCCATGACCTTCGAAGTTGTTCTGCAAAGTATTGTAATGTAAGAATTAAAATAACTTGAAAGATGAAAAAAATTCTTTAAATATAAACGTCCATTCTCTGAGTCCCATACCTCAGCGAATGAGGTACATTTTTTTCCGACACTCCAAAGCTGTTCTAAGTTACTGTGAATTTGTATCGGCGAACTTTTGCTAACACAACTTAATTCGGCATAGTTGTCTTGTCAAAAATATTTCTCATTAGAGTGTTTTGGCCAGGGGTCGAATTACGGCATTCGTGATCGAAATTTTTCGTTCGGAATTTGTTTTTTATTTCAGAAAATTATGAAATTTAAAGAATTTTTTTACACCAGAGATATTGTAGTTGGGCACTAGATTGGACATAAAAGTAAAACATGGTGTTATCATTGCCAGATTTTACATATTTACTCATGTAAAAAAGGGTTTTGGAACAATTTAACTCGTTCACATATGCCGTAATTCAGGCCAGTGATGGTATTTGAGAATTTTCGTTTGGTGCCTCAATGATGCCAAAAAAGTGCCAAAAATGCTTTAAAAGTGCCAAAAAAAAAAAATTAAGCAACATTTAATGTTTCAAAAAAAATATGTTTAGCTTTTATTTCAAATATTTATACATTTAGTTACTTTAACCCTTAAATGCATTCTGTAGCCATTTGGCAACATACCAGTTTCTTAATAAAAAACGCCACTTGATGCATAAAACTCAATTTTTGGGAATTGGGCCAATTTCTGCACAAAGTGATCTTATAAACTATAACTCAGATTTTTTAAATAGTTATAGGAAAAATCTTGGTTTTGCTTCGTATGTTTGTGAAAAATCTAAAACACGCGTTTTGTTTTACAAAAAGTGCAATATTCAAAAATGTTTGTTTAAATATTTAAAGTGGTATTCTCGCAATAAAATTAATTTTGGCAACAATAAATGTATAATTAATATTTCATATATTTTTTTTTGTTTCTTTTTTTTCACACACGTTAAAATAATTACAATTTAGCTATTTGGCAATTTTTTTGATATTTTTATTGAAATGTACACGCCTTTAGAAATCATATATAAAAAAATGGTTAAAATTGAAGAGATCATGCATTTAAGGGTTAAGTAAAAAGAAAAAAAAAAAAAAGGCGGGCAACTTATCTAAAAATTAACCCGAGTTTAACATTACCTACCACAAATATTTTCATATAAAAATGCCATTCTTAACTATAGTAAAGCACTAAACTTACGTTATTTTAAGATAAGTTAGCAGGTCCAAGACTTTCAAAAAATTTTACAATTAAATTTCACAATACAATAGAATCAATTAAAGTTTTTCTAATTTTATCCCCGTTGCTTTTATTTTTAAATATCAAAATAATGATTAAATTGTCCCCGAAGAACTGGAAGGTGGTCCAAAAGATTGTAGATATTTTTAGTGTAGCATTTGTTTTTTAATTTTGCTACCCCTTCTTAATAGGCGTGGCTTTTAATGAAAAACCAGCGATATCGACCTTTTATCAAATTATATAGAAATTTTCGTAAAAAGTGCCAAAATGCTATGGAGAGTGCCAAGGTGCCATTGAACATTCAATAGTGCCACAAAAGGCACTTTTGTGACACTTTTACCAACAGTGATTCAGGCCCTGAATTACTCTTCTCCCATGCTTCAGCTTCCCTGTTCACAAAGAGTTTGGAATGTAAAAAAAAAATCATCTCTTAAAAAATATCTTCAAATTTTTTTTTTTTTAAAGTTCACATCAATTTTTTCTTACATTTGTACACACAGCATGCTTGAAACTACGATGTTGACTCAATTTTTTTTATTAACAACCTTGTAATCCAACAAATCATCGCAATTTGAAAGATAATTGGATGAAATTTTCTATATAAATTTGTATTTCCAAGGACAAAAACTATTGAAAAGGGTTAAAATCGGCCCACATTTTGATCCAGTAGTCACGAAAATGTCTATTTTGAGCTTAAATGAATTGAAATTAAATAATATCAACAACCCAAAGCGATTTTATGCGATTTCTTGCTCGGAATTTAGATAATTTTATCCAGTAACCATATAGTACTCATTCCGGGGAAAAAACCTAAGCCAACTTTGGCTCAGTTTCTCCCATTTATTTACACAGCATTTTGAAGGCCGGAGAGTTTTTCTTTTTCGGCGACCATTTCCAGATAGATATAATCCAAGATTTAAGGAAATTTTGTAGGATATACAGTTTGTACAGATCCGATCAGTACCTGCTAGCTAAATTTTACTATGTAATTTGACAATTTTGCTAATTTTTCATTAAAGCAAAAGACAAAATAAAAAACAGACTTTACGCTAAATTTGTGCACAATATTCTAGACTACATATTCGCCTTTCGGGGCGAATTTAACCACTATTTTGATCTTTAAAAATAAGGGCAACGAGAATAAAATTTAAAAACTCTGAATCGTTCCTATTAAATTTGCCACCACTGTACCTTAAATAAGAAATTTTGTTTAAAAATGACTTACTTACGCTCACAAAAGTTCGTCGGTAAAATCTACTGAAAATGAAAACAAAGGTATGTGCAGTTAAAAATGCGACAAAGGTAAAACAACTAAAACTTTTGTTATTTTTAACTGTTGAAAAATAACTAACAAATGCTTTAAAAATAACTACCAATGTCGTAAAATTAACTGATAAATTTTTACTACAAAAATTTCAAAACAACTGAAAAAATTGCTAAAAATTACTGTTTTTTACAGTCAATTCTTTTTGTTTATAAAAGTATATTTTAATACAAAAAAAATAATTTTTACAATTACAAAAATATGTGTTATTAGTTTAGCCTATTTAAAATTCGAAGTAAAAATTCCAAACCGTTCTCAAGTTATTATGATTTTATGCATTGGAGATACAATACAAATTTCTGATTTTTATTTGCAAACTGGAAATATATCAATTATAACAAATACAAACTAAACGAGAATCTTTAAAATTAAAAAAAAAAAAAAAATCAACGAAATTTATAATTTTTAAATAACTACCAAAAATAACTGTTTACTGTAAAATTACTGTTTTGGTAGTTGTTTATTATGATATTAAAAACAACTGCTTTAAACAACTGTTATGAAATTACAGCACTTTTCGTTAGTCGTAAAAGTTGATTTGCATTTTTCTATAGAAAAGAAACTGTAATTTCTTTTAAAAACAATAACTACTAATTACTACACAAACAACTGTCATGTAGTAACTGTCAAACTTTTCTAAGTATATGAAATATTTAATAAATAAATCCATATTTGTTCTAATTATAAAATTGATCCTTAATGTTTACAAATTAAGTTCCTCGCTAATATAAATATTAGAGTTCGTCAGAAATAACTAAAATTTCTTTGATTTTGTGATATCATAATTTTTTTTTAGTTTTTGCATCAAGACAAAAAATGGGGTTTTATTAATTTTTTTATTTCAACTCCTTCCACTGGCGCAAGGCCGCCAAAAACGCTGATTTGGAGACCCATTTTCTGCAGAGCAAAAACGGCTGCATTTCTGGGTAATCTGACTTTACCATTCGATTCCACAGCAAAAATGAATATAAAAAACATTTTTTTTGCCTTTTCTGAATACAGCAGATAGTCATTAGAGTGGTCCAAAAATCCAATTTTTTTCCAAAATTTCAAAAAAGTTACTTTTTTATTACACACAATGAAAATGTATTCCCTGCTGAGAACATTTGTACAAAAATTGTTGATATACCGCGACCCGTTAAAAAGTTATTTAGTAATCAAATATGTTTAATAAAAAAAATCTTTGTAATAAACATTACAAAAAATTAGAAATTATTTTGTCTTTACTCAAAAATAAGTTTATAATACGGCAGCGACTACTGAAAGCTGCATTTTAATTAGCTCAAATACTTCTTCATTGAATTAAAAAAAAATCCAAATTTGATTAGCTAATAACTTTTTAATGGTTCGCGATATGTACAAAATTTTTGTACCCATGTACTCACCCGGAAATACATTTTCAATGTGTATAATAAGAAAGTGACTTTTTAGAATTTTTTGAAAAAAGTGGATTTTCGAATCACTTTAATGGCTATCTGGTGTATTTTGAAAATTCAAAAAAAAAATTTTTTATATTCAATTTTTGTTGTAGAATCGAATGCTAAAGTCAGATTTCCTATAAATGCAGCTGTTTTTGCTCTGGAGGAAAAGGGTATTAAAATCAGCTTTTTTGGCCGACTTGCAGCAGTGCAGGGAGTTAAAATAAACAAGAAAAAAAACGCCATTCTTTTTTCTATGCAAAGACTTAAAAAAGATGATATCCGAGAATCAAATTTTTAAGACGAACTCTAATAAATATAATATATATCGCACTTGATCAACAAGAGGGTATTAACTCAAAATTTTTAAAATTTCACTTTTTGAAAGAAATCAACTAACAACATCAATATCTATCGACTGTAAAAATTCATCGTATTCCGATTACTCTTTCATCTCGAAAACCACATTTGAGTCCATTTTCGTGATAGTGTAGTGGCTACCTTTATATCAACATAAAGTTTCAAAAAGATGGTATTAACTCAAAAAATAGATTTTTTTTTTGCAATAATTGCAAAAATTTTAAAGAAAAACAATGTAAATATATTTTCAAATGGAGTTTGCCTACTAGATATGATGTATTCGGATTTTCAAATTCTATTGAAATGTAACCACAAACAGTTGTTCACCTCTACTGAAAATTTTAAAATTTTGAGTTAACACCGCCTTATTGATCAAGTGCGATATAATGAATATAAAAAGAGGAAGCGCAAATAATTGTTCTTTTAAATACAATGAAAAAGTATTTGGATTCCGCCGTATACGCGTTCTGCACTGCACAGATGAGTACAAATAAAAGATCTTTTTTTTAAATTGCCAACTGTCTAGTGAAAATTTATATCAAGATTTGTAATCTTTGAATGTATGTTACATTTGTTTTGTATTGTTTCGTCCGTATTCATATGTACCTTTATTCACAAACTTATATAGTTTGCTAACTCACATATAAACTATTAACAAGTACTCGTATTCACTTACAAACCCTTCTTTTTGCCTTTACCTTTTTCCATGTAGTGAAGCACACACACATACATATGTCATATATAAAAGTACCCCAGCAAACATGGTAATAAGAAAAAGATTTAACATCATTTATTATGACAATAAAAATAAGATATTATCGCAATAACTTCTTACCCAGGTGTCTTCCAAATGTTTGAAGGAATATGTGTACCTATATTGAACCAAAAACACGAGTTAAATCAACTAAAATTCATATTAAATTAATGAATGGGTGATCACTATACAGCTAACAAAACCTGTCGGTCAATTTAACGCATTGTTTCATTTTTTGAGCTGGTGTTATTTTGATAAAATATCGTCAAATGTATTAAAAAAAATTTGTTATGTGAACAATTATATTTAATCAAATTGAATAATTATATTGTTGAATTTTTTCCATTCAACAATACAATTTATTTAATTAATTCATATTTTATTTATTCATTATTAACTTTTAATTATTTTTTATATTTTAACAATTTCAAAATTATTCCAGTGTAATTAGTTTAATAAAATATAAAAAAATTAACATGGTTATTCATAAAAATTTTTTTATCTTATTAGAGGATAATTGAACGATTTTTGTTGTTGTTTTGCATGTTAAATTGTTTTATTGAACTTTAATAAAATTCAAAACATTTTTGTGAATACAAGCCTAAGAATACAAAATTGAAATTATATTATAGTACATACTCAAAACTGTTTATTTAAAACAAATCAAACAAATCATGTACAAAAACATACAAACTTATTTATTTAATTTAAAATTCAAATACATTCTATATATTTACTACACATGAGTAATGATTAACTCGCTATAAAATATTAAAAAGACAGGATATAAAAATTAATGACAGAAATTAAAATTTACAATTTAATTGAAAACGTATAAAATTATACAAATTTATTTAAATTCAAATTAATAAATATTCACTTAGCAATTTACTACAAGTCCCTTAAAATAATAATTAACAATACTTAAAACAAAAACACTTAGTATTAACTTAGTGGGTTATTTTGTTGGTTTGTGTGTAAATTGTTATTGTTACAAAAACAATTTGTATGGAAAAAAACGCAACGCAAGGCGTTGCGTATTACAAAATAACGCCATTAATATTTCCGATTATTACAAATGCTAGCACGAGGAATGACGTGAGAAAACTAACCATACTAACTTTTTTCTAGAGATTTAATATTTTTTTTTTTTTCAAATTGATGCCTTTTCAACAAAATGTTTTACAGTTAAACAATTAAAATGGACAAAAATTTATCAAATCAACACTTGCTGCGTAGAGTATTTTTGATGACAATAAGGCGTATTTAAAAAAGCATAGTTGATTGCCAAAAAATACGCATCAATTTGAATAAAAAAGATATTGTTTTAACAATTCGTTTCATCAAAGAGCAACAAAACTTTTATGTTGATTTCACTTACGACTTTTGTTTCAGTGTACGTATGTGAAGAAGTATAATATTTGGAAGAAATATCGCCAAGAAGACATTACTGCATTATCTTCTTTTTATCGTCATCAAAAATTTATCAACTCAGTAATTTGAACATGTCTTCTTTTAGTCAGTCGGAAGATATTTCGGTGATATTGGACAAAATGTAAGAAAAAAATTTTAATAGTTTGAAAATTTTATATCATTTCAAAAACAAATTTGAAACAAAACTGAATATGAGATTAAAGGCAGCCACAGAAGTCTCAAAAAATAATTAAATTATTTATTTTAAGCTTAAGATAAGTTAAGGTAAGGTAAGTTAAATTTTACGGCATCTATATAAAAATTAAATAGAAACTATTTTGATTCTTTTTAGAAAATATATGCCAAAAGATAGTGCAGCGAAATACAAAACCCACTGAAAGCTGAAATGATAATGAAGTGACAAATGCAAATAATTCAGTATCCAGTGTAAGTGTGATTCTCATGTCGCTATTAAGTTTTTAATATCATCATATCATATCTTTATCTATTTTAGCAATATTGAATATTTATCATCCAGAAAATTTGTTTTTAATGCTTGGAACACGTTTTCCTCCAAATGGAATATTTTCCGCAGTACGAAGGCGATTAAAGCAGCAATAAAATTTTTCTTTCAGACAATACGATTGGGGAATCATCTACGCATTATCATGTTTGCTGGGTATGTGTGAGTAATCTCTTTTTGTATGTGTGAGATTTTGCATATGTCAAAGACTTTATCACTGATGACCTGCGATTTTGAGATTCATGTCTGTATGTTTACTTGTTTAAATCGCATACATATAAACAGAGTTCGTAGTTGTGCTGGATTATCATAAAACACATCAATAGTACTATACAATACAATATCGTGTCTCGAAAACTTTAAAATTGTATGATTTCATAAGTAATAATAAAATAATAAATAATAAAACAAATAATATTAGCTACCCAGTGTAGAAAATCATTACCAGATATGTGGTTATGTAACTACATACTTGGTAATGGTAACTAGTTACTTTTGTTATTACATTTCTTATTACCTTTTTATGGCGATGTCGCGAAAAATAATGAGTTATTGTTACACACCAGCATACGAAAAATCAAAAAATATATCGTTACCCATATGCTTACCAGTACTGGCAAAAATAATGAGTCTAAAAATAGATTTTCAAAAAAATAAATTATATAAAAAAAAATATTTTTTCTTTATTTTTTTTTTTAATAAAATTTCCTGGTGCGGGAATCGAACCTAGGTCTACAGATTGCCAGTCAATAGCTCAACCATCTGAGCTATATCGATATGTAATATTTAATAGATAAAAACATAATTGACCTGCTGCACACAAGTAAGCTTACTCGCCAACATACAAAAAATCAAAAAATATGTGGTTACATATATCCTTACCAGTGTTTAAAAAATATTGAGTCTAAAAATAGATTTCAATAAATTTTCAAAAAAATTTAGAAAATTATTTTCTATTTGAAATAGTGATAAAAATAAGTCATTATCAGTAACTCATTATAGTATGTTTTAAAATAATGCAGAAGGTAAGTGGGTGTCATTACTGGTAGTCCAAAAAATTAGGATATGTCATTACCGTTTCTACACTGGGAATGATCAATAAATCCATTTGAAATCACAAATGGAGTTTGGTGCATCAAAATCTGCCTTTAAGCAATATTTTTATTCCATTCTTATGGATTTAGAATTACAGATTAATAAATAAAAACGGTATTGTATATATTAATTAATATTGGGATTATTTTAAAATTTTTACATCATAGTCTGTAAGGAAACATAAACTGAATAAATGAAATAAATGATGAATGCATAAAAAAAGAATCAAGATCTATCGCATCCATCTGTATAAATTTAGATTTCTGCGGCTAATATTTTTAAAGAAGAGCTCTGCCGTACAAATATTTAGTTTTAAATTAAGCGTAATTGTTATATCGAAACTTTTTTTCCATTCTTTAATTTTCATCATTACTACGAGGACTATTTGTATTTATCTCGATCAATTGCATATATTAGGATTTTTTTTCTCATTCAAACTCTGGTATTGTTTTTTTTTAAATATATTTTTTTAAAAAAGCAATATGGCCAATTGGGCTAGTTTTACACTCGAAAATTGTAAACGACATTTATGTCGCATATCTGAGTTTCATTAAGATCGGATGAACCCATTAGAATAGCTTCCACCTGCTTCGTTAAAAAATTCTCAAAATTATGACGTGATAGAAAGATTTGGAAATTGATTTAGAATTTAGTGACTCGAAATTCATAATAACTTGCAAACTGAAATCAAAAATATCTCGGCATTATTTTCTTGTATTTATGAAGTGAAATGGAATTTTGAGTAGATAGCCCATATTGCATTTATGACAAAGTTTGGTAGATAACAAAACAAATAGAACATTCTAGAATCACTTTTTAAGATCTAAAACAATAGCATAGTTAACTGCTATACACCTGAAGCATTTGAAATCAAAAACACATTTTCTTGACCCCTATTTAAGGTAAGAATCGGACATAATTATATGGATCCGTATATGATTTTCCTTCTCAAAAAAATTTAATATGATGTCATAATTAATTGCATCTTATTACATATCAATCAATATGTAATTGTATATTATATTTACTATTAGATATGGTTAATGCAATTATATATGACGTTATATATAAATATTTAGTACATAATCCAAAATAATATATATTTTTATATGATGTCATATTTCAAAAAACACAATTTTGTTTTCCATAAAAATATATATATATTATCTCTATCTATTATCAATTATATTTTTATCTATTAAATATTACATGTCGATATAGCTCAGATGGTAGAGCTGTTGACTGGCAATCTGTAGACCCAGGTTCGATTCCCGCACCAGCAAATTTTATTAAAAAAAAAAAAATACAATAAAAAATATTTTTTTTATATAATTTATTTTTTTGAATATCTATTTTAGACACATTATTTTTGTCAGTACTGGTAAGCACATAGGTAACGATATATTTTTTGATTTCTCGTATGCTGGTGTGTAACGACAACTCATTATTTTTCGCGACATCCCCATATAAAGGTAATAAGAAATGTAATAACAAAAGTAAGTAGTTACCATTACCAAGTATGTAGTCACATAACCACATATCTGGTAATGATTTTCTACACTGGGATATGAAACAACATGAAACAATAGTCAAATTTCCACCTCATTTTGTACATAATTATATCTTTGGACTTTTGGCAAGACAATTTAAGTCGACTTAAGAACATTTTAACTTAAGAATTCGCATATTTCTATGTGTTCCTCGCATTTTCAACATTTTACGAATATTTCCTAAAATATGTGAACCCTCTTAAATCAAATTTTTTAAAATCTTATTAAATACCGTTTGACAGAAGCACTTATTTCATTTGCAGCATTAGGAGTTTTCACTATACGGGTATTTTCCATACATAATTTTGAAGAGAAAGTAATAAATTGTAACATTCCAACAAAAATAAATGGAATGACTTCTAAATGAAACACTTCCTTCATTATATCGCAAAGAATTATTCCCTTAGAAAGGAGTTTTCAAACACATATAAAGCTCCAATAAATATATGCTAGTCAGAAGTTCTTTTTCATGGGTGATAAGAAGTTAATATTTTGTATGGGGGTTGCATGGGAACTTGCTGGCACAGAATTCTGAGGGTTGCGGGTTCGAATCCTGGCAGGTCGAAAAAAAATTTTTGGAAATTTTTCACTCAGTTATTGACATGTTGTTATTTTTACTGTAGTTTTTTTTTTTTAATTTTGTCCACTCAATTATTTTTTTAAACGATTTAAAAATTTTTTTTTAATTTTCTATTAAATGAAAATATAGAAATTCCAAATAAAAATGTAATTTTGCAAATACTTTTTGTTAAAATACCAAAAAGATAAATACGAAAATTTTGTAAATATTAAAAATTGTGATTTGAAAAATCCAGTTTTATCAAATTTTTACTAAATATATTATATTATTATACTAAGAGAAAAACCAAAAGCTTGTAAACATTTTAGTTAGAACTACTAAAAATAAGTTAAAAATTACCTTGCAGAAAAAACAATTTATTGGAAATTTTATCAATGTTATTTGTTATTTTTAATTACTAAAAGTTAAATGTATCAAAATAATTTCAAATTTAAAAGTTTTATTTTTCCTGTTCTTATCTTACTGGCATTTAGCAAAAAAAAATCTGCTAATATCAGCAGTTTTTTTTGCAAGTTCATTTTTAATTAATTTTTAGTAGGCGTTTCTCCTATTTTTACAGCTTTATTTCTTTCTATGAGTGTATTCATATTTTTTTTTATAAAAATAACCCTTTTTATATTTTTCCAATATGTTATATATTTTTTTTATACAAAATGAAAGAAATGAAGATAACACTTTACAAGACCGCCAAAAGTCAGGTATCACGCCAATGTTAAATTCATCGGTGAAAACCCCCTATTCAACAGCTGCAGTGCTTTAACTACTTCTTTTTCCTCACTCTTTTTGCTGGGATTACTTTCTGTATTTGTGCAATCAGTTATGCAAGGGTAAGGGAATACTTAATCATTTTGACGAAACAATTATTTATACTAAATCACGTACATTTCTTTAAAATTTAAAACTCCCTTTTCTTAAACAACTTTCATCGAAGGAGGTAATTTTTCCAGAAACTGTTAAAAATAAAATTTTCAATGAAAAGAAATTCTCTATAATATTTTTATATCACAAGCTTTTAAAGTTTGTTAGAAAATTAATACAAACAAGTCTAAGCAAGAGTGAAGGTAAAATGTTCTTTTGTTCTTTAAAATTGGTGAATAATTCCGTGATATATTTTCTGTAAAAAGAGACTGCTTAACTTCGAAAACTGCTATTAAAATCATTTCAATTTCAACAGAAGTAAAATTATAAGATCTTCTCGAAGACACTGCAGAGATTTGTTGCGTACACTAAATGAAGATTATTTAAAAAGTGTTGGAGATTGCAGTCTAAAATTAATTTCTAAATGGGCATGTGATAGATCTTCTGGCCAAAAGCAATACAAACGATGTAATTCTGAAAATTCATCAGATGCGAATTTATTTATGGTATATGATCGTATTGATATTGAACTATCAACAAGTTCAGATACAGGGATCGATATCAATATACGGAAAAATGAAACAGCCTCTTCAACTCTTAACTGATTTTTTGCTTATTACTGCCAATACGTCACTGGTGCACCACTTTAAACTTTAAAAACTTCGATTGCCCCTCTCCTTCGATACAAATGATAAAGTGATCTAAAGGGCACAAATAAATAGCCTGTAAAAATTTCTTTTACAAGATACCACATTTGCATAAAATGTTTATGTATAAAAAGTAATTAAAAGTAAAAAATCTGAAAAAGAGCCGAATGTTGAATCCCATTTTGGCCCCCTAAATTTCTGAAGGAGCCGATATATATAGGTCGATTTTATACTTTTTTTTTACAACATATTAGAGTTTCATTAACATCAGGGTGTATAGCTCGAAATTCATTACATGTCGGTAAGAACTGAAAAGTGTTTTAATCTCAGGTAGCAATTTTATCTATTTCAGTCTTAAATTCCCCAGCTTTGGTATTTCCAGTTGATTTCTA
Source organism: Leucophora obtusa (assembly GCA_949987735.1). Taxonomy (NCBI): domain Eukaryota; kingdom Metazoa; phylum Arthropoda; class Insecta; order Diptera; family Anthomyiidae; genus Leucophora; species Leucophora obtusa. The sequence goes on from OX465295.1 coordinate 94,978,313, forward strand.
TTTCTTATGCCGTTTTCTTTTCTGAAAAAAGTGTTGCCTTTTTTCTGCCCTTTTTTTAAAAATGTATTTTTGTGCATAGAAATAATAAGTAAATATAGGCATATTAGATATAAAATTAAAGGTATTTTAAAGACCTATTTATCTATGCTTCAAAAATGTCCAACAATATTCAACTTATTTAACAAAACACCAAAATATAGAAAAATGTGACATTTTGTTAAATTGCACGAAAATTAAGGAATAATTAGACATATTTTATACACGGTTAGATTGATATCAGAAATACCTTTAATTTGATACCAAATTTGTCTATGTTTACCTTTTATTACTATACACAAAAAGGCATTTTGTAAAAAAAGTGCAGAAAAAAGGCAAAATTTTTTTCAGAAAAGAAAACGCCATTAGTAACAATCATTGAAATGATTTACATACTGGTATGTGTTTTTATCTTCCCCCGCCATTGTATTTTTTATGTTAAAAAGTGTTTTTAAATATTTATGCCTAAATTCATAAATGTTTCATAAAATTAAAGTAGGTTTTCAAAATAATTTTTTCATACAAAATTCATTCTATAAACCTCCTGTAAATTTATAAAATATTTATAAATTTAGACATTACAATTCTAAGAACACTTTGTTAAATGGAATCCAACCTCATCGAATTGAAACTTGTTTAAGAGTTATTTGCCAACTTTTTTCTTAAATCAGGTTTTTTTTTTTGCTAATTTTAGCAACACATGTCTGCTGATCTGTAATACAACAAAATTAGTAGTCGCTACTAAATTTTACCAAAATTATTGTAGACTGCAATTCAAAATCGATTTGCTAAAATCAGTTAAAAAACTTACTAAATATCAATAATTTTTGTGCAATGAAATAAGTATAAGTAATTCGTAGACGCTACTAAATTTCAGTAAATTCTTGTAAACTGCAATTTAAAATCATTCTGCTGAAGTTGGTAAAAAACTTTACTAAAAAATAAACAAATTGTAAAATCTAAAACACAAAAAAAAATCAAATTTAATATGGAAAAAAAAATATTTTTTTTTCGATTGTAGAAAATATATAATTACTTTAACATACTTGAAATTTGGAATAAAAATTGCAAACGGTTATCCAGTTATTATTGTACCTTTTTATACATTTGATATACAATATAATTTTTTGAGTTTCATTTCCAAACTAAGAATATACCAATAATAACAATTATAAACTAAACAAGAATTTTTTGAATTTTTAGAAATTCTTGTAAATAAAATTTCCTTAAATCCACTTGTTGTTAAATTAGTATATTTGTTGCTAAGTTTAGCACTCGTTTTGAAAAATTAGTAAAATAATTTGCTGTATTAGGAACATATTTTGCCGTAATAGGAACATAGCAAAAATTATAAACAAAAAAGAAAATTGTATTAGAAAAAAGTACAAAAATTGAAAAGTGCGATTGAAAACTGTTTACAAATTTTTTTACTAAATTTTTTATCTGAGTGCAGGGATTCATGTCTAACCATAATTTAATACTCTGTGTACAATCCCATAGTTTCTTAGAAACTTTAGTATTGCATTATGAGATTGCATTAAAAAAATCAATTTAAAGTTCTAACAATGTAATTACCTGTATTTAGATAGTGGTAGTTAGTTTTGTTTAATCGCATTAACGTATGATTGATATTTAATTAAAATTAAATATAACGTATATGCTATGATGAACCCTTTAAATGTTAATATGTTGATTTACGAGAAAAATAATTTAATTTACCTGAAATAATCGTCTTAAAATTCTAAAACGAAACCAAACCTGGGAGTTTTCAGTTACATTTTGCAAATTATTCACTTGTGTAACTTTTCTATATCATTAACCTTGGTCTGAAAAACTATGCTCACATTTATGGGCTTATACATCATTCATACTGAACCCAAAACTAGTAGATTTCAAATTTATTTTGTTTTCGATTGTCAAATCCCATACAAATTTCAAATCGAAAACTTAAAAAAACCGAAAACTTCTAGTTTTGGGTTCAGTATGAATGAGGCTTTAAAGGTTTCTTTTTTCAGGTTTTCTTGTTGTATTTTTAAAACTACATATGGGTAATAATAACTTCTGCACATGCAATTTAATGTAATTTGCTATAATTGAGTTATTCCGCCCAGGTCTGAACAAAAGTAATAAACAAGACACAAATAAATATACAAAATTAAATTAGAACAGCTATTATTAAGTAAAATCATTAATTTTTAGCTGGCAAGCACCACTCTTATCCACTATTAAATTTGTTTAACAAAATATATAGTTTTTGTATATTGCATGACCAGCTATACTTAAATAAGAATATTTTTTGGCAACATTTTGTGTTGTTTCAGTCATTCTTGTAACAATTTTCACTAACGCCCTAGAAAAATTATGCAAATTTAATGCATTATTTTTAATGTATAGAATTACGTTTTGATGTTTAAGATGGTTCATAAGTAGTTATATGATATATATTTATTGCCTTTTTTTGTTATTTTACTGCCTTTGGAATTCAAATAATTAAGTAATTATGGTATTTTTTTTAATCACAATTTAGTTTAAACCATAAATTCTTTGACTTATAAGAAATTATTATCATTATAAGAAATTTTCTGTAAATTCCTAAGTAAGTAGATAAATAAATTTCAAATTTGTTTGAATGCATAATATGTGGTTTAGTTTTAACTTTAAACCTTTGTACATAATACTTAAACTAACTCAAATAATTTCAAACAAAGAGGGAAAATATGAAAAATTTAAATAAAAGAAAAACAAAAAACAAAAATAAATAAATTAATAAACAAATAAATTCAAGCAAAACAACTTGTTAAAGTCCACGAATAAGTGACAATTGCTATGCAAAAAATTACGTGTTGATAAGAAGAAAATAAAAAAGTACGTTTTGTCTTGCACGAATTTTTTAGGAGTCCATTTTCTTATTAAGAAAATAGAAAAAATTATGGTTATAACATTTCTTCCAATAGATTTTATCCAAACTAATACAAAAATAACAAAAAACTAATTTCTCAAAAAATGCAAAAAAGTACGTTTTGTTCTGCGTCTCCTCAATTGCGATATAAACATATACCATTAGATATAAACCGAAAAAATTATATTGACACAATTTAATCGGATTAATATATAATTTAATCAGTTAAGATCTAAACTGAGAGAATTAGACAAAAACTGATAAACAACTGATACAATTATATCGGGCCATTTTTTAGATAAAACTGTATATTTATACAGATGTAACTAATTTTACACGGGTTAAAAATACCTGAAAAGACAATCTATCATTTTAGGGGGATTTTAAGATAAGCTTCCTTTTTTCACAATGATCTTATTACACAAATCTTAAATAGCTAGCTCTCTTTGTAGCTAAAACTTCAAGAAATTCTTTGACCTTTTAACGATTTAGATACCAAATATATATAGAGTTTATCAAAAAGAACCAATACTTTCCCACAAGTTGTTTTGCTGGTATAAGAAGAAGGTGTAAAAAAATCAAGAATAACATATTACAACCGGTTTATCTATCGATATTAGAAAAGGAAATAATTTTTGTCCTCAATGAAAAAATTACAAATTTTTTTTCAAAAGTTATGCAATATTTAAAATTTCAAAAAATGTCATAATTTTTCTAATTTTTTGCTTTGTTACGCGGTTATTTTTTGAATATCTCGAAAATAATAATAGCTACAAAAATGGGTATTAGCTCGTTTTAAAGAGGTTATTTAGCCGTATTAAAAAAAATATTAAAAAAAATATTGAAAAATAAAAAAATTAAAAATTTTTCAATTTTAAAATTTGAAAAATCCAAAAACTCAAAAACCTATTTATTTTTTTTTGCTCAATTTTTTTTTTTAAATAAAACCTCTAACTGAAATTTTCAAGAGGGCGCTTTTTAAAAAAAAAAAGATATGCATTTTTTAATTTTTTTTTCTTTTTTTAAGTTGAATCTTAACACAATAAAATTAAAGAAATATCCAATTTTGAAATTTTGAGCAATAAACAAACAAATTGAAGGCTTTAGAAGCACAGAAAAATTTTTAAATCGAAATTACGCTTTTATTTTTTTGGTAATAGTTGAAAAACAAATAAGCTAAGAAATGGTACATACACACACACACATGTATACATAAATGGAAGAGTGTGCTATTTCTTACCTTATTTGTTTTTCAACTATTACCAAAAAAATAAAAACGTAGTTTCGATTTAAAAATTTTTCTCCGCTAAAGCAGATTTTTTGGATTTTTAAAATTGAAAAATTTTTAATTTTTTTGTTTTTCAATATTTTTTTTTAGATATTTTTTTTTAATACGGCTAAATATCCTCTTTAAAACGAGCTAAGAACCATTTTTGTGGCTATTATAGTTTTCGAGATATTCAAAAAATAACCTCTTAACAAAGCAAAAAATTAGAAAAATTATGATATTTTTTGAAATTTGAAATATTGCATAACTTTCGAAAAAAAAATTGTAATTTTTTTTCTGTTAGCAAAACTTTGTTATATGATAAAAGAAAAGTTCTGACCAAAATTCATCCAAATCGAAAGAAGTCGATTCCAACCATTGGTCGATTTGAATGGAATTTAAAATAAACGAAAAATCTCTTCAAAACCGGTTTCCTAACTTTTCATTTATTTTTAAATTTTAATAAATTAACTTCAAAATCTTTAGATGATGAATTTTCATTTATTTCATTTTTTTTAACTTTCAAAAAATTAATTTCAAAATCCTTAAGGATAAATTATATTTAGTTTATTTCGTTTTTCTTAACTGACCTGGAAATCTAAAAGGGTTTCTTTTTTTAACAAAAAATTTTAAATGAAAATATTAACTGTAACAGAAAATTAGTACCCAGGAAAATTTTCTGTTCCAAAGAATCGGTTGTACAATAGCTACCCAGGAAAATTTTCTGTTCCAAAGAATCGGTTGTACAATAACTACCCAGGAAAATTTTCTGTTCCAAAGAATCGGTTGTACAATAGCTGCTTTTCATTCACAACCCCTTCTACTGTCGATTCTAACACCGATTCTTTTTGTTTGAAATTGTCCCAAAAGCAACCCCCTCTATAGCTCCAAAGTGGAACCGGTTGCTCTAGAATCAGTTCTGGAACTAGTTCTGGAACTGATTCTACGTCACCCACACCTTCCATATAGGATCCTAGGAACTGGTTCCGGTTGCAGTGGAACCAGTTGTAGAATGGGTGTGGTTGGCTACCGATTGTTTAAAATTTTCCTGGGTACTTTTCATTCACAACCCCTTCTACTGTCGATTATAACACCGATTCTTTTTGTTTGAAATTGTCCCAAAAGCAACCCCTTCTATGGCTCCAAAGTGGAACCGGTTGCTCTAGAATCAGTTCTGGAACTAGTTCAGGAACTGATTCTACGTCACCCACACCTTCCTATAGGATCCCAGGAACTGGTTCCGGAACCAGTTCCATGGAATCGGTTGCAGTGGAACCAGTTGTAGAATGGGTGTGGTTGGCAACCGATTGTAAAAAATTTTCCTGGGTACTTTTCATTCACAACCCCTTCTACTGTCGATTCTAACACCGATTCTTTTTGTTTGAAATTGTCCCAAAAGCAACCCCTTCTATAGCTCCAAAGTTGAACCGGTTGCTCTGGAATCAGTTCTGGAACTAGTTCTGGAACTGATTCTACGTCACCCACACCTTCCTTATAGGATCCCAGGAACTGGTTCCGGAACCAGTTCCATAGAATCGGTTACAGTGGAACCAGTTGTAGAATGGGTGTTGTTGGCTACCGATTGTAAAAAATTTTCCTGGCTATTTATATGTAATTTATTTTTCAAAATAAAAGACAAAAAAAGTTGAAAAATATATCTCTTTTGTTTTAACTGTATAATCATTTAAAAATAAATATACGGATAACTTTTTTAAATAATCTACAGTCAGTTACTGTAATAATATTTTCAGTGGATGTGTGGTATACAGGGTTAAGGGTCAAATACTTAATCCTTGATTTTTAAGTGAGGGGGTATTTTGGTTTCTTCTATATTCGGCCTACTTCGCGTTTCGCAATTTTCACAGAAAAATAGACAGACGGACATGGCTGGGTCGGCTTGTATTTGCAAAACTCTCATGAATATATTCATACCCAGGAAAATTTTCTGTTCCAAGGAATCGGTTGTAGAATAGCTACTTTTCATTCACAACCCCTTCTACTGTCGATTCTCACACCGATTCTTTTTGTTTGAAATTGTCCCAAAAGCAACCCCTTCTATAGCTCCAAAGTGTAACCGGTTGTTCTGGAATCAGTTCTGGAACTAGTTCTGGAACTGATTCTACGTCACCCACACCTTCCATATAGCATCCCAGGAACTGGTTCCGGAAACAGTTCCATGGAATCGGTTGCAGTGGAACCAGTTGTAGAATGGGTGTGGTTGGCTACCGATTGTAAAAATTTTCCACCATTTCATCAGATATGTATGGAGTGTATATAAAGTACTTCTAATTCTGCAATTCTGCCAAAATATGTATAATTTTTTGTTGCTTCATTATTTTAAGAAATAATTTTTACGCTGGGAATAAAATTTTTTTTCCAAATCCCAATTCTCAAAAGGCTCTAGTAAAGGAGAAATACTTATTTTTTTATATAATTTATGCATACAAAAATAAAATTATTTCTGATATCTTAATTTTTTTTTATATTCAACAAAGAAAAAATCTTTACCCAAGTAAAAAAAAATGATATGGAGCCATATGAAGTTATATTTAATTATATATAATCTTTTACGTAATTAGATATAATTATATCCGAAAAATGAGAACGTCTTATTGTATCATATTGTATCGAATTGTATACAATTGTATACAATTTGGTACAATTTGATACAATTTTATGCAATTCGATACAATTGTATCCGAATTTTGTCCTCATCCAATTACATCAAATTATATATTTTTGTATAAAATTATATAAAATGTTATAAAAGTGGGTTATTTTTACTCACGCTCACGCACGAATCACTTAAGTATAGTAATTATTACTCACGATCACGTGTTAATAACGTGACTCATGAACATTTCGTGTTACACGCCAATCCCTAGTAATTACTAAATTTAAAACTAGTTCAAAATCATTGATAACATGGAACAAAATATAATAGGTTTATTTTTTTCGAATTTTGTATAAATATTCTATACAAATTTAAGCATTTATAAAACTTTTAAGTAGGTATAAATTTAGCTTCTTAAAAATTAAGTAGTTATAAAAATGCTACCAAGTCTTAAAAATTCTTGGCTTTTCTCTTTCAAATGTAAACAAAAATATTTGTCATAAAAATATTTGAAATTTTATAATTTTTTATTTCATAAAATATCTGAAACAACAAAAGTTAACAAATGAATTTTCCGTTTGTTGGTAAAGGTACAGCAGGGACCACAAGATTATTGCTCCATTTGGAGTTCCGGCGAAGGCTTTGTAACAGCTTTTGCACAAAGGCGACCCCAAATGTTTAAATTTTATTTGTTTACAAAAAATAAAATAAAATCATGTAAGTACGGATAGTCGTCTTTTTACAAGTCGTTATAGATATAGGTATAAAATTCGAAAAAACAAACCTAATATAATACGGTTTTATATGGACCTTATATATTTTTATATAAAATCACTTTAAAAAAATTGCCTATGTGGGATGATATATAATTACACTATGCGACAGTCAAAATCGGGATGGGATGAAACCAACGGGAAATGTTATATCGGTCAAATCCCGGCGTTTCGTTGGGTCACGTCTAGGAATCGAGATATATCAATTTGAAGTTAGTAACTATCATATAGGGGAAATTGTCACCTTTGGTGGTCTTTTTTTCACATAACTCGAGAACCACTAGTCCGATTTTGCTCAAACAATTTTAAAAATTACAATTCCTTTAATCTGTTTATATAAGGTTTTTCTATATACTCAACAGTTTTGCCGGTAAAAATAAATGTATGAAGAAAAAAAATATTTTTTGCCTAAAATATAAAATTTTTTTATTTTTTAAATTCATAAAAAATCCAAAACGAAAAAAACGGCAAGTCGTATTACTTTCACGCAAAGTCACATAACCTTTAAACAAAATAAGACATAGATCATGAAAATCGATTAACGCGTTTCGCTTTTATTCACAATTAAGTGAAGGTATCTCATTTTGACAAGAATATTGATTTTATGTTTCAATGAGTTTGGATAATATTTATTATATATTATTTATTATTAACACTTAAAATTAAAAATGATTACAGGTAATTATTAGGTTATTACATAGATACATAGGTTATAAAAATCGATGAACGCAAAACTTATTTTCGTTTGTTTGCGCCCTTTACTTTCTTGCGTGGTGGTTCGCCCACTTGTTCAGAGTCTGTATCGGATGAGGATCTGTCTTCATCTGGAAAAAATCAATTGTTTTTAATCAGTCAGTTAACTTCATTTTTGTGACTTACCCTCGGAGGAAACTCCCATTGTATATTCTTCTTCTTCATCTTCATTGTCGGGATCCTACGTCTTTTGCGACCACCAACAAATTTCAGCCAGCAGCGAATCGAGCCTTTTGCCTTTATATCGCGTTTCCATTGGCATTGGCACTTGATGGAAGCGCTCGCCATGTTCATCCGACTCTGAGGCTAGCTGCTTGCTGAAGTATTTGAGATGGTAATGCAAGAAGTGAATTTTGAGGGACATATTCACTCCAATTTTCTGGAAGTAGTGCAACATCTTGGTCACAAGAGCGGGGTAATTGTGTGCTCGCGTACTTCCCAAAAAATATCGTATGACTTTCTTCACTACCCTCCACGCAAAGTAATCATTACCGCCTAAAGCACCTTTAAATTCCTTTGATTTCATGAGCTTTCGTATATCCGGCCCATTCAGAACACCTTCCTTCAATTTTGCTTCGCTGATTCGTGAGAAAATATTATTCAAACAATTAAGAATTTTCGGTTGCTTCACAATGGCCTTGATGAAATTTTTTACGATTCCCTGTTTGATATGGAGAGGGGGCATGAGGACGTTCTCCATTGGCACCAGTGGATCATTTACGCAGTTGTGTCCTTTCTCCGTTGGCTCTCGAGGAAGCCAGTCATGCGTTTCGTATTGGTTTCCTTTAAATCGGGTATCCCAAAGACACAAGAAACACATGTTTTTCGTATAGCCTCCTTGGAGACCTCTTAGCATCGCCACGACTTTCAGATCACAACTGATCCGCCACATGTGATCAGTGTAGCAAACTTTATCCAAAATTATTTTCATCGAATCGTATGTTTCGCTCATGTCTGTGCTGTAGCCAATGGGAATGCTTGGTTTTTTATTATATTTATGTAGCAAAACGACTTTCAGGCTTGATTTCGAAGAATCGATGAACATTCGCCAATCAGCTGCGACATAATTAATGGCCATCGCCTCCATCAGTCCCTTTATATCGTGGCAGTAAACAAATGTGTTCCCTTCATTGAGTGTGTAGTACCGTTGGAATAGGAATTGACGTCTTCGATATCCGGTGACTTTGACATTAGGCTCCAAATTGTTGCCTTCTTTCAAAAGCTGGGCAAGTTTTTCTGCTTCACGTTGAGAAAGGTTTAATTCTGCAACAATCTTGTCCATTCTTGCTTGTGATATTGGAATGATTTTGTTCGATGGGCCGGCTTCTTGTGTTGGTTTATAGGTGAAATCCGATTGATCCATTGTTTCAATAGAAAAAGAAGTTTCTCTGTCAGGACTTGGAAGCGGTGGAATTGGTATTTCATCCGAATGCGGTAGAGGTATTTGTGCACTTCTAACAGATATGTAAACTCTTCGTTTAAGGCCTTTACGATTTACTCCACATATTTTGTTTGCGCAAGCGTAACAGTTATCGGAATTGTGCTCTCCTGGATCAGTCCAAATCATTGGTACACCAAAAGAAAGTGAACTGCGTTTCCCTTGGATCCACATGTTAAGAGCATTGTAGCACGTTTTACAAATTTTGTCTGGGGCCCACGAAACGCCGCGAATTATTTCGGAATCAAAATAAAGTTTAAAAGCACGCTCCACTTGCTCAGTGAATAATGCAGTATTTGTTGAAAAAGCTCTTTTGCCACAAACGTAACAAAATAAATTGATTAATTTCACAATTTTCTTGAGCGTAAGGTTTGTTTTTTATATATAAAAATTCTTTATTTTCGATATTTCGCTACTCCATTGTGTAGCATCTTCAGGAAATAACAATTGATATATAAATAAATTGATATTTTCTGGACAATTTGCACTCATTTCGGTTTTATACTTTTATTACTTTTTCGTCACTTTAAAAAAATCGTACTTTACGCTTTCGGAGACACTTGTTGAATGACAAAAATCGATCAATGGACACCTATAAAAACTACGTAAGTTTCAATATTTTACTGAAAGGTACTTATGAATTGGGGCATCTTTTAAGGGTGGCTATATACCTGATTCGTGTGCGTTTTAAATTTTTCGAAACGTTCTAAAACATGACCACTCATAAATGTGGGTGCAATTTGTGTAACAAAATCATGCAGGTAGCCAACGGAAAAAACCCAAATAATTAAAAAAGTGCACTATCCTTTTTTCCTTTTAATTGTCCACGCACATTTATGACCGTTTTTTAGTTTGTTACCGCTACCATAAAAATCAAACAACCTTTTGTTTATTACTTTTTTTTAATATTTTAGGCAAAAAATATTTTTTTCTTCATACATTTATTTTTACCGGCAAAACTCTTGAGTATATAGAAAAATGTTATATGAACAGATTAAAGGAATTATAATTTTTAGTTTTTTTAAAATTGTTTGAGCAAAATCGGACTAGTGGTTCTCGAGTTATGTCAAAAAAAGACCACCAAAGGTGACAATTTCCCCTATATGATAGTTACTTACTTCAAATCGATATATCTCGATTCCTAGGTGTGACCCAGCGAAACGCCGGGACACGTGTAACTTCTTTTTTACCGATATAACTTTCCCCGGTAGTTTGAACCCTTCCCGATCACTGACCCCTACCATTTGTCTCACAGTGTTATAGATGATTTTATAAAGAACGTTATAAGTTATATATGGGTTCATATTCGTCAATATATAATCATAACTAACACAAATTATAAAATATTTTTTATATGGATCCCCATAGTTTTATATTATTATGTATTAGGCTGGGTCGATTTGTGGGGAGGCAAAAAAATCGCCCATGGCTCAGGGAAAATCGTATTCTAGGGATCAAAATAAGAAACTTTGCCGAAGGAACCATACCTCTAAAACGAATTCTACTACCCCTAACTGTTGACTTTTGTCCCGTAGGGTCAAGTTTTGAAAAATCCCACTTTGACCCATTTAGAGTGCCCCAATCGAGTCCAAATGTATGACCGACCCCCACTAACTTTGGAGGGCCGATCCACCCATGCCAGTGGTACACCCCCTGGAACTCCCCTGGGGGGTTCCCCATACAAACATTTTAAAAAATCACCATTTTTGGCACTTTATTTTATTATTTTTTATTTATTTTATTTATTTTTATTATTTTATTTATTTTTTCTCCTTAGAAATTTATTTAGTCAGAACATATGTAAATGAAAAAATTAATTTAACTTAGTAATAGAAAAGAAAAAATGCCCAGACTTGAAAGCAAAAAAGACTTCAAACAGTAATTTTTTTTATTTTCTTTTCTATTACTAAGTTAAATTAATTTTTTCATTTACATATGTTCTGACTAAATAAATTTCTAAAGAGAAAAAATAAATAAAATAATAAAAATAAATAAAATAAATAAAAAATAATAAAATAAAGTGCCAAAAATGGTGATTTTTTAAAATGTTTGTATGGGGAACCCCCCAGGGGAGTTCCAGGGGGTGTACCACTGGCATGGGTGGATCGGCCCTCCAAAGTTAGTGGGGGTCGGTCATACATTTGGACTCGATTGGGGCACTCTAAATGGGTCAAAGTGGGATTTTTCAAAACTTGACCCTACGGGACAAAAGTCAACAGTTGGGGGTAGTAGAATTCGTTTTAGAGGTATGGTTCCTTCGGCAAAGTTTCTTATTTTGATCCCTAGAATACGATTTTCACTGAGCCATGGGCGATTATTAAATCGACCCGCCCTATTATGTATAGTGTCATACTAAATTATATATAAACGTATATGTAATTATATCTTTTATATGTTACTTTATGTACTTATATATAGCACATACATATATATGTAGACCAGTATGTAATAATATAAAATCACATATGTCTCCATATTAAAACCTTTGAGGAAAAAATATCTAATATATGACTATATAAAAGTATATATGCTCGAATTTAAAAGCATATATGGCCACTATAAGTTACTATATGCAATTACATAAAATAATATATGATTATATCAAAACTTTTTTACTCGGGTAGTTTAACTAATACTTGATAGCATTTTTCTATAATAATTGCAATTTTTCTTTGCTTTTATCTAAAATTTAATATCCACCAATTGAAAATGTGTGGTATTCATTTGTGTTTAGCTATGGAGGTATATTTTAAAAAAGTCTCCTATTTAAGTGCACTGTAATTAATTTTTTTCATTGAATTTGCACGGTTTATTAGTAGGGAAAAGTTTTCTACTACAAATTGGGTAAATGTTCTTCTTGTGTGTAAAACTAATAACTGTACTCATTATGTGTGTAATTTTTAACTATATTGTTCGAGTTTTTTTTTCACAAAGTATTTATTGTAGGCATTTTAAACACATAATGATTATTATTAAGCCCAACATTTTACATATTTGTTGTTTATATTTACTTAGTATGTATTATATTACACAAAAATGTACTCATTTTATAGTCTTATATTGAAAAATATTATTAAGAGTGTATGGTAAAACTGTTTTTCAAACGAAAAATAGCTTTGACTTAAAAGTTTTCCCTATTGGTTTAGTTATACACATTTGTAATATTCTTGAACATATAAGGTTAGATTTCGTTGAAATGGTATAACATATTACAAATACAAATCCCCTATTATTGCTGTTAACCATAACTGTTTTTGATTGTTGCCTTTCAGTCTTTTATATCTACTCTTTATATAGCAAAAATAAAAAAAAGCCTTACCTACTTATTTAACCGCATTTGGTAATATGTTACAGTTAAAAATGCTTGAAATATGCAAATTAGTTTCTTATTTATAAACATATTTACCTCTAATATACTATGCACAGATACTCTTACACAGTGGGCCAATAAAACAACAAACCATAAGTGGGTGGCTAAGTAGTCTTTATAAGTTTCCGGATGACTAGGGATTTAAGGGTTTGAATATATTTTAAGGCCCTTTAAAAATGTTTTGTGGCATAAACGAATTTAAGAATTTAATCATTTTGACACCTTTTCTTGTGATTACACAGTACAATACCAAAAATGCATCGGGCATGCGACATATCAATTCTGATAGATTTTAGGATAAGTATCACGAATGTGAACACCAAATTTTAAAATTAGCTCTAGTTTTTGAAATATTCGCAAATTTAACTTTTGGCAAAAAGTCAGTTTTTTCGTTAAAATTTCTTATTTATTCATATACCGGACTAAACTACGGATAATTTTTAATATGGTTTAAAAGTATAGACTTTGGGCTTTTAGAACCATACCAACTTATTCTTGTTAGATAAAGTATCTAGTATATAATTGCAATTCAAATGAAAACTTCACTTACTTTCCTATTTTGCAAATAAAATAAAATCCCTTAATCGGATTTGCAAAGTCTTACCACATGATGTAAATACATATTCCACTAAATTCTTTTTGTCAAAAAAATCAAACCTTTTGCATCAACATTTTCCGAAATTCAATCTGAAACACAAATTTTATCGCCAATTTCCAAAAATGTATATTTTTGTTAAAGTCGATTTCATTTAAAATTTTGGGTGGCAGTATGCTTTGACTTGGTTTATTTTGGGAGCATTCTGATTGCTTAATTTATTTTAAACCAATCAAAATGTTTGAAAATATAAATATTTTTGTAGGGTTTTCATACACAAAATGAACAAAACCGTATGTTTAACAATAAAACGGACTAAATTTAAAATGTTCTTTTATAGTACTTTTTTGAACATGAATATTTTAAAATCGTTATTTTTTAGGAATTTGTACTTGAATTATCTAAAGCTTTGTTGAAATTGATTAGAAAATATGTGTATTACATATCTCAATGGTTTTATCTGAGTTTTTTCATTTCAGATTCGTCACAGACTCCTTAATTTTTAGGTATTAAAAAAATCAATCTTTTTCAGCTTTAGCCAATTTTTACTTAAAATTAAAATACAAAGTGCGAAATTTTTTTGATAAATTAAGTAACATGAGATGTTTAGTAATGGTATAAATTAAAAAATTGGATATTCCTTTCATCGCAGATTAATTATTAACGAAATCGTGAAAAAAGAGAAATTTCAAATTTAAATGCATATGTAGTGAATATAATCGCAGCTGTCAAAACGTGCGATATATCAAATTAAAGGGCATATTTCATCCTATTAAAATTTTGCAAAGAGTGGCGTTCATACTTTTAATTTTGCATTTTTTTGCAAAAAGTTTATTACAAAATTGAAATTTTCTGCAAATACGGTTTCGTAAATATTTCTTAAACTATAGCTAACTTTAAAATTATAAGGCCATATTAAGGCCATTCGTGTGTCGCAATCCCGATGCATCAAATTTTTTTTATTTTGTTGTACTGTGTTATTAATATAAATTTAGCGAAAAATATAAACTTTTAATATAGCAACAAAAAATTAGTTTAGTAATAAGTAAAAATTCCAAAACTTGGTGGACTTACAACATTTTAGGAGTAACTAAATTAAGGGCAAGTGTTATAGTCAGCATTAAGAATGATTTTTCTGTTAAGTATTTATTAAGTTAGAAAATTTGTTTACTCATTTGATACTTAAAGAAAAGCTTAGGAAAAATGTGCACTTAATTCTGACTAAAAGGCTGCCCTCAAATTTATTTAAGTTAGCCAAAGTCCATAAAGTAGCTTTTTATAATCCTTAATAAATATTGTCTTAAAGGCCCTCAACATTCAGGCGCCAACAATATTATTAAATTGTACTCCCCTTTTCTATTCGTCTTATAATGATGTTTAAAATGATATTCTTTTGATTTTTTCTTTAACGTTTAATTTAAAGGAAATCTTATTTTTTTATTCTTTTTCCTTTGCTGCGATAAGTGATGCTAATTTATTATGCAAAAAATTAGTTTAAAAAATTTTGTCTAATCAGCATGTGATTTTGTAAGGTAAATTTTCCCTTACACACTTATGCAAAAAGTAAGTGTGTGTGTGTGTATCTAATGTAGATATTTAAAACCATTTTGCTTACTTTATTTTAAATTGATTGTATACGCAAACGTTGATATAGAACTTTTTATTCAAAAGGGGATGTATTTATCTATAAAAGAATTTATTATAAGGATAAAATTTACAAGCGGTTTCAGTTCCATTTAGTATGAGTGAGTCATCAAGAATTGAAATAGATTTGTTTTTTTTTTATTTGATTGCACTAAATTTTATCTCCTTTCTCAAAGTCTACATATATGAATAATGATTAAGATGTTTGTTGGTTTAATTGTATTTTTAAGATTTTTAATAACACTTAAACCGAATTTCATATTTATGTTTAGTTTGAATTTTTAGATAAGCCGTCTTTTTTGTTGCCCAGAAGATTTTGTTTACAATCGGTTGCCAACCAAACCAATTCTGCAATTGGTTTCATTATTACCGATGTCATGGAACTAGTTCCAGAACACATTTCACAGAATTTAAATATAAAGTACAACTAACGGAGAATTACCACGAGAACTAGTTACAGATCTAGTTTTAGGGGAAGTTGTCCTACTTTAGAACTATGGACGAGGAAGCATTTGGGAAAATTTTAAACAAATAGAAGTTTACGTTGTAAGAACCTACACCAGTCTGCTTGAAAGGCAACTATAGTTGTATTCCGAAATTTAAATGGGCTGGAATGGTGAAAAAATAATAAAAATTAGAAAGAATTCGAAAGAATTTTTAAACCAAAATTAAAAATTTTGGGGTCATACCATTTGGATTTGATAAATATATTATAGGAAATAAAAATGCGATTTTACATATAACCGTCTTTTAGTTTTGGGATGGCAGCTATTTAATTTTAGCGATTTTGTATACAAATTTTTTGCCATAATTTGGTCGCTAGGGTAAAATTATTTTACTGACACTGAGATTGAATAAAAAAAACTAAAACTATGTTGATAACGATTATAATCTGAAAATTTTACCAGCAGAGTTCAAAGTAAAATTTTTGTATATTTTGTGTTTTTTAGGTAAAGCTATCGAAATAGTTGGTTAGTTTGTACATATTTTAAAAGGAACAACATCGATCGATAATGATTCCCTTATTTGCATTTGGGGTAAAAATGGTCCAAAATTTTTAAAACGTTAAAATGCACTGCCCCTGCCCCTATGCTCTGAGTTACCGGTTTGATTCCGGGCCGTGGCATACGCAAAAGTTTTTGATATAGAGACAAATTAAAAATTAAAATTACTTTGATCAATTGACACATAAATAACCACTCACGAGTCCTTGCCTTAGGCGAAACTACGACAGCATTGTCATTCCCTTGTATCTATTAACCCTCTAATGCTCTTTCTTCTGACAGCGATAATATATAAACTATATATTTGGTATTGAAAATCTACTATGGAACAAATATTAAAATTTAAATTTATCGCTTTACTTTGGCGATATATCACAGTAAAAGTTGTAGACGAATCAAGAAATCCAATAGTCAAATAATTTCGGGCTTTGCTGTAAATAACACTATCAGTAAAATAAAATTTCATACCGAAAATTGTTGAACTAGTGTTGTGATTTCAGAAATTATGGCGGTTTTCGCTTTCCAGAAATTACGAAATTTGGCGAATTTGGCACTATTCATCAATAAATTACTTACTACTAGCTATGAGTATATATCTATGTTTAATTCCAAAAAAAACTGTCAGCTAGTTTTGAGTTAGAAATATATTTGTAAGACGTATCCTGGCGTTATCCTGTGAGCCTTGGAGCAAAAGTTGTAACTTATTTTACAAGTAGAGACTACTAACTAGCTTCGTTATTATCGATAATGTATGTCAGATCGCAAATGTATTTTTGACGAATTCAAGAATATTTTTTTCACTTTTAAAAAGTTAATTTTATCAAATTTACCAAATTTTCACTTTACATCCTTCTCCCTTGAAAATCGTTCATCATACAAAAAAACTTTGAAAGCAGAAAAGTAGGTAATTATGAAAATCAAAATGTTGGTTTTTAATTTTTATAAAAAAAAATAAAAATTGTTTTTTCGACCTTTCTAAATTTCTAATTAGGTAATTATATTTTATATCGATTCAGTATAAATTGTTTAGTAAAAAATTTGTATTTAGCAAAAAATATGTAAGATCTGAATACCGCTTTTTAGCGGTTTTTTAAAAATGTTTTTATTTTTATTCTTCCTGTACATTAACTTTAGAGAAAGTTATTTAGTACTTAATTCTAATATTAATTACGATTGTTCTAGACAACGGTTTTAAACAGTTAAATAAGAAAATTAAAAATTTTTGCAGCCACATTTTATATATTTGTTTTCACTAACTGAGAGAACTGTATACTCCTTATTTTCAAAAACTCTTTAGTTTAATGGACTTTTTTGCCCTTCGAATTCTTTAAAAAAATTTTTATTCTTTGTAATTTACTTGTAAAAATTGTATCATCTTTCTTTAATTTGAAAATAATTTAAACAGAAAGTGATATTAATTTATGATCTAGAGTCAAACTAAAGAACATTCATTTACCAAAATAAGAAATCAACTAAACATTTCCCTCATTACTTGAAAATTTTTAAAAATTATTGGACAAATTTGTCTTTAATTCTGTACAGAGTAAGGGCGATTAAAATTTTTTTATACAAACACAATATGAGTGGTTTTAAGAGGTACTGAAAGGAACTTAAAAAGTTCGATCAAGTACACAAATTAATCAGTGTGTTCGTTAACTCGAAAATCTTACTACTTTAACTAAAACATTGTTTTGGTTACTCTTTGAAATTTTCCAGTTGTGGTAAAAGTAACAAATTGTAGTAACTAAACGAAAAGCCTAATGTAAAATATTTACTATTTTCAAATGGTTGAAAAATTTTGCATAAGAAACTATAAAATAGTTAACTTTATTATTTTAAACTGTAATTTTTGTAATCCCGAGATTATCGGTCCAAATTCCCGGAAATGCGGGAAATCCCGGGATGCATTCCCTAGTGGTAATACACAAACAACTTCTAAACTAATGGTCTGATTTGGACAAAATTTATAGAATATTGTAGAGGAATAAGGCTTTTGGAAAAATTTGTAGTCGCCCTGTTTTATTAATAGGGCACCTATATAGCACCAGCGTGCTAAAGTTGACCACCTCGAATTTAAACAAGCTTTCGAAACCTTTGGCTTATTAAATTGTCGGCCGATTTCAATGAATTTAGACTTTTTGAATTATACTTAGGGCCAATGTAACCATGGTTAAACGTTAACCACAGATATTTTAATATAAATTTGAACTTTTCAACAAAGCTTTTCGTTAATTTCAGCAGGATAGAATATTATTGGCAATTAACTAAGTTTAACTAATAGTTTATAGAAATAACAGTTTTTTCTTTCTGTGTTTTGTCTACTAATATTGAGATCATTTTTTTGCTAATATGAGAAGGGTAGTTGTCATTTAAAACGAACTGAAATATAACCCAAATATAGGTGAAATTTTTTAGAGTTTACAGTTTTATTTTTTCTGTTTTATCTAACTAAAATTTACTAAACAGATTCGGCAGTTTTTTCTGCAGGGCCATTTTTAACTAATTTTTAGCATATTTTTCTGCTATTTGCACAGATTTATTTCTATCAGTATATTAATATTGCTGGAGTAAGTCATAAAATCAAAGTGAGATTTAAACGAAATGTAAGCCTTGACTTTGATTTCACTTAAATTTTTGTAGCGCTTATTGGGTAAAGCTTAAAGCATAACTTGTCAGATATCTGCAGGTTGCACAGATGATCGTAAACAAAACAGAGGAACCAAAAATGTAAAAGGCCTATAAAACTTTACGATACTTTTTTTTAAATTATATTTAATTAACTTTCTAGTACAATACAATTCAAAATTTACTTGGTCACAGCGCCTTAAAAGCATTATTGAGACGAGTTGGCATATTATAAATGTACTTTTTATAATTCAAATTAGGCCTTTTTTTAATCAGTGGATTTATTTTTGGATTTATTTTATTTTGTCAAAAAATCCATACTTATTTTGTTTTTTAATTTTAAAAATTTTGTATTTTTATCCAAATTTAACACTTATTCCCTAATATAATGTGAAAGAAAAAATTAGAATTTTGCGAAAATGCAATTTCTGGAACAAAATTAAGCTAAATCCAAAACGAATTTATTTATTTTTTAAATCAATTTTGGATTTAGCTTATTTCAATTCTTGTGTTCACAATTTTACAAAATTTAATGAGTTCTTTGCAAATTACAAAGGCTGATAAGTATTAAATTTTGATAAAAATTATAAATTTTGAAAATTAAAAAAGAAAATATGGATTTTTTAACAAAATAAAATAAATTCAAAAAAAATCCATTGGTAATTTGTTATACTTTTTTCAATAAATTAAAAACAAAAAAAATTTTATAAGGGGATATACCCCCTTAGAAAATTGGGTGCATACGCCGGCGTATGCAATCTACGCTCAGCATTTATCGAAAGCGAGTAAATTTATGAACTTAATTTTTAGTTTTCACAGGTGCGTAAAATATAGCAAAACCCGAAACACGCCAAAAATTACGATTTTTTTATGTATGATTTATAAAAGCGTCTACATTTCAAGAAAAATACAAAAAAAAAAAATATTTTAGAAACCAGGTGACTTTTATTGAAAAATATTGTTTTTTGCCAAATATATTATTATAGCTAAAATGTGATTATTTTAACGAGTATGAAAAAAAAAGAAAAAAATAAATAAAAAAATATATAAGCTATGAACTATACATTTATTGTCGCCAAAATTAATTTTATTGCGAGAATATGACTTTAAATATTTAAACAAACATTTTTGAATATTCACTTTTTGTAAAAAAAAAAACGCGTGTATTAGATTTTTCACAAATATACGCAGCAAAACCAAGATTTTTCCTATAACTATTTAAAAAATCTGCGCGAAACTATAAGAACACTGTGTATAGAAGGGGTCCCAATGCCCCAAAATGAAGTTTTGTGCATCAAGTGGATTTTTTTTGGCTACACCATGCATTTAAGATTTAATTAGAGTTTGCTGTTCGGTTTTAATCGAAACCGAAACCGCGGTTTTCCAAGCCTCAAAACCGAAACCGAAAACCGACAAAAATAAGTCGGTTTTTAACAAATACTTTAACTAATTAAAATAATTAATTAAATTGCATATTATTGAATCTTGAATTTCAGAAAGGCTTAGCTTCTATTTTACAAAATTTTGTATTTAATTCATACATGGGAATTTTTCATTACCATTGAAATTTCATTACCATTAGTGCATACTAATGACAATGAAAAAAATTTCATTACCTTTTAATGGTAATGAAATATTTTTCATTAGAAAAATCATTACTAATGGTAATGAAATCACACTAATGTAAAAAAAAACTAATTACAATTGATTAAAAAACCATTTGTTTACAAAAATCTTTATATATAACATAAGCTATAATCAGGGATGGAAAAGCCCTCAAGCGAGCGATAAATATAAACATTTTTATAAAAAGCTAAAAAGCGGAACGCACATGCACATGTGCGCGTACATGGATGCAAAAAATCGCTGAAATTAAAAAAAGTTTCAAATACCAGAAAAAATCGCAAAAAAAATGCAAAAATTAGAAAAAATCGCCAAAATTTGAAAAATGGCCAAAATTGAAAAATTTTGTAAAAATTTTGAAAAAATCGTCATAACTTGAAAAAATTGTCAATATTTGAAAAAATTGCCCAAATAGTCAAAATTTAAAAAAAATTACAAAATATCGTAAATATTTTGAAAAACTCGTCTTGAAAAAATTTTCAATATTTGAAAAAATTACCAAAATCGTCAAAATTTCAAAAAGCCGTCAAAAATTGGAAAAAATCTGAAAAATGCCAAAATTTAAAAATTTTGTAAAAATTATGAAAAAAATCGTCATAACTTGAAAAAATCGTCAATATTTGAAAAAATTGCCCAAATAGTCAAAATTTAAAAAAAAAAATCGTCAAAAATTAGACTGTCAAACTTGCGAAATATCGTAAAAATTTTGAAAAAATTGTCAACATTTGAAAAAAATTACCAAAATCGTCAAAATTTCAAAAAGTCGTCAAAAATTGGAAAAAATTGCCAGAATTGAGAAACTTGTAAAAATTTGTGAAAATCGACAAAAATTAGAAAAAATCGCCAAAATTTAAAAAATAGTCCAGGTTTAAAAAACGAATTTTCCAAAATTTATTTCTCGCATTTATTTTTCCTTGTTCCGTTTTCATCTAACTCATTTAGTTTTCGAGATACTGGGAATATTCCAAATAAAAGCCGTTTTCTCTCTACGAGGCTTAGTTTTCGAGAAAAACGCGATTTTAAAATCTAGCAATGCAAGTCAAAATCTAGTTTCACTATCGGGGTATTGGTAGTGACATTTGACCTTTCGTGCAGTCATTTTTCCTCTAGCTCTTCTAGTTTTCGAGATATGGACGATTAAAATTTTATTTAAGCGATTTTCGCACTTATTTTTTCACAAATGACTCACTATGACTTCCCTGTACCGTTGTCCATTTTCATTTAACTCATTTAGTTTTCGAGATATGGGGGACATTCCAAATAAAAGCCCTTTTCTCTCTACGAGGCTTAGTTTTCAAGAAAATCGCGATTTTAAAATCTAGCAACGCAAGTCAAAATTTAGTTTCGGTATCGGGGTATTGGTGGTGGGTTTTGACCTTTGGTGCAGTCATTTTTCCTCTAGCTCTTCTAGTTTGGGAAATATTGAGGATTAAAATTTTATTAAAGCGATTTTCGCACTAATTTTTTCACAGATGACTCACAATGACCTCCCTTTTCCGAAACCGTTGTCCGTTTTCATTTAACTCTTTCAGTTTTCGAGATATGGGGGACATTCCAAATAAAAGCCCTTTTCTCTCTACGAGGCTTAGTTTTCGAGAAAATCGCGATTTTAAAATCTAGCAACGCAAGTCAAAATTTAGTTTCGGTATCGGGGTATTGGTGGTGGGTTTTCACCTTTGGTGCAGTCATTTTTCCTCTAGCTCTTCTAGTTTTCGAGATATGGACGAATAAAATTTATTAAAGCGATTTTCGCATTTATTTTTCCGCAGATGACTCACTATGACTTTCTTGTTCCAAAACCGTTGTCAGTTTTCATTTAGCTAATTTAGTTTTCGAAATACGGGGGATATTCCAAATAAAAGCCCTTTTCTCTCTACGAGGCTTAGTTTTCGAGAAAAACGCGATTTGAAAATCTAGCAATGCAAGTCAAAATCTAGTTTCGCTATCGGGGTACTGGTAATGAGTTTTGACCTTTGGTGCAGTCATTTTTCCTCTAGCTCTTCTAGTTTTCGAGATATGGACGATTAAAATTTTATTTGAGCGATTTTCGCATTTTTGCGAGAAATGAATTTTGGCGATTTTTTCAACTTTGTAAAACCGAAATTTTGGGTATTTTTTCTAATTTTTGACGATTTTTCAAACTTTGACGATTTTTAAAATTTTGACGATTTTTTATTTTTTATGATTTTTTTCAATTTTGGAAATTTTTTCAAATTTTGACAATTCAATTTTGGCGATTTTTAAAATTTCTAACGATTTTTTTTCTCAAATTTTGACGATTTTTTTCAATTTTGGCGATTTTTTCGAATTTTTGACGATTTTTCAAATTTTGACGATTTTTCCAATATTTTACAATTTTTGTGATTTTTTTCAATTTTAGAAATTTTTTCAAATTTTGGCAATTTCCAACCTTGATTTCAGTGAATTTTCTGCATATTTGCGTTCCTCGGAAAGCTTATCTGTCAATGGTAATTATTTTTTTTAATTGATACATTATCAATGGTACATTATTATTCAATGAAATCAAATTCCAAAATCATTAACATTAATTTGAGACAATGGTAACGAAAATAATTTCATTACCATTTATATCAATCAATGTTAATGAAATCGTCAATTAATTAGTCCACCTAATTCATTAGTCCCATGTATGATTTAATTGTAATAAGCATTTTTTACATTAAAAATTGCTTTAGAGTTTTTTTGTTTTTGTTATTCTTATTACGGATAACATAAACTAAAGCCTGGATCAGCCAGACGTAAACGTAAACGTATCTCTGCATAGCTGAATTAATAAGTTAAATAAGAACAGAAGATGTGTTGTGTTTTTTGTTTCATTCTTATGCATTCAATATAGAGCAAACGTAAATACACAACAAAAATCTATTCACAACAGATTTTCGTTGTGTATTTACGTTTGCTCTATATTGAATGCATAAGAATGAAACAAAAAACACAACACATCTTCTGTTCTTATTTAACTTATTAATTCAGCTATGCAGAGATACGTTTACGTTTACGTCTGGCTGATCCAGGCTTAAGGCTTATAATGTTTAGAAAAAAAATTGCACCAAAAGTCAAGTGCTTTAAGAGATATTGAGTTTCGCATATTCAGTTCAGATTTTCACCGCGTATTTTTCAAAAAGCCTTATTTCGTATTCCGCGAAATCTATAAAATTTTAACTTTATATTGTTTAAATTTAAACTCTTTAAAATACAGCTTTAGTTGCCGAAAAAAAACTTAATTTATAATGGGTTTCCGTGGTTATTTCTTCTTCCGGGAAAGTTTCGAAATGCAGTTATTGCCTTTAAATATTCGAGTGAGAAACTCAATCGAGTTTTAAAAGATAT
Source organism: Leucophora obtusa (assembly GCA_949987735.1). Classification (NCBI taxonomy): domain Eukaryota; kingdom Metazoa; phylum Arthropoda; class Insecta; order Diptera; family Anthomyiidae; genus Leucophora; species Leucophora obtusa. The sequence goes on from OX465295.1 coordinate 95,002,305, forward strand.
CTTGGAGGTATTAAACTATTTAATTTTTATGCATATTTAATTATCATATATTTAGTTAGAATGTTGTTATATTTAATTGTTTTAAAACAATTCTATTATATCACAAGAAAACCGAAAAATAACCGAAACCGCGGTTTTTATAATTTTGAAAACCGAAACCGCGGTTTCCAAATTTTTCGGTTTTTAGCAAACTCTAGATTTAATGTATAAGAATAAAATAAGCCTTAATGTCTATGAGTTTTGTGACACATTTTATGTTTAAAACTACTGTGCGACAAGAAAAAATAAGGAAAATTTTTATTTTATTATCATAAAAGTCGAATTTATGATCACTATCACCAAGGTGCAAATTCTACGTTCCGAATCTAGTTAACTGACCCCCAAATAAGCTAAAAAAATTGGATTTTCTGCTATTTAGAAATTTTCATATAAAAAGTCGGTTAATCGACTTTTACCTATAAAAAGGCGGAAAGTCGATAATCGACTTTTACCTATAAAAAGTCGAAAAGTCGAATTTTCAAAATTTGAAAAAAGTCAAAAAGTCGAAAAGTCGACTTTTTGTTGCAACTTTAAACATCCAATCTAATTTATTTTTGCAAGGAGGTTTCAAAAAAAGAAATTTTTTTTGCCGAACGTAGGGTCCGCTTTTTAATTTTTCGTTATATCTTTGGCATTTACAGTCAGATCTGAAAGTATGATACATCGATGTTTTTGATTCGAGGGGAGCAATGTTTTGCTCTAAGGGCCATTTATATCAAGTATCCCGTTATAGTATTTATCGACCATACTTTAGTTTCTACAACCCCAATGTACAACCCTATTATCAGAAAATTAAAATCGCAAAAAATGATAAAACTTTTGCTAAGGAAGTTTTTCGATAACTCCAGCAGAATTTTTGTTTGTGCCGAACGTACACTGAGAGAATTATCATCACTTCAGTAATGAATTTCTTCATTCTTCATGCAAAAAGTGTAGTAAATTTTACCATATTTTATGGACGTACAAAATATATCTAATGAAAGAATTCATAAAATTAAAAAGTTTCATATAATTTTATAATAAGCTTAATTCAATTAATGAAATTCCTTATCAATGTTTCGAAAAATTAATATGATTTATAAAAAAATTGTATAATCCAAAATTAATAATAAAAAATTTATAAAAAATAAATAAAAATTATAAGATAAATCTCGCAGTATGAAAATTAATGCAGAACACTAAAACTCGGTCTTATGGTTATATAAAACTATTGTATTTGAGAATTAAATTTTTAATTTAAAATTATAATTATCATCACAGTGCCATATAATTGCTTTGCATATAAAAAGTTATACCCCTAGTGTACAATATGATTATATGTACGTGTATTTCAAAAACCATATTGATATTTTAAATGCTTAGTCACGTAAGATAATATAAACATTAAACACTCCCCAGCAAAAACAGACATTACCGAGTAATTAAGCGAGTAAGTAGCACACAAAAGGTTTCACTACTTACCAGGCTATTTACTCGCAACATTACTTTTGTTCGCGATGTCCAAAAATTCATGGGTGGTCATTACCCTCTCGCTTACAAAAAAAGTGCGAATAACGAGTTACCCATAGTGAAAGAATAAGTAGTTACTCACCAAGATAGAATAAGTGGTTACTCAGAAGTTAGGAAATAAGTGGTTACCCTACATTGTGAAATAGTTATAGGTAATAGTTAATAGGTAATATTGGAAATATAACTTTTTACCTCAGAAAATTTTCTATTCAGTTGGGAAAATATTCGAAATAATTTAATAAATAAAATATTAAATTAAAAAACTAAATCAGTACTTATTTAATCAATTACCAGTAAGTGATTACTTTGCGAGTATATATAAGTACTTCTATAATTTAGTATCAGTAAGTCATTATTTTGTATTTTCAAGTAATGCAAAAGGTAATGACCTATCATTACTTGGTAATCCGTATGGTAATGACCTGTCATTACCATGTTTTTGCTGGGTCTATTTTCTCTTCTACGACTTTTAATGTTATTGTTTATTTATACTGTTGTGTTTGTGGAATTTAATTTTATTAATTAGCATAAAGTTAAGTTAATATTTGTTAATTATTAACTATACTTTTAATCAAAAAAATAAATTAAGTAAATATTATCTATGCAAAAATACCTTTTGTATCAACAAGAATGTACAGAATATTGTTGTAATTTATATTTGATTATGTGGATGTGTTTTTGAATAACTTTATTCAAAAATGTGGATAGTAATTACTGTGAGTAGCAAAGCTACCACTTGGCTTTTTTCTACCTTACCAGCTATATCCCAGCTCTGAGTTGGATTCTTAATTTTATTTTTGAAATAACGGCCACTCAAAATATTAAATACAATTTCTCATAAAGTCACAGGGCTTATTATAACACACAAAAACGCGTAAAACAAGGAACATCCATTGTTATATAATAAATTCATATTTTCAAAGAAAAAGTGGACTGAAGAATGGACATGGTAAAGTACATGGGAAGTACATCGCGGCCATGCCTGAAATATCGGGATCATGGGAACCATATTTGAGCAAAATCGGTTGGAAAATAAAAATTTTCAAAGCGAAAATCTACTGTTACAAAACAAATGAATAATTTTTTAAAAAAGTATACCTAAAAGTGGGTGTGGTCAATGGGAATTATATCGCGACCTTGCCTGGAATATCAGGATCTTGTATACCAAATTTAAGCAATATCCGTTGGAAAATAAAAATTTCCATAGCGATTATCCATTTTTGGAGAACAAACACATAATTTGGAAAATGTGGGCCTAAAAGTGGTCGTGTCCCATGAGAAGTACATGGTGACCTTGGCCATGCTGAAACGATCACGTGCACCGTGTAGCGGAAATCCATTGTTATATAAAATATTCATATTTTTAAAGAAAAAGTGGGAGTAAAAGTAGGCTTGGTCAATGAAAAGTATATGGCTACCTCGCCAGAAAAATGAGAATCCAGTGTAACAAATGTCAGGAAAATCCGTTGAAAAATAAAAATTTGTATAGCGAACATCTAAACTAGAGTTTGCATTTCGGTTTTAACCGTAACCGAAACCGCGGTTAACAGCACTAATTAACCGTAACCGTAACCGCATGTAAAAACCGTGCGGTTACGGTTAAATTATTACATATTGAAAACCAGATTTTTGTATCAAAATTTTGGAATTTTTACAAAAAATAAAAATTTCTGCAAAGAATTCACGCAGTTTTATAAAACCTAACTAAAAAATTTTAAAAATTAATACATTTTTTTTTGGTTTTGTGTTTAATCTGGAAACGAAATGTTGGCGTTTCTATGATATAGGGAAATCTACCACTCGTAACATATCAAGGATATTAACCAAATTACTCTTTTAGAAAAGACACACCAGTTATGTGTCCAGGACAGTTCAATGAAATTAATACTTAACAAAAATTCAACAACTTGTTCTAGGCTACACCTGTGGCATGTCATGCTAGAAAGAATGTGTTCTTTACCAGTTTATATAAATATCATGTAAGGTAGTTGCACAAATTGCTTTGGCTGGCAATATCTGGGTCGTTTAGGTATAAAGCACATTAGAAGCTAAACTGAAATTTTAATTAACCATTCTCATATTCCTTAAAGGTACTCCTTAAGAATGACTTGCAAATATCAGCACTATCAGAACCAATTTCCTAAGCAAACACTGGAAGCTTTAACAAAAGAAGAAGATAACCAACAATAATATTTAACTAGGTATGAACAATATGATTGTACATTTATTTTTCTCTTCAGTTTAGTTTGTTTAGGTTTTATACTTTTTGTTTTCATTCATTTATTCATTCTTTTTGACATGCGAATTTTAATTAAAATAAGTAAACAGCGACATTTTGTCATTTAGTGTTCTACCACCGATGTTTCGTTACAGTATGTCAGACTAAATACACATACTCGTACATCTACACACATAAATGAATGCAAAACTCACTAGACAAATACAAATGAATATGAATGACTATGTGTCTGATTGTGTCTTTTTTTTTTGTGGTTAATGAATAATCTTCATTCATTATCTTGATAAGACTACATTCATATTTAGTACAATTTAAATTTTGCTTTTCCAGGAAGTAAGTAAGACAATAGATGTGCACATATTCATGTAAAATATTAAAAACACATCCTGGTATTGTATGAAACCATCCATTAATTTTTGTTAATGTTCAAAAACTTAGCATGTAAAATATGTTCATATATCAACAAGGCTTTGCCCTTATTTGTGGAATTTCTAAAACTTAAGGTAAGAATTTGTTGGGTTAATTATTTTAATTTTTATGAAGCTGTAAAACTATTATTTAATCTATATGATACCTCCGTCTTACAATGGCCATAACGTTTGTCATTGCAAGTATTTTTTTATTGTATTTTCGTTCGTCTGAGGCAGAACGTTGTCTGGAAACTGCATACGAATTTAACATAAGTTAATATTTTGAGTTAACATTTTAGTAAGCAAAGCGTTTTTCTACATAATTAGAGGAAAAACAAAATCACAATAACACTAGTCCACTTCTATCGCTAACTGTCATCAAGACATGGAGAATCAATAATTTACTAAAGGTTTGCATGAATGCATTTAAAACAGGCTGTAAAATAATCACTACACTTTTTGCCATTCAGAAATCTTTAACTGAAATTCAGAGAATATCAATTGAATTATAGAAATCATAAATGAAGATACATGTTATGCTTTCTGAATTATGGTTGATATTTTCTGAATTTCAGCTGATGAGTTCTGAATTGAAAAAAGTATTCATTGTTTCACAGCCTGATTTAAATGCATACATGCAGGCCTTTAGTATTTACTCTTGCAACTAAAGCAAAGAAAAAAATGCTTGAATATAAATACGGTATTAAATTAATCGACTTTTTTATTTACTAGACTAATCTTGCATATAATTTGCCGGTTGTATTTCTTAACCGATTAATCGAATAAAATTTAAAAAATAATCGAGAACTTTATTAGAAAAAGGAAGAAATTTCAGTAAGTTTTCTAAAATTTATAAAAACAAAAAATGTATTAATTCAGATTATATTTTGTGAAAATTTGTATCCTTTCTGCCCCTCTATCGCATTTCAAATTTTTACAAATCGGTGAGAACAACTTTGCAGAACTTCCTTGTAAAATTTTCATTTGTAGCGCTACTTAATACCCTCAAAGAGTTAACTAAGTACGGAATAGCTCGTATTTAAATTTTTGTCCCTATATTTTTTGGTATTATAGAGCTGGCAAAAGTACTATTTTTAAAGCTGGTTGGTACCATTTTGAAAATCGCATTAATCATCCCTGCGTTAAACACATAAAAATAGATAACAGAAAACTTAAAAATTCTTTATTCATAAAACTCTACAGTATTTTTTTGAAAAAAATACTTCATAACTTTTAAATAAAACTCTTTATGATATTCTTTTTTTTTTTAAGTGAGGAAAGATTTTTAAAAATAAAACTCTATAGTGAAAAACACTACAATGAATATTTTGAATTATGAATGAGTATTTTGAATTTCATGGAGTTTTATTTGCCTACAAAAAAAATATACATAAATGTATTAAAAATTGGTAAAATTTTAAATTTTTAGATAAAGATTAGCATGTTATTAACAAAATTTTATATTAAAAATAGTTCTGAACATTTGCTTCCCTTCCTACAATAATATCATGACACACTTTTTCGCATTTAACCATTATTTTGGAGTTTTTTAGGTGAGGTTTTTTTTAGAATTTATAATTTAGGTACCATAACACTTGTACCAAAGTTTGGTAATATAGTAGTTTCTAAAACATTCCGCTATAATTTTGCAATTTTTTAAGTAGGGTTTTTATACCCTACACCACTACGTGGATATGATATAATAAGTTTGTGCTGATATTTGAGACACTAAAAAATATTGGATCTAGACCCACCTTTTAGTATACCGACTCAGAATTACTTTTTGCTTCGATTTATCGATGTCCCCCTGTCCGGCCGTCTGTCTATCTGTCCATGCATTCTACAGGTCACAAATATTAAAATATTTTAATGAAATTTGGTACACCAACCTATGTCGGCCCAAAGATGATTTTGGTTAAAATCGGTCCATGGTTAGACCTAGTGCCCAATAAGGGTCCCCCCAAAATTGGCTTGTTTACACATTTCATGTCACAAATACGAAGATATTTCAATGAAGGTTGGTTCGCTGACTCACATGATCCCAAGGAAAAATCCGCTTGATTCTATATAGGATCGGTGCATATTTGGACCTATCGCCCATATGGGCTATATTTTCGATTTTCTCTTCTTTTGTCAAAATTTTGACACAAGTTCATTTTAACCCATTAAAATTTCGGATTCAAATATTAGTTGGATGTTAACCAGACTGGTGTAGGTTATTATATAGTCGGCATGCCCGACTTTAACTTTTTTACTCGTTTGTAAGTATTATATGTATATCATAGTCTGTAAGGATTTTTTGTTTCCATAGGCTGAAATAAATATATAAATAAATAAACTTTTACCACTGAAATATCGATGCTAACAAAATATTCCCATGAAAGATTTTGTCCGATAGTGAAGATAAAGACACCAGTGCGTATACTTGTTCTAAATAAAATATGATATTCATACGCCTTAGTGTATTTAGTCTATTTATACCCGACACCTAGGGTTGCCACATGGCCTTGAATGGCCTTGATTGTCAAGTTAATTTAGGTCTTGTCAAGTGCCAAGGTCAAATTTTTTTTGTCAAGTTAAATTGAATTTTTGTCGTATCAGTAGTTAAAAAAAACATGTAAAATAACAAAACTAATGAAATTTGTTACGGTGGGTCTCATACTGCAGGTTTAAACTTAGGTTAATAGTTACCCCAAAAATTTTTTGTTGTTTTGTGTACATTTTTTTGACATTTTATTTTGTTTTTAGTTATGTTAAAGTTAAACCTACAGTATGAGACCCACCGTTAGTGTTTTAATTTTTTTGAGTAGCATTTATTTCTAAACAATAAGAAAAGAAAGATGAACTCCTAAATTCATAAACGCTTTGTAAAATTATAGGAGGTTTATTGAACAAATTTTGTATGAAAATGACGTTTTGTAAACCTGCTATAACTTTAGAAAGCATTTATGAATTGAGGGGGAAGTCTGCAGGAAGTCGTTGAAATGTTCAAACTTTAGGCCAAAAAAAATATATAAATTTTTCATAATTCTCGCAACGCCATTTTAAAATTTTAGCATATTTTCTTTTCTGAAACGTAAAAAACCAAAACTTTTTTTTTCATAAATTTATTAAATTGATGATATATTATCAACATAAAATGGCGCTTAAGGTATATCTTTGGTTTTGAGAACGCGAGTAGACATTTACGAAAGACGGTTTTCCTTAAAAATCGGTAAACAATAATTTTACTGGGACAATAAAAACCTTAAGTGCTATTTTATTTTGATTATATGTATATCATCCATTTAATAAATTTATAAAAAAAAAGTTTTGGTTTTTTACGTTTCAGAAAAAAAAATATGTTAAAATTTCAAATAGACGATTCGAAAACTATGGAAAGTTTATATATTTTTTGGCCTAAAGTTTGAAAATGTCAACGACTTCTTGCAGACTTCATCTTTTTCTTCTTATTATACAGGAAAAATTGCTACAAAAGAAAAAATAAGACACTAATCAATTTCGTCAATTTATGTCCAAACTTCAATGGCTAGTAGCACTATCGAGTTTGTCCCCGAAAATTCCAAAAAAAAACCGAATTTTTTTTTATGAATCTTAATAAAATGGCGAGTGTATTCAAAAATTATAAATTTTTATATTAAGAATCACCCTACTGCACACTAGACCGTACCTCAAAAACACATTTCGCCACACACCCACCAATATGAAGTATTTTTGCAAGGCAATTTCAAAAACTATTTTTTTTTTTTGCCGAACGTAGGGGTCGCCTTTTTCAATTTTTCGTTATAGCTGCGGCATTTAAAATCGGATTTTAAAGTGTCAAATATCGATTTTTTTGCCTCGAGGAGACCAGGAAAAATCCAATGAAAAAAAATTTAAAAAGGCGACCCCTACGTTCGGCAACCAATATATAAAAAAAATTCTACTGCGTTTATCAAAAAACTTCTTTAGCAAAAGTTTAATGATTTTTTGCGAGCTTTAATTTTCTGACATTAGGGTGTTAGCAACTGAGATCTGGTGGCTAACTACTAGAACGGGATATTTGAGGTCAATGGCCCTCTAGAGAAAAACACCGGTCTCCTCGAGAGAAAAAGATCAGTGTATCATACTTTAAGATCCGAAAAACCAAAGATATAACGAAAAATGTAAAATCGCAACCCCTACGTTCGGCAAAAAAAAATAAATTTTTTTTTTTGAAACCTCGTTGCAAAAATACTTCATATTGGAGGGTGTACGGCGAACTTTTTTTTTGCCTGTAAGGTGGCACGCTCTACTGCACACATATGCACATTAAATTTTTTATTGTCAAGTTATTTTTTTTAAATCAAGTTATTTTTTGCGAAGTGTCAAGTTATTAGACTTTTGCGATGTGGCAACCCTACCGACACCACTACGTGGATAGGGTAAATAAGTTTGTGCTGATGTTTGTAACACCAAAAAATATTGGACCTAGACCCACCTTTTATTGTACCGATATGTAAAATGGCGACCCCTACGTTCGGCAAAAAAAATATTTTTTTTTGAAACCTTGCAAAAATACTTCATATTGGAGGGTGTACAGTAGACCGTACCTCAAAAAAAAAGTTCGCCGTACACCCTCTAATATGAAGTATTTTATCAACGATTTCAAAAAAAAAAATTTTTCCGAACGTCGCCTTTTTTAATTTTTTGTTATAACTTTGGCATTTAAAATCGGATTTTAAAGTGTGATATATCGATTTTTTTGCCTCGAGGAGGCCAGTGTTTTGCTATATAGTAAAAATCCAATTAAAAACATTTAAAAGGGCGACCCCTACGTTGCGCAACTAATATACGAAAAAAATTTCTACTGGGTTTAGCGAAAAACTTCCTTAGCAAAAGTTTAATGATTTTTTACGAGCTTTAAAATTCTGACATTAGGGTCGTACATTTGGGTGGTAGCAATTTCGTTGAAAACATTCGCAAAGATATTTTAAATATCTTTTCTTTTGGAAACTGCTTAGATTCTTTACCTTAGGTTTATCTAAATATTCCGTAAGATTTACAAACAGCTTCCCTTAAGGATAGAATCAGCACGGGTATTTTTTGAAAAGATTTCATCTCAATTTTAATAGTTTTTTATTCCGCAGGTGCATATGTTGTGTTGATGCTGAAAAAACTATTATGTATATTGAAAAAGGAAATTAAAATTATTAATATTCTTATTTATTTATAATATACTTACATAAAAATTCAGATTTTCCTATTCCTAGCTTTGTATATTTTTCATTTGGATGGTTTTTTTTATTTGGCAAAAAAACGAAAATAAATTTAAAAGATTTTCCACATATTCGAACTGACATTTAAATAATAGGAAATACTGAAATTTTTTTGGTATTACTCATCTGTAGTATTTATGAAAAATTTCGGTTTTTGTTTCGGTATGGTCTACCGATTATTCCCATAAATAAATTTATTATACAGTATTGGTTGATTTTGCCGATTGTTGAAAATTATGATATACATTTAGTGATATTGCAAAATTATAAATTTTAAGAATAGCTTAACTGTGTCAACGAAAAAACTTATGTAATTAGAATTTAAATTTTAAATAAGCAACTGAATTTTCATAATTAAAATCGAATTCTAACTAAATAATTTTCTGTGTGTATGTTTTGTTAGCATTGGCGTACCTAGACCATTTTTCTGGGGTGGGCAAGGGACCCATAAAGGTTCGACTGTTTACTTGTCCATTCTCAGACTCTTTAATCTTAAAAAATACTTTCAAAATGATGCTAAAAATTTTTTTCATATGAAAAAAAAAATTTTAAAATGACTCCCCGACGTTCGAATTTTTGTTTCTACAATATATTGAAATTTCATCAAAATAGTAGTGTTTAGGTTGAAATAACTTCTTTGTTAGGTATTAACTAATTATTCGTTTAGAAAGCAATTATATCTAAGATATTTATATTACCAAACAAGATTCTGCAATATTTTTCTATTAAGAATCCTTTTCCACTTTCATATCAAATGCCTTCAGATGCTTATTGAACAACACTGTGATTCTAATAATTATTCTTAAAGAAAATCATATTTCGTAAATAAGAATTTTTTAAACAACAAACTGGCCCTTAGATTTCAACAAATTATCTTTCTAGGAAACCAGTAGACATTTTTCCAACCAAAAACACAGGATTTATTCATAATAAAAAAATAATATTGTGATAATTTTTGCCATCAAAATCACAGATACATATTAAGGCAAATCTACACGAGAGACAAAATTTCTAGAGATAGAGCAAAAACAACTCTAATTAGCTCCATTGTGAATGATTTAAGCTATTTAGAGGTGTTTTTTGCTCTATCTCTAGCAATTTTCTCTCTCGTGTAGATGTGCCTTTAGAATTATGGGTAGAATTTTGTAAATTCTGGGGTGGGCAAAAAGTAGTCTAGGGGGGGCTTTTCCCACCCCAGACTGGCCTTAGTCCGCCAATGTTTGTTAGGAAAACTAATAGAGTATAAAATTCGGTTACGAAGACTTATTGTTAGTTGCTTATCTTATCAATTCCATCCAAAATTCTGTTGGTTCTACGGAAACTCTAATTTAAGGCCACATTTAATTAATACACCCCTATTTGTAGTCACCACTTTGGAAAATTGAAAATTTTTTAATTTTTTTTTTTTAATTTTCTTGTATATTCACTTAATTAATGGTTGCTTGCACTCTACAAAATTACTTAACGAAAATTAAATTTAAAGTTGATTGGAAATACCTATAACTGCATAATAGGATTGTTTTTAATTAATTAGCCCTATTTTTAATCCTTAAAATAATGTTTTTGGTTTAATAATCAATTTCAGATAATTCCAAATAAAATAACATCCTAGCAAATTAATTTATTAAATTGGTTTGTTTTTAATTAATCTACCCTATTTTTAATCCTTAGAATAATGTTTTTGGTTTAGTAACCAATTTCAGATAATTCCAAATAAAACAATATCCTAGCAAATTAATTTATTAAATGAGTTTGATCGAATTCCTACCAATCCTTTTCATCTGTGTATGAAACGAAAAAATATGATATATTTTAAAATTTTATTATAATAATTAAAATTTCTGTTCCTATTCCCAATATGTTATAAAATATTTACCAAAATAATGAAAATTAATGGTTAGTTGCATTGAAGTTGACAAAAAAAATTTAAATTGATGTGAAAAACATACACTGTGAAAGGAGCGATAGATTTTATTGAAAGAGAACTGGTGTTATATTTTTACTGCTGATATTTTATTTGAATGATTAAAGCTTTAAATAAAAGCTGATTGTTGGTATTGAAGATAATGTAGATGACGTTACTATTATTTCAGTAGTGATTACAAGGCCAATATTTTAGATAATCTGACAGTGTCTTGATTAGTCGTATATGTTTACTATCCATAATGAAACTAAATTTTTCTGCTGATGAATTTTAAGTAATTGCAATTATTCAAAATTATTTCGTAACGAAAAAGTTTCTTTAGTTCCGATAGAAAATCCAGAAAATTTATTTTCTATGTGCATATTAGATCTACACTGAGAGAATTATCTGCATAGTAATAATGAATTTTTGAATGAAACCAATGAAGTTTAATTTGAACTTGTCCATTGAAACTTTTCATTAAATTGAATAAAAATTTCATACATTAATGAAAAAGTTCCAGATTCATAAAATATATGGAAGCTTTTTTGTGAAATTCAATAAAGAATTGAAGAATTGAATTGAAATTAAAAATTTTTTCATGTGCTTTGTGGAGAAAACTTCATTAGTTTACTGAAAAATTTAATTAAAACTCGTCCAGCAAAATTCTCTCTGTATATCCTTAGAAAGTTTCAGCCAAATCGAAACTGGTTTTAAAATTGTAGGATTCCATCAGAAAATCTGTAATTTTCGAACAGAATTGATTTTTTTTTTAACATTACCTAATACTGTTTATTTCCTTTTCAATAAAAAAAATGAATATATAATTTTAGTGAAATTTTTATAGTGTTTATTTAATATATCGAACTAATCACATAGATTTTTTTATAGAAACTTTAATCAAAATTTAAAACAAACAATTAGTAGGTACACATATTTCTCATTAACAAAAAAATACTCTATTCAATAATCTTTATTTTTATTACACTTTTCTTCGATCACATCTTCCCAAATACCATTGACACTCTTCACTTTTGGATGTATATATACCAATTTTATAGCCGTGTACATTACGTCTCTCATTATCGTGCTTGTTATCAGTGGAACACATCAAGTAGCCATTTTGAGAAAAAACAACACGATCATTGCCGATAAATTCAATATCCCAAATATAATTATTAGGTTGATTAGTTGATTCCCAACCAGCAATAAGATTTGTCGAAGGCATCATATAATAGTAAACATAATATTTTGTTCCCCTCAGAGTTACCTTCCTATTTGAATTATTACCAAAATCGGATCTAGATATCTCAGCCATAATATAACTGGTATCATCGATAGTTGGATTATCATACCACAACCATATGTAACGACTATTAGGGTCGATTTTACCCGCAGAAGATCCATTAGATCCAATAGCTGTATACACATATTCGGAATATTTAACATTCATTAAGCAAAAATATGGCTTAAATAATAAATATTGTAAATTTTCTGGAAATTTATCAACAAATTCTTCCAATGCTGATTTCAGGTGCAACTTAATCGAATTGTATAGTCGTTCATTTTTGATTTTATTCAATATAAAGGCATATTCATACAAAAATTCTCGGTCGTCATTGTGAGTTTTTTGATTATATAATTTAAATAGTTTAATTTGAGTTTGTAACATCAATTCAAAACTTTTAAGATCGCCATCTTTGTAAATATACCACAACATATTGACCAGTTTAGACATTGGCTTCGAAGTACTCACATCATTAATGGTATCATGTAAAATATCATCAATCAGTTGTAAATCATAGTTTTCTAACATATTGTCAATTAAATCTATAAGTGTTTCTTGAGATTTGGGGAATGTATCAATATTTATTGCATTTGCTAGTAATTCCGAGTTTTTGGTTCTTAAGTGACGTCTTACTATCACATCTAATTCTGCCATGGCTTGTTGTTCTGCATTTATTTTTTTGTAAATTATTGTACTGTGTTTTATATCGTAAGTGTTTTCTTTATTTACTTCTCTCCATATATCCATTAGAGTGTGTGCATCTCCACTCACTTGTAGTACGTTCAGGAAACCACACAAAATTAAAAATGTTATAACTGAACTTGTTTTCATGTTGAAGGTTTAAGTTCTATTGATATGAGTATTAGAACGGGCTAACTTTTATATATGCATATTTCAACAATCAGTGATGCCAACTCTTAAGAATACTTGACCGGTAGAGAAGCGAAAATTTGGAATCGAAAATATTTTATGGTGCAAAAACTTGAAGGACGTAAGCCCCAAACTGGATATGGGGATTATGACCGATCGGACTTGATCCAATTCAGTATTCAGTCATTATTCCATATGCATTATGTCCAATTATTGTAGGTATAATCACCAGGATGTTTTTATGCGGAGAGATTATTTATTTAACGAAGCTGAGTATCGATTCTGAATATTTTGAAAGCGGTTAAGTGATAAAAACTATCATTTGTTTTCATTATTATGAATGAACAATAGTTATCACCGCTTCACAAACCACTCGGAATCGGTGCTCTGGTGTGAGAAATATCCTAGAGGAAAAAGTTATTAACTCAAAATGCTTTTGTTTTTTAATACACGTTTAAAATTAGGGATTAAATTGACCCAGTCATATATTTCAAAAAAATTATTGTAAATTGACTACACGCATAGAAATAAACCAGTGAAAATAACAGAAAAAGCCACATAAAATTAATAAAGAATGATCTTGCACAACTTATAAAATTACCTTTTTTTAAATACTAGCAACGGTATTCGAAATGAAAATTTAGTATAGAGTTAACATGAGCTTTATTCATAATACTCTTGTTAAACTCATTCTGTTAAACTGTTTCTAAATTCCTTCTAATGTTCTGTTATCAAACGCCAAAAAACAAAAAATTCCATTCACAATAATAAAAAAGCCTTGTATTTTCAAACACAGGGTTGCTCTTAATCGATGTGCTAAGAAATCATTTTGAATAAACTCTATTCTAACAAGCTGCTAGGCCTAAAAAACATTCTAGTTAACAGCTCGTTGTGTGCGATGTAAATATAAGAAGTGACCTAGCAGAAAAAGTGAGGAAAAAGAAGTAGCTAAAGCACTGCAATTATTGAATAGGAAGTTGTTCTTTTTCGGGTTTTTCACCAATGAATTTAACATTGGCTTGTCATAGGAAAGAAGTTGTTTTTTTAAACCAAATGATGTATATTTGAACAAATGATAAGGAAAATCTTTTTCACTTCTTTGAATTTTAATTTAATTCAAAAAAAATCGTCATGCAATGCAGCATGTGGGTTTTGAACCCACAATTGTTGGCATTTCAAGCAGACGCTCTACCCCCTGTGCTATCGCCTCTTATACACGATAGCTGACTTTTAGCAGTCTTGTTCAGTAAATTGTTCTTATCTTCATTTCTTTAATTTTTTATTAACAAAAATATATAACATATTGGAAAAATATACAAAGTTGTTTTTTTTAAAGTGTTATTTTTTTATCAAAAATAATACACTCAGAGAAGAAATAAAGCTGTAAAAATATGAGAAGGAGCTACTAAAAATTATTTAAAAATGAACTGCAGATATTTTTTTTACTAAATACTAGTAAGATAAGAATAAGAAAAATAAAACTGTTTAATTTACAAAATTTTAGTTACATTTAAGTTAACTTTAATTTAATTAAAAATAACAAATTACCTTAATAAAATCCGTAAAAGTTTTGCAGCATATTAGTATTGTAGATATACCATACAAAATATTAACTTTTTATCACCCATTAAAAAGAACTTCTGACTAGCATATATTTATTGCAGCATTAGATGTTGTTTAAAATCCTTTCTAAGGGAGTAATTCTTTGTGACGGAATGAAGGAAGTGATTCTTTTAGAGGTCCTTCCATGTATTTTAGCTGGGTACTAACTTTTCATTTTGAAAAAAAAAAATAAGTACCACAGAAATAAAACTGGTAAATTTACAGCATTTTAGTTATACTTAAGTTAAATTTTAGGTAATTGAAAATGACAAATTATACTGTAAAAATTGTAGAAAATTTTGCTAAATATTAGTAGAATAAAAATTATATATACGAGGGCAGTTCCAAATGTTCTTAGCCTAACAATGAAAAACAAGAATTAGATTTTTAAAATTATTTTATTTAGGGTATAGGGGGGATCCTTCGCCAGTGGGGCACATACACTAATCCCATTTTTCTCCGATGTTAATGGAGATAAAAACTTGAAAAAAATATATTGTGTGCATTTTTCAATTACCTTTCCTGGACATCCACCTTGACGAATTACATGAGCTCGCCGACAGACGTGTTTTTGTGTTTTTTGGGGTACCAAAAAAATAATAGGAAGCAACAACATTTTGCAATAACTTCCTCAAATCGTGTGATAAGGAAATAATTTTTCTTATGTTAGACCTATGATCCTAAACTTTAAAAAAATAATAATTTGATTTTAACAAATGCTTAAAAAGTGTGAAAAACTATTAATTTTATGTTAGTGATTGTCTCTGGGCCACAATCACCAAATGACCTTGGAGCTACAAAGAGTTAGTGCATCCCTGCCTAAAATGCTCTATAAGAATTTTCTACATAGATAAAATATATTTAATAGTAAATTAGAATATTCGTATTTATTCTTAAATTAATATTAATATTTCAGATTTTTTAATTCCCAAGAGTCATTATATTATAGTTTTAAATTATTATTTTTTTAATATAGTGGAGATTTATTGATTAAAAAGAATCACAAATCTTAAGAATTTATTCCAAATTATTTTTTTCAGTCATTAAGAGATTGAATTTGCTGTATTAACAAATTTTTTCGTTGAAATTGTATCTAGCTCTTTTGGCGAATATCCTCCAGGTTTGGGGCAGTTTCGCCGATTTGGGTTACTTCAAAAATCATTAAAAAAATAATAGATAATATGCAAATAATTAGAATAAAAATAATAAAAACTAAAGCCAAGATATGTAGATCTTCAATTTTAAAACAATTATTGAAAAATAATTAGGGGTTAAGAAAAGACAGTGTTTTAAAAAAAAGTGGCGAAGGATCCCCTTCTGCCCTACCCGCCTTTTACATTCCCCTCATTCATTATTTTATTTTTCAATATAATCTCCTGAAACTTCAATACAGTTAGTCCAACGTTTTTCTAGCAATTCTTTTTCTGAATAATAATAATTTTCCTAAAGCTCCTCAAAATTTGGGAAGAGGTAGAAGTCAGAGGGAGCTAAATCAGAAAGAAATGATGGGAAATGAGAAATTTTCATTCGAATGCGTTTTTGGTCAACAGTTAACAAATACGACACCCATCTTGCAGAAAGCTTTTGCATCTGTAATTCTTGATGCAAAATAAAATGTACTTGATCATTTGAGATGCATATGGCATTCCCTATTTCACGCTTTTTCACTCGTCGATCGACTTTAGCTATGATTTCTAGCGTTGTTGCAGTTTTTGGATGTACACTTCGTAGTTCATCTTTAATGCTTGTACGACCACTTTAAATTCAACAACCCAATTTTTTATTGTTGCACTTTCACCTAACACATTCACCATACGATTATGAATTTCTTGTCCCTATAAACCTTTCTTATGTAAATATTTAATCACACCACGAATTTATAATTTTTACATCACTGAAGCGCCTTTTTTGAATACCTGCTACTATACAGACAGGTCGAAATTAAATTTAACATGTGTTCATATGACGGATGTAAGTTTGCATTATACAAAGCTTTTTGCTGTTTATACCACCATCTCTATGTCAGGCTAAAAACATTTCGTACTGCCTCGTACAAAACTTTACTATTTTTAAGTTAGATTAAGGTGAATGCAAATAGCGGTCTGTCCAGCTAAAAAATTAGTAAACTGCTGATTTTAGATGGCTTGATTTTTATTTGCATTAAAAAAATCGAAAAAAAACTTTGAAATTTTTACCCCTAAATTCATAAACGCTTTGTAAAATTATAGGAGGTTTATTGAACAAATTTTGTATGAAAATGACGTTTTGTAAACCTACTTTAACTTTACAAAGCATTTATGAATTTAGGGGTTAAAATTTTTGTGGTTTTTCAGCGTAACATACCCAGCAAAATCTTTCATTACCAAATAAATGGTTTTATAATAGAAATTCATAGCTCCGCACAACTTATTTTTTGGTGTCTAAACTAATTATTTTTGTTTGGCGTGGTCATTTTTATAAGTAGTCACGCTTACCCGCTCGCTTACGAAAAAATGAGAAATAAGTAGTTATGAGATTTTGAATACATGCTTACAAAAAGTTGAATTATAAGTGGTTATCCGATTGCTTACTTGATTCTTAAAAATAAGGAGTTAAGCAAATACTATTAGCTTAAGGAAATACTTTCAGAAAAATTTAAGTTTTCTCTAGTGTGTAATTTTAGGACTCGTCATAAAAATGTAAACATAAAACATATTTACATATAATAAATAAAAATGTATAAAATTTAACTGTGTAAAAAGTACTTATTTAAACTATTACGAGTAAGTCATTATTTTATATTTAGAAACAATGAATACAATAGGCCGTTATTAGGAATTCATTATTTTATATTATAAAATAATGCAAAAGGTAATGATATATCATTTTTGGTAATGCAGATAGTAATGAGGTGTCATTACCAATATTTTGCTGGGTACTAATTACACTTCATGACACACAAAAACTTAACAGAGATCTGGCCACCAGTTTTATATATTTCGAACTAGCCGATTACAATGGCGTACTTTATTTTTGTTATATACAAAAAATTTTATATGCAATCAATATCAATTTTTTGTAGTGAAATCTAAGCAGCGGACCTGTATGCATATTTAGGGTTAATATTTGTTGCACAAAACTTGATATTTAAACTTCGCGTTTTACATGGATTTTTTCCCCAAATTTTTTTAAAATTTTATATGGCCGCATAGCTTTCTAAGTTGTCCCCAAAATCCAACTTTTAGTATAATATGGGGTTACCTCCAAAAAACTGTTCTTGCAAAATTTCAAGCAAAACAGTTCCCATTTGCAAAAGTTATCGCAATAAATACTTTTATATACTAAAAATTTTGTTTCGCTTATACTGAAATTATTTTTAAAATTTCTTTGAGAAAAAATGTTATAGCAATAAATACACTCACAATAACTTTACCATAAAAGTTCAACAGTTGTTTAAAAAGTAAATCAGTAAAGTTGTTTTAATTGAATAAGTAGTTAAATTGCAAAGAAATATATTTTTAACTTTTTCTATCAGTCATTCAAGAAATAAAATACACAAAATACGGACTTTCGGTAGAAGTTAAAATATTCAATCAAAAGTTTTTGTTAAAAACAATCAGCTTTTAGAATACAATTAATTTTAAAATAAACGATAAATCTATTATTTTTACCGACTTTGCCAGTTAATAAAATAACAATTAAAAATAAACGACAAAATACAATTGTTTTAAACGAAAAGTGGATAGTCCTTTTTTTAATTTATTTTCTATTGTTTTAATGTATATATTCGGTTGATTTTAAGGAAAAAATATTGTGGGTGTACTTTTGCAAATTATAGTAAAAGTTTGACTTTGGTGACATCTTGAAAAGCTATGCTGCCATAGCGATGTGGGCGCTGTGGTGTAATGGTTAGCGCGTTGGACTGTTAGACGTGAGGTTGCGGGTTCGAGCCCCAACTAAGGCAACATCAATTTATGAAAAATAGTAATATGTATGGGTTTTTTCTATCCCTCATACATATCGCAGCGTCCTTCTTCGGTGTTCCCATAGCACTTAACCTCACCGAAGTAAAATAATATAACAGGGCTATGAACTAAAAAACTTCAACAAAGTTCGCCAACTCACCATCTGATGGCGCCCAACAACTGTTCTAAAATTCAACATCTCTCGCAATTACAGTGTTGCCATATTTGAAGCCCTTCATCTTTCACCACCTTTCACTTCTTCTTTATCCCCTTTCCAAAGGAAGCAACACGTTAATTAATAGGAAGAATTTCCTGAGTGTTGCTTCTCTTTATAAAAAAAATATAAATTTTTTGAAAAATCTCAATTTTAACGTATAGGCTGCTACAGATGAATAAATTTTTTTAGTTGAAATATTTTCCTTTTAATTGCTTTTTTACTAGGCCATAACATTTATTAAGGTCGATTTAGCTTTCGGGAACTCAATTTGCTAAAACCCCAAAAAACCTTAAAAATCCATATAAAACGCAAACAGTGGTTTTAATATAAAGTTTTGTGGATCAATGTTAACCCTAGCTATGAGGTACTGTGCTTACACTACAAAAAATTTTATATAGATTGCATTGAACATTTTGTATATAAATGCATTTCGCGGAAAATCTGTACCTTAGATCGAAAAACAGAGTACGCCATTTTAAGCAGCGTGTCCGAAATATATTAAACTAATGGCCAGATTCTGTTTTTTTTTTTGTGTCATGCAATGTAAAAAACGCTAAAAAAACCACAAAAAAATTTAAAATTTTCAAAGTTTCTTTTTCGACGTCTTCTTTTTAATGCAAATAAAAACCGAGCCATCAAAAATCAGCAGTTTACTAATTTTTTTAGCTGATTTTAGCTGGATAGACCGCCTTTTGAATTCAACTTAATCTAACCTAAAAGAAGTAAAGTTTTGTAGATGTAATATTTTTATTTTTATTCTACTAACAGTTAGCAAAATTTTTTACAAATTTTACAGTATAATTTCTCATTTTCAATTAACTAAAAGTTAACTTGAATATAACTAAAATTCTGTAAATTTAAGTATTTTATTTTTGCTGCACTTCTTTTGAACCAATTTATTCATTCCTAACTAATTTTTAGTGGCTTCTTCGGCTATTTTTAAAGGTTTACTTCTATGAGTGTGATTCTTGTTTTAGTTTTTCCCAAAAGCCACAGGTTCTTTTCCTCCAACCTTGAACAAGTTGCTTTGGAACCAGTTCGAGAACAGTAACTATTAATTTTATATTGTATCTATAGCTGTATTTTGTCTCATGCCTATCAACGTTAAGTCTTTAAAGCAAATCTACGTTAAACCAATTGTAGTATAAAAACTTTTTTAACAGGTTATGTTTATAATTTTTCCGTTATAATCGAACGTGCGTCTGCAAAAGTTCCTAGGAAGTAACGCGAATAAGTTACGTTAGATGTGAAAATGTATAAACGTTGAGTTTTCAACGTTGATAATTATCCGTGTTGAAAGTTAACGTGCATACGAAAATTAATATGTTAGTTTTTGTCTTAAAAGCGTTTTTATGCACTTTTAGGTTTTTTATGAGTTAACGGATATAGTTAAGTCGAAAACACAGCTTATGTTGCTTTTTACAAAATAACCCACTAAATTTTTTTCCAATTTTCATGACGCCATATTTCGGAAACCGAAAGTTCTTGTATGTAGTGTACGATAGTTATAGTGACTTTCATTCAAATCGGATATGGCAAATCCGACAATGTCACTTTTTTGTGTTGAGTTGATATGGTTTCTCACATATCTTTTTTAAAGATCGACCATATGGAATTGGTCGACTTATTTTCTAAATCTGAATTGCTAAAGTTAAACAAAAACACAAGGTATGAAATTTAAACCCTTTGTAAATCTTATTGTTGTTGCTCGATTTTTATGACCAATATCAGTTTTAATTGGTTCCTTTGAAGCATTGGGATACATTTCATTACCATTGGTTTAATCAATGCCAATTGAAAAAATTTCATTGGCATTGAATTGTAATGAAAATTTTTGGCATTAGCATTGACATCAAGTAATGCCAATTAAATTTCAATGCTAGTGACAATTTCACAAGTATGATACAAATATTTGTATAAACGAGTAAAAAGGTTAAAGTCGGGCATGTCGACTATACAATACCCTACACCAGTCTGGTTAAAAGCCAACTAATGTTTGGATCCGAAATTCGAATGGGTTAAAATGAGGCTTGTGTCAAAATTTTCTATAATGTGAGTCAGCGCACCAAATTTCATTAAAATATCTTAATATTTGCGATCTGCAGTTGGTAACCAAGCCAATTTTGGGGGGACCATTATATGGGCACTAGTTCTAAACATGGACCGATGTTCACCAAAATCAATAGGCTGCGTTATTGGGCCAATATAGGTCTGTGTACTAAATTTCATCAAAATATCTTAATATTTGCGACCTGCAGCGTATAAAAAGTATAATTTTGGCAGGACCCTTATATGGGCACTAGGTCTAAACATGGACCGATGTTTACCAAAATCAAACTTGTTCGTCCTTGGGCCAACATAGGTCTGTGTACTAAATTTCATCAAAATATCTTAATATTTGCGACCTGCAGCGTATAAAAAGTATAATTTTGGCAGGACCCTTATATGGGCACTAGGTCTAAACATGGACCGATGTTCACCAAAATCAATAAGCTGCGTTATTGGGCTAATATAGGTCTGTGTACTAAAGTTCGTCAAAATATCTTAATATTTACGATCTGCAGCGTATAAACAATATAATTTTGGTAGGACCCTTATATGGGCACTAGGTCTAAACATGGACCAATGTTTACCAAAATCAAACTTGTTCGTCCTTGGGCCAACATAGGTCTGTGTACCAAATTTCATCAAAATATCTTAATATTTTCGACCTGTAGAGTGCGCACAAGATTGCATGGACAGACAGACAGACGGACGGACGGACAGACGGACATCGTTAAATCGAAATAAAAAAAAATTCTGAGCCGATCGGTATACTATAAGGTGGGTCTACGACCAATATTTTTTGGTGATACAAACATCAGCACAAACCACATAGTGGTGTAGGGTATAAAAAATCCTCACACATTTCATGTCTAATTTTAGCCATTTTTCGTATTATTAAATAAAATTTTACGCATTTAATAGTAATGAATTTACAAGCATTTTTTAGAGTGTAGTCTAAGTTATTTTTTGCATTGGCTTTAAATTTATTCAAAAATGCTGCTAAAGTTGAATTTTTTTTATCTAAATATAAAAAAATGTATACATAAAAGTTAAGTTAATAAAATAAAAATTCATATTCTTATCAACAAATTAATGTAGCGCTATGCATGCTGTGGTTGTATGACCTTCAATTGCAAAGTGGTTTTATGTGGAATTCCTTTATTTATAGACTAGCGGGCGCAGCCCGCTACGTTGTTAGCGTGCCTTAAAGGTTAAGGGGGGGGGCTTCGCCCTCCCCCCCGGGGGGCTGCGCCCCCACAATTTTTATTAAATTCGTTTTTTATTTAAAGTTTTTTTATTTAAAGCCTTCACCCAGCCACCACAAATAAATAATGCTGCACAACAATGGGTTTAAAATAAATAAATATTTGATCACTTTTTCTCATGAAAGTGGTTTGTTAGTAATGAATCCGTAATAATTTGCAATATACGTGTGTATGTCAAGATAATTTGGTAAAGTGCGAACTTAGGTAGATAGACCCGTAAGTAGTTTTATTCATTTGTGTTTTAAATGAAAATAAAAAACGTAAAGCAGGGTTGGCAAGCGATTTATAATATTAAAGATAGCGGTCGCAGCCCGCTACGTTGTTGGCGTGCCTTAAGGTTTAGGGGGGGGGGCGCCCCTCCCCCCGACAATTTTTTTTAAATTCGCTTTTTATTTAAAGTACAGTTTTTATAATAAAAGCCTTCACCCAGCCACCACAAATAAATAATTCTGCACAACAATGGGTTTAAAATAAATAAATATTTGATCACTTTTTCTCATGAAAGTGGATTGTTAGTAATGAATCCATAATAAATTGCAATATACGTGTGTATGTTAAGACTAGCGGGCGCAGCCCGCTACGTTGTTAGCGTGCCTTAAAGGTTAAGGGGGGGGGGGGGGCTTCGCCCTCCCCCCCGGGGAGCTGCGCCCCCACAATTTTTATTAAATTCGTTTTTTATTTAAAGTTTTTTTATTTAAAGCCTTCACCCAGCCACCACAAATAAATAATGCTGCACAACAATGGGTTTAAAATAAATAAATATTTGATCACTTTTTCTCATGAAAGTGGTTTGTTAGTAATGAATCCGTAATAATTTGCAATATACGTGTGTATGTCAAGATAATTTGGTAAAGTGCGAACTTAGGTAGATAGACCCGTAAGTAGTTTTATTCATTTGTGTTTTAAATGAAAATAAAAAACGTAAAGCAGGGTTGGCAAGCGATTTATAATATTAAAGATAGCGGTCGCAGCCCGCTACGTTGTTGGCGTGCCTTAAGGTTTAGGGGGGGGGGCGCCCCTCTCCCCGACAATTTTTTTTAAATTCGCTTTTTATTTAAAGTACAGTTTTTATAATAAAAGCCTTCACCCAGCCACCACAAATAAATAATTCTGCACAACAATGGGTTTAAAATAAATAAATATTTGATCACTTTTTCTCATGAAAGTGGATTGTTAGTAATGAATCCATAATAAATTGCAATATACGTGTGTATGTTAAGATAATTTGGTAAAGTGCGAACTTAGGTAGATAGACCCGTAAGTAGTTTTGTTCATTTGTGTTTTGAATGAAAATAAATAACGTAAAGCAGGGTTGGAAAGCATTTTATAATATTAAAAATTGCGGGCAAAGCTACGTTGTTAGCGTGTCTTAAAGTTTTTTTTTTAATTCCAGTTTATGTAAAGGTAGACCTGGCAATTCAAGTAAATTCACAAATTCAGTTGGAAAATTTACTGCGTCGGTTTCTTCCACCTGTGCTTCGTTACATGAAGTTTAAATATCGGAATATATAAGTTCCATTCCTTTTCTAAGGTTTTTTCTCTTTTAGAAAATTTGTTTAACTTTTTCGAGAGTATGTTTCAATGCTACATAAGTTTCATATTCCGTTGATAGTGTTTGAACAGGTAATTCCCTCTTCCAATCCATTTGCATTGTCTATAATTTCAATTCCACTCGTTCAACGTTTATATCCACTTCATTCCACTTGTGTAGTGTTTCAATCCCACTCGTTTCCTATTTAGTTTCTTAATTTTAGTGTTTCATATACACTTGTTCTTTAAGTTTTAGGTTTCTAGCTAAAGACGCAGACGTTAAGGGGGGGGGGGCAATTTTCCGCTTTTGAACCGCCATTTTTACCACGTTCCTGTCCAAAGTCCTGGAAATGCCTTGTCGATAAGTTAGCCCATACTCCAAGGAAAACATATTATATATTACAGATTTCTAGCCGAAGGGTTCGGTTAGGCCATCAAGGGGGAGAATTATTCCGTTTTTACCCCTCCCGGTAGGAATTTCCAAAAATTCCGTCTTAGAGGACGTCTGCGTTGGAGGAGGAACCTACTGCATACATAATTTTAGGTCTCTATATCCAGCAGTTTGGCCAGGCCGTCAAGGGGGAATTTTTTTCCCTTTTTACCCCTACCGGTATGAATTTCCAAAAATACCATCTTAGGGGACGTCAACGTTGGAGAAGGAACCCAATTTAAGATCCCTTGTTCCAGCAGTTTGGCCAGGCCGTTAAGGGGGAGACTTTTCCTGTTTTTGACCCTACCTGTAGAAATTTCCAAAAATCTCATCTTAGCGGATGTCTACAATAGAGGAGGAACTTTAATACCAAATTTCAACTTCCTACCTCCAGCGGTTTGGGCAGGCCTTTAAGCGGCACTTTTCTCTTCATTAATCCCCATTTTTGCAATGTCCCTGTCCAAAAAGCACCTTCTCGGTAAGTGAGCACATACTCCAAGTAACATATGTTTTACATTTCAGGTTTCTAGCCAACTTTTACTATTTGTGCCCCTCTCGGTAGGAATTTCCGAAAATCCATCGACAGGGAATTCCAGCTTCCTAGTTCCAGCAGTTTGAGCAGGCTGAGAGGAACTTAAGTACCGAATTTCAGCTTCCTAGTTCCAGCAGTTTGGACAGGTCGTTAAGGGGCAACTTTCCCTTTTTGAGCCCCCATTTTATAACGACCCTCTCCAAAATTCAAAAAAGTATCTTTCTAATAAGTTAGCCCTCACTCCAGGGACCCACATTTTAAGCTTCAGGTTTCTAGCCGAAGGGGTTTTTACCGGCCCCCAAGGTGAGGCTTTTCTTCTTTTTGCCCCTCCCTTTAGGAATTTACAAAAATTCCATCTTCGCGGCTATCTGCGATGGATGAGGAACATTCATATCAAATTTCAACTGCATTGCCTTAGCGGTTTGGGCAGGCCGTTAGTGGGGACATTTTTCCCTTTCAACCACCATTTTTACTATGTTCCTGTTCCAAAATAGAAAAATTACGTTGCCGGTGAGTTAGTCCTACTCCAAGGAATACATATTTAAAATTTTAGGTTGGCCAAAAGGGATTGGGCAAGCCGTCAGGAGGAGACTTTTACTTTATTTCCCCTCCCGATAGGAATTTCAAAAATTCCGTCTAAGCGGACGCCTACACAGAAGGAGGAACTCACATACCGACTTTCCTTTTGGGATATCCTGTAGGGAATTCCAAAAATACAAACTTAGTCGATGTCTACTACAGTGGAGGAACCTTTATACCAAATTTCAACTTCTTACCTCCAGTGGTTTGGGCAGGCACTTTTCCAATTTGTGAGACTGTTTATGGGGAGACTTTTCCCCTTTTTACCCGTTCCGGTATGAATTTCCAAAAATCCCGTCTTAGCGCACGTCTATGCCGAATATGGGGGGAGGAAAAAAAGTAGTTTTTTTGAAATTATATATTATTTTAAATGGTACTTTTTGGAAAAACGAAATTTTTTGGAAAAAGATACTTTGTTTTTACAAAGTACTTTATTTGTACTTTTTTTGGAAAAGGTATTTTTTTTTAAAAAGGTGTTTTTTTTTGGAAAAATGTATGTGTTTTGGAAAAAGGTATTTTTTTGGAAAAGGTACTTCTTTTGGAAAAGGAAAATTTTTTTAGAAAAAGGTCCTTTTTTTTTGGGAAAAGGTACTTTTTTTTGGAAAAGGTACTTTTTTTGAAAATAGGTATTTTTTTGAAAAAATGTATGTTTTTTGGGAAAAGGAAAATTTTTTTAGAAAAATGTACTTTTTTTAGGAAAAGGTACTTTTTTTTGGAAAAGGTACTTTTTTTGAAAAAGTTATTTTTTTGGAAAAATGTATGTTTTTTGGGAAAAGGTACTTTTTTTAAATAAGGTACTTTTTTTGGAAAAAGGTACTTTTTTTGGAAAAAGGTACTTTTTTTGGAAAAAGGTACTTTTTTTGGAAAAAGGTACTTTTTTTGGAAAAAGGTACTTTTTTTGGAAAAGGGTACTTTTTTTGGAAAAAGGTACTTTTTTGGAAAAAGGTACTTTTTTTGGAAAAAGGTACTTTTTTTGGAAAAAGGTACTTTTTTTGGAAAAAGGTACTTTTTTTGGAAAAAGGTACTTTTTTTGGAAAAAGGTACTTTTTTTGGAAAAAGGTACTTTTTTTGGAATAAGGTACTTTTTTTGGAAAAAGGTACTTTTTTTTGGAAAAAGGTACTTTTTTCGGAAAAAGTACTTTTTTTGGAAAAAGGTACTTTTTTTTGGAAAAAGGTACTTTTATTGGAAAAAGGTACTTTTTTTTGAAAAAGGTACTTTTTTTGGAAAAAGGTACTTTTTTGGGAAAAAGGTACTTTTTTGGGAAAAAGGTACTTTTTTTGGAAAAAGGTACTTTTTTTGGAAAAAGGTACTTTTTTTGGAAAAGGTACTTTTTTTGGAAAAAGGTACTTTTTTTGGAAAAAGGTACTTTTTTTGGAAAAAGGTACTTTTTTTGGAAGAGGGTACTTTTTTTGGAAAAAGGTACTTGTTTTGGAAAAAGGTACTTTTTTTGGAAAAAGGTACTTTTTTTGGAAAAAGGTACTTTTTTTGGAATAAGGTACTTTTTTTGGAAAAAGGTACTTTTTTTTGGAAAAAGGTACTTTTTTCGGAAAAAGGTACTTTTTTTGGAAAAAGGTACTTTTTTTGGAAAAAGGTACTTTTTTTGGAAAAAGGTACTTTTTTTGGAAAAAGGTACTTTTTTTGGAAAAAGGTACTTTTTTTGGAAAAAGGTACTTTTTTTGGAAAAAGGTACTTTTTTTGGAATAAGGTACTTTTTTTGGAAAAAGGTACTTTTTTTTGGAAAAAGGTACTTTTTTCGGAAAAAGGTACTTTTTTTGGAAAAAGGTACTTTTTTTGGAAAAAGGTACTTTTTTTGGAAAAAGGTACTTTTTTTTGGAAAAAGGTACTTTTTTTGGAAAAAGGTACTTTTTTTGGAAAAAGGTACTTTTTTTTGAAAAAGGTACTTTTTTTTGAAAAAGGTACTTTTTTTTGAAAAAGGTACTTTTTTTGGAAAAAGGTACTTTTTTTGGGAAAAAGGTACTTTTTTTGGGAAAAGGTACTTTTTTTGGGAAAAGGTACTTTTTTGGAAAAAGGTACTTTTTTTGTCCCCTTTTTGCCCCTCCCGATAAGAATTTCCAAAAATGCCGTCTCAACGGACGTCTACACCGGTCGAGGAACCTACATACCAAATTTCAACTTCATAGCTCCAGCAGTTTGAGCAGGCCGTCAAGGGGGAGACTTTTTCCCCTTTTTGCCCGTCCCTGTAAAAATTTCCAAAACTCCCGTCTTGGTGGATGTCTACGATAGTGGAGGAACCTTTATACGAAATTTCAACTTCCTACCTCCAGCGGTTTGGGCAGGCCGTCAAGGGGGGCATTTTTCCCCTTTTTAACCCCCATTTTTACAACGTCCCTGTCCAAAATTTTAGAAAGTACTTTCCAGAAAAGTTAGCCCCTACTCCAAGGAACACATGTCTTAAATTTCAGCTTTCTAGCCAAAGGGGTTTTGGCATGCCGTCAAGGGGGACACTTTCCCCCTTTTTGCCCGTTCCGGTAGGAATTTCCAAAAATCCCGTCTTAGCGGACGTCTACCCCGAAACAGGAACCTACATACCAAATTTCAACTTCCTAGCTTCTGCGGTTTGTGCTGGGCGATGTTGAGTCAGTCAGTCAGTCAGTCAGTCAGTCAGTCACGTTATTCTTTTATATATAGAGATTACAGTAGCAGAAATTCCCAGAAACACATTTTCATTATATTTGCTAATACAGATAATCCGCATTTCGTGTATTATAATGCACTCTAAAAAATGCTTGTAAATGCATTACTATTTATTAGTGTTTCCAATTCGGTTAACCGATTTCTCGATTAATCGCCTCTATTTCGGTTAGTGTCGAAACAAATAATTTAAAACTCAAATAATTATTCGACCAGATTAATCGGTTAAAATAGGTCGATTAATCGGTTACATTTTTAATATGAAATTTTTTGCTTTATTTTTCCCCAAAACTTCATAATTTTCTTAACTTTGGCTAAAAAAGTTTAAAAAACGCTTAGAAAAAACAAATACTAACTAAAATGCCATATATAATAGAGAATAGAGAAGCCTTTAGATACCCTTTTTTGAGCAACTCCAAGCTAGTCGACATTGAACCAGCGAGACACGTCATGGGTTTTAAGAGACTCTTAACATGGATTTGTTTTGCATTATCGCAATTTATTTTTAATAAATTTTTTTTATTGAATTTTTTTAACAAAATAACAAAGTTTCTATTTGTAAAAAAATGCTTTAACACTAGGTGTCTGGCTGGAGCAGGCTTTAGGAAATACAAAAGACAATTTTTCATTTCTGTTTTAATTCTTTTAAAATGGAAAAATAAATTTTCAAAAGTAAGAGCAGTTTTTCAGCCCCTAGTCGATGATTTGAGGTACATTTATTTTAACAAAAACAGTGCGTATTAATTTTTAAAATTTTATTATTGCAAACATAGAATTTTGAAAGGCTGAAAAACTGCTATCACTTTCGAAAATCTGTGATAAAGTTTGAACAGACAAATCTGTTTGGGATTCTGTTACTGCACACTGAGGGAATTATCTACATGATTTTTATGAATTTTTATACTGTTTCATTGAAACACGGAGGAGATTGGAAGATAATCAAAAATCTAAAAATAGAATGTTTGTATGTGTCTGCGTTGATCACTTCTGAGTAAAAACAATAACAGAAAGCTGAATAGAAAAGAAAACAACGAATTAGTTACATTGCATTCAAGGTCTTACTTGGGTGAGATGGTTAAGCTGTCGCACTTCAGTATAGTTACGTTTTTAATGTGGGAGCATGTGTTGGATTCCTACAGCCGACGGGTTGTTGAAAAAAATTATCATATAATAGAGACAATCTGACAATAAAACATAATAAATAATTTAAACAAAATTAATGGAAAATCGCTAACTACGCCTGTCCATACAAAAAAAAATGTCAGAAATTAGATATATCCTGGTTTTAAAATTATAATGTGTTTATTTTTAGATAAAAATTTTTACTCTTCTTCTTAACCTCAAATCTATTAATTAAAATTGATAAAATTGCTTATTAATTACAATATTATTAGCACATGACTACACTGAGAGAATTATCTGCATGATACCCAGTGTAGAAACGGTAATGACATATCATTATTTTTTGGACTACCAGTAATGACACCCACTTACCTTCTGCATTATTTTAAAACATATAATAATGAATTACTGATAATGACTTACTTTTATCATTATTTCAAATAGAAAATAATTTTCTAGATTTTTTTGAAAATTTTTTCAAATCTATTTTTAGACTCAATATTTTTTAAACACTGGTAAGGATATATGTAACCACATTTTTTTTGATTTTTTGTACGTTGGCGAGTAAGCTTACTTGTGTGCAGCAGGTCAATTATGTTTTTATCTATTAAATATTACATGTCGATATAGCTCAGATGGTAGAGCTGTTGACTGGCAATCTGTAGACCCAGGTTCGATTCCCGCACCAGAAAATTTTATTTAAAAAAAAAATACAATAAAAAATATTTTTTTTTTATATAATTTATTTTTTTGAAAATCTATTTTAGACTCATTATTTTTGTATATA
Organism: Leucophora obtusa; assembly: GCA_949987735.1. NCBI lineage: Eukaryota > Metazoa > Arthropoda > Insecta > Diptera > Anthomyiidae > Leucophora > Leucophora obtusa. The sequence goes on from OX465295.1 coordinate 95,032,507, forward strand.
CTGGTAAGCACATAGGTAACGATATATTTTTTGATTTTTCGTATGCTGGTGTGTAACGACAACTCATTATTTTTCGCGACATCGCCATATAAAGGTAATAAGAAATGTAATAACAAAAGTAACTAGTTACCATTACCAAGTATGTAGTTACATAACAACATATCTGGTAATGATTTTCTACACTGGGTACTAACGAATTTCTGCATTAAATCAATGAAGTTTCACTGGAACTCGTCCATTGAAACTTTTCATTTAACTGATGAAGTTTTTCATAAAATTATGTCAGAAATTTCATTTTATTTATCAAAGATTTCATACATTCAATGAAAAGGTTTCATTAAACCCTAGTTTCATAAAAACTATGAAGCTTTTTCGTTAAAACTAAGAACTTTTTCATTCACGTTGTGAAGAAAACTTCATTAGTTTACTGAAAAAAAATCATTAAAACTCGTCCAATAACTTCTCTCTGTGTATAGGACTCTAAAACAACACTGTACTAAACGTTTCATTGAATTAATATAGTTTAATGAAAATTTTCATATTTTTTTATTGAAAAATGAAAAAGTTTTTTCTTAAAATTTGTTTGTGAAAAAAACTTCATTGGTTTAGTGAAAACTTTCATTAAAACTTGTCCAATTAAATTCTTTCTGCATAAATTAGCTCAAAATTTGTTTTTGTTAATAGCCCTTAAAAAGCGAAAAGACATTGTCAGACTACTAATATTCAACAAAATTTTTTTGCTGATTTTTGCAGAGTAAATTGGTATTTTCAAATAGAGCTTAACATTTTTTATATTGATGGCTTAAAGTTCTTCTATTTTATATATTTAGCTCTTCTATTTTATAATATTAAAAAAAGTCAGCTCCTTGTGTTTTTATTGATAAAAAGTTAGGAAATTAAAATAAGTTTGCATTAAACGATTAATCACCAATTTTATCGATTAACCGACCCGAATAACCGGTTAATTAATTTTGGTGTTTTTTCGAATAATGCATTAACCTGTTAACCGCCTATGTCGAATAATTCAAAACACTTTATAGTGTTTCCCAGTGTAGAAACGGTAATGACATTTCATTATTTTTTGGACTACCAGTAATGACACCCACTTACCTTCTGCATTATTTTAAAACATATAATAATGAGTTACTGATAATGACTTATTTTTTATCATTATTGCAAATAGAAAACAATTTTCTAGATTTTTTCTTAAATTTTTTGAAATCTATTTTTAGAGTCAATATTTTTTAAACACTGGTAAGGATATATGTAACCACATATTTTTTGATTTTTTGTATGTTGTCGAGTAAGCTTACTTGTGTGCAGCAGGTCAATTATGTTTTTATCTATTAAATATTACATGTCGATATAGCTCAGATGGTAGAGCTATTGACTGGCAATCTGTAGACCCAGGTTCGATTCCCGCACCAGGAAATTTTATTTAAAAAAAATACAATAAAAAATATTTTTTTTTATAGAATTTAGTTTTTTGAAAATCTATTTTTAGACTCAATATTTTTATCAGTACTGGTAAGCACATAGGTAACGATATATTTTTTGATTTTTCGTATGCTGGTGTGTAACCACAACTCATTATTTTTTGCGACATCGCCATATAAAGGTAATAAGAAATGTAATAACAAAAGTAACTAGTTTCCATTACCAAGTATGTAGTTACCTAACCACATATCTGGTAATGATTTTCTACACTGGGTTATTAAAAGAAAAAAAAAACTCGAAACACTTTTATTTTCGACTAAACTACTAAGCAGATGACATAAACAAACAGCCTAAAAATCAAGGTTGGCAACCGATACCGTTATAATACCGTTATCCGTTTCAAAAACCTTTCAAATTGACAACCGATACCGATACCAATACCGAAATTCTTGATTTCAAAAAATACCGATGTTCAAAAACCTTTTCCCTTAATACCGGTGTCGTACCGGTATGGAATCGGTTTTAAAAAAATTGTTTTTTTCACGTTTTTAGCAAAAATTCTAATTTTTTTAATATAAAATTTCCAAAATTGTTAAACAATTAAACTTTTTTATTCATTGTTAATAGAAAATCGTGTTACAAATTCAAAGTGCGGTTATCAGCCTTTAATTTGCATTGGCAATATTGTTTATAATTTATTCAACTTCATAAATATTCTCCAACTTGTGACAAATTTATATATATATATATATATATATATATATATATATATATATATATATATTATGTCCTATGGTTCCATTAGGAAAAAAGTGCCACAAATTTACAAATTTTTAAATAAAAATTAATATATAAACTGGTTTCTTAAACCTTTAATTGAATTTACAGTCTCTTTTAGAGAATCCTTTTATTAATTTTATAAATTTTTTTTTTTTTTTATTTTATTATATGATCTCAATACAAATATAAAATATTTGTAGTGAACCAACTTGTGTTCCTAATAGATTTAAAAAAATGTTTGTGTTTAAAATATAAAACACTTAGAAATTTTTAATAACTTATTGTTTTTTATTCATATTATAAAAACATATCCATAAACTATAGTTATCCTTTATAAAAATTTAATAAAATTGAGTTTTTCATAATTAAGAACGTTTTTTTATATTTTTGTAAATTTTTTCAATAATACCGGTATATACCGGTACTAATGTTTAAAATACCGTTATCGACACCGATACCGAAACAAATAAAAAATCGACACCAATACCGATACCTATACCGTTATTCGTTTCGGTTGCCAACCTTGCGAAAAATGCATAAAAATGCATAAAAGACTGTTAAAATGCATAAAAGACTGTAAAATAAAATCAAATATTTCCCTTTTTAAAAAAGGACAAAACAGACCCGTAAGTTAAAGGATTATAGGGTTTAAATGTTCCGAAAAAATATTTGTCATACTATAAACCTTTGAAGATATCAAACTTGAACACTTAACTTCAGTGCCAGAAATAAATCAAAACTTGAAACGTGTTTAAAAGTTATTCTCTTACTTATTCCGAATTGGTACTCAAATGTCCCACAAACCTGTTTTTTTTTGGAGTTAATTTTTATGAGAAAAATGTTCTACATAAAATTACACTCAAAATTTGACTTCTTCGCATGCTACAGGTCGCAAATACGAAGATATTTTAATGGAAATTGGCACGCTGGCTCACATAGGCCAAACAGCAAAGCCTATCGATTGTTAAATAAAAATTTCTTATCGTGTTTCTAATTTCTTATAATTTTATAGACAAATTTTGACACAAGTCCATTTCAACCCAGTCGACTTTCCGATCGAAACATTAGTTGGCTTTCAATAAGACTGGTGTAGGGTATCATATGATCGGCATGCCCGACTTTAACTTTTTTACTAGTTAAAAATAAAAACGAATAAAAAAGTTAAAGTCGGGCATGCCGACTATACGATACCCTACACCAGTCTGGTTGAAAGCAACTAGGCTACTTCATTGGGACAATATAAGTCTGCGTACAAAATTTTATCAAAATGTGTTAATATTTGTGGTCTGTAGCGTGCGAATATGCCCATTTTTGGGAGACTTTTGTAAGGGCGATAGGTCTTAACGTGGACCGATTCTACATAAAATCAACAGGCTTTATTAATGAGCCCATTTGACCAAATGTTATTAAAATATCTTCTTATTTGCAACCTGTGGTATGCAAAAAATATAATATTGGTGGAACTTTTATACTAGGTCTAACCACGGACCATTTTAACCAAAATTAACATGCGCACAAGAATATATGAGCAGACAGACAGACGGGCGGACATATAGTTACATCGAAACAAAAATTTATTTTGAGTGGATCGGTAAACTAAAAGCTCGGTCTTCTTCCAATATTTTTATTATTATAAACATCGGTACAAACTTATTATACCCTATCCAAATACTGGTGTAGGGTACAATTAATAAAACTCATTATTCAAACTCATCAAGCTCTACTTACAGCATATTTTGGAATTTCCGCAAGCTCGAAATCCGTTTCAAGCCTATGCTTTCTAGGACAAAGTTGCTGACAATTCTTCGTAGAATCATTTCCCCCCTAGTAGAATCATTTCGATCCGCCCTAACATATAGACTATTGGACCTTGGGTCTCCAAATTAAAAATGTTCCTAATTCTGGGAGGCGGCATCGGCAGGTCTATTTACCCAAATGAAATTTTGTTAATCAGGTATTGGCAAAGCTCTTTACTAACGCTGGAAAAGCGTATTAAGTAGGTAGCTTTTCAGTGCTTTATATATTTCTAATGTATAAATTGTAAATTGTGAAAATCAAGTACTGGCAAAGCGGCAACTGTTCAGGCGTTCTGAACCATGGTTTTTCCAGTGATTTTCTTATTTTTACGGTTTTAGATTTTTTAAATAAAGTACTGGCAAAATATTTTTTTACCAATATTGGCAGAACGTTAAAATTCAATGCTATAATACAGACCATTAAAATGAATTTGCCAGGATGTTAATTTATTTGGAGTTACCTATATTTGAATACTACACCAAAAATATTTTACTAGGTATTCAAAATAAGGAAAATGAATGAATGTAAAACTATCCTTTTAACAAATTATTGGTATCTCCAATCAATTTTGAAATTAGTATCAGTTTACTAATTCTATGCAATAGAAAAAGCCATTTATTTAGTGAATATACAAGAAAATTGGTGTTATCTATAAACTTTATTTAAAAAATTTCAATATTCGAAAGTGGTAACTACAAATACGTAGAACCAACCGAATTGTGGATTGTATTGATAACACACACAACTATTAATTTGTATTGGTAAACGAATTTTATACCGTATTTGTTTTACAAATAAAACACATCAATTCAAAATTAGACATTAAAATAAAAAATTGTTTATAGTGTAGTGGGTGAGGAGTTGGTCTTGTACACCGGATTTCCGAGTTCGAATCCCGGAAAAGACAGAAATTTAGATGTTTTTTTTGATTAAAATAAAATATTAATTTCTATAAACAGTAAATATGGCTGAGAAAATTATTTGTGGTGCACTGAGTAATATTGTGAACTATTAACCTGAACGGCCGGGTTCAATAACAGAAAATTAAAAAAACTTTTTTCAATAAAATTTTGTGGAATATAATAATATTTATTAGACAATAATATTTGAATTAGACAACCGAATATTGGCTTTCACGACGAAAAATATAATTTAATAAACACTCAAGAAAAAAAGTCAGTAAAGTCAGCAAAAAATGTTGTTGTGTCACCAAATTTTTAGTCAGGAGCGTGCTTGCAAAAAAGTTGGTAATTTCAGCAAAAGGTTTGCTGAATATCAGCGAGCTAATTTTTACCAAAAAAATAGTAATCTTCAGCAAAAATTTTGCTAACACTTAGTCGACTGCAAATTAAAAAAATCCTTGCTAAAATCACTAAACTTTTTGCTGAATATTAGTAGACTGAAAAAAACTCAAAAAACTTGTATCGAAATTTTACTTTAGTTAATTTATTTGCTGAAAATTTAAATATAGAATATGTGTAGAGTTGTTTTTCTTTTTTTGTCAATTCCGTTTCCAGACAAGCTGCGACATCTACATCTTGTCTATCTGGTTGTCGTCCACGCTATGAATGCGGTTATCGGCACAATTCTTGTAGCAAAACAAATTAGTAAAACATTAGTTCAAAATTAGTTTAGTGCTAAAAAAATATAACTAAAATTTTAGCTGAAAACGGAATTGCACGAATTCGATTTGAAACAAATTCGGTGGCCACAACTGAGACTGTTTTCTGGGTGTAACATTTTATTTGTTGTACCATTGTCAATCAGTATTTTGCCAGTGCTTTATTTTTTACAATCACCAATTTCATTTCCCGTTTAAACCAAATAAACATTTTTTCACAATAAGACAAAATAACAAAAATTGAGCTTTTGTTCTGTGTTTATTAATATTAATTCAAGAAAAAATATTTCGGACCCAACCGAATATATTTAAAACAGAATATTTCGGTTGATGCGTTCTATAATTCAGTGTTCACAACCGAATTTTTAGGTTTTTAACAAATTTGGTTGGGGCAATTAATAGATGCTTCAGTTGCCAAATCGATTAAATCCACTTACTGAATTTTATAAAATTTTAATTTCAAAACTTTTTATTGACTCCTAACTATATAATATTCAAAACAAATTTCTCTGATAATAAATATTAATACTACTAAATGACAAAATTTATAATTTAACAGGAATTTTAAAAACTTTAATGCACTATTTTCCCATATTTCTCTTTGAGACTCATTAATTTTTCTTAACGGAGTTAATCGATTTGGCTACTGAAGCATTCATATAACTTAATTAACTCTTTTAAATTATCTTCTATCACATTTTCCCAAATACCATTGACATCCTTCATTGTTATTCAAAAATATTTCATCTTTGTAACCAGCCACATTACGCCTTGCATCATCGTGCATATCATCTGTTGCGCACATATAGTATTTGTTTTGAGAAATAGTAACACGATCATTATCCAGAAACTCTATGTCCCATAAATAGTTGACAGGTTCATCTTTTAATCCCCATGCAGCTACTTTATTTGTTGAAGGCATCATATAATAAAGTAATTGATATTTAATACCTTTAAGTGAAAATTTCAATTTCCTGTTATTGCCATATTTCGACTCAAATACCTCGGCTTTTATAGGGCCCATATCATCAATACTTAATTTTGTATTCCACAACCAAATATAATAGCTGAATTGGTCAATTTTAAATGCATTAGTTGTGTATATATATTCCGAATATTTGGCATTCATAAGACAGAAATATGGAAAAAAGAATAAATATTGCAAATTATTGGGAAATTTAGACACGACTGTATCAATGGAAGATTTCAAGTACACCTGAACTCGGGCATATAATTTGTCTTGTTTTATTTTATATAAAATAAATGCATATTTTTGTAGAAATTCACTGTAATTGTGTTTATATTTTACAGTGTAGACTTCAATTAATTTGAGCTGAGCTCGTATCATAAACTCAAAACTTTTTAAATCATCATCAGCACAATAAAGTTGCCATAATATGTCAGCCAATTGAGAAGTGGGTTTTGAATTGAGTACTTGACTGATTACTTCAGATAAAATATCTTCACTTATCTGTTCATCATAATTTTCTATAATATATTCACTTATATTTTGAAGTTTGTCACAAGATTTTAATACTTCGTATGTATTTATAGCATTTGCTAATAATTCTGAGTTTTTAATCTTAAGATGATCTTTTACTATTTTTTCCAGTTCTGTCATAGCTAGCTGTTCTCCTTTAATTTTTTTGTAAATCATTGTACTTTTTATTATATCATTGGTAGCTTCTTCATTAACTTCTCTCCAGATATCCATTAATCCTGCTGCATCTCCATTCACATCAAGTACATTTAAAGAACCAATCAGTATTATGAATGTCAAAATTTCACTTGCTTTCATCTTGAAGGCTTGTATTTTAATGTGCCTAACTTGATTAATACTTAAGTATATTTAAGTATTTTGCAAAATTAATTTATATAGAATAGGGTGGACCTTATTTTTGAACTTGCGATTTAAGGCCATCCCCGCCGCCTAGAAATGTGCCTTTGAGCATAAAAATATACCATGCAAAAAATTAAGGTGATCGGATAAAGGCGAAAAAATCACTTTTTTACTTTTCTTGAAAATACTGGCTCTTAAGTAACTGTTTTTTGTAAAAATGTAAATAGAATTATAATCTAGACTGAATTATCTTTCTGATAATATATAAAAATCCAAAATCGGTTGTAAAATATTTTAGTAGTTGCAATTTCCTCAGACCATTGTAGGGTTAAAATGAGATAAATTATGAAAATCGTAAAAAATAAAATATTTTTTCATTCTAAGGTCCACAAATATCCAGATATAAATGTTTGCCTTTCTTGAGTTTTGATAACCTAATCCCAGGTATGGCCAAAGATGGGAATTTTTTTATAAATTTGCAAACTCTAGTTTCCAGTTATTTAAAATTTTATTCAACAAAATATAAAAAAAAAAGTCGTCAACGCATAGAGACTACAGAATATTTCTACTGAAAATTATACATATCCCACTTTTAACTTAACAGTGACGGCGTTTTAAATTTCAAAATTTTGGAGTAAAGCACGACTTCGGCCAATAATTTACTTAACAGTATTAATTTTTATGTTTTTAGCTAGCTGTAACAAAATTGCTTCCGATTTCTTTTAGTTCTGATACAAGAGATTGTTTTCCGAAAATTCTGTGAAACTCCGACAACGTTAACCCTTTCTTTACCAAGGTCAAAAGTGAAATTTTTAAAATTTTTCGATTTTTCCTCGAAGTATATCAAAACAATGTGTTGTTTTTTGCGGAATTTGGTAACTCTATTCACACCAAATTTTATACGTAGTAATAACGAATTAGAAATTAGCCTTTATAGGCTAATGACCCCAAAATTTTAATATGTAAAAAAATGCCATTTGACATGAAAATCGATATAAAAACCTTTAATTAAGCATTTTCTAGAAAAAGAAATATCAAAATTAACCTATTTGAGAGCATCCCACCACCCCACAATTTGAATAAAAATCTAATTTTCCAAACTGAATTTGTCTCTATTTGAGTCATTCGTAATTGCATAGCGGTTGAATGCAAGTTTAATTTAAAAAGTCATCATAGAGTTTACTATCTGCAAGTACACACACAATCTATAAGTTTTAATTAAAAAATAAAATTGATCGCCACTAGTATATAATTAAAAAAAATGTTGTTGATAAATCTCACCCTTCACCTCCAAAAATAAATTCCTGCCTACGGCTCTGTATGCGAAATATGTGTTCGGTTTTTAGTTCTTCACTACACCATTTCTAATTGAAATTGAGAGCTTTCCATGTAGTATTGAGAAAAGAGCAATTGAAATTGGGATTTTCCATTTGCTAATGAGAAAGGAACAATTGAAATTGAGATTTTCTATTTCATATTGGGAAAAAACCAAATGAAATTGAGATTTTCCAATTAAAATTGAGAAACGAATAAATGATATTGAGATTTTACAATTGAAATTGAGAAAAGCATACATGGAATTGAGATTTTTAATTTGATATTGAGAAAAGAACATATGAAATTGAGATTTTACAATTGAAATTAAGAAAAAAAACAAATGAATTTGAGATTTTACAATTGAAAATGAGAAAAAAACAAATGGAATTTGGATTTGTTTATTTGAAATTGAGAAAAGAAAAAACAAATAAATTAAGAAAAGTACAAATGAAATTGAGAGATTTTCAACTGCAATTAAGAAATTTAATAAAATTTTTGTAAATAAAATTAAGCTTGCACGGAGACAAAAATGCAAGAAATTGGAAATATCTTACCCCGATATATATTCCTTAAAAGCTGCTAAGAATGCCAAATATTCAGAATACGTTACTTGTCTGAACGAGTACGTCAGAGCCGGTAACGAAATAGTGGGGCTGGACGAAACAAATTTCAGTTAGTTTTATCGCCGTAAACGTGGCTATTCAAGATTTTAAACTCGCGCTAGCCACCACCCACCCACCATCACGTGACCTAATTGTTAAAGGCGTTATTAAATTGGATGAAAAATTGGATTCCCTGTTGCCAGGGAATGGATGAGAAATTTTTTGGTGAGATAGGAGGAGATGTGGAACAACCTTTCAGAGTTCCTGGTAGTCGTTGATAATGCTTCTTATTGCAACAGGTTAGAAACTGTATTCGAAAACTCTTCTGCAACTCTACTCAGATTGAGCTCGTATTGATGAAGCTAAAACATTGGTAACTGCTGGCGACTGCAGCAGAGCCATACAGCATTCCTGCACATTCCATTAATCCGCCGTACAAATAAAAAATATGCCCGTACGTTGATTGTTGTTTTTATTGTTTATTTTTTGTGTTTAATAAAATTTGTTCTTTAATACAAATTTTTCCCAAAATCATTTGATATTTTCTAAATTACATTTATACTTTTCTTAATTTAATTTATAATTTTCCCAATTTCATTTGTGTTTTTCTTAATTTCAAATATAAAATCAAATTTGTTCTTTTCTCAATTTCAATTGGAGAATCTAAATTTCATTTGTTATTTTCCCAATATCAAATACTAGCGGGCGCAGCCCGCTACGTTGTTAGCGTGCCTTAAAGGTTAAGGGGGGGGGGGCTGCGCCCTCCCCCCGGGGGGCTGCGCCCCCCACAATTTTTATTAAATTCGTTTTTTTATTTAAAGTTTTTTTATTTAAAGTTTTTTTATTTAAAGCCTTCACCCAGCCACCACAAATAAATAATTCTGCACAACAATGGGTTTAAAATAAATAAATATTTGATCACTTTTTCTCATGAAAGTGGATTGTTAGTAATGAATCCATAATAAATTGCAATATACGTGTGTATGTTAAGATAATTTGGTAAAGTGCGAACTTAGGTAGATAGACCCGTAAGTAGTTTTGTTCATTTGTGTTTTGAATGAAAATAAATAACGTAAAGCAGGGTTGGAAAGCATTTTATAATATTAAAAATAGCGGGCAAAGCTACGTTGTTAGCGTGTCTTAAAGTTTTTTTTTTAATTCCAGTTTATGTAAAGGTAGACCTGGCAATTCAAGTAAATTCACAAATTCAGTTGGAAAATTTACTGCGGCGGTTTCTTCCACCGGTTCTTCGTTACATGAAGTTTAAATATCGGAATATATAAGTTCCATTCCTTTTCTAAGGTTTTTTCTCTTTCAGAAAATTTGTTTAACTTTTTGGGGAGTATGTTTCAATGCTACATAAGTTTCATATTCCGTTGATAGTGTTTGAACAGGTAATTCCCTCTTCCAATCCATTTGCATTGTCTATAATTTCAATTCCGCTCGTTCAACGTTTATATCCATTTCATTCCACTTGTGTAGTGTTTCAATCCCACTCGTTTTCTATTTAGTTTCTTAATTTTAGTGTTTCATATACACTTGTTCTTTAAGTTTTAGGTTTCTAGCTAAAGACGTAGACGTTAAGAGGGGGGGGGGGCAATTTTCCCCTTTTGAACCACCATTTTTACCACGTTCCTGTCCAAAGTCCTAGAAATGCCTTGTCGATAAGTTAGCCCATACTCCAAGGAAAACATATTATATATTACAGGTTTCTAGCCGAAGGGTTCGGTTAGGCCATCAAGGGGGAGAATTATTCCGTTTTTACCCCTCCCGGTAGGAATTTCCAAAAATTCCGTCTTAGAGGACGTCTGCGTTGGAGGAGGAACCTACTACATACATAATTTTAGGTCTCTATATCCAGCAGTTTGGCCAGGCCGTCAAGGGGGAAGTTTTTTCCCTTTTTACCCCTCCCGGTATGAATTTCCAAAAATACCATCTTAGGGGACGTCAACGTTGGAGAAGGAACCCAATTTAAGATCCCTTGTTCCAGCAGTTTGGCCAGGCCGTTAAGGGGGAGACTTTTCCTGTTTTTGACCCTACCTGTAGAAATTTCCAAAAATCTCATCTTAGCGGATGTCTACAATAGAGGAGGAACTTTAATACCAAATTTCAACTTCCTACCTCCAGCGGTTTGGACAGGCCTTTAAGCGGCACTTTTCGCTTCATTAATCCCCATTTTTGCAATGTCCCTGTCCAAAAAGCACCTCCTCGGTAAGTGAGCACATACTCCAAGTAACATATGTTTTACATTTCAGGTTTCTAGTCAACTTTTACTATTTGTGCCCCTCTCGGTAGGAATTTCCGAAAATCCATCGACAGGGAATTCCAGCTTCCTAGTTCCAGCAGTTTGAGTAGGCTGAGAGGAACTTAAGTACCGAATTTCAGCTTCCTAGTTCCAGCAGTTTGGACAGGTCGTTAAGGGGCAACTTTCCCTTTTTGAGCCCCCATTTTATAACGACCCTGTCCAAAATTCAAAAAAGTATCTTTCTAATAAGTTAGCCCTCACTCCAGGGACCCACATTTTAAGCTTCAGGTTTCTAGCCGAAGGGGTTTTTACCGGCCCCCAAGGTGAGGCTTTTTTTTTTTTTTTGCCCCTCCCTATAGGAATTTACAAAAATTCCATCTTCGCGGCTATCTGCGATGGATGAGGAATATTCATACCAAATTTCAACTGCATTGCCTAAGCGGTTTGGGCAGGCCGTTAGTGGGGACATTTTTCCCTTTCAACCACCATTTTTACTATCTTCCTGTTCCAAAATAGAAAAATTACGTTGCCGGTGAATTAGTCCTACTCCAAGGAATACATATTTAAAATTTTAGGTTGGCCAAAAGGGATTGGGCAAGCCGGCAGGAGGAGACTTTTACCTTATTTCCCCTCCCGATAGGAATTTCAAAAATTCCGTCTAAGCGGACGCCAACACAGAAGCAGGAACTCACATACCGAGTTTCCTTTTGGGATATCCTGTAGGGAATTCCAAAAATACAAACTTATTCGATGTCTACTACAGTGGAGGAACCTTTATACCAAATTTCAACTTCTTACCTCCAGTGGTTTGGGCAGGCACTTTTCCAATTTGTGAGACTGTTTATGGGGAGACTTTTCCCCTTTTTGCCCGTTCCGGTAGGAATTTCCAAAAATCCCGTCTTAGCGCACGTCTATGCCGAATATCAAGAAACCTTGTTTTAGTGGAGATATCCGTGGGGGGAGGAAAAAAGTAGTTTTTTTGAAATTATATATTATTTTAAATGGTACTTTTTGGAAAAACGAAATTTTTTGGAAAAAGATACTTTGTTTTTACAAAGTACTTTATTTGTACTTTTTTTGCAAAAGGTATTTTTTTTTAAAAAGTTGTTTTTTTTTGGAAAAATTTATGTTTTTTGGAAAAAGGTACTTTTTTTGGAAAAGGTACTTCTTTTGGAAAAGGAAAATTTTTTTAGAAAAAGGTACTTTTTTTTGGGAAAAGGTACTTTTTTTTGGAAAAGGTACTTTTTTTGAAAAAGGTATTTTTTTGAAAAAATGTATATTTTTTGGGAAAGGAAAATTTTTTTAGAAAAAAGGTACTCTTTTTTGGAAAAGGTACTTTTTTTGAATAAGTTATTTTTTTGGAAAAATGTATGTTTTTTGGGAAAAGGTACTTTTTTTTGGAAAAGGTACATTTTTTTAGAAAAAGGTACATTTTTTGGAAAAAGGTACTTTTTTTAAAAAAGGTACTTTTTTGGAAAAAGGAATTTTTTTTGGAAAAAGGTCCTTTTTTTGGAAAAAGGTACTTTTTTTGGAAAAAGGTACTTTTTTGGAAAAAGGTACTTTTTTCGGGAAAAGGTACTTTTTTTTGGAAAAAGGTACTTTTTTGGAAAAAGGTACTTCTTTTGAAAAAAGGTACTTTTTTTGGAAAAAGGTACTTTTTTTGGAAAAAGGTACTTCTTTTGAAAAAAGGTACTTTTTTTGGAAAAAGGTACTTTTTTTGGAAAAAGGTACTTTTTTTGGAAAAAGGTACTTTTTTTGGAAAAGGGTACTTTTTTTGGAAAAAGGTACTTTTTTTGGAAAAAGGTACTTTTTTTGGAAAAAGGTACTTTTTTTGGAAAAAGGTACTTTTTTTGGAAAAAGGTACTTTTTTTTGGAAAAAGGTACTTTTTTTGGAAAAAGGTACTTTTTTTGGAAAAAGGTACTTTTTTTGGAAAAAGGTACTTTTTTTGGAAAAAGGTACTTATTTTGGAAAAAGGTACTTTTTTTGGAAAAAGGTACTTTTTTTTGGAAAAAGGTACTTTTTTTGGAAAAAGGTACTTTTTTTGGAAAAAGGTACTTTTTTTGGAAAAAGGTACTTTTTTTGGAAAAAGGTACTTTTTTTAGAAAAAGGTACTTTTTTTGGAAAAAGGTACTTTTTTTGGAAAAAGGTACTTTTTTGGAAAAAGGTACTTTTTTTGGGAAAAGGTACTTTTTTTGGGAAAAGGTACTTTTTTTGGGAAAAGGTACTTTTTTGGAAAAAGGTACCTTTTTTGTCCCCTTTTTGCCCCTCCCGATAAGAATTTCCAAAAATGCCGTCTCAACGGACGTCTACACCGGTCGAGGAACCTACATACCAAATTTCAACTTCATAGCTGCAGCAGTTTGAGCAGGCCGTCAAGGGGGAGACTTTTTCCCCGTTTTGCCCGTCCCTGTAAAAATTTCCAATACTCCCGTCTTGGTGGATGTCTACGATAGTGGAGGAACCTTTATACCAAATTTCAACTTTTTCCCCTTTTTAACCCCCATTTTTACAACGTCCCTGTCCAAAATTCTAGAAAGTACTTTCCAGAAAAGTTAGCCCCTACTCCAAGGAACACATATCTTAAATTTCAGCTTTCTAGCCAAAGGGGTTTTGGCAGGCCGTCAAGGGGGACACTTTCCCCCTTTTTGCCCGTTCCGGTAGGAATTTCCAAAAATCCCGTCTTAGTGGACGTCTACCCCGAAAGAGGAACCTACATAACAAATTTCAACTTCCTAGCTTCAGCGGTTTGGGCTGGGCGATGTTGAGTGAGTCAGTCAGTCAGTCAGTCAGTCACGTTATTCTTTTATATATAGAGATAAAATCTCAATTACATATCTCCTTTTCTCAATTTGAATTAGAAAATCTCAAGTTCAGTTGTTCCTTTCTCAATTTTAAATGGAAAATCTTAATTCCATTTGCATTTTTCTCAATTTCATATGGAAAATCTCAAAATCAATTATTATTTTCTCAATACTAAATAGAAAATCTCAAAATCAAATGAACTTTTCTCAATTTCAAATGGAAAATCTCAATTTCAATTATTCTTTTCTCAATTACAGTTGGAAATGGTGTAGTTGTTCGTTATTGCACCCGATAGCGTATATATAACCTTATCGTAATTTAACTTAAGTTCCAAGAAATATATAATTGCAGTTTTTTTGATAATAAATCACAAAAATTTTATAAAACTCTAATGCATATTTTTATACCACTTCTTGATAAATCCATTTAAACAAAATAAAAAATTAAAAAAATACATTTAAACTAAACACAAAATTAACCACATTTAGAGTGAGAGGGGGACAAACAACACAAAAATCAGACTCGATGGTTCTAATGCGAAATAAAAGTACACAATTTAATAAAAAGAAACCGCCAGAGGGTTTTGCAAAGTTAGTTCGAATTTATTTTTTTTGGCCTCTTCCAGTTGTCATATTTTTTACAATTTTTTCCCCTTTGAGTGAAAACTTAAAAAAATATAAATATATAAAATAAAAATTATTGGAATGTAACTGGATAGGGGAAGTGATCCTGATCCCGAAAAAATTTAAGAAAAATTTCTCTAAACTATTCAACATTTTTTCTTGCTTTAAATTTTGTTTCAAAGCTTTCTGAAAGAAGTATCGTCTCTTCTGAAAAAAATATTTTGGGATTATAAATTGTTGAGTAATAACCAAAAATGTAAATCGCCATAAAATGAATAAATTTGACCTTTACACTCCCGAGTAAAAACAGTTACATAAAGTCGTATAAAATGCGATTAAGTTATATCTGTATAAATATACTGTTTCATCCGAAAAATGGCCCGATGTAATTGTATCAGTTGTTTATCAGTTTTTATCTAATTGTATTACTTTAGATCTCAACTAATAAAATTATACATTATTCAGATGACATTATATCCAATTTTTGACCCGATACAATTTTACCGGTTTATATCTAATGGTATCTGTTTAGATCGTAGTTGGTACAATTTTATATAAATAAAATTTATTTGTATCCCACATTTGCCTTATATAATTGTATCAAAGTGTTAAAGTATATATAATTGCATCAGGTCAAAATTCAGATATAACTATATAAGTTTGTATAGTAATAAAAATTATATCAGGTCAAAAATCAGATAAAATTTCATCTGATTAATATATAATCTAATCAGTTAAGATCTAAACTGAAACAATTAGATAAAAAGTGATAACCAACTGACACAATTATATCGGGCCATTTTTCGGATGAAATGGTATATGGATCACATTAAGTTATATATTACCATATAAAGCTCCACATTAATTTTTTTTTTAATAGTTCTAATAGAAAAAGTCTGTAAAAATTTTTGTTAAATCTACTAAAAATTACATAAAAATGATGTTGCAGAAAAAGTGCTAAAATTAGCAAATAAGACTTTTTATATACAGAATTTTAGTTAAATTTGAGTTTAATTTTTATTAATAGAAAATAAAAAATTATACTGCTAAAATCAGCAAAATAATAACTAGCCTAAAAACTCACAAAAAATTTGAAGATTTTTTTTGGCTTTTTTTTAAATTCAAATAAAAATCGGGAATTTTAAAAACAGCACTTTTTTTTAGAAAATATTTCTGTTGATTTCAGCAGGATAAACTTCTATTTTAATTCAACTAAATTTGGCTTAAAAATAACAAAAATTTTGTTTATATAACAGTTTGTTTTCATATTTTTAATCTACTAATATTTAGCAAAATTTTCTGCAGATTTTACGGTAAAATTTGTTATTTTTAATTAACTACAAGTTAACTTAAATATAAATAAAATTCTGCAAATTTAACAGTTTTGTGTTCGCTGTTCCGGTGTAAAAAAGATCAGATCTGGCTAGATCTCAGTAGATCTTACCAGATCTAATTTGTTCTCAAAATTGGGGACAAATTTGAGATCTAATTAGATCAGATCAGATCTAGGCATATCTGGCCAGATCTTAGTAGATTTAATTAGATTTCAAAATTGGGAACAAATTTGAGACCTAATTAGATCTGATCAGATCTAGGAATATCTGGCGCAATTGTCCAGATCACTTTAGATTTGCACAGATCCGATCATATTTGATGAGATCTGGTACAGGATCTAATTATATTCAATCATATCTATTTATATCCAAAAATATCAGATCAAATCTAAACTTTTTTACACGGGTTCTTATTTTACTAGTATTTAGCAAAAAATCTGCTAATTTCAGCATTCTTTTCTGCAACATCATTTTTAACTAATTTTTAGTTGCTTTTTCTGCTATTTCTACAGATTAATTTCTATGCAACACACATGATCCCGGGGATCAAGTGCGTTTACGACGACATCTGATCCTGCGGATCAAATACAATAAATAAATACAAAAAATAATACTTAAAATTTTAATAACTAACTTAAAGCATTTTATTTCTAAAAAATATAAAATACAAATTTTTACACAAATATGTTTTTTTAAGCCCCTTTCTTTGCTATGCACACTATTACATTTTTGATTCCTTCAGATTTCCACGAAATTTGTATATGTGTTAGAGGGGACAAAACTAAATAAAATTTGGTTCGAATCATATCCTTCCTAATGGATATTTATGGAGTAAAACTGAGTTAAACGTTGTTCGAATTTTTTCTGTTTGAAAACTTTTTAATATTTTCAGTACACTATTCATAGATCTTGAAAATACCTTTCATTTGATATACATATTCTTGGAACAACTGTAAAAAAAACCCAAAATCTAAAATCCGATAAATTTTTTACCCCACTTTTACCTTAAAATATGACATTTAACCGCTAAAAAGGTGCACATCCTTATTTTTCTGTCTTCTTTATCACGTATCCAAATTTTATCTAAATCTGGGTGAACGCTACACACAGGCCTTTCTTGTAAGCGATTTTGTTCAGCGAAATTAACTTCAAAACTAACTAACAACTAATACATGCTAAATATTGGCACAACGAAATAAGCCCCAATGAAATAACCCCCAAACCCTAAAATGAAAGAAGCCACAAAAAGGGCAAAAATTGAGAATGGCCAAAAATTGAGTTTGGAGATTGTCTCATTTATTTTGGGATTATTTCGTTAACAATTTTTGTTTTTTTTTTGCCATTATGAGATAAGCCTCAAATGAAAGAATTTCCGTTAATTTTGTGGTTTTCACATGTACAGGGTTGCCCAAAACTACCGAAGGGGTTTGAGTTCATTATAACTTTTTATTTAAGATATAATTATTAATTTTTTTTAAATACAGTATATTAATGGAGAATATTTTTAATTTAATTATGAAAAATTATATCTCGCAAGTGGTGGCCATTTTCTGCTTCGCATATTCGGGCTCTTTCCAAAATATTTTTCATAATCTTTCGCTAAACTTCAGGTATTATGTTGTTGATTTCGTCGCGTATATTGTTTTTCAATTGCTGGATGGTTCTAAGCTTATTAATATAGACTTCTTCTTTCAAATAACCTCAAAGGAAACAGTCTGGAGCGGTTAAATCCGGTGAACGCGGAGGAAATAAATTGCATAATCAAGTCGTTCCAGGTAATATGTCGGTTTAAATTCTTGGACAAGCTAAATTTTGTATGGAAACATTCTTATTGTATGCAAAATTCTCTGCAGCGACCCTCGTGAGAGGCCAAATTGTGCCGAACGTTTCCTGTTTAATGTTTCTCCATCGTCCCGAATACTCTCCTATACCCCTTCAATATTGTCATCTGTGTGTACCATTCATCGTCTGCTGGTACCAGGAAGGTTACTTACTGCCCCTTGTTGTCGAAAATTTGCAACCAGACGGTTTATTGTTGACTCTGGGGGTCCAACCCTCACATTAAAATAACGACGATATGCAAGCTGAGTCAAAAGAATGGACCGCTGATTTGAGAAATAAAGTTTCTACGATTTGGGCACGTTGTTCAATTGTGTACTGTTCCATTTTAAATTCCCCAAGTCTTCTCTACAATATACTGAAAAAAATAAAAAAATTATAATAAAAAAGTTATAAGGAATTCAAACCCCTTCGCTAATTTTGGGCCACCCTGTACAAACCTTTCAAGCCAGAAACTTATTATTAAAAAATACTCTAAAAAAACGTTAAACAAATTAATTAAAAGAGAGAAAGAATCTTAGAAAAAATGGTAGTTTTAAATATCTATCTTCGATATGTAAAAATACCGGTAAAAAAAATATCGAGCTTTTAAGCACTCTCTTGAGAAAAATTAGAATTTTAAAATAAAATAATTGCCAGGGATACCTTCACACTCACAAAATCAATACAGTCACTTTTTCGTAGTTGTTTCAGAAGTTTTTCCGTTGAGTTGTTTTTAAAAATATTAACAGTTGTTCGTAGAAGAAAAATAATTTTTAACTTTTTTCACAAGCTATTTAAAAATTTAACTAAATAAAAATACGGATGTTTTGTAACAGTCAAATTTTCTATTCAATTTTTATTGTTTTAAAATAAAACTAAAAAAATGAACCAAAAAAAGGTATTTTGTGGTAAAAGTTGTTTGAAATAAAAAAACAATATAATAAAGTTATCCAATTTGTTTTTTTTTTAATTTTTTAGTAAAATCAAATATAAATTTAGTTCTTCGCACCATTTTGCTTGTTATTTTTATAGTAAAAATAATTTGACTTTAAGTTGATTTTACAGTCTCTGATAGTCAATTATTGATGGTCAAAAACAAATTAAAAAAATTGTTAAATTAAATAAAAATGTGAGTAGACCGGTTTTTAATTGAATTTTATTCGTTTTAAATTGTATTTTTTGTTAATTTTACCTACAAAATAATTTGTGTGCATTAGAGTTGTAAAATATTGAATATTTGGGTATTGAATACTCAGTGACGACTGCTTTTTCGTGTACTAAATATTTCAAATTATTTACTGAATACTTTCAGAGTTGTATTTTTATTTGTATATTAGCGTAATTTTGCTATCAAAAAATACAAATTTGATTTTATGAAAAACTTTGAAATAAATATGAATTAATATAAAATCTATTGAATAGAATTGAGTCAATACTTGATAAATATTGATTACTATTTTATGTTTAAAATCATCGATATTTAACAACTCTAACCTCTCTATTAAAAGCATTGGTTTGCCAATTATTTTCGAAAATCTGAAAAAAATTTGAGAAACCCTTGTACACTGCAGTGTACACATCTTTAAAAGAGTATATAAAATGAATGGTTGATCTGTTATTTTAAGTAAATGAATGTTATTTTAGTTTGACTCAAGATCACAAATTAATATCACTTTCTGTTTAAATTATTTTCAAATGGTCTTATCGAATTTTTTCAATAATTTTTATTCTTTGTAATTTACTTGTAAAAATTGTATCATCTTTCTTTGATTTGAAAATAATTTAAACAGAAAGTGATATTAATTTGTGATCTTGAGTCAAAATAAAATAACATTCATTTACTTAGAGTATATAAAATTTTATAATGCAAAAAACTGTTTATTTTTTGTAGGTAAGTTTACTGGGCTCTTGGCCTTTAAAATAATGTCATAAGCAGTTCAATATGGCAATGAATTCTAATTTTTTTAATATATCATAATCTCCGAGAAAAGGGGGTTTTGGTATTTCTGCTAGACTTATAAAGATAGATAACTGAAATTTGGCACATATCTTCATTTTAAAGAATAAAACGGCAAAGAGAAGTTTTGAAAAATCGATTTTCGAACGTCATTTTTGGTGGATCCCCCTCCTATAAGAATTTTATAAATTTTTTTCTAATTTGAGGACCCTTAACAAGAATCTGAAGTCAAAATAACGATACATCTGCAAACAAAAAGTCGGTAGTGAAAGGGTTAATACCTGAAATCAACGCCAAAACAAAGAAATTACTCAAATTTTGGGAAGTTTCTTTTAGATTTTGAGAATCATTTGTTAATATGCAACATCGTTTTGAAGTTTGGTTTCAAAATTTGCCATTTTTGCTGTTAGGCCCATTTTAGACAAATCACAAAAGCCCTGAAAAATTTTGAAACAAAATATGCAGATATCTACAACAGTGTTTTATTGAGAAGTATTCATAACAAATTTTTTTGTGTTAATATTTTGAATGTTCTCTTGCATGAAACAGATGATATTTATTTTTATTTTTTACAATTTAGAAAACTAAAAACATTAAAAATTTCTTTATACAAACATGCATATGCATATAATAAAGGAAATATGGTTATTATTATGGTAATATTCTTTTTCCTACTAATTGTTAGTTAAAATTAAAGTTTGTGAATATAAAAATATATACTTATACAGCTGTATGTATGCTGAAACATTATCCACAACCATAAAAACCACCAAACAATATTCCATGAATATTCAAGATCGCATACAGTTCAAGGTTGCTTACCGTTACTCTTTTAATATCGGTACTGATGAAATAATCTTTCCAATTACACTCTCAGAACAATTCCGTTGTGGCAACGGAGTTTTTTGCCAACCGAATTACGAGGTTGCAGCAACCGACCCAATTCGGTTGGAAAAATTCGGTTGTCACAACGGAATTATTTTGGGAGTGTACATATCATTTTAATTACAGACAGCTTTCAATTTGTGTTCCAAACAATTTGTTAGCACAAAAAATTTTAATATTTGAAGTTTTATTTTTAGAGTGATATAAATGCACTTTTTTTTTTAAATGAGATGTTAAATCATATACCATAATTGACTTACCGTATATTATTTTTTCCATAAAAGTGAACAACTTAAAAATGAAAGTTATGCTTTACAAACCACTTCCTTTGCTTCTTCATAAGTAATATTACTGCTTTTTTGTAAGTAATTTTGAACAACTTCAAAAAATTACTTCATTCATTGCTTCAAAAGTATGCGTAAGAATTTTTTACAGCTTTTTTAGAAATAATTTTGAAAAACATCCAAAAAATCACTTAAGTACTGCTTCCAAAGCATTATTGCTATAAACGTTAACCTAACGAGTAAAAAGGTTAAAGTCGGGCATGCCGACTATACAATACCCTACACTAGTCTGGTGTATTGTTTGGATCCGAAATTCGAATGGGTTAAAATGGGGCTTATGTCAAAATTTTCTATAATGTGAGTCAGCGCACCAAATTTCATTAAAATATCTTAATATTTGCGACCTGCAGTTTGTAACCAAGCCAATTTTGGGGGGACCCTTATATGGGCACTAGTTCTAAACATGGACCGATGTTCACCAAAATCAATAGGCTTCGTCCTTGGGCCAACATAGGTCTATGTACCAAATTTCATCAAAATATCTTAATATTTGCGACCTGCAGCGTATAAACAGTATAATTTTGGTAGGACCCTTATATGGGCACTAGGTCTAAACATAGACCGATATTCACCAAAATCAATAGGCTGCGTTATTGGGCCAATATAGGTCTGTGTGCCAAATTTCATCAAAATATCTTACTATTTGCGACCTGCAGCGTATAAACAGTATAATTTTGGTAGGACCCTTATATGGGCACTAGGTCTAAACATGGACCGATGTTCACCAAAATTAATAGGTTGCGTTATTGGGCCAATGTAGGTCTGTGTACCAAATTTCATCAAAATATCTTAATATTTACGACCTGCAGCGTATAAAAAGTATAATTTTGGTAGGACCCTTATATGGGCACTAGGTCTAAACATGGACCGATGTTCACCAAAATCAAAAGGCTACTTTACTGGGCCAATATAGGTCTGCGTACCAAATTTCATCAAAATATCTTAATATTTACGACCTGCAGCGTATAAACAGTATAATTTTGGTAGGACCCTTATATGGGCACTAGGTCTAAACATGGACCGATGTTCACCAAAATCAATAGGCTGCGTTACTGGGCTAACATAGGTCTGTGTACCAAATTTCGTGAAAATATCTTAATATTTACGACCTGCAGCGTATAAACAATATAATTTTGGCAGGACCCTTATATGGGCACTAGGTCTAAACATGGACCGATGTTCACCAAAATCAAACTTGTTCGTCCTTGGGCCAACATAGGTCTGTGTACCAAATTTCATCACAATATCTTAATAGTTGCGACCTGTAAAGTGCGCACAAGATTGCATGGACAGACAGACAGACGAACGGACGGACGGACGGACAGACGGACATCGTTAAATCGAAATAAAAAAAAATTCTGAACCGATCGGTATACTATAAGGTGGGTCTACGACCAATATTTTTTGGTGTTACAAACATCAGCACAAACTTATAATACCCTGACCACATAGTGGTGTAGGGTATAAAAAGGGGCTTTGATACAATTTATTTGTAAAATAGCGGTTTCGAATCCCGGCGGGACCAATATTTTTTTGAATGTTTTAAAAAGTTTTTAAAAATATATGGGAAAAGTTACTGTACCTTACGATTCCAGGTAACTCAGAATTTAAACAATTTTAAGAACAATATGTAATATTTTTGATGGCATCAGAATTTTCGAGGTAACGAATTTAATCAGGCGAACATCCTAGGTATATTTTTACTGTTAGTGTGCTCTGCTCAATTAAAAACTACCCTAATTTACCCTAATTTTGCTTGTAACTTTCAAAAGTTTTTCAACTCTTTTGGGTACAACTTTTTCAAAATAAAAGGAAATCTCGCCTAAAGCCTTTGGTGAATAATAATTCTGATGTTAGAAAGACTCACACTTGTTGAAAAAAAAAATAGGTGCCCTCAATTAGGAACAAATGGCATTTCTTTAAAATCTGAAACTTTGTTTTTTGAATGAAGAGAAATTTTAGAGATTTTTAATTTTTTCAGTTTCAGCCTCAACGTAATAAAAAGTCTCAGAGAAGAAAACGAAATAAGAGAAATGTGTTTGTTTCTTATTTAAGCTGCCCAATAGCATGCTTAAGGGTTCAAAATATGGGATCAAAAACTAACCCGTCAAGAAATGTGGAAAGTTTAAGAAATTTTAATAGGTTTGAGTTTAAGAAGAAGAATAAACATTTTTTCAAAAGTTGTAAACACATTATTAATTTGCAAATCAGACTAGATCTAGTTTCTGCTTCATCAGTGATTTTCCATTAAATTGTATTATTGTTTATATTTTATTTTCAGATTGTCTCTATATGGCACCCGAATTATCGGTTTCCACAACTGAATTCGGTTGGGGCAACCGAATTACGAGGTTGTAGCAACCGATCCAATTCGGTTGGAAAAAATTCGGTTGTCACAACGCAATTGTTTTGACAGTGCAACTGCAAACTCGTCATATAAGGAGTGAGATCATAAAAATGTTAACACACATTTTTGCCCATAACTTTGGTTAAAAGCTTCTCATATTTTTTTTTCAGCAATTTACATTTTAAAAATATGTCAGTTAATAAATTAATTTTCATCATGAGTTTTAATTTGCAATTTTTAACACAATGGACGATGAAAGAAAAGTGCGTTCAAAAATAATTAAATATTTTCAACAAAACCAAACATGGACATACAAAAAAATTGCAAAAGAGACTAATGTATGCCGCCAAACAGTTTCAAAAGTGGTAGAAAGATATCTGGAACACCTAACAATTGAAAGGAAGCAGGGAACAGGAACAACGACTGGTTATCGTAACATTGGTAAGGCATATAAAGTTAAAAGCATCTTTAGAGAGCTCCTAACACATCTGGCAGAAAAACAGCTCGGTTAGCCCAATGCTCGGACTTTTTTGTACGTAAAGTGAAACGTAAGGCAGGACTAAAGTCCTACAAAGTTCAAAAAGTTGCCGATAGAAACGCTTTTAAAAATTTGGAGGCCAAAACTAGAGCTCGAAAATTGAAATCAAATTTTATACAAAAATACAACTGTTGTGTAATGGACGACGAAACTTATGTCCTGGATGATTTTTCGCAGCTCCCTGGTCAAGAATTTTATGTTTCCGATGTTCGAGGAAATGTTGCGGAAAAATTAGGTCGAAAAAGCAAACGAAATTCCCTAAAAAATTCCTAGTATGGCAAGCCATATCCCAGCAAAAATAAATGGAATGACTTCTAAATGAATCACTTCCTTCATTACATCATAAAGAATTACTCCCTTAGGAATGGGTTTTAAACAACATCTAATGCTGCAATAAATATATGCTAGTCAGAAGTTCTTTTTCATGGCTGACAAGAAGTTAATATTTTGTATGCGGGTTGCATAGGAACGTGCTGGCACAGAAATCAGAGGGTTGCGGGTTCGAATCCCACCAGGTCAAAAAAAATTCATTAAATTAATGAAAATTTCATAAAGAAAAAAATTAACTTATAAAATTGATTTCATTTACAAATTTACCTCTTTTTGGTTTTCCCTATACACTCCATTTCATAACTATAGCCGCACTATAAAACAGCTGATATGTGAGGTTCTAAATAATTTAGTCATATAAAAGACCTTATAACTGAAAGTTAAATCTAAAAGACATTTATTTCCACAAAACAAAATAAATTTTTTTAACGTAGATTAATTTAAATCGCCATTTTTATTATTTTTACTAGTGTTTCATAACTATAGCCGCACTTTCAGAAAAATGAATTTAAAAGTTAAAAGCATTTGAGTAAAAAATTAAATAAAATAATTTAATGTTAGGTAAAGTCGACCTGATTTTATTTAATACCAAAAATTTTAATTTAATACCAAAAAAAAAAAAAAAAACATGAATCTTTCATAATGTTTATCTTGAAATTAATGAAAAAAATTCATATATTCTATGAAACTTTCATTAGATAAATGAATCCATTCATTAAAATTGATTTAATGAAACATGTTTCATTAATCCAATGAAACCGTTATTTGGGGACTTTTCAATGAAAAAATTCATTGTATTAATGAACAAATTCATTAATACTATGTACAAAATTCTATCAGTGTAGTAAAAATAAGCTCAAAATTACCTTGCAGAAAAAACTATTTTTTTATCTACTAATATGCTGCAAAATTTTTTCCGGATTTTATCAAGGTAATTCGTATTAAAAGTTAACTTAAATGTAACCAAAATTTTGTAAATTTAACAGTTTTATTTTTCCTTCTTGTCTTACTAGTATTTAGCAAAAAATAATCTGCTAATATCAGCAGTTTTTTTGCAAGGTCATTTTTAATTACATAATTTTTAGTAGCTTTTTCTCATATTTTTACAGCTTTATTTCTTTCTATGAGAGTATTATTAAAACAAAAAAAAAAACACTTAAATAAAAACAACTTTTATATATTTTCCAATATGTTATATATTTTTGTTAATAAAAATAGAAAGAAAGAAATAAATATAACAATTTACTGAACAAGACTGCTAAAAGTCAGCATGTCAGTTTGAAGATGTTGCTAATGAGGATCCCGTAAACTTGGTTGAGTATATATTTATAGCGGTTAATAATGAGGGAAGAAAATTATTGGGCAGTGTTTATAGACCCAATAAAAACGTTAGTATCAGACGGTTTATCCAGACTCTGGAGACGGAAACAGCTATGTATATATATATATTTGTTCCTTTTACTCCTGCAAGGAGCATAGGGCCGCTATGTGTGATGATGTTATAATAGCTGGTGACTTCAACTCAAACTTTCTAGTAGATTGTAGTCTATCTGACGAGTGCGCCGCACTTGGTTTAACGTCACCAAACACCACAACTGCTACACATTTCACAGCGACGAATAATACACTTTTGGATTTGTTTCTAGTTACCCAGGTAGAAATTGCCGACCTTACAACAAAAGTTGTACTGGGAGAGCGCTGTTTTTTACGAAATGCCGGTACTACTTAAAACGTGCTTGGCCAGTACTGTTTTCTGAAAATTAACGAGCTTTTTTTAATTTATTAAAATTAACAATTTTATAAATCTTACGTATCTTTACATCTATTACACAATTATTTATGTAAGAGAGACATCGCCATTCTTTTCTTGTGAAGTTTCGAAAGAATACATTAAAAATCTGTGATGTACACTAAGAGGACAGTAAAGTTCTAGCAAACTACTAAATTTGTTTTTAAATGTACTGGGATAATACCAAAAAAATAAAATCCCAAGCCTGCGCCAACGTTGAGAAATTACTACGGCCAAGCGTTTATTGGTGTTATCATTTCGACAACATGCCAGTACAGTGAACGTTAAAAATCCGACGCATTGCCAGTACATGTACTACCGCCTCCAATACCGGGCCAACATTGTGCCGTTTGTATTTTTCTACCTGGGTAGTAATGAATCTAAAACACTTCTGTATGACCAACTATCTGGGTCATGTTTCTTTAAACATAATTTAATTTTCATGACCTACAATTTTCAATTAATTGTGCCAGTCCAGAAAATTACTTTTCGCGATTTTAAGAACATCGATTACAGATTTCTTGAGGATGAGTTCTGTAAAATTGATTGGAATCTCTTATATTATTTAAGTTCTGTTGATGATCAGCTCTCATTTCTAGAGGACAATCTGAATCATCTTTTTAATCTAACGGTTCCCTTGATAACAAAAGTTATTGGCCAAAAACAAAAACCCTGGATCTCATCGGATATAAAAGAAGCCATCTATCAAAGAGATTTTGCGTATGCACGATGGAAGAGATTTAAAACGACACAATTACATGAAGATTATCGAACTGCTAAACGAAAAACAAATAAACTTATAAAAAAGGCCAAATCTGAATTCTATGCTGATAAGTTCTCTTCCGCAATTGGCTCAAAAAAAAAGTGGCAAATAATACGAGAAATCGGTGTTGGCAATTCCGATAATAAGGAACCCTGCTTAATTGATGCCGATATTATCAATGAAAAGTTTCTGAATATTCCAATGGTTGCAGCTGATCCGAGTTATTATAACTACAATCATCTTAGCAACAACTCTGAATTTGTTTTTTCTTTCGCTGCTGTAGACCAATGTGACGTTTTATCAAGTCTATTATCGATAAAATCTAACTCGGTAGGAGCGGATGGGATTCATCCAAAGTTTCTTAAAATTTTTTTACCTCAATTGCTTCCTTTAATAACGTATTTCTTCAACAAAATACTTACCTCAAGTTGCTTTCCTTCCAAATGGAAAATTGCTAAAATCATACCAATACATAAAACCGGTTCTGATTATAGACCAATAGCTATTCTCCAATTTCTCTCTAAATTTTTGGAAAGAATTATGCATAACCAAATTTCTGTCTTCCTGGATAACAACAAATTGCTTACAGATCGTCAATCCGGATTCAGAAAAAAACATAGTTGTATAACAGCCCTAGTTGATGTGACTGAGGAGATTAGAAAAGAGCTCGATAACGGTAAGACTACTCTTTTGGTGCTTTTGGATCATTCTAAAGCGTTTGATACCGTGGATCATAACATTCTTTGTTACAAACTTGATAATATGTTTAATTTTTCTTCGACTGCTACTCGATTAATATCGACATATCTATGTAACAGGTATCAGTATGTTGAGACCCGGATTAGAAGATCGAAAACACTGCCTGTAACAAGAGGGGTTCCTCAGGGATCTATACTTGGGCAACTCTTGTTTTCAATGTATTCTAACGATCTCCCAAGCATAATAACTAACTGTAATGTTAGAATGTATGCAGACGATGTTCAACTTTACACTAGTTGCGGTAATGATTTGATTGACCAGTGCATCATCTCCCTAAATCAGCAACTCCATCGTATTTACACCTGGGCATCGGCTAATGGTCTTGGGATCAATCCAAAAAAATCCAAATGCATTGTAATTCAAAAACGTCTAAATAAATTTAATATTCTACCGAATATATTCATAGATAATCAGCCCATTGAAATAGTAAAATCAGCAAAAAATCTTGGTATCGTTTTCAACAACACCCTGACGTGGTCAGATCACATCAACCATGCTTCTGGTCGTATTTTTTCAATGATACGAACACTTTGGCAAACTCAGCATTGCACACCCATCAAAATAAGAATTATACTTGCCAAAACTTATTTAATACCTGTTTTACTATATGGATGTGAGATGTTTGCCAAATGTGATACAAAAAGTAAAGGAAAATTGAATGTTGCATTTAATAATATCATACGTTATGTATATGGTCTGCATAGACGTTTAAAAGTATCAATGTTTTCAAAAAAGTTATATGGAATTTCTTTTGATAATTTACTCAACATAAGAGTTTTGACTTTCCTTCACAAAATAATATATACCCAGCAGCCTGACTATCTTTACAACAAACTTTGTTTTTCGGATCTCAGGGGCAAAAGAATAAAATCTTTCGGATACAAGAGTTTGATATCTAAATGGCATTTCTATATATTCGCTATATCTCTGTGGAACTCCATTTCTTATAATGTGCAACTTTTAAGTAACGCACGTCTATTTAAAGAAAACATTATTAAACTTTTCTCACTCTAGTCGGTTGCTAAAATTATTTGAAAAAAACCTTTTTTTCTTTTTTCAATAATTTATTTTTCTTTTAATTTTTTATTTTTATTTTTTTAAATTCCTTGTGCTTAATTTGCTGACTAATTCTTTATGATATTATTTTTAGAACAAATTTTTATACCTATTTCTTATACTTTTTTATAATAATTTTCAAAATTTCGTAATTAGTTATTAAGTTACTTATCATTATTTTATAATTTGATGTTTTTAAATTTGGCAAATATTCAGTTCCATACTGCAAAATAAGACTTTTAGTCTTGTGTATGGAACTTCCAAATAAATAAATAAAAAATAAAAATAAGTGGTAGATAAGGGATGCATGATGTTTTTTTTTTTTTAATTAAATTAAAATACAAACAAGTGAAAATGAACTTCCTTTTCATCGGTTCAAATATACATAATTTGTTTCAAAAAAAGAACAACTTCCCTTCTATGACAAGCCAATGTTAAATTCATCAGTGAAAACCAAAAATTATCACTAGTCCCTATTCATCTGTTGTTATGTTTTTACTACTTCTTTTTCCACACTTTTTTTCCTGGGATGTAGCTGCGGCCAAAGAAGCCAATCATTTGTGACATCTGGCTCTATAAACAGCGAAATTTATATCAAGGGGTATTTGCAGAAGAGACTTCTTCCATTTTTGAGTCAGCACAATGTATTCACTTACTTTTGGCCCGATTTAGCATATTGTCACTACAGCAAGAAAGCGCTGGAGTGGTATAATAATAATAATGTGGTTTTTATACCAAGAGAGGCAAATGCACCAAACTGCCCGGAGCTCAGGCCAGTGGAGAGATGTTGGGCTCTTGTTAAAAGAGAATTAAAGGGCACAATAAATGTCTCCCAGGACATGCAAGATTTCAAACGTATATGGACCACCTGCTCTAAAAAGGTGACAGAAACTAACATAAAAGCGTTAATGGGAGGGTTTTCGGAAAAAGTCGATAACTTTGTTAGTAGTAGTAAGAATTCCATGCGGTTTTTTTTTGTTTGATTTTGTGTTAAATTTCATTTAATAAAAATTTGGTTTGAAGTCTTAAAATTCAGTGGTTCAGTGGACAGATTTAGACATGTTTCGTGTACAGGCAGTTGCGTCTCCAAAAAAGCTTTCATTGATATAGTAATAAATTAAAAAATAGAAATTGGGTCGTTGTGACCCAAATTTCTAATACTTAAACTTGAGACTGGGCAACTAAAAAAATATATGTCCATTAACTTTGCTCCTGTATCACATATCCGAATTTTATTAAGATCGAAGAGAACTCATTGGGATACGTAGAAACATGGACTTATTTGAACCATTTTTAATAGGGTGTGTCCTTGGATACAAACGTGAATCTGAGTCAGTTAGTATACAGTATACGCCTATTACTTTACTTTTGGTAGTAACTAACATCAGCACAAACTCAATATACCAATTAGTGGATGTAGGTTATCAATAATACTGGTTTTAAGTGCTCTACCAGCATTTAAAAAAAAACTTTGTCAGTAATCCCTTTTCTAAATTTACTACTATTTGCTGGCAGGAATTTATCTTTACAAGTTTTTTGTATAAATAACATAATTTTTTTTTTTAAATAAAAATTTTCAATTAGGTACACTAAATATTTGTTAAGAGTGCACAAAAAGACTTTCTAATTAAATGATTAAATATTTTCTTATACCGTTTTTGTAAATTCAAAAAACAAGAAAAAAAAACAACAACAAAAACAAACTTTTTAAAAAGGCACCAATAATTCCAAACAAAATTTTGTTATTTCTGTAACTTTGAATTTTTTATTTTAAGTTGGGGCATACTCGTTCAATATTATTGATAAATTTTTCAAAAATACACGTTCAATATTATTGATATATTTTTCAAAAATCAACCAATCACAACATTTTATTTTTAAATACTTTGTTGTGATTGATTGATTTCAAAAACATTGATCAATAATATTGAACGTGTATGTTTGCCTTTAAACAATTTTATACGAAAAATATTAATTTACAGAAAAAATTGTTAAGTAGGGCATACACGTTCAATATTATTGATAAATTTTTCAAAAATCAACCAATCAGAAAATTTTATTTTTAAATACTTTGTTTTGATTGGTTGATTTTAAAAACGTTGATCAATAATATTGAACGTGTATGTTTGCCTTTAGAAATAAAATTTCAATATAAAAAAAATATGTTTGCTTTTACTAATACCATTGTTGCTGTCTACTATTTTTCGGTGTACGATTCGACTCATATTTCGGGAAGTGGATCGAATTCTGTACGAGTATATAGTGAAAAATCCGAATGAAATTGCCGAGAAAGTTCATTTGAGCGAATATTGGGATGTAGTATAAAATTGGTATGTAAAATTAAGTATTGGAAAATAAAATAATATAAAACATATACATTTAAGAAAATATATGTTTTCGTACTGAATAAATGTAGAATTATACGAGTATTAACAATACCAGGTCGATTGCTGATACCTTAAAAATAACACATACCTGCTATTATTGTTACCCTTACTCTTTTCAGTGTCCATCCTTGATAAAACTACATATCTACGTAGTTAGTGCATCTTTAATGGCATGTTTAAGATGCATGAGGCAGTTTTCGCCATTTTACAATTTTAAGATGGTAAAATTAGTCTTGCGTTGAGTTATGTATTCTATCAAAATATTTTAATTTTTGCGAAAAAAAATATTCAAAAAGTTTTTAATGCAATATTTTGCATATGCTAAATAATTATTTTTGGTTATTTTGCAAGCAAAAAAATTTTTACTTAAAAGATACACAGTACAACAAAATAAGAAACATTTGTTGCATTGGAATTGAGAGCTACATATACAAAACAAAAAAGACTACATATTACCAATTAATTAACCGAGTAAGTAACTGGTTTAACTACTTTTGTTCGCGATGTTCAAAAATTGGTGGGTGGCCATTACCATTTTGGTAACGAAAAAGTAAGAGTAATTAGTTAGCAGCATGAGTACATATAGTGAAGGAATAAGTGGTTATTCAAATGTTGCTTTTACATTGTAAAATTTTGGGTTTTGATATATAAAAATTAAATCGTTTTTAGTGATACTGAAACTTAATGGATACATCTCCATCTTCTTGAAAAATTCTAAAAACAGATAAAAAAATTCCAAAAAAAGCTCAAGCATTTTTTAAGAACCCTTTAAAAATTTTAAATTTTTGCAACAAAAAAAAATCACCTTGAAAAATTTTCTATTTATTTAAAACATTTATTCAAATTTTATGCGGAAAACAACAGCAAATGTGTTGGTTAACTGGATATTATTTTGCAACAATTTATTTGTAAGTATTTCTATAACTTATTGTCAGTAAGTAAGTCATTATTTTTCATTTTAAAGTATTTGCTAGACTGACCCTTATTTGAAAAGTTACTGCGAATACTACTAACCGAGGCTTATTTTGTGAGTTTATTGGAAAAACTAAGCCAGACCAACTTTCAGCTCAAACGAAATATTTTTGAACTATCCCTGACCAGAACTTCTACAGACTTCAATCCCTGATTGTATTTTTAAGTCTGATTGACTATGGAATGATTAATTTCTTAAATCGCAATCTTACACATCGAATGAAGTCTTAATTAATTTCATTTGATCTAATTTTAAGGACTTCAATAATTTTTTCATCACTCGATTTGTTCAGTCACTGAATTCAATCATTACAAATTCAATGGCTGGGAATTCAATCGATTTCTAGTACATTCGATTGAGCAATTTGGGAATAACTTTCGATTTTCTTCATTCGATTTAAAATTTTGAAAACAAAGAACTCAGTTATTAGTTTTTATATAAGGATAATATTGGAATTAGCAGTTAAATCATATTAAAAAAAAAGCTTAAAACGTTTCCATACAGTCGTAAAGCACTGGAATACAAGCAATAAATGGTTAGAGTTTAGGTGCACAGCTCCGATCGGATCCAAGTTTTTTTTTTATGGTCGGATTTGGACAGTACGTTTAACATTGGAAAAGTTTTTTTCATAAGGTTGTTTTTTTTAAAAACAGGGTTTTATTTCAGAAGATGTCGTAAATGAGAATACAATTTGTACTTATAAGTTTATTGCCGAGATTTACACTTTTCACTCAAGATATAATTCAACCTTTTAACCTATCAAACAACAAAGTGATATTTTTCAGAAAATTATGAAAGGTGTTATTTTGTAAATTTCCTAGTGGGCGTTTTTCGCCAAAAGTATAAAAATTAACCCCATATAAATCACGTTACATAAAATAATTATTTTTATCCAGTTGATATCTTTTTTTATCAATTTAATGGCTTTACAATCTCATAGTCATAATTAATATTAAGTGTCATGGGTCTTTTCTGACCACCGGCCACTAAGGGTTAAAGCTTTTTTAAACAAATATAAAGATAATTATGGTCTAACCAAATTTAAGTGTTGTTTTTCCGAAAACTGTGTAAAATTTGATGAAAACATTCAAATTTTGTTTAATTTTTGACAAAATGAGCAATTTTTGTAACATGTCCTGGAAAGCAGTCGCTCCAAACACAAACTCGAATTATCATTTTTCCAATTTATTTTTTCTTTGATATCAACTATTATGTGGTACAAATAGCAATCGACATCTCCAAATCAGGCATTTTAAAAAATCTTTAAAATTATTTTAAGAAAAAACACGTTTTTGCATTTTTATCAAATTCGTGGGTAATTTTGGATTCCAGGCTAAAGTGGGTTAATGATATCCGATGAAGTCAAAATGCCATGTCTGAATCATTTTCACTATATTAAATGAATAAATGGAATAAAAAAGATTTTTTTTTCCAAATTTCGAATTTTGGGAATTTTTAATAGTAAAAGGTTATTACTTACTTACTTTTTCCAAAATGAGCCATTTTCGTTCAACTTTCGACACTTAAGGGACACTCTAATGTATATGCATACATATGTATATTACAAAAAAATTGATAAATATAATTTTAAAAATCAAACCCTTATTTTTTTTTTGGTAATTTTTTTTATATAAAACCTCTAACTTATCTTAAACGATTCTGAAATTTTCAAGAGGGCGTTTTTTTTTTATTTTAAAGATATACAATTTTAATACAATAATACTGTGCAACACAAAAAAAATATCAAGGTTCTCACAACTGATTCTGGTACGGCGGACCAAAAAAAAGTGCGTTTTAAATGTTCACATCTGGCCCTATATTTTTTTGGGGGGTTAAAGTTTCTCCTCTTTTTCAAATATTTATTGTGAATCGGCATAGGAAACGATGTCAAGCTTCCATTTTAGGTATAGGATGTGTTCAGCGAACTTATGTCAAACACTACGAGGAATTTTTCTTTTAAATTTATTTTTATCGGGATATACATTAATTACATTAAAGAAACTAAATGTGCTAAAATCCCAAATGTATTTAACAAATTGTGAAAAATAATCCGTTGTAGGATTATTTTTCACAATTTCGGATTTTGTTCTTGCCTAAGGAAATCGTCAGGGGACGGCGTTTTTAGAGGAATATTTTTGTGGAACATTTTAACCCTCTAACTCTTCAGTGAAAGCGACTTTTTTGGCCCCTTTTTAAAACGAGAGAAAAAAGACCCGTAAGTTGAAGAGTTAGAGGGTTAAAATGTTCCACAAAAATAACTCATTATTTTAAAAATAACTACCCAGAAAAATTTTCTATTACAAATAATCGGTTGTAGATATAGCTACTTTTATTTTACAACCCCTTCTATTGTCAAATCTAGCAGCGATGATTTTTATTTGAAATTGTCACAGAAGCAAATATAGCTCCAAATTGGAACCGGTTTCCCTAGACTCAGTTCTCGAACTAGTTCCAGAACTTATTCTACGTTAGTCATACCTTTTTTATAGTTTCCGTGGAACTGGTTTTGAAAAGTTTTCATGCATCATTATTTAATAAGAACTTTTATACAAAAGCTTACCTTTTAGTGCGAATGTGCAAATATTTCGAAAAGTAAAGCTAATTTTAAAATTTTGGCAAATCTGGATTTTGAGTGTTGAACTGTGTTATGCGGGTATTTGGTTTGACGTATAAATGGTTGAGCAACTACTAAAAGTTTTCTATTTTATGAGCGAAAATACATATGTTGCGAATTTGGATTAAATTTATGGCTTTATTTATCAAATTTTTAGCTAAGGAATTGTGGAAACAGTAATTTATTTAAACGATTCAAAACAAAGTTGAATTAAA
Source organism: Leucophora obtusa (assembly GCA_949987735.1). NCBI lineage: Eukaryota > Metazoa > Arthropoda > Insecta > Diptera > Anthomyiidae > Leucophora > Leucophora obtusa. The sequence continues at coordinate 95,067,684 of OX465295.1, forward strand.
ATATAATAAATTATTTAAATTTTTGTATTAAAAATACAGAACTTGTTTTTCGGCCTTTCTATATTTTCATATATTTACTTAGTTAAATAGAATATTTTTCTACCTCAAGTGCAAATTCTTATATGATATTTTCATATTAGATTTTATTTGTTGTTTAAAAATATCATATTATATTTTGGACTTGTGGTAGAACAATATTGTAACCAAATATATATATATAAATATAATATTCAAGAATATTTAGTCTCCAAATGACTCGCATAATCGTAGTATAACAGTCTGTTTAATTTTATTTATGAAACTGTTATAAAAACCAACAAAACAATTAAGCATTTAGGTGTTCACGTTTTTTCACAAATTTCAATAAGGTTGGGCCATTAGATGTTTAAAAACAAAATTTTCACCATTTTTATATCTGGCGTATGATCAATATTAATTTAAAAGTAGATCATACGTCTGTTGTATATTTATTAGGGTGTCCCTTATAAAGTGTTTGGTCAATTTTAGACACGCATACCCCCAATTTTTTTACAAATGGTCCCAAATTAACAAAATCGATTTTTTTTTTTTTTGGAACCCATGCCGAGTTGCGGCCGAAAATTGCCCAATTTAAAAAAATAATGTCTTATTATTAAAAATTCCCAAAAATCTAAATTTTGAAAAATTTAGTATTTTCTTTCATTTGTTCATTTAATATGGTCGAGATGATTTAGACATGGAACTTTGGCCTCATCGGATATCATTAACCCACTTTAGAGCCTGGAATCCAAAATGACCCACAAATTTGATAAAAATGCAAAAACGTGTTTTTTTTTAATTAATTTTAAAAATTTTTAAAATGCCTGATTAGGAGATGTCGATTACTAATTGTACCACATAATAGTTGATATCAAAGAAAAAAAAAATAAATTGGACAAATGATAATTCAAGTTTGGATGTTATACCCAACAAAAATTTTTAGTATTTTGGAAGCAGTAAAAATACGAAGCGCTTAAAAACGCGCTCCAAATTCTGCGTTACAGAGTTGTGCCACTTTATGCGTATAAAATACACAAACAATTTTGCAATTTGATTGTATACCATGCAAAACTGCCTTAAACGAAGCAAATCGTAAGCAAGTTATTTAAAAAATTATAGTGCTACGCTATTCCCTTACGACGAAGCAGGTTGTAAGGGAGTAAAATAAAATGTAAGTTATCCAAAGATTAATGCGCACGAAATCTGAGTCATCTCAATCGTGTTTTACCCTTCTTTAGTAGAGTTTAATGTATAGACGCCACATAAACATGAGTCAGTCTGCATTTTGAAGTCGGCAAATGAATGCATTTATTTTCATAAGAAGTCGCGTTTAAATGCGCTCAATGAAAATCTTGAATTTACTGCATCTTTTCAGCAGCAAAAAAAGCACTTTTTTCAAAAAAAACAACGTGCTTCCAAGCGGGCCCTTTGTATGGAAAAATCATGCCTTCCGTAAGCAGCTTTGTAAGGGATTTATTTTATTTATTCCCTTACAAAGCTGCATCCAGCGAAGCAGGTTTTTTGCTGGGTATCTAAACTCCAAGTATTATCGATGTGGTTTTTAAAAACCAGTTGAAAGCGCGTTTTAGTGCTTTGTCTGTTTCGGTTTTTTTGAAATGTTAATTTTCCGAATATCGAATAACCCGATCTTTTTGTTATCGCATACATGTGACATGGCTGTGACACTTTAAGAATAAAAGTTCGAAGTTAAAACAGAGGATAAAAATTGTTAGAATTTCGTTGACGTTGGTCTATTGAGTTCTTTCAGTTTGTTTATTTATTTCACGTTCAAAATAAATAGATCATCATCAATTATTAACTCATAAAGGCATGTATACTGAGGATGGGTTTCTAGCGAGACCCCTGCTGGCATTATCAAATTTTTTCAATTTTTTTTTTTCCCTATAATTTACTTGTAAAATTTTTATCATCTTTCTTTCATTTGAAAACAAATTGAAAGGAAAATTGGATAATACAGTAATCCCTCGATTTACGTTGTGATTGGTTCCGGAAATTGACGACGTTAATCAAAACGACATAAATCGAATTTAAAATTGCTCATAAGTTAACGTTGACTCAATTAAATAATAAAAAAACTTAAAAATTACATATGAATATAAACATTTAAATTAAAAACTGGGATTCCCCTGTTTTTACTTATAAACAACTTAGGCGACGTAAATCGAATGGGGACGCAAATCGAAGCTGGAAGGAACAAACAATTTGACGCAAATCGAAGCGATGTAAATCAAGACGACGTAAATCAAGAGATTACTGTCTATGATCTCAAATCGAACGAAATACATTAATTTGCCAACTAAGAGATCAACATAAATTTCATTAAAAAAAAAAATACAGTGTTTAAAATTTGGCGTTTAATAGTAAACTTTAAATTTTCATGTGCACAGAAGTTCCAAAAAATTATCCTTTTCGACTCAAAAGTTATTCAGAACAGCGACTTTAAATTTCAATTTGCTCAAAAATAAGTCTGTTTTTGAAGTCATCATATATTTATCTTATTACAATACTATTAATCTTAAATATCTAATTAAACATATGTTAAATATAAGAATTATTTTTAAACAAGTATTAAATTGAATCAATTAATATTTTAATTGACTTTTAAATATTTGTTACATAATTGCCATAATTTTTCTTTTCTTAACCCTTTGACACGGGAATTTTAATGGCTAGGAATTTTCCGACCAAAGTTCGTGAAAATGTAGATCTATGCCCAAGAAATATTGTTTATTACTTTTATGGATTTGCAGGGCCACCTAGCGGAGATATTTGGAATCAAAGTTCAAAGATTAACGAGCGGGTTAAAATTTTTTTAAAATTTTAATTTTATATTTTTCTATTACTAATCTCTACATAAAACCTTTTGAATTTTTCAATTTTATTCATCACACAATTTTTGAGACTAAACTTTAGCCTTTTTTGAACTTTTAAATTTTAACTCATTCTCAGCAGCGTTGATGATTACAAGACAAAACGCACTCTACTGCTCTCATGTTGTTTTGAAATTTCACAACCTGCATAAAGTTTTAATAAGAACAAAATAACGAACCGATAACAGTAAACGAATAAAATTCAAATCAGTGACGAGTTGATGAAGTCGACGTACATTATAATGTACGCCACTCGCCAAAGGGTTAAACTGTATGCATAACTAGAAATTTTTTAATGAAGTAACCAAAAGCTTTGCTGTTTACAAATAAATCAAATACATATGCAGTTCTTCAAATATATAAAGGTGACATATACATACATACTTCTTTTTCAATATCATATTTTTTTCGTTTTCAATTACTGTTTTAATTGATATTATTAATAATTTAATCAACCGTTTACACTTTAATGTAAATATGTCTATTTTGTTATAAAATAATTAATAACGTTTAAACAAAACTTATTATTCTTTTGCTTTTTCATAATTCTACTGCACAAAACAAGAACTAGAGAAGCAGCAGTATGTATATGTATTAAATAAATACTATTTATTGTATCTTTAGCTTGTTCTAAAAACCTATATAAATTCACACTCGTAGATATGTACGTTAGTATAAAAGTGTACTGCAATGCTTTAACAGGCAGTTTACTTGTTGTTGTATTCCTTCTTTATGAGTATTTGCTTTTTGAAACCATAAAAAGAAAAAACTTCTCACTCTAAACAACAACAACTTTACCACAAAACAATACAAAAAAAGAAAAAAAGAAGAAGCGAAATATAAAAATTAAAAAACTAAAACATTGAAAAGTGAAAATATCTGCATTAATTAAATGTAGAAAAAGTTAGTCCATTTTGTTTGTTGTACACTAAAAGAAATACCTGTAATAAATATATATAAATGTCTGCCAATATATGGCCAGCAGATATAATACGAACATTGTACTCGTAGTCTGAAAATAGGGGAAACTATATTATTTGATACTAGACTTAGTAAAATTTGTGCATACATATTTGCAAATGAAAATCAATCGGGGGAAATATAAGTCATTGATTTTCTTGCTCTTAATGAATTTACTTTCGATATCGATCGTGAAATTAATAGCCAAAACATCCCTACGGGAAATTTTAACAAACTGTCACCGAACTGGCCCCTTTATATGAAATAGACTGGTCACTTTTACATGGCGTTGTCATAGGAGGTGGAAATTGACCCCTTGTGACATGTCACAAGACAAATCCCAGGACAGGTCCCTGAAATTGAGAGTTCAGTAACCTGTCCTAGGATTTGTCTTGTGACATGTCACAAGGGGTCAATTTGCACCTCCTATGACAACGCCATGTAAAAGTGACCAGTCTATTTCATATAAAGGGGCCAGTTCGGTGACAGTTTGTTAAAATTTCCCGTAGGGATGTTATACAATTTGTTTTGCTCACAACTTTTAAATTGCTACACTCATTTCTATATTTTTGAAATCCAAACTGCTCAAAAGACCGTACCACAAAAAAAAGTTCACCGTACACCGTCGAATCTAAATTATTTTTGCACGAAGGTTTCGAATTTTTCCCCCCTTTTTCCGAAGGTAGGGGTTGCCTTTTTAAATTTTTCTTTATACTTTTGGCATTTACAGTCGGATCTTAAAGTATGATATATCGATGTTTTTGTTCATTGTCCTCATGTATCCCGTTCTAGCATTTACCCACCAGATCTCAGTTCCTAAAATAAGTTCCAGCAAGGTGGAACAATTGAAATTGTTAAAATACGCTTTTAGATAAGTTTTCTGGTGATGTTTTCACCTTCTTTTTCTACATTTAAATTGAAAAAAGAAATGTTAGTTGAAGTCACCGGTTTGGCTAATTTTGAATCTTTCTTGTGGCAATGCTGATGTCCATAATTTCACTGCGATTTAAGTAATCGGCTCTATATTATAAGCAATAGTGATACTAAATACATATCCCCAGCAAAAAAAAAAGTGGAAGTGATTCTTAAGGAAATAATTTTTTGTTGATTCCAAAGTATCATTAAGTTATGATTTTCCACTTCTGAAGCAGTTCTTTTTCAAAACTTCCAAAAGTGTGATTTTGAATGAAATTAAGGGGGTAATTTTCAAAAACACTTCGGTGAAGTGTTGCGTTATATCTATATATATTTACATTGAAAGTTCCCTTCACTTCACTCAAGTGTTTTACGAAATTAGGTAGTAAGTCTTTTCAAATCTATTTCGGGTAAATTATCTTAAAAACAACCATACTTAAATGTTAACTGCAGATATTTCCATATAAATTTGACATTTATAACTATGATTACGCACTTAACTTTGGATATTTTGAGACAGTTTATCAGTGATAAGCGATTTGCTTAAATGATTCTATGAATAAAAATTAATTCCTTTTCACTAATTAAAACATCAAAAGATCTTAACTTTTATTAAAGAATAACTAGTACTGTAGAAGCAATGAATAATTATCATAAAAGAAAACTTCCACCCTATGACAAGCCTATGTAAAATTCATTGGTTCCGATCCAAATTTTCACAATATCGAAATCCAAATCACTGCTACTTTCTCTCTTCTTTTGATGACTTTTTTTTTTGATGGGTCCGCATAAAAAAAAATATTAAAGTTTCTTATAATGAGGTGAGAAAAATTCTTATATATTTTTTTATGAGTACTAGATTTTGGTTTTTAGAACCAACAGGATCTAATTGCATCAAATTAGATTTCCTTTTATGCAATAAGATAAGACCAAAACTGCGGTATAACTACATCTGACAATATGCAATTATATTATATTTTATTCAATTATATACAATTTTTGAGAACCAATTTAGCATCAAGTGGTATCAAATTCATATAAAATTATATATTGTAAAATATACATTTTTTTAATCTGTGTCCCGTTTCTGTATCTAATGCGAGAAGTTTTCGCATCGCGAAATGCATGGTCACCCTGCATTATACAGGCTGATTAAAGACTTGATAAAATGGACTGCAGTTTTTGTTGTAATTCGTTCAGATAATGTAACTTTAAGAACTGTTGACACATGTTGTTTTGTAAAACACCTAATTAAATTAGAAATAACTTACTATGCAACGTATTACTAGCTGATTTGGTTTCATATATATTTTATTGTCTGCGACTCACCCTATATAAAGCAGAGCAGGGTTGCATTTCACATGTTTTTTCCGCAAACTTTTTCGATGCGAGAAATACAGAAACGGGATGCTGGTTCTTTACTCTTTCAAAAAAAAAAAAAAAACAATCTTAGAAAACCTCATAGTCTTTTATAAATTTATGTTAAAAATTTTTTTAGTGTATATATGAAACTATCTTTGGAAAAAAATTAAAACATTAAATAACATTAGCGAGTACACAAAGAATGTAAAAGACTGAACTCGAAATCGCTTTTGGTGAAAGGTGTAAATTTATTTCCGCATAGAAAAAACTATTAACCGAAATATTTCACCAAAGATGTGATAAAAATAAAATAAGTTTTTAGACAAATATTTAATCGAATCAATAAATATTCTAATTAACTTTCAAATATTTCAGTGAATGTTTCCTTAACACATGATTCACAAATCTTTTTTATTAAACTGTATGGATAAATATAAAATTTTTACTACAACTAAATGCATTTGCAGTTCAAAAATGTATGTATATGTATATTGTATGCACAGCGCATGCTATATAGACAGTTTTTCGGTTAGTAGAGACAATTGGTTGGTTTGGGGACTGCCGTCAAACTTTTCCTAAGTCTAGCATATTTTTGACCACTATACCGCATAGTTTTGGCATTTTTGGACTGGAACTCGTAAATTGGAACTTTTTATAGAATTAATGGAATTTTTCATAAAATGCTGTAAGAAATTTCAATTTATTTATCAAAAGTTTTATACACTCAATGAAAAAGGTTCACTAAAACTAGATTCATAAAATATGTTTGGTTTTATCATAAATTTTAAAAATGTTTTCCTAAATAATTAACAGCCTAAAAAATCACGATAAAATTTGAAATTTTCGGAGTTTTTTTCGGTTTTTATTTTTTAAATTCAAATAAATATCGAACCTTTTGAAAACAGTAGTTTACAATTTTTTTTTAGCAAATATTTCTGTTCATTTAACAGGATAAACTGCTATTTGCATTCAACTAAATTTAGCTTAAAATTAAAAAAAAAATTCTGTAGATATAACAATTTGTTTTTGCTCTTTTTAGTCTATTAATATTTAGCAAAATTTCTGCAGAATTAACTAAAAGTTAACTTAAATATAACTAAAATTCTGTAAATTTAACCGTTTTATTTTTGCTGTTCTGGTAATTCAACAGTTTTCTTCTTCAGCATCATTTTTAACTAATTTTTAGTTGCTTTTATTTTATTTACGAATATGATAGGAAATGTCAAAACGATTGAAAAGAAACGTCAATAAGAAATAATCACTGTTTTTTTCTTCGAAAGAAAACAAAATGTGACCAACAATTAAATTTTTTTTCTTTAAATTATAAATAATTAAATTTTTACCGTTCTTATTCAATAAAATTTATGTTATTTTTTAAATTAGAAATTTACTAATTCTTGTTCGAGGCCCATTTCCTTATTGTGAATTAATAGGCGTGTTCGTTTACTTACTATAAGTTACTACTTTTACTACAGCTGGAAGAATTCAATACAAAAAGTAAACAAGACTTTTCAATTGTAGTAAAAGTAGTAAGAATTTCGAGTAATCGAACACAGTGAATATAATAAATACTTTTTTCCAAAAACTGCTAGTTCTCTTCATCAGGATATTCTCCTGATAAATACTTCACAGAGTTTTTTCTTTCAAAATCCTCTATACTTTCAGGAATGAAATTCAATTAAAAAGGTCGAAAAAACAATTTTTATTTTTAAATAAAAATTAGAAACTGTTATTTTTTATTGCTAAATTATTTAAAATGAAAACTAAATATCACATTTGTTGGCAGAGACCCTTGAATGGCAAAGATATCATGGTTTTGCAAAAACATTGAAATTGAGTGTCTTCAATTAAGATGAAATCATTTTGACACTTACTTGCTATCATTTTATTGCCAAGACAAGAATACAAATGGTTAATAATTTAGAAACAAAAAGTTTCGAATCTGTTTAAATTTAATTTTAACCGCTAGATATTAGACGGATCGCTAAAAATGTATGAAATGTATTTTAGTTTTATTCTCTCTATCACGCATTCGTAATTTATAAATTTCAGTGGTACACTCTAAAAAATGTTTGTAAATTTACTACTATAAAATGGGTAAAATTTTGTTTAATTTTACGAAAATTCGGTAAATATAAACAAAAAATGCGTAAATTTCTTTCATACACACTTCCATACACAATAATACACACACAAAATATTTTTAGACATTATGTGTTTATAAATAAACACATTGTGCCTAAAATGACTGTTGTTTTGTTAAATAAAATTTTTACGCACAAAGTTGGTAAATATACTATCCTGTAATAGTAATAAATACTCTGACATTTCAAATTGTAAAAATTGAAAAAAAATTTTAAATAATAAAAACAAAAAGCGAAAACGGATTCTTTTTTGTGAATTACAACATTTCCACAAACACATTAGAGTCTATAAATAAGCATGAAATTGTTTTTGGTAATTATTGTTAAGGCATGTGGTAGTCTAAACCTCATTTCAAAATTGAAAACGCCGAAAGAGAGATACGGCCTACGCAGGAACAACTGGGTGCAATGACTCCTGCTGGACAAAATGCCTTCTTTGCAAGGGAGGCAGTCAACCAACAACCGTCAACAATAACGGGAGAATACGCCGTAAGAGAGATACGGCCTAGGCAAATGACTCCTGCGCAACAAAGTCAGTATTCATTGAGTACTGCCTAACTTGCAAAGAAGGCATTTTGTTGAGCAGGAGTCATTGCACTCAGTTCTTCCTGCGTAGGCCATATCTCTCTTAAGATGTTTTCTCCCGTTATTGTTGACGGTTACTGCTTCCCTTTCAAAGAAGGCATTTTGTTGAGCAGGACTCATTGCACCAATTCAATAGTTATAACAAAATTTTATATGAATTTTATACAAATGCCTTAAGATCCCAAAACGACTAATTGGGACATAAACGAATATGAGAGAAGGACTCGGATATTATTATTAATAAAATACGTATCAAAAATTAATTTGTTATTTTATTTAAAAAAAAATTTTCGGTGGTGCTTAGACATAGCACAACTGTTGTAAATGTACGCATTTTATTGGATTTTTACGCACTTTCTGTGGATTTTTGCGCATTTTTTGTGGATTTTTACGCATTTTATGCGTACATTTACACGCGAAACGTGCTTTTTTACACACAAATTTAGTAAATTAACACACTAATTTCAAAATTACATTTAACTTTTACGCACTTTCAATGTAAAATTACAAATTATTTGTGCAACAACTTAAACACAATGTGCGTATTTTTTTTCAATTACGCACATAGAGTAAATTTACCCAATTTATAGTAGGAGTTCAGTTTCCTACTATAAGTTGGGTAAATTTCAACAGAATTTAATTAGAGTGTAGGTCTTGAACGACTATAACTTACTACTTGTTTGTATCTATATTTTCTCCCCATTTTTTATCTAGAAAATCCGTTTCTCAGCATGAATCTGTTTTCTGGATAAGTGTCGGCCCAGAATAACAACGCAGAGGCTAGTGATTATCGCTCTGAGAAAAAACGAGCCCGAAATAACGACAGCGGCATCGACATAATTGAGCAAGGAGACTTTATGCCACTCATATGTCTCTTAGTTTACTGCAAACATTATATACAATGCTAAACGATGAACAAACGAGCTACTAATAATGTTCAATATCTCAGTTGAATAAAAAAAATTAAATTTTAATAATTTAAAAAAAAAAATTTTTTTGCAAAAAAGTAGAAAAAGAGTCAGAAGAGCCATTGATTGCCTTTGTTAGCTGTACTTTTTGATATTAAAAAATGTAGTGAACACCAGCAAAAATAACAATAGATTTGACAACATTGGTGAGAGTATGAGAAAGAAAAAATGTAGGCCCAGAATAAGTGTAGGCCCAGAATAAGAGCGCAGAGGCTAGCGATTTACGCTCTGGGAAAAATCGCGCCCGAAATATTGACGTACAGCGGCAGCGACATAATTGAGCATGTGTTATATATAACAAGGAGACTTTATGTCACTCATATGTATGTCCCTTAGATTACTGCAAACATAATATACAATACTAAACGATGAACTAACGAGCTACTAATAATGTTCAATATCTCAGTTGAATAAAGAAAACAAAATTTTAATAATTTAAAAATTTAATTTTTTTTTTGCAAAAAAATAGAAAAAGAGTCAGAAGAGCCATTGATTACCTTTTTTAGCTGTACTCTTTGATATTAAAAAATGTACAGTACTCTGTACTCTTTGATATTAAAAAATGTAGTGAACACCAGCAAAAATAACAATAGAGTTGACAACATTGGTGAGAGTTCGAGAAAGCAAAAATGGGAGAATAACAAAATCCGCCATTAAAATAAAATAGATTCTATCTCATAACAGCTACGCCCAGCGATTTTTAAATGTCAAAATGTATGGAAGAAATCACTGAGAAATTCATTTTGACATTTAAAAATCGGTGGGCGTATTTGTTGTGAGATAGAATCTATTTTATTTTAATGCCGGTTTTTGTTATTCTCCCATTTTTTTTTTCTCATACTCTCACCAATGTTGTCAACTCTACTGCTATTTTTGCTGGTGTTCACTACATTTTATATTATCAAAGAGTACAGCTAACAAAGGCAATCAATGGCTCTTCTGACTCTTTTCTAATTTTTTTCAAAAAAAAAAAAAAAAAAAAAAAAAATTTTAAATTATTAAAATTTTGTTTTCTTTATTCAACTGAGACTTTGAACATTATTAGTAGCTCGTTAGTTCATCGTATTGTATATTATGTTTGCAGTAAACTAAGAGACATATGAGTGGCATAAAGTCTCCTTGTTATTTATAACACATACTCAATTATGTCGCTGCCTCTGTACGTCGTTATTTCGGGCGCGATTTTTCTCAGAGCGTAAATCGCTAGCCTCTGCGCTCTTATTTTGGGCCTACATTTATTCAGGGCTACACTAATATAAAAGAAACAAAAACTATTTGATGTACATTCTTCTTAATAACATACATATATACCTAATTGTATGTGTGTGTTGAAGTTTATGTGAGTATTGCATCTGCATTGCAGAAATATATAAGAGCTTTACATAGAACCTCATATTTGCGTAAAAACAACGGTGTATGGGTATATGTGTGAATGCATAATCATATAGGTGTATGTTTTTAACACATTTCTATGCACAAGTAACAACAATTAGCATATCTTAAAATAAATACGCGTTTTTTTTTTGTTATTGTTGTCAAAAAAAACCTCTAAACTATCTTTTATGTATATTAACGTAAAGCCGTGAAGTGCCACAGAGAAAAATGCGTAACAACATTTTACTTAATTACACAAAATTTACAAAATATGACTTTCATAGTTATTTGGAACAAATGTTAACTAATTTAATAATGAATTTAGTGCAGTTGTTAGTACTATTACAAACATTATAAAGTTTAGGGGAAAAATAAACAAAATTTTTATACATATTATGTACTTTCAAAGTAGAATTAAAAAGTTTGTTTGTTAGCTCTTAAAGCTTTAAGAGGTTTTAACCGCATACTTAAAATTAATTAATATCAAAAAGTTTAACTAATAATAACTTGCGTGCTAGATGCGTTATATGGTACATTGTATTTTTTACAAAAAAAAAGGTGGGAAGGAGAAAAAAAATTATGTGATACTCTACACCGTTTTGGTTGAAATTTTTTTATTTATTAATTGGTAAAATATTAGAAAATCAGTAAGAATCAGTGTGTCAAATGTCATTAAAATATTTTTTATTTGCCACATGTGGAATGCTAATAAGCATATTGGCCAATTTTTGGGGACCTTTATAAGGGCACTAGGTCTAAACATGACCGATTTTAACCAACATCAATAGGCTTCGTCCTTAGGTCGATATTAGTCAATGCACCAAATTTAATTAATATATCCTATTGTTGGAGATTTATAGCTTGTGCAGAAGAATACATAGGAAGAAAGACATACAAATGAACGAACAGACAGATATCCACTGGTAAATCCACTAAAAAGATGATTCTGGGTAAAGTGTCCAATATTTCAGGTCAATACAAAATCATTATACATTGTCCAGGTAGTGGTGCAGGATATAAAAGTAATCTTGATGTATCCCAGCAGAAAAAAGGGAAGTTTTGCTTTACGATTAGGTAATAACTTTTTAACGGTTATATCCAAAATTTTTGTACCCATGTACTCAGCCGGAAATGCATTTTCATTGTGTGTAATAAATAAGTAACTTTTTAGAGGTTTTTGAAAAAAGTGGATTTTCGAACCACTCTAATGGCTATCTGGTGCATTTTTAAAATGCAAAAAATTAAATTTGTTGTAGAATCGAATGGTAAAGTCAGATTTCTTATAAATGCAGCTGTTTTTGCTCTGGAGGAAAAGGGTCTTAAAATCAGTCAGACTTACTATCAATATTTTTCAAAAGTATATTTTTGTTAAAGTCGACTGTATTTTAAAGGAAAGGGTTTGTTTTAACCGTACTATACAAAATATTTAAAATAGACCTTTTAAAATAATGCCAATTGAAAACCAAAACAAAATATTCGCAAATAAAAAGGAAATTTGTAAATAAATGTAAACAAAATTTGAAAACAATAAAAACAAAATACATAAATATAAAATAAAAACAAATGAAAACTTCAAATTTAAAACAGAATTTTAAGGTATATTTTAAATATTTTGTACGAAAATTAAAGTAATGTATGGTACGAAAATTAAAATAATAGTCGACTTTTGTGATTTAAAATCGACTTTTTATTTTTTATAGTAAAGGTGATAGTTTTTGGCCGATTTGCGCCAGTGGAAAGAGTTGAAATAAAAAAGAAAAAAAAAACGCCATTCTTTTTTTCTACGCAAAAACTTTGAAAAAGTGATGATATCCGAAAATCAAATTTTTAGGACGAACTCTAATATATGTATATATAAAAAAAAATATGGTGAGAAATTGCTTTTTATGCACCTGTAAAAATAGTACTGAAAACAATTTTGAATTGAAGTGCACCTTTTACCCTTGTTTAATAAGTACTTTTATTGAAGAGAATAAGGAACAATAGCTGTGTTTGTCCGGCATTCCTATCAATGATATCTCGAACAATTTTGACAGTAGAAAGCCGGAATATGTTGAAAAACTGTCAAAATCGTTCTTGATACACTGATAGAGAGTCACACAAATACAGCTAATATCTCGCAGTAAAAAAATGGTGATTTTATGCCAGTCAACTTTCATATCAAAAAATAGCTCAACGGTAGAGCGCTAGACTAGGTGGCGGCAATAACAAAAACTTTTGTAAAATAAAAAAAATATAATTTGTTTTTAATAATTTTTTTTTAACTTTTAATTGGTGAAAAAGAGTTTCCTTTGTACTCGTTCAAAAAGCACATTTTTGGAATTATTTTTTCTAAATATAGTAGACGCTCGCAAATTAGAGCTTTCAGTAATTCGAATGTCCAGAAATTAGAATCAATGTTTGCAATACATTAAACGCTCTGAAATTCGAATTTAAAATTCTAATTTCTGAGGGGTTTTTTCTTTTTGGTTATTTGAATACACAGGAAATCCCCAATTTATTTTTATTCTGTTTGAATAAAGTAAACTAAAAAGGGGAATCACCAAATTATATATGTTTTTCCCTATTTGTTTTTTTTTTTTTGTCGCATTTATGTACATTTTTGGCTAGTTTATTTGTGAAATTTGATACGCGTGTACATATTATTTGGCAGTCTCTATTAAATAGTGAAAGTGTATCATTTAAAATGTTAAATAAACGTAAAAAAACACTTTATCATTGGAAACGAAACGAAAAAAAACGAATAATTCAGAAATTAGAATTGCCTCAAAAACAAAGCGGTTCTAATTTGCGAGCGTCTACTGTATCGCCAAAATATCTTCCAAATGATTAAAGGAAAACAATTTCAAAATACTAGTTGAATATTTTTTTAATTCAAATGAAAAATAGAATATATCGCTTTATTTTCTTCTTGGAAGATATTTTCCAAATGTTTGCAGGGAATACGTAATATTTGTTAATTTGTCGCAACTCTTGCTGTATTGGAAAAAAATTTCCTAAATAATAATTTTATATAAAGCGGCTTAACTAAAATATTTATGCGACAAATAAATATTTCTACGATAATTGTACATCTGATATTTTTACACAAGGATATAATATATTTATGTATGTATTTTTTATTTATATGCACAGTGGGCCAGCTTCATCGAATTTTGGCCAAAACTAGAATATTGAGTATATGAGACTAAAAAGTTTTACAAAGGGGGGGTTTAGAAGTTGCTGATCACGAATATGAAAAAAATTTTAATTTAAAATGCCGGATCTAAGATGGCGGCCATGAATTTCTAGTTTTTAACATATTGGCCTTGTAACAATCTATTACACAGTACAACACTAAAAATGCATTGGGCATGCGACACATCAATTCTGATAGACTTTAGGATGAGTATCACGAATGTGAATACCAAATTTTAAAATTATCTCTAGTTTTTGAAATATTCGCAAATTTAACTTTTAGCAAAAAGTCAGTTTTTTATTTATTCATATACCTGACTAAACTTCGGATAATTTTTTATATGGTTTAAAAGTATAGACTTTGGGCTGTCAAAATTTCACTTATTTTCCTATTTTGCAAATCTAGTAAAATGTCTTAATCGGATTTGCAAAGTCTTAACAGACGACGTAAATTCATATTCCACTAAATTCTTTTTGTCAAAAAAATCACAACTTTTGCATCAACATTTTCCGAAAATTCAATCTGAAACACAAATTTTTTAGCCAATTTACAAAAATGTATATTTTTGTTAAAGTCGATTTCATTTAAAATTTTGGGTGGCAGTATGCTTTGACTTGGTTTATTTTTGGAGCATTCTGATTGGTTAATTTATTTTCAACCAATCAAAATGTTTTAAAATATAAATATTTTTGTAGGGTTTTCATACACACAGAGAAAAAATATGCCATTTTCCAACTGAAATTCGGTTACATCTACTAAAATAGGTTGGTGCAACTGAATATTGGCTATCACAACAAAATTCGGTTAATACAACCGAATTTTGGTTGCAATACCCAAAACATTTAGGAATCACATTCCAATATGGTTTTACCAACCGAATTTATTGGTTGTAGCAAACAAAATAGGCTTACCAATGCGGTTGGCAATTTTTTTTCCTGTGTGTACACAAAATGAACAAAACCGTATGTTTAACGAGAAAAAAGGTTAAAGTCGGGCATGCCGACTATAGAATACCCTACACCAGTCTGGGTAAAAGCCAACTAGTGTTTGGATCCGAAATTCCAATGGGTTAAAATGGGGCTTGTGTCAAAATTTTCTATAATGTGAGTCAGCGCACCAAATTTCATTAAAATATCTTAATATTTAAGATCTGCAGTTTGTAACCAAGGCAATTTTGGGGGGACCCTTATATGGGCACTAGGTCTAAACATGGACCGATGTTCACCAAAATCAAAAGACTTCGTCCTTGGGCCAACATAGGTCTGTGTACCAAATTTCATCAAAATATCAATATGCGACCTGCAGCGTATAAAAAATATAATTTTGGGGGACCTTATATGGGCACTAGGTCTAAACATAGACCGATGTTCACCAAAATCAATAGGCTTCGTCCTTGGGCCATCATAGGTTTGTGTACCAAATTTCATTAAAATATCTTAATATTTGCGACCTGCTGCGTATAAACAATATAATTTTGGGGGGACCCTTATATGGGCACTAGGTCTAAACATGGACCCGTGTTAACCAAATCAATAGGCTTCTTCGTTGGGCTGACATAGGTCGGTGTACCAAATTTCATCAAAATATCCTAATATTTGCGATCTGCAGCGTATAAACAATATAATTTTGGTAGGCCCTTATATGGGCACTGAGTCTAAACATGGACCGATGTTCACCAAAGTCAATGGGCCAACATAGGTCTGTATACCAAATTTCATCAAAATATATTAATATTTGCGACCTGCAGAGTATAAACAATATAATTTTGAGGGGACCCTTATATGGGCACTAAGTCTAAACATGGACCGATTTTAACCAAAATCAATAGGCTTCGTCCTTGGGCCAACATAGGTCTGTATACCAAATTTCATCAAAATATATTTGCGACCTGCTGCGTATAAACAATATAATTTTGGGAGGACCCTTATATGGGCACTAGGTCTATACATTGACCGTCCTTGGGCCGACATAAGTCGGTGTACCAAGTTTCATCAAAATATCTTAATATTTGCGACCTGTAGAGTGCGCACAAGAATGCATGGACAGACAGACGGACGGACGGACACATGGACATCGTTAAATCGAAATAAAAAAAAATTCTGACCGGATCGGTATACTATAAGGTGGGTCTAGGACCAATATTTTTTGGTGTTACAAACATCAGCACAAACTTATAATACCCTGACCACATAGTGGTGTAGGGTATAACAATAAAACGGACTAAATTTAAAATGTTCTTTGTACTTTTTTGAACATTCGTATTTTAAAATCGTTATTTTTTTAGGAATTTGCACTTCAAGTATCTAAAACTTTGTTGAAATTGATTAGAAAATATGTGTGTTACATATTTCAATGGTTTTAGCTGAGTTTTTTAATTTCAGATTCGTATCAGACTCCTTAATTTTTAGGTATTAAAAAAATCAATCTTTTTCAGATTTAGTCCATTTTTACTTAAAATTAAAATATAAAGTTCGAAATTTTTTTGATAAATTAAGTAATGTGAGATGTGTACTAATGGTATAAATGAAAAAAATTGATATTCCTTTCATCGCAGATTAATTATTAAAGAAATCGTGAAAAAAGAGAAATTTCAACTTCAAATGCATATGTGACAGCGCATAGAGAAAGGGACCTAAGGGTAAAAAAATCAATTTTTTTTTTGTGGACAACATCTGAGCATCGAATGAGACCGATCCCATGATCTCCTGACCTTAGGTCCCTTTCTATTCTTAGGTCCCTCATGCGTAACATATATAGGGAATATTATCGCAGCTTTCAAAACGTGCGATATATCAAATTAAAGGGCATATTTCATACTATTAAAATTTTGCAAAGAGTGGCGTTCATACTTTTAATTTTACATTTTTTTTATAAAAAGTTTATTACAAAATTGAAATTTTTTGCAAATACGGTTTTGTAAATATTTCTTAAACTATAGCTAACTTTAAAATTCTAAGGCCATATTCGTGATCTACGTCCCAATGTCTATTAGAAATGATCTGTCGCAATCCCGATGCATCAAATTTTTCTTATTTTGTTGTACTGTGTTATATAGGTCTAGGGTCCGCTGATTAAAAATCTGAAACTAAAATTTTGAAATTCAAAATGGCGGATCCAATACGGCGACAAACAATTCTTTCATTAAATTTCTTATGTCGTATGATTTACTTAAAATTTTCACCAGGGGAAGTTTTTGAGTAGTAGAATACGAATCTGAAATCAAATTTTAAAAATTCAATATGTCGGTTCCAATATGGCGGCCATAAATTTAAAATTGTTATTTGTTAGAAATTAAATTACACTGTACAAAATGAAATAAAGTTCTGACAACTGATTCTGGCAGAGGCCACCAAAGAAAAATATACGTGTATCGGCGTTAAAAAGTTTAAGTCTGGCCCTATGTTTTTGGGGGGTTAATATTTCCTCCCTCTGGCAAATGTTTATTGTGAATCGGCATAGGAAACCATGTGAATCCTCCATTTTAGGTACAGAATGTTTTCAGCGAACTTATGTAAAACACTACGATGTACAATTTTGTAGAACATTTTAACCCTGTAACTCTGCAATAAAAGGGTCTTTTTTGGCCCCTTTTTAAATAGTGTCAAAAAAGACCCGTAAGTTGAAGAGTTAGAGGGTTAAAATGTTTCGCAAAAATATTTCCCATAAAATTCTACTATAAGTCTCTGAAGACATCAAAGTTAAAAATTTAACTTCAATGCCAGAAATAAGTCAAAACTTAAAATGTGTATAAAGGTTAGTTTCGTACTTATTCAGAACTAGCGCTCAAATGTCCCACAAACCTGGACTTTAGGGGGTTAGTCTGTATGAGAAAACCAGAACCTTCATTTAAGTAAATTTTTAGTCCTACTTTTTTAGTTTTCACTAAAACTCTGAAATGCTGGAAATCAGCGAGATCTGAAGGTACTCTTTCAGTTAAAGAGCAAAATCTCGAAAGCTTATGAACAGTCGCAAACGGTAGCAAAAGCCTAGGATGAAGACCTCTTAGGGAACACATTGGCATTCAAGTTTTTCAAATATCTCTTGGAACATTTTGGAACTTTTTATTGAAAATTTATGATTTTCAAAAACCCATATTTTTGAGTTAGAATTAATAATTTCATTACTTTTTTCGTAAATATTTAACAGGTTTCTATATTTTCTTTGATAACTAGTTTCAGTTTTATTGTTGGAGATTGTTTTTGGAAAAAATTATTGTTTATTTATGATTTTTTTATTGTATAATTATAAAATAAAAAAATATCACACAATTAAAAAACTTTGAATTTGAATTCTCGCCAACCAACAACGAGTCACCATAATGATACAATATTTCACTCACGAAATATTCAAGAATCCTACATTTTGAATATATAAACATATTTTCCCTTTGCCTGAATTGTACTTTTGGCCAAAAAACGACGATGCTGGCCCACAGTGATATGTAAGGAATTCTTTTATTATACAACAAGTTGTTTGTTGATATGCTTGTAAGTATTTTAAATACTTTTTAAACCCATGCACGTGAGAGCAAACTGGCATGATTCCTAGTAGAAAAACTCATCATCATTGTCATATGCGAGTCTATGTATTTCCACATATGAATCAATATTTACATTTTTCACTTGTCACTTATTTTGTGATGATTTAGCAAAGTTTGCAAAATAATAAGCAAAATATTGTTACGTTTTTACTTTTAAAAACGTTGGTTTATTTCCCTTAAATAAACCGGATTCTTTTCTATTGCAATCAAAATAACCAGTTCCAACGCTGACACCAATTATTACGTTTTACCTTACAAAACGTTCGTTTATCTCCCTTAGATAAACAGTCCTGGTGCTGTCGCAGCGATAATAACAACCAATTAGCCAATAACCAAAACACGAACACACTTAAGTTTGAAATAGCTTAGACGCTCTTATTTATTTACACACTATTACTTATTTACAAAGTCTCTCTATTATGACGATTACTAAAGCGCTACTAACTTTAACACGATACTAACTCGCGGTCTTAACAGCACAACTGTTAATTATCAACTTCTTCCTACTAATGTTAACGCGCGCCTTATATAGTAACAGCCATACTTCTACAACACACTGGATAATTCTAGCATGCTATACTTAACTCTACATACGCTTACAGACTATATACACAACCATCTATACATTATTACTCTACATTAGGCTTAACACTATACACAAACACAAACTGTTATAATAAACACTTATCATTAACCAACTATCAGTGTTGCCATTTCAGTGCTTTTCGGGTATTTTTTGGTGCTTTTTTCATTCCCGTACCCGGTGATTTTTTACAAATACCCGTTTAAAAAAAGCGGGTATTTACGGTGCTTTTTCAGATTTCTGGCAGTGCTTTTAGTGCTTTTTTACAGTTTATATTTTTGGTATTTGTTCTCGTTTTTTTACATTTTTATTGAATTTTCTGTCAAAATTTAAAAAATAATGCGAACTATACAAGAACTACATTTTTGCACAATATTTGTAGTACAATTTTAAATAGCAACTTCGTTACATTTAAACTTCAAAATATTGAAATATTAGTTTGGTGCTTTTTTACCCCTTTTTAGGTAATTTTCTGAACCTTTTTTACACGATTTTTCAAATTTAAAATGTGTTTTTAAATTCTGGATTTAAATTTTTCAAAAAATTATTATCGTGCTTTTTTACCCCATTTTTGGTAAATTTTTACCCTTTTTACCCGTTTTCATAATGCTCACGGTGCTTTCCTGCCTTCAGGAGTTGGCAACACTGCCAACTATACAATATAACCAGTGTTGCCAACTCTTGAAAGCAGGAAAGCACCGTGAGCATTATGAAAACGGGTAAAAAGGGTAAAAATTTACCACAAATGGGGTAAAAAAGCACGATATTAATTTTTTTAAAAATTTTAATAAAGAATTTAAAAACACATTTTAGCTTTGTAAAATCGTGTAAAAAAAGTTCCAAAAATAACCAAAAAGGGGTAAAAAAGCACCAAACTAATATTTAAAAATTTTTAAGTTTAAATATAACGAAGTTGCTATTTAAAATTGTTCTACAAACATTGTGAAAAAATGTATTTTTTGTATAGTTCGTATTATTTTTTTCAACTTTGACAGAAAACTCAAAAAAATTTTAAAAAACGAGAACAAATATCAAAAATATAAACTGTACAAAAAGCACTAAAAGCACTGCCCGAAATCTGAAAAAGCGCTGCAAATACCCGCTTTTTTTAAACGGGTATTTGCAAAAAATCACCGGGTACGGGAAGGAAAAAAGCACCAAAAAATACCCGGAAAGCACTGAAATGGCAACACTGAATATAACTCTACATTAGACTTAACGCTATACAAACACACAAACACTTATAATAAGTCTACATCACGCTTAGAGACTATACAGCCACACAAACATTTATCATTAACCAACTATACAATATAACTCTACATTAGGCTTGACATTACACATACACACAAACTCTTATTATTAACCAACTATACAATTCTAATGCGTAATTAACCATAGCATATTCTTAGGTGTATAATTAAATGTAGTACTATGTTGCCAGATTGATGTATTTTGTCCATCCCGTCTCTTGGGCTATTTTCTTCTAGAAAAGTCCAGAGTTTTCTATACTAGACCAAGCCATTTTCGTAACAATATTAACCCGTGTTTTACCAAATATAAAATCCGAGGTCAGATTTTGTTGAAATTTTAAATAGATGCTAGATATAACTAAATAGTGAGAACAGTTTTTGAGCCCCTAGTTGGATATTTTTATTTATATTTGTTTTTTTTTTCTGAAGCAGACTATCTATCCTGTTTCTAAGAACAGAATTTTGGAAAACTAATACTTTAAAAAATTTAGCACTGTTTGTTTTTTTATTTGATTTGGCATGTTTCTTAAAAAAAATGATTTTTTTGCAAAATCTTTTGGTCCTACTATGTACTCGCTATGCATGAAAACATGGATAAGCTTAAGGCTAAAAAAAAAGAAAAAAAAACATTTTCAAATGCAAATAACTCGAAAAATGTAAGAAATAGTCCACACACGTAAACATATTTTTTGAAGGTCTTTGCCAGGATTTTTTTGATTTTGGGGGCTCATGGTCATTGTCAGATGGTCATTGGAGTCCATTAATTAAACTTAAGCTCGAGTATACCTCCACTGAACCAAAAACAGCTGTGAAATCACCTAAAATCCATATTAAATTGATGAATGGGTGATCACTATACAACTAACAAAACCTGTCCATCAATTTAACGCATTGTTTAGTAGATTTATATTTTGACGTTTAACTATTTTATGTGGTATTATTTTGACAAAATATCGTCAAATGTATTAACAAATATTAGTTGTCTTAACAATTATAATTAATTAAATTGCATAATGATTTTGTTGTTTTTCCAATGCATTGTATTAAATTCAACAATGCATTTTATTTAATTAATTAATTTTTTATCGATTTATTATTAATTTTTAAACTTATATTTCATTATTTTTATATTTCACCAATTTAAAATTTTTTTAAGCAATATACATACAATATCTTTTTTATAATGAATTTGATAAAATATAAAAAATAATGAAATATAAAATTGAAATTATAATATAGCATATACTAAAAACTCTTTATTTAAAACACATGTACCATTTTATATACAAAAACATATAACGTAAATGAATGTTATTTTAACTTTATTTAAATTAATAATTCAAATACATTATATAACTTTCATTAATAGTTTGCCTTAAACAAAATAACAAAAAGATAGATAATAATATCAAAATTAATGACAGAAATTTTAATGTACGATTTAATTGAATTAAAATTAATAAATCTTCAATTAGCAATTCACTTTAAATCACTGAATTTGTTAATTATCTATACTTTTAAAAACAAAAACACTTAATGTCAATTTATTGATATTTCCGACAATTACAAATACACATGCTAGCACGAGTAATGACGCGACAAAACTAACCTCACTAAACTTTTTTCCACAGATTTAATACTCTTTTTTCAAATTGAAGAAAAATTATATCAAATTTACGTTGCAGCCTTTTTACAAAATTTTTTAGAGTTAACAAATTAAATTTTGTTAAAAAATGGACAAAAAAAATTATCAAAACAACAATTGTTTTGTAGAGAATTATTGACGGAAATAAGTATGTTCATTTAAAAAAAAGTAGTTGATTTAAAAAAAACACACATTAATTTGAATAAAAAATATATTGTTTTAACAATTCGTTTCATCAAAAAGTAACAAAATTTTTATGTTGATTCCACTTACGACTTTTGGTTCAGTGTCTGCTCCAACTACAGCAAATTTCATTACAATCGGCTCAGTAGATCTATTTCAACATTTAACCAACATACCCCACTATGCAGTCATTACTGTAGTCTACACACAACGATTCAGCCTTGAGAAGACTAAATCGGCCTACATACTATTTTTCCATACGATTTTGAAAGCCTTAATGTCTACACGTATTTATAAAGTAGAGTTTGCGCCATTTGCATTGAAACCAATATCTTATCTTGTTATGTCAGAAAATAAACAATTTTATCCCAACGTGCAATATTGCCTTATAACTACTATACATACGTGTTTTTAGATACAATATTTTCTGTACCTACTTATATCATAGATTTGCTTATTTTTTCCTAATTGACTTTATCTAATGATAAATGTTTACATAATTTATTGCTCAAAGTTGATGCACTCGGAATAAAAAGTCAGTAAATGTGTTTTTTTTTTAATAAATGTTTTTTTTTTTTATTTTAGAAACCAAGAGTAATTGATCATACAAAATGCATCGAAGTATATTATCATGAAGCTTAAACAAATGTGCACTACATATAAAATGTTACTTTTTATTAAATTGTTTGATAATTTAAAACAGTTAACTTTTCACTAAAATTACCTTTGATGTAGTTATTTTAACCAAATTAATATTTTGAGTGAAGATATGTTAAAAAAAAAGAAAAAACTTAAGGTTGACTAGAATGTACTATAGATGAAAGGCATGCCACTGAAATATGTGTTCAAATACGAAGAAGCTTATCGCAACAACAATAGAAATATTTGAATATATACATATTTATTAAAATATTGATTGCGAGTAAAATTAAAGCAACTAAACTTAACCCTTAAATGCATGATCTCTTAGATTTTGGCCATTTTTTTATATATGATTTCTAAAAAATACTAAAAAAATTTATTTTTGAAAAAAGTTGATTTTTATTGAAAAATATGGTTTTTTGCCAAATAGCTAAATTGTGATTATTTTAACGTGTATGAAAAAAAAATCTATAAACTATAATTTATACATTTATTGTCGCCAAAATGAATTTTATTGCGAGAATACCACTTTAAATATTTAAACAAATATTTTTGAATATTACAGTTTTTGTAAAGAAAACGCGTGTTTTAGATTTTTCACAAATATACAGAGCAAAATCAAGATTTTTACTCTAACTGTTTAAAAATTCTGCGCTAAACTATAGGAACACCATGTACAGAAGGAGCCCCTAATGCCCAAAAATGCAGTTTTGTGCATCAAGTGGGTTTTTTATTAAAAAACCGGTATGTTGCCAAATGTCTACACCATGCATTTAAGGGTTAATTTTGCATTATAAAGAACAAATTTAAATTATATCTGAATCAATTAGTTTAAGGAAGAAATATTTGACTTTAAAATATGTTCTATTTTCTTTTCTATCAACGATGAGTTTTGTTTGAAACTGGTAGTTCCGAAACTAATTTATGTAAAACATAACAGTGTAAACTGTTCAATAATTTTAAAAGTTTTACATTAACCCACTTTTAGCTGCAATCGGTTTCGAGCTAAAACGTGGTATAAATATAGAACACGAAACAATTTCTCAGTTGCTCAGTCAAGGAAATCCTCAGTCATTTAGAAATAATTCATTAAGAATTGAATTTTTTATTATTTATTTAAAAATCCCAAAACTTATTTAAGAAATTGTGAAAAATAATTTGCTGTCGACTTGTGCCTATTCCTCGTTCGATCAATCGTACAATTTTGTTCAAAAATTGTTCGAATAAATTAAAATGTCCAAAATTCCTATAACGAAATCGAAGGAACCTGAACACATATCTTAAATATCAAAGAAAAAAGAAAAAAATGATAAAAGTTTGCTTTGTCGACTGTTAAAGTGATTTTCCATCGCTTTCCCATTTGAATTATATTGTCTGGGTAGTATCACAATAAATTACTAAAGAATTTTTTTAAAGTTAGTTTACAGAAAGAAGAAAAATAAAACATTTATTGAAAAATTTAACAGACACAAGGGAATCACCAGATTGAAGCAGTTTCGTCTCAGCCAATAACTCGTGTCAGTTATATTTTTCAATGGAAATGTTTTCTTCATCTTCTTCCTGTTCACTATCTTTAGAACAATTTTTTTAATTTTCTCCCCTCGCCATGTCGCTTCGAGTATCATTGACACTCAGAATTTAAGTGTCCGCGGGTGCACAAAGCAGCCACCCCGCATATCTGCGGGACGTATCACTATCTGCAACGCGTCTGGTAGCGTTCACCTCTACTTCCCATAGAGAATAATAAGTCGCACAGCATCGTACAGAATACCTTACTTTACAACTTATTATCCGCAGGTGGTCGGAACACTTAAAATAATACGTCAGTAAAAAAATCTGTCAAACGGGTTTCAAATCGATTTAAACAAAGATTTTAGTTATCTTCATTAAACACTATACGAAAAATCCTCAGTACTTTAACTAGTTTTGAGTTTTAATTTTCAAAACTATTTATAACTAATTTTTAGGAACCCATTCGTGAAATTTTCCAAAATTTATTGTTAAAATATAATTTTTTCATGTTTCTGTTTATACTCGGTAGATGGCGCCACCAATGTATCCGAAGTTTTAAAGATGGCGCCTTTTCGTTCCCTCCCGATTTTTTAAAATGGCCCATATATCGAAAACTAAAAGAGATACAGCAAAATTTACGAAAATTTCGACTACCCCTAACCGAATAATACCCCAGCGAATCTCTATTAAAAAATAGACCCCATGGTAGGGCCTTGTACCCTCGAGAATTTCTTATAAAAATTTTACACTTCACAAAATGCCCCATATCTCGAAAACTAAGCGAGATAAGGCAAAACGGACAAAATGTTTGCTCCACTTGAGTGACCTTACATGCCCTTAGATTATATGGACTAGGATCGTGGAGGGTCCCGAGACCCTAAATTTGAACGGATGTTACGAGTTAAAGTAATTATAAAAAAACTGTAGTTTTACAGATTTTTTATTTAAATTTAGATTTGTCAAATTTAACAAAAGAATTTGTTGAAATCAACAAATTTTATTTAAGCCCAAAAACAGGAATAAATTTTGTTAAAGTAACAAATTTTTCTGTCCTGCGAACAGACGTATTATTTTGAGTATACAAACGTCTTTAATAATAAAATTATACGAATACTTTTATGGTATATAAGAATACTTTTGTGCTTCTGTATGGCTGTGAAACCTGGAATATTTCGAGTCATGAAATGAGTTGTATGCAAGCTTTTGTAAACCGCTGGCTCAGGCGTATACATATACCTAGAAAACAGATTCGGTGCTGACAACCCCATTTGTTGCCAATCGAATTGTTGTTTCAGCAAATGAATTTTTCGGTTGCAACTACCGAATTATTCTTGATACAACTGAAATTCCGTTGCCACAGTCAAATTAGTCCTATCTCAATTGGTTTTCTGTTGCCACAACTGAAAAATTCGGCTACTACAACCGAACCTTGCGATTGGCTACAAATGCGGTTCTCAGAACTGAATCTGTTTTCTGGGTGTAGGATATTCTGGCCTGCCACGATTTCAAATCGGGATTTGTGGAACCTAACCAATCAAATTCCTTTGAGTATGAATATCCGATTGCGTAAATTTAGTTGGCTAGGACACACAATAAGAAATCCAGCGGATGATTTAACTCAACAGTCCGTTGAATATAACCCCCCAGGATCTAGGAGACCTGGTAGACCTGCGAACACTTCGAGACGCCAAATAGAGAACGAGTTGCATGAGCATGGTGAGTCCTGGAGTGAGATGAAAATGATGTCTACCGATAGAATACAATGGAAAACATTTGTTGCGGCCCTATGTTCCACTGGGAATTAAAGGATTAAATATATATATAAGAATACTTTTATGTAATTATAATTTTATGTAATACTTTATGTAAAAATGTCGCTTTTAAAAATTATTGATTTATGACTGGAGTTTTACCAAGTGAGAAAGTTTATAACCAGTGTATAATTCGCGTTCCGTTGATTTTATTTACGGTATATAATGTCTCGGTTTGTGTTTACCCAATTATAATTTTCTTACTGCAGACAACTGATGAATGGTGTGATACCCAGGAAACAGTTGTATTGTCTATCATGGAAATAGTGAAACTTTTTGAAACGTCAAACAAAATCTAATATGACAATATTATGTTAGATTTTGCACTTGAGGTCGGAAAATATTCCGACTAAATATACTCCCAAAATATAAAACAAAACAATTTTTGGATATTTAAGCCAAAATTTAATTAAAGATTTCTATCGAACTCAAACCAGTAAAAGCTGTATAATTAAAATATTTCCTATATTATTTAGAATATACAAAAAATAAATAATTTGTTAAAGAAAAGTAGCATTAAAAAAATCACAATTACAAAATTTTATATTTATATACAGTGTGTATATAGTATAATATAATGTCATTCAAATGTACATACATATGTATATGCAAATAAACTGAATACTGTCTATCTGTCAAAATGACACGTTTTATAACGAAAAATATTTTTGCGGTTAATTTGTGTTTTCTCATGTATACGAACAAAAATATATATTCAAACATGTGTATGTCTATTCAACTAACGTGCATACAACTTTGTATAAATTGCAGCATTTACACAAACAATCACACATACAATAAACATAAAATACATATTTAAATGGAGGCTGTTACAAATACAATCAAACACACATACAATCCTTTTTAAGCAGAAATGGCAGATGTTATGCAGTATTTACAAATAATTTCCTTCCTTTAAATTTATATTATGTGCATATTGACAATTCTCATATTTTTTAAAATTTTTGTTCAAAAATTTTGTTTCTCCAGTGCTTTTCCGTCGCTTTTTGAACAGCCGGTCCTTTTGCCTAATGATGTTATCATTTTGGGAATGGGATAGTACTTTTTGCCACTACTTGTACGACCTGTTAAAGTGCTTTGCCATCGCTTTCCCGTTTGTATTTTTCTGACTGGGAGGTGTTCACTTAAATCATCTATAGATTATGATATGTAGAATATCCTTGAAAATAGGACATGTGAGGATATGCTTGAATATGTTATATATACCGCTGGACGCGCTTCTAAAAACACTTTCATATGATACCCATATTGAGTATGTTGTCTTCAGCTAAGATGCAAATTTCTTACAAAACCTAAAAAAACGTGAGATCTTATTGCTAGACCCGAAATACTGTGGGAATCATCATCAAGATTTATTTTGAGGGGGGCACTTTTCTACTTTTTTCGTGAATCGGTCTAATGTCTATGGATTCAAAGATTTTTTTTGTCTTACCTCGTATTTTGAAAATAACGAAGTACATACTCGTACATATGAATTCCAAAAATTTTGAAAAAAAAATATATTAGGGGATTCAATCGGTTAACCGTTATTTGATTAATCGATACATTTGTATCAAATAATTTCACACAAAGCCACAACAAAATTATTTAGGTTATTGTTTTGTGTTTGTTCTTAAAACTTCGCTTTTGCTTGTAATTGAATCCATTTTAGGAATCATTGAATAATTCCTAATCACTTTAGTCAACCATCTGAAATAATTAAATTGAAATTTAATTTATTTATATTGATTCAGTTTTGATTCGCGATTCAAGGCAACCATTATAAGTTAAATTCAGAGACCCAAAATAACTGTTAAATTTCTTAAAAAGTCACCAACCAAATTTATTTATTTATAATATTTCAATAATGCACTATATTTTACAAATCATATTGCACAAAAAAATCACAAAGTTTGACAAAGATTTTAATTTTTTCAATTTTTATATTTTACTCTATAAATTTCTGTTTTTTTTTTTTGATTTTTATTTTAAAACTTTTTATAAAAGTTACAGAATGATTTTTTTGAAAAAATTAAGCACTAACTTTTTTATTTGATAATAAAAAAAAAATTAAAAATTGACCTAAATTGAATGCCGGAAGGTGCTGGAATATACATATTTACTCACTTTAAATCACTGTTCAATCTTTTATTAACACTAGTTGACATCATCAGGATATTATAATTGTTGAAGTCATTGATTCTATGGCTTTTGATTTATATTCTTAATTGTTAGTTTGTGATAAAGAAAAAAAATCACAAAATAACTTTCATTATTTTTGAAAAAATAAAAATCGTGTCTGGATGGTTTTTGTTTGAATTCAAAATAAAAATCAAACAGAGCAAATAAACAGAAAATTAAAAATATTTAAACAAGAAATAATTGTAAAACAATCACTTTTTTGAATTAAAGTTAACTGTTACGTCCCTGGTTAAATTGCTTTGTTGAAATTGAATCAATTTGTTTAATCAACAAATAATTAAATTAATTTAGGCTAAACTGCAGTTTATGGGGTTCCGTCAAAAAAATAAATAAAAAATATGATCCGCTGTAGAATTAAAAAAGAAAAAAGCCGAAATTATCTTTGGGAGGGGCTGGGACACTGGAGGCCCGTGGGGGGGAACATAGTAACATGTAAGTGTGGGTATTCAAATTAAAGAAAATTTTCTAACGATTCCAATAATGTTATTCTTTTTTATCCATAAAACGTAGCCCTAACTAGAGCCATTTTATTCCCTTAAAAGGGGGACTTAAATGATGAAATTTTCTTGTATGGTGAAGTGGTACTCAAATGATAGAAAATGTTCCCACGACTTCAAAAATTACACTATGCGACAGTCAAAATCGGGATGGGATGAAACCAACGGGAAATGTTATATAGGTAGGTGAGTGGAATATTGTAATTTATTAATTGGCCACTAGGCTTTCAAATTACAAAATGGTGAATAAATTAAATTAAAAAAAAATTAAATTAAAAAGAAATAGGACACAAAATAAAATAAAAAACAAGTTATACGTGTCCCTGCGTTTCGCTGGGTCAACCCTAGGAATCAAGATATATCTTTTTTTGACATAACTCGAGAACCACTAGTCCGATTTTGCTCAAACAATTTTAAAAAAATTAAAAATTACAATTCTTTTAATCTGTTCATATAACGTTTTTCTATATACTCAACAGTTTTGCCGGTAAAAATAAATGTTTGTTACCGCTACCATAAAAATCAATAACCTTTTGTTTATTACTTTTTTTTAATATTTTAGGCAAAAAATATTTTTTTCTTCATACATTTATTTTTACCGGCAAAACTGTTGAGTATATAGACAAACGTTATATGAACAGATTAAAGGAATTGTAATTTTTAATTTTTTTTTTAAATTGTTTGAGCAAAATCGGACTAATGGTTCTCGAGTTATGTCAAAAAAAAAGACCACCAAAGGTCAAATCGATATATCTCGATTCCTAGGGATGACCCAGCGAAACGCCGGGACACGTATAACTTCTTTTTTACCGATATAACTTTCCCCGGTAGTTTGAACCCTTCCCGATCACTGACCCCTACCATTTGTCTCACAGTGTTATTATTATTTTATTTTTTTTAATAATCTAAAAACGCATTAAAAATTTAGACATTTAAAAAATATTTTTGCCTGCGCCGCAATTAAATTATATCAGTTCTGAAATTGCATTTTTCATCAATTAAAAGACGATTCCTTTTGTGATTTCCATTTCCAATTGAATAAATGGACATTTTTTGATTTTTATTTTAAAAAATTGGAACATAAAAGACAGTTGGAAATGGAAATCACAAAAGGAATCAACTTTTAATTGATGAAAAATGCAATTTCAGAACTGATATAGCAACTATATCACAAATAAACAATACAAGTTTTTCTTTCAGCCTTACTTCTTTGTTAATATAAAAAGGGAAGTAAGTAATGCCACACTTTCTAAAGAAAAGTAATGATGGAGAACTGGAATATCTCCGAAACGATCGTGTTTTTATTCTTGAAGGTGTAGAATATTTTGAAAGTAAAAACTCTATGAAGTATTTGTTAGGAGAATATCCTGATAGAGAAAAAAAACTGAGTTTCTGAAAAACTTTTCGTTTTCATACAAAATACCTACAGAAACCTGCTGACATTTTCACACAACTGTAAATATGTCATCAGAATAAGTCACTGGGACGACAGTGTGATGAATATGATGACATATCTGTATAAAATTTTCATTGACATTTCCAACACGTTTCAGTAAGTTGTCATAACCACTTCAACTTTTAAAAATCGTAAAAAAAATTTCCGTTTTTTTTTTGCTCCATGCTTTCACAATGCTAATTCCTTTTATATTTAATTTCCTTGTATTTATGTAATTTCTTTCTTTCATTTGGTATGACACTTACCAAGCCTCGAACCAGAAAAGCCTTCTGTACTAAATTTACTTTACTCCCCAGCAAAATTTTTTTGAACTGGCTGCCTTTGAATCTGTTCTAGAATAGGTTTTTTCACCACCGGTTCCGTGGAACAGGTTATAGAACTGATTCCTGGATGTCAAAATGGAAGGCTTCACTGTCGCAGGACCAGTTCTATAACTGGTTCTAGAACCGGTTCCGAACAACTGAAACAAAAATCACCGATGATAGAATATAAATTGGAACAGGTTGCATGCAAGTACAAGTTGTTCTACAGCCAGTTCTTTGCATCCGACAATTTTGCTGGGTCCTTTCAAATTTGAATTTTTTTAACATTCAAATTTAGTATATACAGGATTTAAATCAATTGTGCTTCCAGGAAAAAAATTTACAATCGGTTGCCGACCACATCAATTCTACAACTGGTTCAACTGCAACCGATTCCATGGAACTGGTTCCGGAACCAGTTCCTGGCATCCTATATGGAAGGTGTGACTGACGTAGAATCAGTTCTACAACTAGTTCCAGAACTGATCCTAGGGCAACCCTGTTTGGAGATATAGAAGTGGTTGCTTTTGGGACAATTTCAAACAAAAATAATCGGTGTTAGAATCGACAGTAGAAGGGGTTGTGAATGAAAAGTATCTATTCCACAACCGATTATTTGGAATACAAAATTTTCCTGGGCTGTAAATGGCTAGACACTGAGACGTTAATATGATTTAGTTTTGGGGTTCGCGGTTCAAATCCCTGTCACGGCAAAAATACTTTTTTTTATAATTTTTTTTATAGATTTTTTAAGACGTTGTAATAGCAAATAAGTAGTTGATCAGCGCAAATTAACAAAAAATATTGGGTGCGTTCGGCAGATACACTTTAATAGTCAACAGTTCTACAACAGTTGTACAACTATCTGCTGAACGACCTGATCACTAACCGCTCAGTCTGAGCGCTCAGGTAGCGCTGTCATATTTTGGTAGCGTAAAAAATGTTTGCTACTATTGATCAATTAGTGATACATTTGTTGTTGTTGATTTTAAAACTATTTTTTTTGTAAGAATGACAAATAAAAACATACAAATATAATTAAAAATTAAAAATTTAAAGAAACTAAAGGAAAATATATAAAAATTGTATTTAAAAACGAAACGAAGTAAACGTCGTTCAGCAGAGTCACTAATCACAAAGCGCTACAAGTCACCGGTATCAGTTTAAGGTTTCTCTGCTGAATGCTACCATTGTGATGATGACAAATAGCTAGTAAGTCAGCACGAGTTGAGAATAAATGCCTGTGATGATGACTGGTTTGTCAGCGTCATTTTAGAAAAAGTAAAAAAGTGCAGGCGTATCTTTAAGACGTCTTTGGTAAATGTCTGCAACTGCCGACTTGTCACTTAAACTGCGCTGCTGACATTGTTTCTAATATACATTTTT
The DNA here is from genome assembly GCA_949987735.1 of Leucophora obtusa. Taxonomy (NCBI): domain Eukaryota; kingdom Metazoa; phylum Arthropoda; class Insecta; order Diptera; family Anthomyiidae; genus Leucophora; species Leucophora obtusa. Next base: position 95,100,091 of record OX465295.1, read on the forward strand.
CAACTCGAACAAAAATAAGTAAATATTCAAAACATTTAAAGTTAAAAAAGTGCCAGAGAGAAATGCTGAAAAATTCCAGACAAAAACAAAACTTCCTAAAAATGACTTTTTCAAAAAACTTGGAATGTTGTGTAATGGGCGATGAAAATTACGTTTTAGCAAGAAGCATATATTTCTCTGAGAATTTCATAATATTCTCTGACAATTCCGACAAGGTCATAATTTTCTGACCGATGTACCATGTCCGGTCCGATGTGGGATCCGATAGCGATTGTATCTCTTAGTTATATATGCTTCTTCACTCTCAGAACAATTCCGTTGTGACAACAGAATTTTTTTCAACCGAATTGGTTCGGTTGCTGCAACCTCGTAATTCGGTTGCCTCAACCGAATTCAGTTGTGGCAACCGATAATTCGGTTGTTGCAACCGAATTGAAATCGAATTCGGTTGTCGCAACCGAATTGAAATCTAATTCGGTTGCCACAATTGAATTCGGTTGATGCAACCGAATTACGAGGTTGCAGCAACCGAATCAATTCGGTTGGCAAAAAATTCCATTGCCACAACGGAATTGTTCTGAGAGTGTTGGAAAACAAAATGAAGACTTGTGATTTCTATATTTTTGTGTCATTTTAACATAATCGCACTTAATGGAAATCTTTTATAATAAGGGGAAGTGTCTTTTTTTTGACCTTTGCACGTCATCGATTCGTTGGATAATTTTTAAAAAAAACTTAGCAGATATGGACAACGCTTCAATAAGAAATTTCTGGTATTGTTTTTACCTTAAGTGCCGTCTAGTAGAAATATTTGCAACTAAGGTTGAAATTTTGATAGAATATGATCCTAAAATAAAAAAAATATATAATTTTGTACACTCAAAGAATTACTTTTAGTAAGAATTTGTTTGTTGTTTAAATAAACCCAGAAAACAGATTCGATGTTGACCACCTCATTTGTAACCAACCCAGTGTAGAAATGGTGATGACATATCATTATTTTTTGGAGTACCAGTAATGACACCCACTTACCTTCTGCATTATTTTAAAACATATAATAATGAGTTACTGATAATGACTTATTTTTATCATTATTTTATATAGAAAATAATTTTTCAAATTTTTTTGAAAATTTTTTAAAATCTATTTTTAGACTCAATATTTTTTAAACACTGGTAAGGATATATGTAACCACATAGTTTTTGATTTTTTGTATGTTGGCGAGTAAGCTTACTTGTGTGCAGCAGGTCAATTATGTTTTTATCTATTAAATATTACATGTCGATATAGCTCAGATGGTAGAGCTGTTGACTGGCAATCTGTAGACCCAGGTTCGATTCCCGCACCAGCAAATTTTATTAAAAAAAAAAAAAATACAATAAAAAATATTTTTTTTTATATAATTAATATTTTTGAAAATCTATTTTTAGACTCATTATTTTTGTCAGTACTGGTAAGCACATAGGTAACGATATATTTTTTGATTTTTCGTAAGCTGGTGTGTAACGACAACTCATTATTTTTCGCGACATCGCCATATAAAGATAATAAGAAATGTAATAACAAAAGTAAGTAGTTACAATTACCAAGTATGTACTTACATAACCACATATCTGGGAATTGAATGGTTCGGTTTAAGCAGCCGAGTTTTTCAGTTGTTACACCAGAAATCCAATTGAGTCAGGACTAATTTATTTGTGGCAACGGAATTTCAGTTGTAGCAAGAATAATTCGGTAACCGCAACCGAAAAATTCATTTGATGCAACTGAACCATTCGATTGGCAACAAATTGGGTTGCCATGCCAGCACTGAACTTGTTTTCTAGGTGTAGCATTTCAGTTTTGTAGTTTCAAGTGAAAATTGAATTCATTTGTAGAAGAAATGTAAATTTTGACTAAATTCTTCAGTCATTAAAAAACAAACAATATAAAATACTGAGAATTCGAAACACTGATTTTATTCAGTCTTTTTTCAGCAAGTAGCAGCCAAACTAAAAACCACGTTTTTAATTTAACTCAGACTTTTGGGTACTTTTAGCGTACGATATTTATGATGAACTTCTTTCAAATCGGAGATAATAATCCTGAAAATGGCACTTTTTGTGTTGAGTTGACATGGTGTATTGAGTTGTCATATTGTTACGGCGTATCTATACGAAACTAAACTGTCTAAAAAGAACTACAAACAAGTGAAAATCGAGAAAGTTCTAAAACTTTTTACATATTGGTGATATAGAACATTTTTTCAAGCCTAGTGAGTTTATACTATACGATTTTCTTAGTTGCAAATAATATGTTCTTAAGAAGAAAATGTCGTTACTATTAAAATTATGACTTTGTTTTATGATATACCGACTTGAACTATAAAAGAATTATATTCTTATTGTTCTAATAATGAAATAAATAAATAATAATAATAATAATAATAATAATAATAAAAATTTTGAATCTCGCTTAGCCAACTTTTTAAGAATTTTTAACTTTGAACGTTAAAAACTAAGAGGTAGTTGCTTTAATATCAATGAAATTTTGCAAAAAGAATTTCCCCTAAGTCGTTAATATTCGCTGTTATGATGTCAATATAAAATTAAAACAATTATATACAAAGTTATTCAGTTTCATGGAATTTAAAAAATTTTGCGAATTGTTCATATACATATAATATTGTGTTAGTGTATATGTTTGTATATGTATGCGATCATGTGTTTTTTATGAATGTGTAAGTGTATTTATGTATTGTTATTATGCTGAAATTTCCGCCATGTCTGCTCTTCTGGCAACTGTTTACTGTGACACAAATTTGACAATCATTCCATATGATGGAGTAAAATCAAATGAATCACAGCATTTTTACATATGCCTTAGAGTATCCCGACAAAGAGTATCTTTGCGAATAAGGTAAGGCACTCATAGGATTCGCGTTGATCAGTATACGAAATAAATTTAAGCAATTTGGGAGGGCATTTTTAGTTTCATACCACTTGTTAAAGTTGACAATGTTGGTGCATTTTGACAAAAAAGGAGTTTTACTTTATTCCATATATGCTAATTTAGTTCACTACTTAAACATCGGCTGAAAAATCCTTAGGATGACACATAGGTGGCGCAACTAATGAAAACTCCATACGAGTTTTTTGAAATACCAACCTTCAGATGATACCTGTCAAAATTTAATGGGAATGTGTTGATTAGTGAACAAGTTTGAGCTGGTTTTAATTTTTGGTTTTTGCGATTTTGAAAACAATGGATTCAAAGCAATTTCGTGTGTTGATTTATCATTTCTTTTTAATGGGAAAAGCACTTATCAAGCCAAGGCTTGGCCTGATATGTGTTAGAGTTTAATCACAACTTGGTTGATTGTCGACCGACGTCAGCAAAAGTCGTCGCGATTAATTTAAATTCAGCGGCAATCGAACGTCGACATTTGTTGACGTTTAGAAACAAGGAAAGCAAAACAAGAATATGTTTGTATTTGTTTCGTCACAATTCTTCATCAATTTAATGGGTTTTACATTAGTTCTTGTTGTTTTACATTTTATTGTATTTTATTTACCTTTGTTGTGGTAAATTATGTATTTTTATTTTCAATAATATTTCTTCTGTCAAAAATATAAATTTTTTATAAACATAGTACGAATTTTTGCAACTCTAATACGAATTTATAAAACTCTGTTCTAATGGCAACCATGAATTAGTTAAAAATGTGGCAACAAATATTTTGAGTGCGGATTAGTGTGTCGTCACCTAGTGTCTTCACATGGAATAAAATGATAGCAAGCAATTGTCAAAATGATTTCAACTGAAGTGAAGAACCTCAATTTCAATTTTATTGCAATATCATGATATCGCTGACATGCAAGGGGCTTTTGCAATGATGCATGCCAGCAAATGTCACTTTTCGTTTTAATTTTGTAATAAAAAAGCAACAGAAAATTTGGTAAAAAAGGATGGAAAAGTGTAAAATTTTTTATTATTTGTAGATAAAAGTTAATATTTGATAAAATTTTGTGTTTTTCGAAGAAAAATCTATGATATTTCTTATCTATGAAATGGTCAAGTGTTCTCCACCACTTTGCAATTGATATCATTTTGACGTTTCACTGTAAAGGTTTTGACATTTCATATCATATAATTTATTGCATTTGAAGACACCGGGTCATGAAAATAAAATATATTCTATTACGACGACAAATCGCCGGCTTTGGCTTCCCATACAAAATATATGAAAAAGCAATTGTCGTTGTCAACCCAGTTCTGATTAGTCTCTTATGCGGCCCTATGTTACACTGGGAATTAAAGGATTTAATATATATCTTATTCGGACTGTGCTCCTTCGAGACAAATGATAGAAAAGTAGTTTAAAACGTGGTCATACAAACAACGATGACACCGAACGCTCTGGTCGCCCAAAAGATGTGCTGATACGGAAAAACATCAAAAAAGTTTACAAAATCATTTTGGCAGGCCGTAAAGTGAAGTTGAAGAAGTTCGCTTATACCTTAAAGATATTGGAGAATTGTGTCGGCTTTATTTTGCATGAACATTTGTCCATGAGAAAGCTGTTTTGGAAATGGGTGTCATCTTCTTTGACATGGTGGCAACTCTGTTTGCAGGACGTGGATTATATGGATATAAAACATAACATTTTTAGTACTACATTAACTTTGAGAATATATAAATTCCAGTATCCTAAAATTAAGACAGTTTAGATTTGATCTATGTAGAAAAACTTGGGTAGGTATTATATTTTTGGTTATACCTTCAGTATACACTACATTTGATCATAGGTGCAAACTAGAAAAACGCTAGAAAAATTTTAAGTCCTTTTTCGAAACAAAATCACTGCATTTTTTTAGTAATTTGTAGCAACATCGTCAATTTAAATCGCTGGTAGGAAACTAAACATTCCTTAGAAATATATTTTCTTATTTTTTCTGTAGTCTGCAATTACTTGAGTGCTTTTGTTTAAAATATTTTTTCAACGGGACAACCTACTATTTGCATATACACAATTTATATAGAAAATATAAAATCGTGTCATTGGGTTAAATAAAAACGAAGATTTCATTCATAAAATAATTAAAAACAGAAAGAGTACGAAATAAAACATGGATTTTTAGTTTTTTCTAAGATTGTTTATGAAAACGTTGAAAATATTGGTGATTTCAACTACTAAATTTTTGTTGAAAGTGTGACATAGAAGAAGAAAGTTATTAAAATTATTTAAATTTCATTACCATTAGTTGAAACCAGACCTGGGAAAATATATGCAAATATTTGTTTTCATCGATATTTTGAAATATTTTTTATATTTGTGTTTAAATTTTCTAGCATAAATATTTTTTCATTTATTAAAAACGTAGTATAAATATTTGTAACCTACCTATACAACTCTGTGAAAGAGAGTATATCGTGTTTTAGTTGATGTTTGTAACTACTAAAAAATCAATTTAACAATGTCTGTACACCTAAAATGAACTAAATTTCCCAGTAAAGAAACTATAGGTTTTTCGAAGCAGTTTAAAACAAATACGCTGACTTAAATTATAAGTTATATATAAATTATTTATGTATAAAATTAAGACAAATAAACATAATAAAGCCCTTACAAGGACACATGCTGTAAGCAACTTATTTTAATACATTATCGAGACGAAGGGTGTAATGCAAAAAATTTTAAATCGTTAATTTAAACAATCTATATGAGTTTTATCAAGTAATTGCCTATTGCGTTTGGTGTTTTTGATAGTGTGATAAAGAGTGATCAGTTATTAAATTGTTTCCAATAGGGTTATAGGACTAAAGGTAGAATTAGCTATATGTGGACATAAAGTGACAACTCTCCTTATGGAAAATCGAATGAGTTAAAAGAGCATAGCTGACAGTCTACTTCTTTTTTACTCAATATTTTAGATTGAATCAGCTGATTCGTCACGTTACACAGAAAAAAGTATCACAAAATTTTAAGTAATTAAAAAAAATTGTTGGCTTTTTACTTACACAGAAAAAAGTATCACAAAATTTTAAGTAATTAAAAAAAATTGTTGGCTTTTTTCTTAGATATCTAACAATTTTTTTATTAAATGTTTGTAAATTGTATCAAAAATATCAAAAAATAGCCTTAGAATTTTTTGAAACAAAAAAAAAACAAATCATTTATTTTTTGTTTTCAATTGCTCAAATGTTTGTAAATTGTAACAAAAATTTCAAAAAAGTATTTTTTTTTTGTCAATACGACAACATAAAGCGAATAATTGTTTTAATATAACAAACTCGTTGTTGAATTTTATTTTTTCATTTTTAACAAATACAAACAAGTTACAAAAAAAAATTATTGTATTTACAAAACACATTGTTAAAAAAAAATTGATTTTATTTTTAACAAATTACAAAAAAGTTACAAAAAGGGATTTGTATATACAAATTCCATTGTTGGTGCCTTTTTAAAAAAATTTTTGTTTGTTTATGCAAAAAAGGTGTTTAACATTACAAACAGAATTTTGTAAATTTTTTCTGTGTAGATATCTAACAATTTTTTTATTAAATGTTTGTAAATTGTATCAAAAATATCAAAAAAAATAGTCTTAGAATTTTTTGAAACAAAAAAAAAAAACAAATCATTTATTTTTTTTTTTTGTCAATACGACAACATAAAGCGAAAAATTGTTTTAATATAACAAACTCGTTGTTGAATTTTATTTTTTTATTTTTAACAAATACAAACAAGTTACAAAAAAAAATTATTGTATTTACAAAACACATTGTTAAAAAAAAATTGATTTTATTTTTAACAAATTACAAAAAAGTTACAAAAAGGGATTTGTATATACAAATTCCATTGTTGGTGCCTTTTTAAAAAAATTTTTGTTTGTTTATGCAAAAAAGGTGTTTAACATTACAAACAGAATTTTGTAAATTTTTTCTGTGTACGTTATGTATGGCTAAATGGGCCTTAAGAGTCCCAATCGTTATCGGATCGCACATAGGACCGAACATCTTACAAAACACACAGGAATATTAGGAAACTTTCGCATAAAAAAAAATTAAAATAAAAATATGTGAAAAAAATAAAAAAAATATTAATTATATCTGAAATTAAAAAGGGCAATAAATTATGAAATATGTGAAATTTGAAATTTTTGAGAATGAAATCTGAACTTTAGTTTTTGCTTATTTTTTTTTTGTTGATATTTTCATATTTTTTATAACATTTTTCTTAACTCTAGATCATAAATTACACAGAAAAAATTTACAAAATTCTGTTTGTAATGTTAAACACCTTTTTTGCATAAACAAACAAAAAATTTTTTAAAAAGGCACCAACAATGGAATTTGTAAATACAAATCCCTTTTTGTAGCATTTTTGTAATTTGTTAAAAATAAAATCAATTTTTTTTTAACAATGTGTTTTGTAAATACAATAATTTTTTTTTGTAACTTGTTTGTATTTGTTAAAAACAAAAAAAAAAAATTCAACAACGAGTTTGTTATATTAAAACAATTTTTCACTTTATGTTGTCGAATTGACAAAAAAAAAAATGATTTGTTTTTTTTTTGTTTCAAAAAATTCTAAGGCTATTTTTTTGATATTTTTGATACAATTTACAAACATTTAATAAAAAAATTGTTAGATATCTAAGTAAAAAGCCAACAATTTTTTTTAATTACTTAAAATTTTATGATACTTTTTTCTGTGTAATATCACTTTCTGTTTAAATTATTTTTCAAATTAAAACAGAAAGAGATATTAATTTATGATCTAGTGTCAAACCAATTTGTAGCGAGTTGTTTATTTTAAACTTATTTTATTTTTATTAAGGCTTACAAAATTATTCTAAATTACAAAAACTTTAAATTTAATTTTTACATACCCCTTATTCTTCTTAAAAACACATGACACGGTCCAAAATATAAATTAAATAACATACATTTAAATTAAAATTTAACGGTTCGTTGTAATTCAAAAATCTGATGTTTATCATACACAGAGTTGAATAGAACCAGCTGAGATACTTCAAGAATTAAGGTTCAAAGCAGAAAAGAGTAATAATAACAAAGGATAAAAATAGCATTGTTAGATTTCGTTGACGTTAGTCTAAGTTAAGTTGTTAGCATATTCGATTTGCTTTAACTTTCACATAAATAGACGATTATCAATTATTAACCCGTCAAGGCAAACGACACTGATGATGGCTTTGTGGCGAGAGCAGAAAATATGTATTTTGTCTTGCTGGCCTTATCGAATTCTTTCAAGAATTTTTATTCTTTGTAATTTACTTGTGAAAATTGTATCATCTTTATTTAATTTGAAAAATAATTTAAACAGAAAGTGATATTAATTTATGATCTAGAGTCAAACTAAAAGACATTAATTTTTTCTTAACTCTAACATTTTTCTTTTTTTTAGTTTTTATTGTAATTTTTCGTTTCTGCCAATTTACTTTAACTTTTCGATCGAGTGACAACGCCATAAAGTTCTGGCAGATATCCGATCCCATGTGCGATCCGATAGCGATTGCATTTCTTAGTCTTATAGCCTTTTTACTGATTCTGCAAAGCTATCACGTGGTGCAGAAAAATGGTGAATCTTCAGAAAGTAAGTAACATAAAAAGTCAATATGGAAAAAATTTTAATTTAAAAAGAAACTAAATTGTATAATCATTCCTTTTCAAGAAAACAAAGTAATAAATAGGGCAGGCATTTTATGCAAATGCATATTTTTTCTCGATAGTCCAAAACTAATATGGATTAAATATTTATCCTAATTATCAAATTTAGAACAAAATGGCATTGATTTGTAGTTGCATATTTTTGCATATTTTGTCATAAATGCATATTTCATGCCTTTTAATGCATATTTTAAGCACTTTAATGAATATTTGTGCACATTTTTAATTTTTTAGTAACATTTTTTAATTTTCAAATTGGTTATTTTGTTCGCAAAGAACATAGAACTTTAAATTTGTTAAAAAAAATTAACAAATTTAGAGATTTTCATATTATAATTCAAACAAAAAAATTAGTTTTTGTTATTTAAAAAAAACAAGTTTTCTCGAAAATCATGTTGACCCAAAAAAAGGCAACAAACTCGGTGTTTCTTTGAAAAATAATTGAATTATCAGGGATGTCACAGGTTTTTTTCGGAATTAATTTGATTTCGCAATTTCACTTCGGCAATTTTGTAGTTTTCCTTCTGAATTTGCAGTTTAGGGTGCTACGGATAATTTTGTATTGAAAACAAAACCTTCTGGTAAGTATCGAGTATGCTACAGACAACAGTGGTACTTAAAACATTAAAAGTTTCTCCAGGAAACCGAAAACGATAAAAAATCGTTTTCATTCCACTTTCAAAAACCAATTTGGAATTGATATTTAGAGCTGCTCAAACTCATAAAAGCTTTTCAACAGTGCTTGGAATGTATTCCCTAAAGTGTTGTTAAAATTACATTTAAAACGCTTTTTGTTGGTGAATTCAATCATTTTCTTACTGATTATATTTAATCCTTTAATTTCCAGTGGAACATAGGGCGCAAACTGATTAGCAAAACGTAATTTTTTCTCAAAAAATAAAATTTAAAATTTTGATCGGCGATCTTCTCTTTTTTAACTACAAATGGCAACTTATATCAAAATTAAGCAGTTGGAACACGAATTTACCACAAAAAGTATTTTTTTAACATTTTAGAATTTACGAAAACGCAAACAACCTGAAGAAGCAGAAGTAAAACGTTACGAAATTGTACTTCGAAATCATATTAATTTTGTGCGAAATATGTGTTAAAACTTTAAATATGCTCACTAATAAAAATTTTTTGAAGTGAGATTAATAAAAACAGCATTCTTAACTTATATTTAATTATGCTTATCTATTATATTTGGTCTAAATATGCAAAAATGCCATTTACATCTGGAAAAGCAATTTGCGTTTTCAATTTCACTTTTAAGTGAAATTGAGTTCTGTGACATGCCTGTATATACCTTTTTATATTTTAGGATGCTTCATTTTTGCAAAGATAATTACTTTTAGTGCATATTTCATATGTTTTTAATGCATATTTTTCTTTTTTATCTGCTTTTTATATGCGCATATTTTCGTTTTTTAAGTGCATGAAATTCCTTGCCCCAGTAATAACGTTCACATGAAAAATGAGCTTACTGAAATCTATGAAATCGCAGCCTTTTATTAGCGACTAGCGGGCGCAGCCCGCTACGTTGTTAGCATGCCTTAAAGTTAAGGGGGGGGGGGCTGCGCCCTCCCCCGACAATTTTTTTTAAATTCGCCTTTTATTTAAAGTACAGTTTTTATATAGTAAAAGCCTTCACCAAGTCACCACAAATAAATAATTCTGCACAACAATGGGTTTAAAATAAATAAATAAATGTTTGATCACTTTTTCTCATGAAAGTGGATTGTTAGTAATGAATCCATAATAAATTGCAATATACGTGTGTTAATTAATTTGGTAAAGTGCGAACTTAGGTAGATAGACCTGTAAGTAGTTTTGTTCATTTGTGTTTTGAATGAAAATAAATAACGTAAAGCAGGGTTGTTAGCGTGCCTTAAAGTTTTTTTTTTAATTCCAGTTTATGTAAAGGTAGACCTGGCAATTCAAGTAAATTCACAAATTCAGTTGGAAAATTTACTGCGTCAGTTTCTTCCACCGGTGCTTCGTTACATGAAGTTTAAATAGTAATAATAGTAATAAATAGTAATAATAGTAATAGTAATAAGTTCCATTCCTTTTCTAAGGTTTTTTCTCTTTTAGAAAATTTGTTTAACTTTTTGGAGAGTATGTTTCAATGCTACATAAGTTTCATATTCCGTGGATAGTGTTTGAACCGGTAATTCCCTCTTCCAATCCATTTGCATTGTCTATAATTTCAATTCCACTCGTTCAACGTTTATATCCATTTCATTCCACTTGTGTAGTGTTTCAATTCCACTCGTTTCCTATTTAGTTTCTTAATTTTAGTGTTCCATATACACTTGTTCTTTAAGTTTTAAGTTTCTAGCTAAAGACGCAGACGTTAAAGGAGGGGGCAATTTTCCCCTATTGAACGACCATTTTTACCACGTTCCTGTCTAAAGTCCTAGAAATGCCTTGTCGATAAGTTAGTCCATACTCCAAGGAAAACATATTATATATTACAGGTTTCTAGCCGAAGGGTTCGGTTAGGCCATCAAGGGGGAGAATTATTCCGTTTTTACCCCTCCCGGTAGGAATTTCCAAAAATTCCGTCTTAGAGGACGTCTGCGTTGGAGGAGGAACCTACTATATACATAATTTTAGGTCTCTATATCCAGCAGTTTGGCCAGGCCGTCAAGGGGGAAGTTTTTTCCCTTTTTATCCCTCCCTGTATGAATTTCCAAAAATACCATCTTAGGGGACGTCAACGTTGGAGAAGGAACCCAAATACCGAATTTAAGCTCCCTTGTTCCAGCAGTTTGGCCAGGCCGGAGACTTTTCCTGTTTTTGACCCTACCTGTAGAAATTTCCAGATGTCTACAATAGAGGAGGAACTTTAATACCAAATTTCAACTTCCTACCTCCAGCGGTTTGGGCAGGCCTTTAAGCGGCACTTTTCGCTTCATTAATCACCATTTTTGCAATGTCCTTGTCCAAAAAGCAGCTTCCTAGTTACAGCAGTTTGAGCAGGCTGTCAAGGGGGACACTTTTTCTTTTTCTGTCCCTCCCGGTTGGAATTAGGCTGGAAGAGGAACCTTAGTACCGAATTTGAGCAGTTTGGACAGGTCGTTAAGGGGTCACTTTCCCTTTTTGAGCCCCCATTTTATAACGACCCTGTCCAAAATTCAAAAAAATATCTTTCTAATAAGTTAGCCCTTACTCCAGGGACCCACATTTTAAGCTTCAGGTTTCTAGCCGAAGGGGTTTTTACCGGCCCCCAAGGTGAGGCTTTTCTTCTTTTTGCCCCTCCCTTTAGGAATTTACAAAAATTCCATCTTCGCGGCTATCTGCGATGGATGAGGAACATTCATACCAAATTTCAACTGCATTGCCTAAGCGGTTTGGGCAGGCCGTTAGTGGGGACATTTTTCCCTTTCAACCACCATTTTTACTATGTTCCTGTTCCAAAATAGAAAAATTACGTTACCGGTGAGTTAGTCCTACTCCAAGGAATACATATTTAAAATTTTAGGTTGGCCAAAAGGGATTGGGCAGGCCGTCAAGGAGGAGACTTTTCCCCTTATTTCCCCTCCCGATAGGAATTTCAAAAATTCCGTCTAAGCGGACGCCTACACAGAAGGAAGAACTCACATTCCGAATTTGCTTTTGGGATATCCTATAGGGAATTAGTCGATGTCTACTACAGTGGAGGAACCTTTATACCAAATTTCAACTTCTTACCTCCAGTGGTTTGGGCAGGCACTTTTCCAATTTGTGAGACTGTATATGGGGAGACTTTTCCCCTTTTTGTCCGTTCCGGTAGGAATTTCCAAAAATCCCGTCTTAGTGCACGTCTATGCCGAATATCAAGAAACCTTGTTTTAGTGGAGATATTCGTTGGGGGAGGAAAAAAAGTAGTTTTTTTGAAATTATATATTATTTTAAATGGTACTTTTTGTAAAAACGAAATTTTTTGGAAAAAGATACTTTGTTTTTACAAAGTACTTTATTTGTACTTTTTTTGGAAAAGGTATTTTTTTTTAAAAAAGTATTTTTTTGGAAAAATGTATGTTTTTTGGAAAAAGGTACTTTTTTTGGAAAAGGTACTTCTTTTGGAAAAGGAAAATTTTTTTAGAAAAAGGTAATTTTTTTTGGGAAAAGGTACTTTTTTTTGGAAAAGGTACTTTTTTTGAAAAAGGTATTTTTTTGGAAAAATTTATGTTTTTTGGAAAAATTTATGTTTTTTGGGAAAAGGAACATTTTTTAGAAAAAGGTACTTTTTTTGGGAAAAGCTACTTTTTTTGGAAAAGGTACTCTTTTTGAAAAAGGTGCTTTTTTTGGAAAAAGGTACTTTTTTTGGGAAAAGGTACTTTTTTTGGAAAAAGGTACTATTTTTGGAAAAAGGTACTATTTTTGGAAAAAGGTACTTTTTTTGGAAAAAGGTACTTTTTTTGCAAAAAGGTACTTTTTTTTGAAAAAGGTACTTTTTTTGGAAAAATGTACTTTTTTTGGAAAAAGGTACTTTTTTGGAAAAAGGTACTTTTTTTGTCCCCATTTTGCCCCTACCGATAAGAATTTCCAAAAATGCCGTCTCAACGGACGTCTACACCGGTCGAGGAACCTACATACCAAATTTCAGATTCGTAGCTCCAGCAGTTTGAGCAGGCCGTCAAGGGGGAGACTTTTTCCCCTTTTTGCCCCTCCATGTAAAAATTTCCAAAAATCCCGTGTTGGTGGATGTCTACTATAGTGGTGTAACCTTTATACCAAATTTCAACTTCCTACCTCCAGCGGTTTGGGCAGGCCGTCAAGGGGGGCCTTTTTCTCTTTGTAACCCCCATTTTTAGAACGTCCCTGTCCAAAATTCTAGAAAGTACTTTCCAGAAAAGTTAGCCCCCTACTCCAAGGAACACATATCTAAAATTTCATATTCTAGCCAAAGGGGTTTTGGCAGGCCGTGAAGGGGGAGACTTCCCCCTTTTTGCCCGTTCCAGTAGGAATTTCCAAAAATCCCCGTCTTAGCGGACGTCTACGCCGAAAAAGGAACCTACATACCAAATTTCAACTTCCTAGCTTCAGCGGTTTGGGCTGGGCGATGTTGAGTCAGTCAGTCAGTCACGTTATTCTTTTATATAAAGAGATAAAAACGGCGCCGAATTTGCCCAAAACTAGTCCTTCAAAGTTGGAATTCACCATATAAAAATCATGGCATGCACCTACAAAAAAAGTTTTTTTCAATTGAGTTATTTGGGTCCTGCAAAATAAATATATATAGTGGGTTCGATTTTGACCTCAGTTGCTAGTGCCCGGATACAATTTGCAATTATACTAAAGTTCTATAATGGTCACTAGAGCGTACCACCTTACAGGCAAAAAAAAAAAAGTTCGCCGTACACCCTCCAATATGGTTTCAAAAAAAAATTTTTTATTTTTTGCCGAACGTAGGAGTCGCCATTTTACATTTGTTGTTATATCTTTGGCATTTACAGTCAGATGTTAAAGTATGATACATCGATGTTTTTCTCTCGAGGAGACCAGTGTTTTTCTCTCGAGGGCCATTGACCTCAAGTATCCCGTTCTAGTAGTTAGCCACCAGATCTCAGTTGCTACCACCCTAATGTACAATCCTAATGTCAGAAAATTTAAGCTCGCAAAAAATCATTAAACTTTTGCTAATGAAGTTTTTCGATAAACCCAGTAGAATTTTTTTTTATATATTGGTTGCCGAACGTAGGGGTCGCCTTTTTAATTTTTTTTTTCATTGGATTTTTCCTTTATAGCAAAACACTGGTCTCCTGGAGGCAAAAAAATCGATATATCACACTTTAAAATACGATTTTAAATGCCGAAGCTATAACGAAAAATTGAAAAAGGCGTTCCCTACTTTCGGCCAAAAAATTAAAAAAAAAAATTTTTGAAATTGCCTTGCAAAAATACTTCATATTGGAGGATGTACGGCGACCTTTTTTTTGAGGTACGGTCTAATGGTCACATTTCTACCCTACAAAAAAAATCATCCACTTTTCTAAGCATGACTTTTTCGGTTCTTTCCTCTGAAATTTTCAACTACTAGCAGTTCCAGAAAAATACAACTAAAAAATAAGAGTAGTTAAAATTTGGCATTTCCATCAATGAACTTACCATCTGAATATCAGAGGAAAGAATCGATACTGTTTTAAATTTAACAAATTTTCAGTAGAAAACTACCCAGCAAAATTTTTTTTGAACTGATTGAACAGGTGTTTTTACCACTGGTTCCACCAGAATTATTTAAAAAAGAAAACATAAAAATACACTAACTGATGCTTTTTAAGGAATGAAAACAGTGGTTGGTAAAGCATGACTTACTATTAATTTGCTGGGATCTTTATAAACAATAACAAATAAAATAATAACAATTAGCGTGTTTTTTAATCACCTGGATTTAGAATTTTCCATACAAAAAATGGATTTATTAAATCCAAAAAAAAAGCTGGATTTAATAAATCCACAATAAAAACACCAATATATGAAACAGCCTATTAATGTCAGAAAAAAATACGAATGAAAATTAAAAGAGAAACAAAAAAATTTAAAAACTAACAAATAAAAGGTTTTTATTAAATTTTTATTTATGAAATATGTTTAGAAAAAAAAACTACACCTCACCAAATACATATTTTTCATCTTGGACATGGAGAAATAGCTCAAATAGAAATGGCAATTTTTCACTCTACAGTAAGTAATTTAATTAAATCCAATTAGTGAATATTAAATATTGCAATGGAATTTTTGAATTGTGTAAAAATATAAATTGAAGTGATAAAACTGAATAGGCAGACTGTTTATCGCTGTTTTATGTAAAATATAATTATGAATTAAAAGTTAAAGTAGAATCCTTCATCATCGAATTCGGTACTAAAAATTAGGGTGAAAGAAGTGTCGGACAGAAAATTTTTTTAAAATAGTAAAAATCTAAACCCATCTGTTGAGCGCTTTTAAAAATACTTTTTGGATTTATTAAATCCAAGTGATTAGAAAAAACGGCTAATATGCCTGTTCGTTCATTTACTACAATTTAGTATCTTTAATACAGCTGGAAAGTTTAAATACAAAAAGTAAACAGACCTTTCCCATTGAATTAAAAATCTGAAGAATTACAAATAAAGAAACACACTAATGATTTGGTATACTTAAAATTAAATATTATCTTTTAAAAAGAAATGTAATTTAATGTTTAAATTTAAATATTCGAAGTTGTAAATTTTTTACAATATATAGAAAAATCATGAAACAATAAATTAACCTACTAAATTAACAATTCTTTTTTTTTGTTATCCTTCAAGCATTATTTTGAACTGATACATTCTATAAACTTTTTACCATGCTTATACCAATTCCTTTTTTATGCACTGAATAGACATTCCAAAGGCTTTTGAAAACAGAAAAATCTTGCTGTTACTCCCAGATAAAGCTTTTATTTATTAAGCAAATAAAAGAAGAGAATTTTCAACAATAAATAAGACTTTCTTAAAATACGGTTACTTTAGTACTAAATTCAAATGATTTACAATTTTTATGCAAATGTATACATAAAGAAAACAATAATTCAAAAAAGTTTATGCAAAAAGATGAATGAAACCATTTACTTTACCACTTTTCACGTACCCAATGTTCATACTTATCTAATGTAAAACCTCAATATGAACAAGACAGGAGAATAACATTTCAAAGCAATTAAAAATGATAAATAGACACTCTAAAAGATGTTCTTAACACAAATAGTTCTACGGAGTTTTATGATACTCAAAAATGAATGTGGAAATATCTATTTAAAGGTGTTTGGATATTTCAACAAAAATATGCAATAAAATTGCACAAATTGTACACACATATATTTCTATGGTCACAAGTTAAAAAAGCGGCTGTTAAATTTAAACTGAATTCAAATAAATTTTCTAATTTAAATAATAATACATACATATATCCATATGTATATGAATTTTGTTAAAACCAAAGGAATTAGAGTGGAAGAGAAATTTATTAATTCTATGAATAGAAAATATTGTCAGTAAGAAACACAAAATTGAAGAAAGAATGAACGATAAAAAACTACAATACTAATACTTAAAATGATTCAATGAAAATTTGCAAAGTATAATTACACTTAAAATAATAAGTCTGTAAATAACTTGAAATACTTTTAAATTTTCACACACACACACGTTCTAATATTACAAGTTTTAAGTTAAGAATTTGTAATCTAAAAAAAATAATCTCTTATAATATCTAATAATTTTGCTTAATATAATTAATACTGCTATTTGGAAATTTTCACAAAATTTTATTTAGGCACAAAATTTATAGTCTTTTTGTTAAACTGCAGACATATTGTTCTGAGTTTATCTTTGAGTTTGATAACAAGAAATGTTTAATAATATGGAGATAAAGCTCCCAAATCTAACATTAGACTTGATGTAATCACTCTTCAAGGCAAATATTCTTATCTAAAAGTTCATGGAGAATAGTTCGAATAAATTTCACATAAACCCTACTTAAATATTTTGGTTTTTATTTTTCGTTATTTCATTAAAAGACAACAAATATAAAACAAACAATAATATTGTTTATATTGTTAACCCAATGAATGTACGGTATTTGTACAAATCCACAAAATAAATAAAGAATGAAAAAGACAAATCATCTACATTAAATAGACAAATAACAATGATATGTTGTGTCTGTAATCTAGATCAGGAACAAGTAAATGAGTGAATGAGTTTATGTTACATGCTATTCGTATATTTTATGCTGCATATTTATATGGGTAAAGAAAATCAATGATTCAAATGTTTTATGTAGTGTCTCTTTTTTTTTCTTGGTAAAAATTCAATTTTTCAATCGCATATTGAGGGAAGTGTAAGAAAATATATACAGATAAACACATGTTTTTTTGTTGTATAAAGGACATCGTACAGGAACACATATCGTGCAAACACAAACAAAAGTGGCAACAACATCTTCAAGGAAGGAGGGGCCCTTTAAAATCTGAATATAAATACATACTTGTTGAGATCAATAAACTGATTAGGATAAGCAATCTTTCTTCTTTTCGTTCATTTTTGGTAAAATAGAAATTTTCTATTTTATTACTTGACATTTAATTCTATGCACAAGAAAAAGATAAAAAATACAATATTTTTATTTTTTATACTCTTTTTATTCATTATGAGAATGATACGTTACTTTTTTTACGATACTTCCAAACTAATTTGGGCTTTAATCATATCAATTAAAAATCTAATCAAAAATCGTCAAAATTTTCAATTAAGTTATGGCGCTTTTATTAAAATGTGTGATATTAAAAATATTATTATTAAATATTTATTAATTTTCTTATGTTTTTGACTGATTTCAAACACACTTTTGCAATTTTTATATCTGTAATAGAAGGAATAATATTAATAATACAAAATAATATGACTTTAAGCAACGCATATTAAGGCCCGATTACTGAATGTCCAGATACAATTTTTCCGGCAGTTAAAGTCCTAGTTAGTAGCTAACTAGACGTTCAGTAATTAGACCTAAGAGTTTTTTTTAATATGTTGTCAATAGTACTTATGGCAAACTAAAAATTTTTCGAAACCATACTCATTTTCAATTAAAATTTTAATTGATATGATTAAACTTATAATTGAACATTAATTTGAAATCAAACAAAATATTAATTGAAATTTTATTCGCAATAATTTTTTCTGTGAACAAATAAAATCTAATATGACAATGTCATATTAGAATTTGGACTTGGAGTAGAACAATATTCTAGCTAAATATACGGGGATATTTGTTGTTGTTTAAAACAAAAAATAAAACATTTTTGCGTGCTTGCTTTAATTTTACTTTTTTCTTTTCTTTCTATTTTTAAATTTTGAGCTTAAATTTTATGTTTTTTAGGAAAACCACATGTTTGTGTTGGTGTTTTTACTGAAATAAAGAAAAATATACACAATTAATTTTAAATTAAAAGGATATGAAATTTGTAATTCAGATTGAATTTTCTGAAAATGTTGATAAAAAAAATTGTGATTCTTTTGTTGAAACGAAATTAGTGGGATATATGGTAAAATTTTGCAAAGCTGATTGAGGGATTTTATCAGATTTACAAAAGAGGAAAATAAGTGAAGTTTTCACTTTATTTGTAATGATATCCTATATCTTTCATATAATAAAAAAAAACAGTTAACATGACTCGGAAATCCCAATATCTATACTTTAACACTTTGAGCCCCACTTGCCCCACCGGTGGACATTTGTATTTTGGCTATTTGGGACAATGTGACCACTCGTGGTCATTGGTGAATTTACTTTATGGGACATCGTGACCAACCGTGGTCACACGTCGTGTGGCATTTCCCGACATTGTGATCACCAGTGGAAACGTTCTGCATACATCTGACATTGAAATAAAATTAGTTCGGTCCCAGGATGTAAACTTATTTGACTTGGACTTTGTAATTTGGTCTGACAATGCCTAAAAAATAGTGAGTTAAATTTAGGTAAGAAAACTTCATTTTAGCATTTAAAAAGTAACATATATTTTATTTTGCTTGAAGAGCATTACAAAAAAACAGATTTTCTCAACGAAAACAAGTCCAATTGAATATATTAAAAAAATTCATTTTAGGATTTAAAAAGTAAGATATATATTATTTTGCGTGTAGGTCATTACAAAAAAAAAACAGTTTTTGTCAGTGAAAGCAAGTACAAGTGAATATAACTATTCCAAAACTATTCAGAAAAAATTAAATAAATCTGGATAATGATTTATCTGTGGTTTTGAAAACACACTAAACACATTGCTCACAAATAGTGTTCACCATTTTGGCATTTTTTCGCGCATACGCCACGTTGTGTTTCTTTGACATTGTTTTATAGCATGTAAAACATCTCTTTATGTTCACTCTCTTTTGACTTTCCAATTCTTTTAATATGTGTCTTTGAGGATATCTAGATGTCGATGGTCGCATCATATCCGCATCTGAATTTAAAAGGCCTTTTTCCATTCAATGTATTAAATAGATGTAAGGCGTTTACAATTGTGGTAGCAGTTATTAGATGGAACAGTAAACATTTATACCATTTTACTGTGCGGCGACGGTAGGGAGCATACGCTGCCATCTGATCTGATAAGTCGAATAATGTTTTACCTTTGTTGTAGTCTAACACTACAGCTGGTTTGATGCATTCTCTTCCTTTGTTCAAAAAAGTTGTAAGCGAATCGTCATGTTTTGTAGTAAGCATTAGTATATCGCGTTTGTCTTTCCACTTTGGTACTACTGTTTTATTTTCAATCCGTCGGGAAACTATTTCGCCCTTTTTTAATGTTGCTTTTACGAGGGCGACCGCAAAAGTAACTGGCCTGGCACATTTTCTGTTTTACTAGCAACTTTTTTTTTTTTTTTTAAAGCAATCTTTTATAAGCCATCTGTCAAAACTTCCGAAATATTTAACGATTATTTTCTTTGCTACAGATGATTGAAGTAAACAAGTTTTGTAATTTTTGAAAAATGGAAAATAAAGAGTTTCGTGCGGTAATTAAACACTTTTATATGAAAGGTTATACGCCACAATTAATCAAAGATGAATTGGATTCTGTTCATGGTGATAATGCACCATCATACTCCACCGTGAAATCCTGGGTTCAACAATTTAAAATGGGTCGTTCAAGTCCGGAAGATGAACAACGCTCTGGAAGACCGAAAACTGCTACTACTATTGAAAACATTAGAAAAATATTTAATGAAGTGACTAAAGATAGACGAATAAAGCTCAGAGAACTTGCTGATATTGTTAAAATACACGAAAAACAAGTTTGGAGTATTTTACATGATAAACTCCACATGAAAAAGCTATCTACAAGATGGGTGCCGCGTTTGTTGACTTTGCCCCAAAAAATTGCATTTTTAACTCAACAAAAACTGGCCGAATTACGATTTGAAATTGCTCCGCATCCACCATATAGTCCAGATTTAGCTCCTTCTGATTATTTCTTGTTTCCAAATTTAAAAAAATTTCTCGGTGGCAAAAAATTTTCGTCCAATAGCGAGGTTATTGCTGAAACTGAGGCATATTTTGAAGGTCTTGAAAAATCTTATTTTTCGGATGGAATTAAAAAACTTGAAAAACGTTTGATGAAGTGTATTGAGTTGAAAGGAGATTATGTTGAAAAATAAATAATAATAATTCCAAAAAAACGGTTCTTTTTATGTTAGGCCAGTTACTTTTGCGGTCGCCCTCGTATTACTTCTGGAGAATTCTGTTTTCGATTGGCTCTTAGAGTTTCAACGCGATGGGTTTTATTTTGAATCATCTTGGCTGCTAACGAAACACTTGTATACCAATTGTCAGTGAAGAGAGTCAGTTACAACTGTCTCTGAAACTGATGTATCGTCCTGTTCCACTTTGCCTGTATAGACTTTGAACGACTAGCTGTAACCTCCTGCTACACAAAGTTTAAAAACTTTAATGCCGTATCTATGCCGCTTATTAGGTATGTATTGTCGGAAACGTATCCTTCCACGGAATGGAACGTTACTTTCGTCAATATACACGACATTTTCTGGAACATACGCCACTTTGAACTTGGACTGGAACATTTTATATTTTAGGAAGACGATTATTCAGATTTGCTTGGCTTTCGTTATCAAAAGTATGAAACATGCTCAATAAATGTTCAAATCGGTTTCTGCTCATAAATATAGGAATTTGATTTTTATACAGTATGTTCCTGGACAAAAAATCCCTTTGTTGTGGTACTTGAAGTAGGCCTATCCAAATAATAATTCCAAGAAATTTACGCATTTCTGAAGGGTCGCTATCAACCCATTTTGCTAGCCTTTTAGTCTGCGACTTATTGGAGGAAACAACAAAAATAGATTTGGTTTAAGAAAAATAAATATCACAAAGTGACACCAATTGCAAATAATCAACAAAACTAAGTAAACAAATTTTGGTCCCAGCTTGTCAACTAAGGAATAAGCACTCTTCAGCACGCGGTCCAATGGTGCAGAAAAAATGACCACGGGTGGGCACGTGGGGCTGGAAGTGTTAAAACTATATTAAGCATTACCTACACTCTAAAAAATGCTTGTAAATTCACTACTATAAAATGAGTAAATTTTTGTTTATTATAACGCATAGTGAGTAAATATAAACGAAAAATGCGCAAAATTATTTTGTACGCATTTTTATATACAATAAGGTAATTATAGGCATTATATGTTTATAATTAAACATGTTGTGCGTACATTTTTTTTTATTTTGTTGATAATTCAAATTTTATGCACAAATTTTGTAAATTTACTAACTTGTAATAGTAATGAAAATACATAAAGATTGACATTTATAAAAATTCAAGAAATATTAAAATATAAATTAAAATGTTTCAAAATAAATTGTTTTGTTTTAAATTTTTATTTAAACATGTGCTAATTTTATCTGCGGTGGCTTCAGTTGGATTAGTAATTGTTGTATATCTGTGCAACATCTACAATTGAGAGTTAATGATAAATTTTGTCTGTCTTTCAAAGATTTCGATTAATATTATTATTTCTTTCCAGGCTTGTGGAATTTGAATTTGCGAATTAAGAAGATTTTTCTTATAGAAAAATTCCTAGATTCTAAGGAGTTTTTCCCACAGAAAAACCCTCACAACTTTTTCAAAAAAGCATCAGATGACTCTGAAAGAAAACCATTACAACTCTGAGCACTTTTACCGGATTCTAAGGACCCTGCCTATAAAACAAACTCCAGATTTCGAGAAATTTTTCTTCCACCTACACTCTAATTCTGAGGGGGGCTTACAGAATATCCCTCACTTTCTTAAGAATTTTTCCTATGGCAAAACGTTTGCTGAATCTGAGATATTTCCATAGAAGTAAGTCCTCAAAATCTGTGGTTTTTAGAAGAAAATCTTATGAATCTAATTATTTTCCTGTAGGAAAAAGAACACAGCATCTGAGGCTTTTCCTATAGGAAAAGTAGTCAGAGGCTTTTTCAATGAAAAAAATGCTCAGAATCTAATGTGTGTCGAGAGAGAAATCTACTTAGAATCTGAGGCTTGTATTAGGCTTAAATAATATTATAACATTTATAGTTAATAAAACATTTTAAAGATAATTTTATTCTTTTATTTTTGGGCGGTATTACGTATTTTATTTGGTAAATTTACGCGCAAAGTGGTAAAATTACTTATCTTTTTCTAAATTTTTTTTACGCATTTTCAATGTAAATTTTCCAAATTTGTTTGTAATTAACTTACGCATCGTGTGTGTAATTTATTTCATTTACGCACTGAGAATAAATTTACTATATCTATAGTAGGAGTCCAGTTTCCTACTATAATTTGGGTAAATTTAAACAAAAATTAATTAGAGTGTATGGTTTATTCAGGTATATGAATAAATAAGAAATCAATGTTTTTCGTTTGATTTTGAGATCAAATATCACATTTTATTCTAAATTATTTTTATATTAAAGAAAGATTTACATTGTTACAAGTAAATTACAGAGAATAAAAATTGAAAAGGTCAGCAGAATAGAAACTGCCTCTTTGCTAAAAGTTAAATTTAATAACATTTTAAAAAGTAAAGCTAATTTTAAAATTTGGGGTTGTAACGACAAAAGTCAGTTCTCGGTTTTGGCTATATAAATTATTAATATTTTTATTAATCCTATATTATCATTATTTCAATTTAACGGAATTATTAATTAGTATAACGCCATCTGTTAGTCAATAGTTGCATCACTGATACAATACTGTCACATATGTTCTGTACTAAACATTACTAATGTGTAATTGGTACTACTGTCAACGAGCATATAATTTGAAAGAAGTACACTAATAGAAAAAAGTCCGTAAATAATTTAGTTAAAACTACCAAAAATTAGTTAAAAATTATGCTGCAGAAAAAAACTGCTAAAATAGCAGATTATTTTTGCTATATAATAGTATATTAGTTATATAGGAACAGCAAAAATAAAACTGTTAAATATACAGAATTTTAGTTATATTTGAGCTAAATTTTTGTAAATGGAGATTAGCAAATTAATCTGCTAAAATCAGCAAAAAATTTTGTTAAATAATTAGTAGCCTAAAGAATCACCAAAAAATTTAAAATTTTCAAAGTTTTTGTTGTAGATTTAACAGTTTATTTTTGCTATTTTTAGTCTACAAATATTTAGCAAAATTTTCTGCAGATTTTACAGTATAATTTACTATTTTCAATTAACTAAAAGTTAGCCTAAATATAACTAAAATTCTATAAATTTGCCAGTTTTAATTTTACTGTTCTCATTTGCCTAGTATTTAGTAAAAAAAATCTGCTAATTTTAGCAGTTTTTTCTGCAGCATCATCTTTAGCTAATTTTTAGTAACTTTTTCTGCTATTTTTACAGATTTATTTCTATGAGTGTACCAACTCTTCCTACCTATGTTAAGTCCACTTTCTTCTTAATTTGTATCGAAAAATGTAGCTATAAGAATTACCAATGACTATAGCTGTGTTTTCGACTTAAATATATCCGTTAACTCATAAAAAAACTCAAAGTGCATAAAAACGCGTTTAAGACGAAAACTAACATACATATTACTTTTCGTATGCACGTTAGCTTTCAACACGGATAATTATCAACATTGAAAACTCAACGATTATACATTTTCACATCTAACGTAGCTTATTCGCGTTACTTCCTAAAAACTTTTGCTGACTTACGTTCGATTATAACGGAACAATTATAGTTTAAAATTTTTTTATACTACAATCGGATTAACGTATATTTGCTTTAAGTACTTAACGTTGATAGGCATGAGACAAGAGACAGCTTATATAATTAAAAGACTACCCAACTCTCCCTACCTCTGTTAAATCACTCTCTTCTTAATTTGTATCGAAAAATGTTGCCGTAAGAATTACACACGTCTTCAAAGGCTAACATTTTTCGATACAAACTGTTAATGTTCGAAAGAGGCGATGAGAACCGCCTGGAATTACACATGTCTGCAAAGGCCAACATTTTTCGATACAAAATGTTAATCTTCGAAAGAGAGCGACAAATACCGCCTGCTACTGTATTATAAGTTGTGTCAGGCACTATACACGGCTCTCATCTGAAAAACTGAACTAGTTTTAAGCAACGACCATATAGGCTAAAGACAAACCAATCATCTCTACCACTGTTAAGAAGTCTCCTTAATTTTATATGTCAACTGGTTTTAAGAGAAATAGTTTTTAGTGCTTTTCTTAATGCGTATTTTTTAATATTAATACACACAGGAAAAAAGTTGCCATCCGAATAGCTAAGCCTATTTTGGTTGCTGCAACCAATAAATTCAGTTGGTGAAAGCATATTGGAATATGATTCCCAAATATTTTGGGTATTGCAACTAAAATTCACTTGTAGAAACCGAATTTTGTTGTGATAACCATTAGTCAGTTGTACCAACCTATTTTAGTAGACGTAACCGAATTTCAGTTGGAAAATGGCATAATTTTTCTCTGTGTGTAAACAAAACTTTGTGCTAATTATGCAAAACTAATGCAGAGAATATATCAAACAATAAAAGTGCACTTTACGATTTAATTAAAAATACCATATTTTGCATGTTTTTTATTATTTATCATACGAAACTCTCTTAAACCAGTTCAGTTTTTCAGATGAGAGCCGTGGATAGTGCCTGTTTTAAGAGAGTTTCGATGAAAAATAACATAAAAAATGACAAAATGTGTTTTTTTTTTTAATTAATTAATTTTTTTGTTTTTAAGCATTTTTAATTAAATTGTAAAGTCCAGTTGACATATAAAGTTAAAGAGACTTCTTAACATTGGTAGAGAGGATTGGTTTGTCTTTAGCATACATGGTCGATGCACAGAGGAGTATTTGACCCGAAAAGCTGGCCAAAAAGGCAAAAGTGAATTTAAAGAAATCTAAAAAAACAAAATGGCAACTAAATTCTGCATTACATTGCAAGTTTTCAAGATTTTAAGTTGAGATTTGTTGTTACGGGACGCTGTTAAAATCAAGAAAGTTGAGAAAAGTTCATCCGTTTTTATTGATTTTTTTTCAGTTTTAAGAGGTTTATATGATATTTTTTTATAGCTGAACGCATGGAGGTTTTAATTTGATTTTTTTTCAATGAAAGGCTTGATGAATAGCAATTTTCAAAATGTTTATCTTAAATATTTACGTTGGAACACTTCGTTCAAAAATTTAAAAAAAAGATTTTTTACACACTGTATTTGCCAAAAAAAAAAAAGGTTTTTAAAAGCCAAGGTAGTGACTTTACTAAAAATGTTATATACAAAAATAAAACTTGAAATCCCTCATTTTAAACAAAAGAAAAAAGGTTTGCGCAAGTTTGCGACCTGATTTTTGGTGTTTTTTTTTTTTAATTTAATCTTTTTTAAATTTTTGCTCATCAGGCACTTTTTATCATATTTTTTTGTGAGTCATAAACCTAATCCCAGCAAAAATTTTTTGAACTGGTTGCCTTTGAATCTGTTCTAGAATAGGTGTTGCTACCACCGGTTCCGTGGAACAGGTTCTAGAACTGATTCCTGGAAGTCAAAAAGGTATGCCTCACTGTTGCAGAACCGGATATATAACTGGTTCTAGAACCGGTTGCAAAGCAACCTGTTCTAGTTTGGTTGCGTGCAAGTACAAGTTGTTTTATAACCGGTTCTTTGCATCCGAGAATTTTGCTGGGATGATGCGGCCAAATTAATAACGGTAGTAACGAGATCTAGAAAAGCAAGAATTTGCAAGCAATCTTTAACAACTTCTGTAGTGGGATTCTCTAACTTTTTAACGACAAAATTCGGTTGTTAAGTTGTCAGTTTACTATGAAAACTTGTCAACTTAACTACCGAATTTTGTCGTTAAAAAGTTACAGAATTGCCCCTCTGATGTCAATCCGGTTCGAAAAACCAATATGAAATGAAGTTCTACTGCTTTAAAATCTCATCAAGGTATTTACATAATCGTGTTGCTGTGTGGTCGAGAAGAGATTGCAGCTTTACTTCCGCTAAGGTTTCAGTTACGGTTATGGCATCTTTACTAGGATAACAATTTTTTTTTATAAGTTTTTAGCAATGTAATTGCAATGTAATTGCAATGTAATGCAATGTAATTGCAATGTAATTGCTAAAAACTGATAAAAAGAAATTGTTATCCTAGTAAAGATGCCATAACCGTAACTGAAACCTTAGCGGAAGTAAAGCTGCAATCTCTTCTCGACCACACAGCAACACGATTATGTAAATACCTTGATGAGATTTTAAAGCAGAAGGACTTCATTTTCTGCCTTAAATTAATCACAAATGCTAATGGACAAATAAAAACGGTACACTCGAAATTTTGTTGGTAGAATCTTCTAAAAATTACAGTTCAAACAAAGGTATATGCAGATAAAAAGGCGACAAAGATATTTACTTTTAAAATAACTAAAAATGTTGTTCATTTTAACTGTTGAAAAATAATTAACAAATGCATTAAAAATAACTAACAATGTCGTAAAATTACCTGAACATTTTTTACTGCAAACATTTTAAAACGACTGACAAATGGGTAAAATCTACTACTTTTTTACAGTTAATTTTTTTTTTTGTAGTATTAACACATATTTCAAAATAAAACAATTTTTTCTTTCGATTACAAAAATAATCCCAATTACTTCAGCCTACTTAAAATTTTAAGTAAAAATTCCAAACGGTTCTCCAATTATTATGCTTTTATGCATTGGAGATACAATACAAGTTTTTGATTTTTATTTGCAAACTAGGAATATATCAATAATAATAATATAAACTAAAGAAAAGTTTTTATATACATATGTATATAATATAATAATTTAAAAAAGAACTGTTTACTGTAAAGATACCCTTTTGGTACTTGTTCATTATGATATTAAAAATAACTGCTTTAAACAACTGTTATGAAATTACAGTTCTTTTCGTTAGTTGTTTTCTTAAATAACTGTTATAATAGTTGCTTTCCATTTTTCTTAGAAAAACAGCAGTAATTACAGTTAAAAACAACAACTATTGATTACTACACAAACCACTGTCATATAATAAATTTCAAAGTTTTGGAAAAATCTTGATCTTGATGGGGCGTTGCAAAGGCACAAAATAATCTAAAATACTTCCTTATATATATCCATTAGACCGTACCTCAAAAAAAGTTCGCCGTACACCCTCCAATATGAAGTATTTTTGAAAGGCGATTTCAAAAAAAAAACTATTTTTTATTTTTTTGCCGAACGTAGGGGTGACCTTTTTTAAATTTCCGTTATAGCTTTGGCATTTAAAATCGGATTTTAAAGTGTGATATATCGGTTTTTTGCCTCGAGAAGACCAGTGTTTTGCTATAAAGGAAAAATCCAATCAAAAACAATTTAAAAACGCGACCCCTACGTTCGGCAACCAATATATAAAACAAATTCTACTGGGTTTATCGAAAAACTTCCTTAGCAAAAGTTTAATGTTTTTTGCGATATTTAATTTTCTGACATTAGAGTAGTACATTAGGGTTGTAGCAACTAAGATCTGGTGGGTAACTACTAGAGCAAAACACTGGTCTCCTTGAGAGAAAAACTTCGATTTATCATACTTTAAGATCCGACTGTAAATGCCAATGATATATCGAAAAATGAAAATGGCGACCCCTAAGTTCGGCAAAAAAAAAATTTTTTTTTAACCTCCTTGCAAAAATACTTCATATTGGAGGGTGTACGGCGCACTTTTTTATTTTTGCCTGTAAGGTGGTACGCTCTAATATCCATGTTACTTCATACTTTGGTCAATAAATGATTAAAATACAAAATAAAAAAATTGGAAACTCTCATTATTCTGTGAAGTACGACAGAGAGGGGGATCAAAAACGACATGAACCCTCCAAATATCCACCACTGGAATCTTTTTACCAAAAACCTCAAAGTTTTAGTTCAAAATCACGTTTAATAACTTTTGCCAGGTTTTCGGCAAGTATAAAAGGCAGTGCGCTGATCAATTTGAGTTAGTCAGCCAGTAGACGTCCAAAAGGTAAGGTCTATTATTTGGTGAGGAGTTTAGCAATCCCCTAAATAGAAAAAAATCTAATTGTGTGGTAAATTATCGGTTTATTGTGAGGTTAGCCCTTAGACTTTCTCTCCTTGGTGTTTGCTGTCTCTTAGCGTTTCGTTGTTAGAGAAAACTGAGGTTAGCCCTTAGATTGTCTCTATTTTTCGTTTATGCGATACGGAACTTGCTCTATCTCCGCGTGTAGTTGTTAGAGAAAACTGAGGTTGGCCTTTCTCCTATTAAACTTATATTTTACCGGTGCGAAACTTGCGATCGCTTTGCGTCTAGTTGCTAAAGAAAACTGAGGTTATCCCTAAGATTTTCTCTATTTTTCGTTTATTCGATACGGAACTTGCTCTCTCTTCATGTCTAGTTGTTAGAGAAAATTGAGGTTAGCCCTTAGATTTTCTCTTATTTACGTTTATTCGATACGGATCTTACTCTCTCTCCGCATCTAGTTGCTAGAAAAAACTGAGGTTAGCCTTTGGCCTTTCTCTCTCTCGATATAGTCCTATTAAACTTATATTTAATGGGTTTAAAAGTAGAGCAGCCAGAATAAACCCCTATACCCATATTTCAGAGTTCAATCCGTTCTAATTAATAAAATATTAAAAATAAATAAATAAATAAATCCATAAAACATTTTTTTAAAGCAGTGTTCTCTCTCTTTTTTCTTTTTTTTTATAACCAACCACTCCTTTGGTTGATATTGATCTTCTTTATTACTTTCTTTATTACTTTACATATAACAGTATAGCACATGCAACCATACAAACTCTATTGCGAAACTCACTATACAAGGCTAATACGCAATTAACTTCACAAACGCTATAGGATAAATGAACTCCACAAATGCTAGTGCGCGACTTCCTCTTCCTTCGTCGAGGTCATCGGCCGTGGTTGTAAAACATACTAGACGATTCCAGAGTACTATAATTATAGTACATATTTTAATTTATGGCAATTAACATTATAGCATATGCTGTGGTATATAGTGTTGCCAGATTGACTGGTTTTGTAAATCCCGTTTCTTGGGATATTTTCAGCCAAAATTCCAGAACTTTCCATACTAGCATAGTATCCAATTTCGTAAGACTATTTATCAAATTCTTCTAATGATTTTATCAATTCGATTTTAAATTGCACTTTACACCATTTTTGCTAAAATTCAGTAAGAGGTACTAATTTGTTCTACTAATTATGTTGTACTACAATGCGCTGCTACAGCCGGGAAAAAGATTAGTTTGAATTCGATCAAAACCTTTAAAATGAATTTTCCAGGACGTTATTTTATTTGGAGTTACCTATAATTGAATACTACACCAAAAATATTTTGCTAGGTATCAAAAATAGGGAAAATTAACTAAAAAACAATCCTTTTAACAAATTATTGGTATTTCCAATCAATTTTAAAATTAGTATCAGTTTAGTAAATCTATGCAGCAGAAGCAGCTATTTATTTAGTGAATATACATACAAGACAATTGGTATTATCTAGAACATTTATTAAAAAAATTGCAATCCTAATCAAATATGACCTTAAAGTCGAGTTTCTGTAGAACCAAGCGAATTGTAAATTTTATTAATAACACACACAACTATTAATTGGTATTGGTAAACGAATTTTATACCATATTTGTTTTCCAACTAAAACACATAAATTAAAAATTAGACAATAAAATTAATAAATGTTTGTGGTGTAGTAGGTGAGGAGTTGGCCTAGTACTCGGATTTCCAGGTTCGAATCCCGGAAAAGGCAAAAATTTAGATATATTTTTTTAATTAAAATAAAATATTCATATGTATAAACAGTAAATATGGCTTAGAAAACTAAAAGTAGTTGTGGTGCAGTGGGTAAGAGTGTGAACTATTAACCTGAATGGCCGGGTTCAATACCAAAAATTCAATAACAGTTTTTTAATTTCAATAAAATTTTGTGGAACATAATAATATTAATGTGGAACATAATATTGTATTAGACAACCGAATATTGGTTTTCACGACGAAAAATATAATTTAATATAAAGATAGATGTCGTAACCGTACGAATTCGATTGGCAACAAATTCGGTGGCCACAACAGTTTTCTGGGTGTAGAACTAAAATTAAAAAAAATTAAATTTCCCTTAAAAACAGTAGCCATTACAGACTTTTTTGTTTGAGTGCAAATATTATAAGAAATTTCGACTTTTAAGGATATTTCAAGAATTCTTTTAGGATTCAGAAAATTCTCATTTTGTTGTTTAATCCTCATCATGTTTACTATTGATTGTATGGATTTATTTGCTTTAGAATAAAACGCATGCAAGGCACTTTTATGATCAAAAAATCAATAAAAAGGATTAAAATACAAAAATATGATTTTTTAAGTCCTACTAAAGTCTGGAAATACTTTTGAACATTAAAAGACTTTGCTTCTTTAGGAGTTATGCAGAAAGTAGTACAATCAGAAAAAAATTAAGCGTACTGCTGAAAACAATAGGGCTGAGAAACTTAGTTAGGTGTTCATTTTTTAATCCCCATTTTATCATCATTTTACCGCTAAAATTCAAAAAAGTACCAGGCGGATATATTGTTTCATATTTCGTTAATATTCCTGTTATTTATTTTTCAAACATTTAAAACAAATTAACGTGGCAATTTACATCGTCGATCAACACCTACAAACGATAAAACTTTACTATTAAAATGGAACCCCGATCTTCACTGACAAGACCCATTTTTTAAAAAACGGGTAAGTCTATAAGCAAAATTGTCGGATTTTTGATGATACTATACAGCAAAAGATCCACCAACTGGCAATGCATCCGCAGACAACCACTGTTCGGCGTGGGTTGTGGGCAGGCGACATCAAGGGTCTATACTCCTTCGAAAATTACTACGGCATTTCTATCAGTGTTAACGGAAATGGCCACAGCTTCTTTTGACCAATATTGGATGCTATGGATTGTGAATGACATGGATACAACGGACATTCTGCACGAGCGATTAGAGGGCGTTGTTATCTCGAGTAAGTGGGCCACTAAGGTCAGGAGATTTCACTCCACTGTACTTTGCCTTGTGGGGTTTCCTTAAAGGGAAATTCACACGTAGACTATTGTCAGACTTTTGTAAATTCTCTTTGAAAATGTGTTCACAAGGTTTAGAATTCATGGTAATGTTAGAAAGAATTCTTAGGATTTAATTTTAAAGGCCCCATCAAATAATTTCAAATACGAACCTGAGCATATTGTGCATACTTACAAAAACTAAAGATTGCGCACGAAATAACTAGTGCACGAAGTATTCGCTATAATTTTTGAACTAAACGCCATATTTAAATAAAATAACATTTTATTGAAAGGAACTTCATTTGAATTTACATTTAATTAATAATTAAGATATGTGACGCGCAAAATAAAAAGGGACCTAAGGGTAAAAAAAGGGTAAAAAAAAAAAGCATGGGATCGGTCTCATTCGATGCTCAGATGTTGTCCACATCAAAAAAAAATTGATTTTTTTACCCTAGGTCCCTTTCTCTATGCGCTGTCACATATACTAATTTTTTGTATGAAAGTTTTAACTCTATCTGGAATACCACCCATTAGGGATTTAACTGTATTTTCAGTGATCTTCTTGCTTGACAAACTCCATTTCCGAGAAAAATTGTTCACGTTATGGGCGACTTGCTTTGTACTCTTCGTCTCTCTTTTTACCAATGCCCAATATCTCTCCACTGACCTGAGTTCTGGATAATTGGTGGATTCGCCTCTCTAGGATTTTCGGATTTTCATTAAAAATTCCCATTATATTTTCAAGTACTTTTTGACTATCCATTATGCAGTATCTTTAATATTTGGACACAATTTCCCATTTTAGTTTTCAATGCTAACGTTTAAAATTTACAAGCGAAAATGTATGCACTACTCATTTCGTGCGCAAGCCTTATATGTATCTAACAAATGTACTAGAGTGAGAAAGTGTACAATTCAAAACAATTTGTCTTTAAATCCCTTGACAATCAACAACATAGACGGACGCATTCAATTCATTTTTTTTATATTCTGCTTGTTGTCATTTCACTTTTTTTTTATTCGAACCAATCTGATGCAAGCGTCCTTTGAATTCGAATCAATGTTGGTTTGGCATTTTATCTCTGTCAACAAATTGACACTTTAGTTGATGGTATTTGTTTGGTAGAATAAAACACTTTCTATCATTTTTTATATATGTATATACTAACATACATTTCTAATATAGACATGAGAGTGTCCCTTAAAAATAGATTTGTCATTACACACCCCAGTTTAATTGGAAACGGTCCCAAATCTAAATTTCCAAGTTGGTATTTTTTGCCGAAAAGTGAAAACATTAACCCTATATGGATCAAGTTACACAAAATAATAATTTTTATCAAATGGAAAAAAGATTTTTTGATCTATTTGAAGTGATATTTTTCCGAAAATTATGAAAGATGTTATTCTGTAAATTTCCTAGTGGGGCGTTTTTGTGATTTTTTTTATCAATTTAATGGCTTTACAATCTCGTAGTCATAATTAATATTAAGTTCCATGGGTCTTTTCTTACCCCAGGCCACTAAGGGTTAAAGGTTTTTTAAATTTAAGTGATGTTTTTCAGAAAACTGTGGAAAATTTTATGAAAACATTCAAATTTTGTTCAATTTTTGATAAAATGAGCAATTTTTGTAAAATGTTCTGGAAAGAAGTCGCTCCAAACACAAACTCGAATTATCATTTTTCCAATTTATTTTTTTCTTTATATTATGAATTCCAGGCTAAAGTGGTTTAATGATATCCGGTGAAGTCAAAATTCCATGTCTGAATCATTTTGACTATATTAAATGAATAAATGGAATTAAAAATAATTTTTTCGAAATTTCGAATTTTGGGAATTTTTAATAGTACATACAATAGTACAATTTTTTCCAAAATGCGCCATTTTCGTCCATCTTTCGGCACGGGTGAACGTTTTCCAAAAAAAAAAAAAAAAAATCGATTTCATCCACTTGGGATCATTTCCAATAAAACTGGGGGTGTAATGAACGAAAATCGACAAATCGCTATTTTAAGGGACAGTCTAATAGATATACTAACAATAATCATATACACGTATAAATAAACAACATTATATTCAATGTTTGTGATATATTTGCATTAGTATTTTATTTGTATTGTTTATTACTTATTGCTGGTCTAGTATCTAACTATATATTCAATATATTTTCGTAAATATTTATTACATATTTATTTTAAGCTTTGAATGCAATAATTTTTTCAGACTACATTCTGCATATTTCTATCAAAATATGGCACAAAAAAGGACTTCTTCATTACTTAAATTCAAATAAAATATTATTGGTAAACTCATAAAAAAAAGTTAGTACAAAAGTCTGTTAAACGCGTTCTAATTCAGTTGAACTAATTTTTTCTGTTGTTTTCGTTTAAATCCGTTGTTTAGCTGAAGTTGTTAGTTATCCAATTTCACTACAAAAACCTGTTGTTGCTCTACTTGAACTAATTTTTCCTCCTGATATTTAGCTATTTTTTTATAAACGATTTTGACAATGTATTAGCTAATATAGATAAATTTGTTGGCACCTTTTTTAATATTTGTGTTTTAAGAAGAAAACGATAAGGGCGTTTATGTATAGTGATTGATGGTGCTTGATGGCTTTTTTAAGTGTGTATTGGTAAATTTTCCGACCAATACAAATTAGAAAATTTCTAGTAAGTGCATTTTAATGTGTGTGATGACGCTTCTTTTTTAAGTGTGTTGGTGAGTTTTTCGACTAATACAAATAAAAATAATATGGCGATTGTTAAGAAAGGTCTAGTAAATAAAATAATATGATAAGAGCATGTTTTATCTTGCTTCTTTTAGTCAGCAAAGGAACGCAAAAGAAAATGGAGGTATACTGGACATTAACATTTCACAGTTAAAAATTTGATTAAAGAAATAAAATAAAGAGGTTTATATTTTATAATATAAACTATATTTATTAACGTGAATACTATTAAATATGTTGTTGTTTTCTTTTATTTCAGCCGTTTAACATTTTCATCTATTTTCTACCTGTAGTTAGAAGAAAATAAAAGTGATATTTAGTGCAAATAGTGTTTTTGGATTGTGTAATTTATTCTAAAATAAAATTAACAATATTTACATTAATTTGTTTTTATTCCATTAACAACAAAAAGTGATTGTAATTTTAGCAGCATGTTTTTTTAATTTCAATTAAACGAACATTCTTTTAAATTTTGAATGTTAACTAAATTTTTTACCTGTTTTTAACCAACTAAAATTTAGCAGAAAACATGTGCTTATTTCAACTGAGTAATTTTAATTTCCATTAAACAACAGTTCTTATAAATTATTGTATTTGAACTAACTTTTTTATCTAAAATTTAGCTCACCTTAATTTAGCAGACCATGTTTCTCAACATCATTGAAATTTCTGCTGGCGCAAATACAGGTACTATTTTCTGTTATGTTTGCAGAATTTTTAACTATTTGTACGGGCTTTTTTTTATGAGTGTAGTTGTGAATTACGATAGATATCCAAAAATATGTATTTTTCTACTACACATTTAAATTCTGAGGTGATTGTGACTAAGTCCAATCCTAAGTGAAAGTGCCAGTGGACAGTGGCAGTGCTACCAAACTTTGTTCTTAAATTTCGCGAAAACGATTTAATATTTTTAAAAAATTCCTATTGCGTTTTGTGTAAAAATAGCTCTCATTTATTTAGAAACTTTTCTAATTTCTCGGCAGTGACAAATAGAGAAGATACAAAAAACTGCGTTATCGACAAGACGTCGCACTGCGGTCGACACCGCGTTTATGTGGTTTAGGCTTTAGTATTAAAATTTTTCAAAAATTATAAATGTTATTTGTTTTAGGTGCCTTTTCATATGCCCAAGGGTCAGTATTACAAACGGCAAAACTTAACATTTTAGTAAAAATCCTATTTATTGTTAGTGCCAGTTATAAAACAACCCCAAATGCAAGTTAAAGGTCTAATTGTGTAGATCACATTACAATTTTCAGAAATCTTAATCCAAATCAGAAGTTATTGTAAGAAAAATTTTTTCTAATATTTGGAACACTAAAGAAGGTTAACTTAGAAGAAGGGTTTACCGATGGGTTCTCTACAATTTTAATTAAATTTAGATTTTCGTAGAGGAGAAGAAAATAATCTCTCTCAATTTCAAAACGAAAAAAGCTGTATGGGAAAAGTCGTCTTAAAGCCGAACTATAACAAATATCGAAGAAATCTAAGTCACACATTCGGCTAAATTAAAATTATCATCCCAGAAAGAAGAGTGAGGAAAAAGAAGTAGTTATAGCACTGCAACTGTTGAATAGGAAGTAGTTCTTTTTTTGGGTTTTTCACCGATGAATTTAACGCTGGATTGTCATAGGAAGGAAGTTGTTCATTTTTAAAACAAATTATGTATATTTGAATCAATGAAAAGGAAGTTCTTTTTCACTTGTTTTGATTTTAATTTAATTAAAAAAAAAATCATCATGTATCGTGTGGGGTTTGAACCCACACTCGTTGGCATTTCAAGCAGACGCTCTACGCCCTATGCTATCGCTTGCTATAACTGATAAGTAGCTAACTTTTAGCAGTCTTGTTCAGTAAATTGTTGTTATCTTCATTTCTTTCTATTCTTATTAACAAAAATATATAATATATTGGAAAATTAATAAAGTTGTTTCTTTTTAAAGTGTTTTCTTTTTAAAAAATAATACACTCATAGAAAGAAATAAAGCTGTAAAAATTGGAGAAAAAGCTACTAAAAATTATGTAATTAAAAATGACCTTGCAAAAAACTGCCGATATTAGCACATTGAAGGAAAAATAAATTTACAAAATTTTTGTGACATTTAAGTTAACTTTTAATTAATTAAAAATAACGAATTACCTTGATAAAATCCGCAAATAAATTTGCACCGTATTAGTAGACAAAAATATTTTTTTCTGCAAGGTAATTTTTAATTTATTTTTAGTAGATCTAATTAAAATGTTTACAGAATTTTTCTGTTAGTGTAATAATAAATATATTTCGTAAAAATTTGATCAAAATGAATTTTTAAATTACAATTTTTTAAATACAAACCAAATTTTAATATTTACTTTTTGGTATTTAAAAAAATATTCGAAGAATTACATTTTTATTTAGAATTTTTACATTTCCATAAAATATCATTCTTAATTTCAAAATTAATAGAAAATTAAAAAAAAAAAATTTAAATCGTTTCAAAAATTAATTGAGTGTAAAAAAATAAAAAAAAAATTTACATTGAAAACTACAAAAAATTATTAATTGTGTAAAAAATGTTTGAAAATTTTTTTCCGATCTGGTAGGATTCGAACCCGCAACCCTCTGATTTCTGTGCCAACACGTTCCTGTGCAACCCCCATACAAAATATTAACTTCTTATCACCCATAAAAAAGAACTTCTGACTTGCATATATTCATTGCAGCATTAGATGGTGGGGAAAACCCATTCCTAAGGGAGTAATTCTTTGTGATGTAATGAAGGAAGTGATTGATTTAGAAGTCGTTCCATTTATTTTTGCTTAGTAACTACTTGTAAAACAATTAAAATCCGTACTTACCCAACTTTTATTTTATTTTTTGTAAACAAATAAAATTTAAACAATTGGGGTCGCCCTTGTACAAAAGCTAATTTGGTTCAAGGACTTCGCCGGAACTTGAAATGGAGCAATCATCTTATGTGCCATGCTCCACCTTTACTAACAAACGCATAATTCATTTGGTAGCTTTTGTTGTTTTTAATATTTTATAAAATAAAAAATACTAAAATTTCAAATATTTTTATGACAAATATTTTTGTGTAAATTTGAAAGAAGAAAGCCAAGAATTTTTAAGACTTGGTAGCACTTTTTTATAAGTACTTCATTTTTAAGAAGTTAAATTTATAGCTACTTTAAAGTTTTATAAATTCTTAAATTTGAATGGAATATTTATACAAAATTCGAAAAAAACATACCTTATATTTTCACTGTAGTACCGTGTAGATTTTTTTAAAACATTCGTTTTAAAATGAAAAAACCTCTAAGTAAAGAATAATGGCATAACAATAATTGATAGACACATTAGAAAACATATTGTCTGGAATACAATTAGGTAGTTCACAAGGGGTGTGCTATCTGTTGTATCGTCGTAACAAAAAACAGAGTTGTTAAAATTTTTATTTGACTTTAACAACGATTTTCTATTGGGTTTTCTATCTGTTAGCACACTCAAACATAGGACACTAAACATACGTAAAAATGTTGTATCGTCCTATTCTCAAATGTTGTATTTTTTCAATTTAAATTCTAACAATTCTATTTTTTGTTAGGACGATACAACAAATAGCACACCCCTTGTGAACTACCTTAATAACACAATTTTAGACTGTTGTAGACTGTTTATTAGGGTAATGATTTTTTTTTTACAAATAACAAATTTAACATGCCCTAGCCAAAAAGGCCATAAAAAAATATTAAGAAACTCAATCTTACCTTTTCGCTGCTGTCAAAAAAGTTCCCGCACCAAAAGGGTTGAAATTTGGTTATATGGTTTTAGTTTAATTAAAATATTTCTCCGAAGTTTTAAACAAAAGAGATTGAAACGATGCTTATTAAAAGCTATTTACGGCAAAAATTACGAAACCTTTTTAAAGGGTCTTTTGGACACATTTTTTGTCGTTTACAGTAATTCTTGTAATAACTCGTTATGTAAATTAAAAAAAAATCCCCGAGCAAAAATTATTTTTAGAAATTGCATTTGGTGCGGAAGGTTTTTTTTGCCGAAATGACCAGCAAACATGATTTTTATTATTAATTTAATATTGCCTATCACGTGGTGATAGGTAAAATTTTTGTTGAAAATGAGCCATAATCCTACTGTTCATAGAATGTAAAATAAAAATCCCAAACTCTACCTAATGGTTTTATATATTAAATATTGTTATGACACTTAAGGAATACTAAAGTATTTTTTTTTTTTTAATTCATTGCCTTTAAGTTTTTATGAAGTATGTATGTGTTAACGCATTTCAAACTTCGTTAGTGTGTATTCCGATATCTTTGAGATATTAACCACGTTACCAATATGTCAAAATGTGTTCTAAAATTTATTACTGGAATTGATACTGTTGTTCAATTAATGTTTGCTATATATTCATGTGCATGCCTTGTGTGTAGGTGTGTATGTGTGAACGGAACTACGTAAATTCATCTATAATCTTCTCCAATTACTTGCGTTGTTGCTTCATAGTTTGTACATGATACATAGTTATCAAACGATTTTTTATCTTCTGTAAAAGGTGTTTTATTAAGTCAGATGCAATTTCCCGTTAGTACCCATGACATACATACATATATGTAGGGGAGAGTCGTGTACCTTGGTACTTTTGAAAATCCTGTGTCAATATCTCTAAGATTAAGATAGATGCGAAAAATCTCTTAATGCAGAAATATTAGTGTTGGTGTTGTTATAGATTGCAAATAATAAAAACTTTAATAATTCTTATGCATTTTAAGAAATTTAAATTTTTTTAGAAAAGCGAAAAAGTATTCCAAATTTCAAATTGGCGTGTACCTTGGAACTCGTATAAAATGAAGGGATTTTCTTTAAAAAAAATACTGAAATTTATTGCATTATTTGCAGTAGAGTTAATATCTACTTGAAATGAGACAATGCAATTTAATATTTGCTTAAAAGAATCATTTTTAAAAAATGGCGAAAATCTTAAATCAAAGGTTATTTTGAAGCGAATTAAGTTTAGAAAGTACAGTTAGCCTGTGGAACTTCAACTGATCATATATTGAAATTTGTTGGATACACAGAAGAGGAAATATTCAAAAAGTTCCAAGGTACACGCATTTTAATTTTTGCAAAAAAGATAATTTTTTTCTTATTTGTACAATATAGTTAAGAAATTTATTGGTTACTGCATTTAGAAAACGACAAACTTTATATTGATTTAAGCCCATAACTTGAAATATCTTGATTATTTTTAAAAAATTAGTTAAATTTTTTTTCAAAAGTTAACTTTTGTCAATCCAAGGTACACGCACCCAATTTTAGGGTCTCCTATAGACTTATCTGAAACTTTGAGTAGTTTAAAATGATCATTAGGCAAAATAAAAAACTTCATAGAAGAAGACTTTACAGTAAAACATTAACAAATAGGAGAAAAATGGAAAGTTCCAAGGTACACGCGATCCAAGGTACACGACTATCCCCTACATATATAGTAGAGCACCCATACGTGCAAAAGTGTTATTTTTCCAGCTCCCCGCTCATTTTTGGATAGGTTGAGAATAAAAAATAAGCTATGTACAAAAATTGGGCTTCTGTGATGTAAACCGGCCAGGCCGTTTACATTTATGTCCTCAAAATTACCCCAAAAAAAGGTTCATGGATTTAATCCATCTATAACTCTTAAACTAGAAGCTTTTGGTGATTAAGTTACATAGCTGTTGTTAACACAATGAAAACGCAAACATTTTCTTTGTACAAACTTTTAACCCTCTCATGACCGTTAGTGGTGTTTTAAGCGGTAAATATCAAAATTTGTGTCAAAACTAAATTTTGAATGTCTCCCATTTAATTTTGGAGATTTGTAAATACTTATACTCTTCATAATATAATAGGAAATTCAGTGTAGATTAAATGCAAAATAAGCTTTTTTAATATTTCGTCCACTCCATGACAGAAAGCCCAAAAACTGATTCTGAGTTGAAGATTTTTTACATATGTGCACTAGAAAACCACGTGAATCTTCCATTTTGGGTATAGGATGTGTTCAGCGAACCTATGTAAAACACTACGATGTACATTTTTGTGGAACTATTTAACCCTCTAACTCTTCAATTAAAGGGACTTTTTTTGCCCCGTTTTTAAAAGGGACAAAAAGACCCGTAAACTGAAGAGTTAGACGGTTAAAATGTTCCACAGAGATGATCCTCATAATGTGTTATATGAAATGAAAGATTCACATGGTTTCCTCCTAAAATCCAGGTTTGTTGGCATTTGAGCGCCAATTCTGTATAAGTACGAAATTAACATTTTAAGTTTTGACTTATTTCTGAGATTGAACTTAAATTTTCAACTTTGATGTCTTCAGAGACTTGTAGTAAAATTTCATGACAAATATTTTTGTGGAACATTTGAACCCTCTAACTCCTCAATTAAAGGGACTTTTTATCCCTTTTAAAAACGGCCACAAACGACACATAAGTTGAAGAGTTAGATGGCTAAAATGTTCCGCAAAAATATTTGTCATAAAATTCTACTGTAAGTCTCTGAAGACATCAAAGTTTAAAATTGAGGTTCAATGCCAGAAATAAGTCAGAACTTAAAATATGTTTAAGAGTTAATTTCGTGCTTAATCAGATTGGGGCTCAATAGAGCACCCATATGTGCAAAAGTGATATTTGTTCACCTACCCACGCACTTTCTGGTAGATTGGACGTAAAAAATAATATCCCGCGAAAATTGATTCTCTCAGATTAAAACAGGCCAGTCACCCACGAAAATAGACTAAAATTAGTTCAAAGTTTATTTGCGCATAACTCTTAAAGTAAAGGTTTTACAAAAAAATACTAAATAAGCATATCTACAGACAATAATGTGGCTAGCATTTTTCTCATACACAATTTTGATGTATAGATGACGAGTCATGGTGATTTATGTGGTTAAAATCAAAGTGATTTGTATGGTTAAACACAAATTTTGACTTAACCACTTAAAAAATAATATCCCTGAAAAAATTGGTCTTTTGGTATTAAAAGAGACCAGTCAGTCACCCACGGCTTTTAGCCCCAAAAATGGACTAAAATTAATTCTTTGCGATAAAACTCTTAAAATAAAGGTTTTACAGAAAAATATCACATATCTACAGTGAATAATGTGGCTAGCATTTTTCTCATACACATTTTTGACGTACCGATGACGCGTCATCGGTAGGCCCAATTTACTGGAAAATGCGTGGGGAGGTGAAAAAAACAAAAATTTTGCAAATTCCATATACTTCATGGGTGCTCTTATATATATGTATGCGGTGCGCATAGTTCGGAGACAGCCAAAAAAGTGCATACATATATTGTATATGTATGCATAGGTCATGCATGCATTTTTGTGCGCACTCTACAGGTCGCAAATTTGGTACACATACCTATGTTGCCCCAAGGATGAAGCCTATTAATTAACATCGGTCCATGTTTAGACCTAGTGCCCATATAAGGGTCCCCCCAAAATTGACTTGGTTACACGCTGCAGGTCGCAAATATTAAGATATTTTAACGAAATTTGGTTCGCTGACTCACATGGTCCAGAGAAAAAAGCCGATAGATTCTAAATAGAATCGGTCTATATTTGGACCTATCGCCCATATGGGCTATATTTACGATTTTCTCTTTTATAATTTTATTGAAAATTTTGACACAAGTCCCATTTTAACCCATTCGAATTTCGGATCCAAACATTAGTTGGCTCTTAACCAGACTGGTGTAGGGTATTGTATAGTCGGCATGCCCGACTTTAACCTTTTTACTCGTTTTCTTTTAAAATGTCGATAATTCATGC
Source organism: Leucophora obtusa (assembly GCA_949987735.1). Lineage (NCBI taxonomy): Eukaryota > Metazoa > Arthropoda > Insecta > Diptera > Anthomyiidae > Leucophora > Leucophora obtusa. Next base: position 95,142,427 of record OX465295.1, read on the forward strand.
CTTGTCGGAAGTGCATATTATAAAGCTTTTCAACTATTTAAAATCATGCCTTCTCAAAAGCACAATATTCCTGTATATTTGTCCGTGAAGAGTAAATGCCTCTTTTTTGGTAAAACCTCTTATTTTCATTAAAATAACTTTTTTCCGCATTTTAAAAAATTTTGATAAAAGAACCGCAAAAATATTTAAGCAATCAAAATATATAGCTCATTTCATGCCTTTTTGAAAAGCACAGCAAAAAGCGATGTAAACAATTAATCAACTTAGGCCTTTCATTAGTGCTGTTTACGAAGCTATACATTTTTAGAAGTGGTAAAAGTAGCAGTAAGGAAGCAGTAATCCTTTTTACTGCTTCCACATTTTTGCTTAGATACCACTTAGTTTGGGCACTTTTTTGGGCATGTCCCCGAACCATGAGCAATACATATATATATTTTTTTTACAATTTAAAATCGGAGTAGATTGATAAAAAGACTAAGCCTCTTTAAAAGGAGTACCCAGGAAAAATAAATGGAACAACTAAATAAGTCACTTCCTTCATTACATCACCAAGAAGTTCTCATTTAGGAAGGCTTTTTGAATAACATCCAAAGCTGCCATAAATATATGCTAGTCAGAAGTTTTCTTCAAGAGTCATAAGAAGTTAATATTTTGTATGGTGGTTGCATGGGAACATGCTGGCACAGAAATTAGAGGATTGGGGTTTAGAATTTTGGCAGGGCTAAACAAAATTTTTGGAACATTTTTAAAAAATTATTTACTTTTTGTAGTTTTTACTGTAAAAAATTTCTTTTAAATTTTGTCCACTCAATTAATTTTTGAAACGATTTATAAGTTCTTTTTTAATTTACTGGGTTGTTCGATAATTAATATCGTGAACTACGTAATAGACGACGTGAACTACATATTTCATGTAGTAGTGATTACGTGGCTTACATTATTATACACTATTTTAAACATTAGACTTTAGATTATTTTCAGCCAAAAAGTGAGCGTCATTAGTAAAAAACAAGTTGGCTAAAAACTAAGTTGAAAATCGACAATCAAAGATAGCATATTTTATTATTTTACTTCCAAAAGGGCAAAAATGCGTTACAAGCTCGGAAGAAATTATGTGACGTTTATGGTGAGGACTGCCTTGGTTTGCTGGCTTTCGTTCTGGAAATTTCAATGTGCAAGATGCACCACATACTGGTCGTCCAACCACTACTGATGACGACAAAATAAAGGCGTTAATCCAAACTAACCGGCATGTGACAACTCGAGAGATAGCAGAGAAGCTCGACATATTGAATTCAACCGTTGACTTGCACTTACAACAGCTTGTTTACCCAAACAAACTGGATGGTTGGGCAACGAGCATATAATTAGAAGAGGTACCAACTCACCCCACCTCTGTTAAATCACTCTCTTCATAATTTGTATCGAAAAATGTTACCATATGAATTACACATGTCTGTAAAGGCTAACATTTTTCGATACAAAATGTTAATGTTCGAAAGAGGCGATGAAAACCGCCTGGTTTGGGTTCATTACGAACTAAAGAAAATCCACCTCACCAAACGCATTAACATATGCGACACTGCTGAATCGTAACCTAAACGACCCCTTTCTAAAAAGAATCATAACCGGTGATGAAAATTATGCTTTCTGTGTGGTGAGATTGCAAGGGTATTGTCTAATTTGACCTGCTTCCAAGAAACCAACTATTGATTCAAATGTCTACTGTCGTCAACTATCGAAATTGAATGAAGAAATCAAGAAAAAAACGCCCTGAACTGGCCCATCACAAAGGCGTGATGTTCCGTGATGATAACGCAAGATCCCACACCACTTTGATAACCCGTCCAAAATTAACAGACCTCAATTGGGAACTGATGTCACATCCACCATATAGCCCTCACCATCAGATTACCATTGGTTTCGCTCCCTTCAGAACCATTTGAATGGTATAACTTTCGATTCCGTTTCCAGTTTCAACAATTATTTTTAATTTTTGCATTAAAAAGGAGTTGATTTATAGCTAGTTTTACCAAATCAGACAGTTCATATACGAAAGTACAAAACTCTCGTCCGGTTGATTTTTTGTACTTTACGTAATGTCTCGATTTGTGTATTTAAGTTATCATTTCCTTATTGCGGACAACTGAAAAGTTGGGGTGATGCTCACGAAATAATTGTATTGTCTATCATGAAAATGATCAACCTTTTTGAAACAACAAATAAAATCTAATATGACAATATCATATTAGAATTAGGACTTGAAGTAGAACAATTTTCAAATTATATATATGAAAGTAATAGAAAGTCCGAAAAAACAATTTTTGATGCAAAAATTTAAATATTTTAAAAACAAATTTTTTTATAAGAAAGTTACAATCGAAATGGATCTGAAATGTCACTTTTTCACCAGAAAGATAATAGTCTCGTACATTGAATAATTATAACGATGTCGTTATAATGTAAATCACTTAAACTTGTAAAATCTATGGTTTTGATATGTAGCACTTTTGAAACATCACCCTATATTTATATGCAGTGATTGTTAGTGGGTAATAAATACGATGTTGTAACACCGAGTTATTTTATGTTTCAAAGATACAACAGTTTCAAAGTAATTGTTGTTTAAATTAACATAGAAATTTCTACATATAATATGTGGTAGTTTCAATGTGATAAAATAAATTAATACCCCGCAAAAATGTGGAAGATATGTTACCAAAAGTTACAGTCAAAATAAATAACGCAGATTTATCTTTCTGTCGATAATTTGGGGATCAAAAATCTCTTGAAATATCTCCGGCTATAATATCTAAAGATAACGTGGATTTATATTTCAGGGGAATTACTTTCCCATTATCTGCAAGTATTGCTTTCGGTTGCAGTTTAGTTTACTCCCCACGGAAAAATCTTACGAAAATTACACTGTGAGACAAATGGTAGGGGTCAATGATCGGGAAGGGTTCAAACTACCGGGTAAAGTTATATCGGTAAAAAAGAATTTATACGTGTCCCGGCGTTTCGCTGGGTCACCCCTAGGAATCGAGGTATATCGATTTGACCTTTGGTGGTCTTTTTTTTTGACATAACTCGAGAACCACTAGTCCGATTTTGCTCAAACAATTTTAAAAAAATTAAAAATTACAATTCCTTTAATCTGTTCATATAACGTTTTTCTATATACTCAACAGTTTTGCCGGTAAAAATAAATGTATGAAGAAAAAAATATTTTTTGCCTAAAATATTAAAAAAAAGTAATAAACAAAAGGTTATTGATTTTTATGGTAGCGGTAACAAACATTTATTTTTACCGGCAAAACTGTTGAGTATATAGAAAAACGTTATATGAACAGATTAAAGGAATTGTAATTTTTAATTTTTTTTAAATTATTTGAGCAAAATCGGACTAGTGGTTCTCCAGTTATGTCAAAAAAAAGATATATCTCGATGCTTAGGGGTGACCCAGCGAAACGCCGGGACACGTATAACTTGTTTTTGACCGATATAACATTTCCCGTTGGTTTCATCCCATCCCGATTTTGACTGTCGCATAGTGTTATTAATGTCCATATTTGGCCACCGAAACAAATAAGGGGTGATTTTTAAGTATAAATTAACTGGCGCGGTTTCGACATATTTAAGAATAAGTTAGTAGATAAAGCAAACACGTAAAAAAGAAAATTATGTTAAATTTTATAATGTTTTCGGGGAGATGTTTGAATTACTCGGTCGAATCAAACTTTTGAATCAAACTTTTCGGAACCATTTGTTTTAGTTAATCGTTAGGGGTCATTAAGTAATGTGAAAAAATCCAGTTATATCCAAAACTACCGCGAAAATTTAAATTTTTTGAATTGTATTGAATTGTATTGAAGTAATGAAATACTTTACAGAGTCGATAACTCAATGGAAGCTTGTTCTTTTGTTGCTAATATACAGTTGGTAGTAAAGGTGTATGAAAACAACTTACATATTAACAAGGGTATAAAATCGGTTACATGGAGTTATGGTTTCGATCCCCAGCTACCGGAAGATTAGTTTGAAGAAATAATAATAATTTTTCTATCCCTCTAAAATACATATCGCAGCGTCCATCTTCGGTGTTGCCATACCCAGCAAAAAATACTGCATACCCAGAAGAAGTTTGGGAAGGCATTATTTAATGACCGTGCGCTTCCTAAACTAATTCCAGAAGACATGATTTTTGTTCGCGATATCTCACTTGGTATGTCTCTTTTCCGCAGGTGAAATGCGCTTCTTTCATGGCACTTAAGAAGCAATAAAATCCGGCCTTCATAAGAAATGAAATGCGCATTTTTTTCAACTTCGAGATCCGCTGAAATAATGTGTTTTTAATAAGATTTCAAGCACTTTACTGATTTCTCCAAAGAATCAGTGAAATATTTGCCTTAGCAATGCACTAATAAAATGCATATTTTTATTCGCTTCCTTATTTCAGTAATATACACATTCTTAAAGAGTTTTTTTTTTTGAGCTCAATGCATTCGTAGATGCATCGTAGACTTTCTAATGTATACCGTTTATTTAAATATTAAATATTTTTTGTTTGTGATCTCTAAAATTCTTTTTCAAATCAACATAAAAATCTCATTTTACATCTCTGTTTCATACACTTGTGACAATTATTTCCACACCGCGTCTAATTGTCCCAATCGCGAATATTTTCTTAATTTACTAGATAATTTCAGGCAATTGTGGTGTATGTGTAATCAGATTTATTTTATTTTGCTAAATTATTTGTGACCAAATTCCAAAATTAAATGAATAGAATTTTAAGATATGGAAACGAAATACATTAAGGCTACTTGCCTTCAAAATTAATTTTCTATAGTTAACTCATCAAAACGCGTCATAGAAGGGAAGAGTTAAACAAAAAATAGATTTGCCCACTTTTTAAAGCAAATTTTCATTATTTTGATTGGCTAAAAAAATAACCAAAAAAAATATAACCCTCTCTGGAATTAAAAAAGAATTTTTTTGTATTTGCTTCTAAAGCGGTAACGTACTTTTCTAGGAACGCCCTACAAAATCCATTCTGACTGTTCTAGTAACACTTTGTCTTAAAATCGATAAAAAAAAAAATCTCAGCCTTCTCTGCTGCTTACAAAGGAAGCAGTTAAGAAGGTAGAGTAAAAAATTTGTGGTCGTAGCATATCGTAAGTCAGAAACATTGTACTGTTCGTAATAAATCGTATAATCAACAAAAGAAATCTCAGGATTCTTTATTGTTTAAAAAGTATGCAATTAAGGAGGCAGAATAAATTAAAATAGGTTTGATATTCTGCTTTCTTTAATTGATTTCTTGTACGCATGAAGTTAAAGCGCTATTTTAGAAACATTCAAATGTAGTTACTACTTCCCAAATCGAAGTTATTTTTTGTTGGGATAGCACTTAACCCCACCGAAGTAAAATAATATAGCAGGGTTCTGAACTTAAAAGTTTCAACAAAGTTCGCCAACTCACCATCAGATGGCGCGAAACAGCTGCACCCTCTTTTACCTCTTCTCTATTCACTTTCCAATACAGCAGCACGTTAATTAATAGGAAGAATTTCCTGAGTTTTTCTTCTCTTAAAAACAAAAAAAAAAGTTATGGGTGAAACTAATTTAAAAAAATTTGATTCAATTCGTTTGATTTTATGAAAAAAAGCAACAAAAATCAAATTAGTTCTTGACTGAGTAATGTAGCAAATAATTCAGTCAACAAAATGAGCTTTTCGTATCAATTCATTCAAAATAGGATCAGATTCAGTTAAGGGTGTGCGTTGCACTACATTTGAAGATACGGGGTAAGTGAGAATGATTTCTCGAAGTTAACATTTCTAGAAATTAAATAAATGTCTTCTAAAAACGAAAACACCTCCACTATATAAGATATTATTATTTGTTTAATATTACTTAGAAGACCTCTTTCAATTTAAATAAAAATACTGTGGAACTGTAGATTTTACACTAGAATTATTGACGAACAAATTTACAAATATATGGTTTTATATATAAATTATACTTATTTTTTTAGAGGATAGAAAAAACACTTTGAATCTGAGATTTATTTTAATGCATATCATATTTAAATCAATACAAAAATTTCATTCTCACAAATTGGAAATCCATAGTTTTTAGATTTTATTAGGATTTTTTCGCTCTCCTCAAAAAAAATCGGATTAGAATTTTTTAAATTACGCGATCAAAAAAAAGTTTAGCTTTCTAGAAAATTTGCATAGTTTTGTATTTTATTGCTAGTAAAATATAAAGTATACAAAAATTGGTAATTTTTAAGAAAAAGTAATGAAATAGAATTGTTAAAATAATTGGAGTTAGTGACTAATAGAGACCGTCTGCTGGGTTTTTCAATAAGAGCGCTACAAAAGTTTTTTTTAAATAAAACAAAAACGGTTTTGGATATCAATGAAATTCTTTATTCCTGTGAAAGTACGTTCGATGCCATTATGTATGGAAATCGATCTCTTTTGCATGACCACCACGGGCACGCTTGCAGAAGTCCAGACGCTGAACCCAATTTTCGACGGTTTTCAAGCATAAATCGGCCGATACTGCTGCAATTTCACGTTTGATATTCGAACGAAGTTCATCAATCGTCGCTGGCTTGTTGGCATAGACCAGAATCGTGATATAACACGTTCTCCAAACTTGGTTTGCAATAAATTGATTGTGACATTCGCTGTGTAGCTTGTGGCGCCGTCCTGTTGGAACCACATGTCCTCCAAGTCCATATCATTCAATTGGGGCCAAAAATATTCGGTTATCATTGAACGGTAGCGATTCCGATTCACAGTAATGTGCCGGTCTTGGTCATCACGGAAGAAGTACGGCCCTATGACGCCGCCGGCCCATAAACCGCACCAAACCGTATTTTTTTCGGGATGCAATGATGACTCATGGAGTACGTGTGGATTGCTGTCTGACCAATAATGCATATTTTGTTTATTGACGAAGCCATTCAGCCAGAAATGAGCCTCATCGCTGAAGATGATTTTTCGATAAAAATCCGAATCATTTTCAAGTTGTTGCTCAGCCCAATTCACGAACATACGACGCTTCTGGTGGTCAAGCGGCTTCAGTTCTTGCGTCAATTTGATCTTGTAAGGATGTAGGCCAAGATCTTTTCGCAAAATTCGCCACAACGACGTCACAGAAATGCTCAATGCTTGAGAACGACGTGTGAGAGACACATGTGGGCTTTCTTCAACTGAAGCCTCAGCAGCAGCAATATTCTCGATACTACGGGTACTTCTTTGTCTCACTGGCACGGGAACATTTTGTACTGTGCCTGTGGATTCAAATTTTTCCACTAGACGCTCAATTGTTGATCTGCTAGGACGATTATGACGACCATAAATTGGACGTAGCGCTCTTAACGTTGAGGCCACTGACTTCGAATTTCGGTAGTAAATTTTAATAATTTCAACTCGTTGTTGGCTCGTATATCTTTCCATCATGAAATGGCAAACCTTACTGAAGAGAAATGTCAAAAGAGCGGCAAGAAATATGGCGTCGGTTGCTGTCCCTGTCTTTCTACTTTTGTAGCGTCCCTGTTGAATGTTTTGTAGAACATTCACAAAACATTTTCTTATACAACACCAAAAAAAAAATTTTTTTTTGTTTTATTAATTTTTATTTTTTGTAATTAATTAAATTTTAATATCTTGTAAACAAGTACAAATAAGCAAAATTGTCAATTTTTGTTATATTTAGTATTAAAAATGATCAAATCTGACATCAGCGCATGCAAGCGAATGTTTTATCAAACATTCATTCAGCCCTCTACTGCTTACACGCTTCTTGCTTGTTCTTAGCAAATAAATGTTGACTGTACGTATACGTAATATATATAAATCAACAATATTCATCATACGCACCAGTGGCCGTCACTACTTTTCTGCCATATATAAAACCAGTTTGCATACACAAACATCCCTCTATTTGTCGTGTTTTAAATAAGTATGTTTTCTTATACATTTTTCTCTTACTGCGAGTTTGGTAATTATCCGATAGTAGCATATTTCTCTTCGATAGAACTAACAATACAACAATAAGTTTTCAATTGAAAAAAAGAACAATTGCTTAAGAACGAATTTGCTTTTGTCGATAAATATTTGTTTAAAAGTTACAAAAAAAAATGTATGTATATTTGTTATAAAATGAAAATCATGTTACTTAGTTCACAAATTGAAACCATTTCATAAAACTTTTAGATAACCAAATTTCATAACCCGATAATATAAAAATTGTTGCAAAATAAAAAGAAAATGATACCAAAGATGCATTACATGTTTTGTAAACTTTTTTTTGTGTATTTTACATAAATAAGTAAGTGTTGTTCTAAATATTTTTATTTTATGACTTCCAAATATGAGTGCGTGACTTATCTTAAATGAAACTTATTGAAACTTATTATCAAACAGAAAAAAACAAGAACATAGCAAATTTAATAAAAACCCCTAAAAAATAATGGCCCTTACTAAAAAAGAATACTTAAAATTTAAAGTCGATATTATTTTTAGACATACCCACGGTTTGGTTCATTTTGTGTATCCCTGCAAACATTAAAATACGAAAATAATTAGTAATAGTATCGCCTGGAAGAAAAATTTTATTGCGGCAATAATCATATTCTTGATGCGGAAGATCCCCATTTCGGGAGTAAATGTAATCTCTATAGCGATACTCCTAAGCAATACTAAAGCGATACTACACTGAAAGAATTATGCTTCATGATATTAATGATATAATTTCATAGAATTTTTTTCGTAGAACCAATGAAGAATTTCATTAGGTATATAATATTTAATTAATATTATGAAATCTTTCATAACTTTTCTTTCATAAAATTTCATAATTTCATTTAAAAAATTCATTGAATTTCATAAATTTGATCTCCATAAATTTAATGAAAATGTGCTTTATATATATGAAATTGTTTAATAGTTTTTACTTTTTTAAATTTTTTTATAAAATATTGTCATTTCCTGAGAGAATAATCCTTTATAATTTTTATTTTTTTCAAATTAATTTTTTATTATTAATTTTGGAATATGAATATTTTTTTTATAAATCATATTAATTTTTTCGAAGCTTTTTTATGAAACTTTTTAATTTAATGAATTCTTTCTTTAGATATATTTCGTACATCCATAAAATATGCTACGATATTATTACGGCTTTTGCATTTGCTAAGTACTTCTTATTTATCCACTCCAGCTTAGTAACTGAAATTGCTACATAGATTTTATGAAGCTTTCATTGGCTGAATGATTTATTCATTGGACGAGTAGCCTATTAATTTTATGAAGAGTTTCCTTAATTTTATGAACTTTTCACAAACATTGACTTTAATGAAACCTGATTCATAGATTGTATGAAAAGTTTCAATGGACGAGTTCCAGTAACAATTTTCATTGAAACTATGAAGAAATTCATTACTGAATTGAAGATAATTCTCTCAGTGTACTGAGTGATGAATAGGCGATATCACTAGATAATCGTATATTGCTAATTTATCACCTGAAATATAAAAAGATGATATCGCTAAATTAACTCTTGGAAACAAACTAAACGATTTATATTTTTCATTATTAAATTTAACTCTGAAAAAAAATATCTGCATACATAATCCATTGACAAAAAACATTAAATGTCTTTTTGGCATCATATCCTATTTTTTCCGCACACTAAATCTTATTTTTCATCGAATTTTTTTCCCATATTTCTTATAATTGTTTTTTGTACAAATTTTTTATTATTTTTTCCAGCATTTTCAAAAGTTTTAAACGAATTGTCTTTATCTTCCAGATGATAAAAAGCTGATAGTGCCACAATATTATTATAAAAAAATTATGAAAAACACACAATTTTTTAATTGGTTTTTCCAAATATCTCGAAAATATCTTCCAAATGGCTAAAGGAAAACAATTTTAATATACTACTTTATTATTTTCATTCAAATGAAATATAGAAGATGTCGCTTTATTACCTTCTTGGAAGATATCTTCCAAATGCTTGCAGGGATGAAACCCTTACGAAAATATTTACAAATTCAAACGTTTTCATTAGTTGAAAATAAATTAACTAATCAGAAGATTGTAACGAGAATGCCAAACGAATCTTTGCACGACCATGCTCAGGGCAAAATGGGGGGGGGTCTTGTTTGGCCATTACAAAATTAAATAGAGAAAAAGTGAAGAGAAATAAAAAAAAATTGTGTCCTGGTTTGTTTTGATTCCTGTTTACCTCATGTTTCGTCAACAAAAAAATATCAATTTAGTAATTCATTTTAACATTTAACAAAATTTATTAAAAATAACATATAAAATTGTCATAATGGATAATTAGATTAAAAATAAAATTAAATTAAAAAGTTATTATAACCAAATAATAATCGTATAATAATTAAATGTCAAGAGATTAACCAATGTAATCTAACAAATTCATATTAAAATTTAAAATAAAAAAAAAATATTAATTCATAGGGTTAGACTTACTCAGATATCATTATTGTGATCACAGCATTGACGACGTTCTGTTTCTCTGAAGAATGTAGATTAAATTACTTAGCAAATGAATTTGTAGGATTATAAATTAGTCAATAATAAAAAAATATTGTCCAACCATCAACGATTTAAAGTTTAACGATTATTAACAAATATAATTTAACAATTAAATAAGATTAAAAAAATAATTTAAAAAAAATAATTAAAAAAAAACAATTTTATACCGTAATGAAGTTTAATGAATTAAGTTAATAAAATTAAATAACGAGGAAACCTTACGATACGTAAAGTTAAAAAAAATTGAACCGTTGAAAATAAAATTCTTTGATATTTCTTGATTCTAAAACTTAATTTGACACTTCAAAATAAATCTATCCAGAACTATCAAAAATTTATTTATGATATTAAAGACGACCAGAAGAATCTAAGTCATCTCCAACATATGTTTTATGATTATTTATAATTTTCCGTTTTATAAATAATTGTTGTGGAGGATTAATGCAATTAATATTGCCAATAACTTGCACGATGGTCGATAGAATTACTTCTATCAACAGTAATAAATTTACGGTTAAAGCTGATTGTCTATGGTTTATAATTAGTTCCTCTGGGTGATTATCTCCAAAGATATGATGCTTATTCCGTTAGCTTAAAATGCTATTACCTTCTATACGATCAACGAGAAGAGTGAATCAATTTCCCTCAAAACCTTGTAGATAAATAGTGGATTATCTAAGTTGAGAAGACAACGTATCCTTTAAGCGGGGCTTATTTTTCCAATAGGGTCAATGAAATAAATAAAGTATTATAGTATATGTAAATTATGGTTTTCATATGCGCAATTTCGGGGATAATTTACCTTTTATTTAAACGCCAATATTCAAACCAAAAATGGTACGATTAAATGATGTTTGATGACAACGATATATTGATTCAACGTTCTAGTGGAACCAAGGATAATATTTCTGGTATTTGATTCTGTATCAAAAGTGTTGTTATCTGCCTGACGATTGATTACAAATTAAAATTTTCCGATATGAAAGAAAATTTTTGAAAGTTTAAAATTTCAAAGCTAATTTATTTATTTCTTTACAAATTATTTTCAGAACCAACACAAGTATTTTGGAAAATAAATTTAACCCCATAATGACCATGACTATCCTTATAAGATTCCAAATATAAAGCAAATCAAAGCATACTAGCAAAAAAAAAATCTGCTAATTTCAAAAGCTTTTTTCTTATGGTAAATTTTAATCAATTTTTAGTAGCTTTACTAAAAGCGTTTACAAATATTTTTACAAGTGCTTTCAAACTTAAACATAATTAGCAAGGTTGGTTACCGTTGTCGTTATAATACCGTTATCGCTAAAATACCAATTCAAATTGAATATCGTTACCGTTATCGATACCTCTAAAAAAATTTATAAATACGGTTATCGTTACCGATACCGTTATTTTTATGGGTAGTTACCGGTATTTTACCGGTATTTATTATTTTATATAAAAATTACAATTTTTTTATTTTTTATTTTATAATCTTGAGTGTTTTTTTTTTTACAAAAAATTTATAGATAATAATTTTACTTATTAAAACTACCAGTATTGAATTTATAGCTTAAAATCTGTATTTTCAGAACTTAAAATTAAAAATATGCCATGTTTTTACTTGTTTTTTATGTTTTTAACATAATTTTTAATACCGGTACGTACCGGTATTGCTGCTTCGATAACGGTACACCATTACCGAAACAGTCTTAAATACCGTTACCTAAACAAACGAAATCTGATATCGTTACCGTTACCCTTACCGTTATTCGTTTCGGTAACCAACCTTGATAATTAGTACATAATGGAGAGTTGCCCGAGTAGTGAAATCGTCGTTGCTGGCGATTTTAATATTCACAACTCTTCCTGGCTTCGCCATTCAAGCCATACAACTCCCGAGGGCCTTTATGTTGAGCTGTTTGCCGCGCACAACCACCTGGCGCAATTAGTGAATGAACCAACGCACATTCCGTGCTTTGAAGGTGAACACCAGAATACTCTTGTCCGTTTCCTTACTTCTCATCCTGACAAGTATGAAGTAAGAACACTTGCACCTCTCGGCAATTCGGATCATTGTACCATTTCCGCATCTTTTTCGTTCTCCGGACTTCGAAACGTTTCGACAACAGCTGCGAAGCGCTCAATTTTTATTTACGAAAAAGCACGTTGGGCTGAGCTCAACGATTTTTTCCAGCATTTTAACTCTGTTTCCTCGACGACAACGTCGATGCCGTGGCGAAAATGGTTGAACAAGTTATATTGCTTGGAATGAAAAATTTCATTCCCTCGAAGCAAATTTCGGTCAAATCAAAAGATAAATGTTGGTTTAACCAGACTTGCAGAAATGCAGTCAGATCAAGAGAGTTAGCGTTCAATAATTGGCGGGATATGATATACTGATATGCTTCGCAAACGGGCGAGATACGAGTGTTCCAAAGTACTTAGACGTGAAAAGTTTCTTTACGAACGACGTCTTCGTACTAAAGTTCTTTCTACTCCTAGGGGTAGTAAGAGCTTTTGGTCATTCGTTTAAAGAGTAAACGATAATGCTAGTTCAGCTATCCCAACTCTTATAAAGGATGACCAAATATTCACTGAACCGGTTGATAAAGCTAACCTTTTAGCTGAGATGTTTGCAAGAAATTCATTCCTGCCGGAAAGCGATCAACCACTGCCCGAGCTTAAAGGAGTATCGAGTACTATGCCTAAGATATTCTTTCGAGCTCGAGCAGTTAAAAGGGTTCTTGCCGACCTCAACGTAAATAAGTCAACGGGGCCGGCTGGCATACCAGCACTGGTGCTGAAACAGTGCTCTTCGACGCTAGCTCGTCCATTGGCTAACCTTTTTGGCGCTTCTTATCATGCGGGAGTTTTCCCCTCGTGCTGGAAGGTTGCCAATGTACAGCCAATCCCTAAAAAGGGTGCAGCTAACAACCCTGAAAATTACCGCCCGATCGCAATATGCTCTGCGCTCTCTAAGGCGATGGAGAGTATGATTACTTACCATCTTGTGAATTATCTAGAGTCTAACTCACTTCTTAATGACCGACAGTATGGCTTCCGTAGAAATCGTTCTACGGGAGACCTGTTGGCGTTCCTCTCGGAGCGTTGGAGCCGGTCCATCCACCGTTTTGGTGAGAGTAAAGTGGTTGCTCTGGATATTTCAAAGGCCTTTGATCGTGTATGGCACGGGGCGCTTGTATCAAAGCTTATTGCTTTTGGTGTGGGTAATGACTTCGCTCGTTTTATTTCGAGCTTTCTCAGAGATCACACTATTCGTGTTGTTATAGATGGGATCTCATCCGACGAGTTTCAGCTGAATTCAGGGGTACCGCAGGGTTCTGTTCTTTCTCCTTCCCTATTTCTTATCTTTCTCAACGACCTTCTTGGTCAAACTTTCAACCCTATCTACTCTTTTGCAGATGACAGCAACATTTGTCATTCATTTTCCTTCGATAGTAGGCCAAGCCTTGAGGAGATTGGGGGCAAAAGGCAAATTATGAATGACACACTCAATCGTGACCTTTCTATAATCTCAGAGTGGGGTCGTGTGAATAAGGTCGACTTTAATGCACGCAAGACCCAATGTTGTATGTTGACCCATAGGGCTGTGAGGTCAACACTGTCATCTGTAAATATGGGTGATATCCATATTGAGGAATCGTATACTCTTGATGTTCTGGGCATGAAGATTCAATGTGACGTCCGTTGGAATAAGCATGTTTTCCAAGTGTCGAAAGAAGCATTCAAGTGTCTAGGTTTTCTACGTCGGTGCAAGAAGTACTTCACTACATCCGATTTACTCAATATTTATACCACCTATATCCGACCGAAAATGGAATACAACTCCCATATATAGGCAGGAGCTTCGAAGTCTATTTTGGAGCTTCTGGACCGTGTGCAAGGGAGGGCGTCGGCGCTTATCAATGACAGTAGAGTATCCAGCTCTATTGACTCATTGGAGCATCGTCGGAATGTGGGTTGTGTGACTCTGTTCTATCGATATTACCATGGGAAGTGTTCTACTGAGATAAGTGAACTTATCCCCAGAGCCCGAGTTTTTATTCGTAATACTCGCCTATCAAGTAGAGCACATCCGTTTGTAGTCGATTGTCCAATGGATCGCACAACGCATTACAGAGAGAATTCGTTTATCAGTCGCACCAGCCGTATGTGGAATAAACTCCCCGCAGAAGTCTTCCCTGTTACTTGCAATGTAGAGAAATTCAAATCAAATATTCAAAAACACTACTCCTTCTTTCCTCCTCCTCCCCATAACCTATTTTCCTAACACCAACACAATGCACTGCGTTAATAGGGGGCATCCCCTGAGTGTAGGTCCAACAAAAAAAAAAAAAAATTATTTAATTAATTTTCATGACTTATTCACATCATTATATTCATAATTAAATCAAAGAATCATACTGAACCACAAATATACTACTGTTTTGTTCAAAATATGTAAACAACCTTGATTGACGTGCTTTATAGCATTACAAATTTTAAGTTTACTACAGTTTATAATTAAAAATTTTAAATTTATTTTTTGATTTACCACAAAATAAACAAACTAAAAAAAAACAAATAAAAATCAAAGTTGTAAAAAAACAATAAAAAAAATATACATAAATACATCTGTTTGAAAATAAATTAAATTTTAATAACAAGTAATATAATGAAAATCCTATAATAAACCAGACCACATAACATGTGTGTATTAGAGTGGATCAAATTCAGCCTTTGGAGGAATTTTCCTTACAATTGGGCAAGACAAGTTGTGAATAGCATAAATAGTCATAGAAGTCGTAGCTTTAGTGATTAAATTGGGAATGGAGTATCACGCTGGCGACTTGCGATTAATAAAATATAATGAACATAAATGGAAGATTTGTTGTAAATATATTGCAAGGTATTATTTCTAAAGGCGATTATCCAAAATACGTTTGCTTCCTTTATAATTGGGATTCGCAAAGCAAAATGGATCCGTATAAGTGTATACTGTAAACAAAAACAACTACCGAAAACGAAAAGCTTTTAAAATTGTGTAATGACCTTTAAGTAAAGAATATCGATGATATATTGCTGCCACCGCTTCATATAAAATTGGGAACTGCTAAGAAATTCATCGAGGTGGCCGTCAAAACTAATGATGAAGTCTTTGATTGTTTGAAAACATCTTTCCAAAATTCAGCAATGACAAAATTAAAAACAGTATCGTTGCCTATTTAAATATATATAAATCCTCATGTCTATTTTGTTTTAATTGTATTGCTAATATTTTCCTCAAATGTTTTCTTTTACTTTCAACAAATGTGCTCAATTGGTCGGATATCAGAAAATTAATGAAAAGTGAAAGCTTTACAAACGTGCTGACAAACAATCACCTGAAAGCCTGGGTGAAAAAAATGCTTTATTATTTTAACAAAATCAGTACATCTGTGACATTGAAATTACATTTTCTGCATCATCGCCTTGATGAATTCTTACGGTAATTGCATACCGAATCGGACGAACAAGGAGAGCGATTAAATTAGATCACCATGCCATTGAAAAAACTATAAAAAAGGAAAAACGGATGCATTGCTGTCAGAAGTATATTGGTGGAGTCATAAGGTTACCCGAAGATGAAGGTATCCAAAACGCGGAGGACACTAGATATGAAGGATACACCGAACGAGGCATGCCCTTAATTGTTCTGCCTACCTCAGATGAAGGTTCAGTTTCAGACCATGGATCTGAACGACCAGTGAAGAAATCGAGATCATGAACTTCGCAGGTGTCAATGGATTCCGATTGAAAACAAGGTTCTTTTCTTATTTCGCATAGTATTTGAAAAACCAAAACCTCAAACATTTTATGCGAAATAACTGTAAAATAAATAGAAACTATTTGATTTGAAATAAAGTTTACACCAAAAGAGAAGATAGTTTTTCGAATCAGTTTGTTTCATACTTTTTTTACTTATTTCATACCTACAACAATGCTGAAGACAGGAGAATGAAATTCCAATCGGTTTACCAGATATAGCCGTGAGAAATATTACATTTTCTTTGAATAAATGCTCAGAATCAAGTATCAGTCAAAATATTAATGATCCAACGGGTTTTTTCTCATTAGGTTTAAAATCGCTCAAAGTGCTAAAAACTGGTTCTACGGAGACCATAAATATTGTTCGATCGAAATTTTTTCTTGTTAATAATAAAGAAACATACTTCGTAAAAATAGTTTGAATTTGAAAAAAATATATTTCACTTTAAGAGCAAAATAAACAAAACTCCCAATTCGATCTCCTCTAGTGTGTATTTATGTGCAGTTAAGAGCAAAATTGTTCCAGATATCACCTTACGCAGACATAATAGGTTTATATGAATACAGTTTTTATTAATTTTACTAGTAAAAGAGAATAAAAATGTAAAAAGTTGTCAAATTATACAAAAGTACCTACGCGAACGAAAAAATTTTAAAAATAGTAAAGAAACAAACAAAATTTCCAAAAATCGGGAAAAAAAAAGGCTGTGGAGTTATATATATGCACTGCGCATAATCCGGGGGCATTTTTACGGTCCACAGTTTACTATGGAGACATTTTGTTAGTTTGGGGACTGTCCTCAAACTCTTCCTAGGTCTTCCGAATACTTTAAAGACATTTTAGACGAATATACCGAGTTTAAAAAAAAAAACAGAATGGCAGATATTGAAAATGTAGCTCAGAATTATAGATATTTAATATAAAAGAAATAGCACACATTACATTAATATAAAACACATATTATATTAATACATTTTTTTATTCCCAGCCAGCAAATTCGGAGCGCTCATAAATAATATTTTTAAATGGCTCATAGAAATGATTATTGTTTTTTTGAAAACACTTTTTTTTGGTAGAAAAAATGAACCCTCAGAAAACAATCCAAAAAGTTGTCTCTACAATCTAAAAAGCTGTCTCAAAACGAGGGTTCATTTTTCGGACTCAAAGAAGATTCCAAAATTATTTAAATTTATGAAGAAAATTTCGATTTTATATGTTCTTTTTTCTGAGTCATTTCTGAGTGCACAGGGGGCTCTTTTGGACGGACCACTTTCATAGGAAAAAGTGGAAAAATGTTTATGTTTTTGGAGCTCATTTCTGAGTCATTAATGATCATCTTTGTTTGCTGGGTTGTTAATTATTATTATTTTTGTGGTATACATATATGGAATTTATATTTCACAATTACTTTTCAAACTTTTTAAAACTTTCAAACTGTTTATAATATGTTAATTTGTTTTATCTTGAAGGTGCTACACAATGGAGTAGCGAAATATCGAAAATAAAAACTTTTTATATATAAAATACAAACCTTAAGCTTAATTAATTCTCAGTATTTTATATTGTTTGTTTTCTTGTTAAGTGAGTAAATACTGTAACAATAGCATTTTAAAGGGCATATTTGAATGGTTGTCAAAAATTCAATTAACAATATTTTTATTTTTTTATTTAAAATCATGTTATTTTAGTATTTTTAAAAAATATCAGTGTTATAAGTATTTCCCCAGCCAAAATCGCCAGAGTTGCCACTTCATTACTGGCCTTTTTTAAAAAAGGCAAAATCGGCTGCCACTGTGCAGCCTTCATTAATTATCGGAAAATAAAAATGTAAAGTGATTCTTAATCCCATCAAAATTCTCTAGTCCCTATCGTGGCCCGATTTTTATTTTAAAAGTTTTTCTTTAACAAATTTGCCTCACAAGCTTAAAAATTCCAAAAAAGGTAAAAAAAAACATATTTGCGCAGGGATATAAAATTTATTTGAGTAAAATTCAAAAAAAGGGCTACAATAAGGACTAGAGTTTTTTGTTGCCTACGAAAGAAAACAACCCACATCGAAATCGGTTAACCCACCTTGGCTGTACAGTGGCAGCCGATTTTGAACTCAGGGTGTGGAAAAACGCGTTTAAAGTTTAAAATTAATTTTACGCTAAGAAAGCAGCAAAATTTCAAATATCCGTGTATGAACAAAATTTGCAGCTCGCAGTTTTCTATACGTGTACCAAATCTGGGAAGGATCGGATAAAGAGTATTTTATATATTAACCCAAATATTCCTAAAACGATGGTAGAGAATTAATTAGACATTTTATTTCGGTCAAAGTCTTTTATTTTGCACATTTCTTAATTAGTTTTGTATTTGTTTTTTATTTTTTATATACATTGATTATTTTTATGGCTTATATATATGGCTCATCAGTATGAGGCAGGTACTGATGGCTTCGCCCACCATCGAGGAATCGTCATTGAATTTTTTTTTAAAGACTGCATGCAATTCTTGCATCTTTGGATGTAGTTTTTTTGTTTTTGTAAAGTTGTTTTATGCGAAATAAGATTTCTAATAAAGAGAATGATAAAAACCGCTCCCAAAAAAATGTTGTGTATAAATTTAATGCATAGAATATTACTTTGTGACTAAAATATATTTTACAAAAAAACATGTGGAAATTTTATTTCTTCGAATTTTTTATTGATATTTTCTGAGCATGTACTGAAGAGTATGCTCTATCCAAATAAAATATTAAAAAAAATTCGAAAACAAAATTTTTCCTAGAGTCGATAGCCCCCTTTTACAAGGGAATGTTGTGTTCACTTGTATAATAAAACTGATATACATAATTCTTAAACTATTAATGAATTCTGACTGCAGAAGTTCCCTGAGTGTATTTGTGCTTATGCGCCTATAGTTTTCGGTTCGATTACACGGTTTTAAATTGCGGCTATTACAATAGAAAAATATCATATTTTCTGCATCAAATACAGTAGTTTAAATTTTGTTCTTGATTTTGAATAAGGACAAGTTAATAACAAAATAAGCTAAATATAATTTTTTTATTTGATTTTGTAATTAAAAACTTAAAGCCATATATCAGAAAAAGGTGAACTGCGTGACAGTTTTGCTTCTCACTGTTTGTATGTATGTGCAAATATTATTTTACGAAATACAAAAGCCAATAGCAAATATTTTTTATGTTTAGAAATTGATCAACGGACTTTTTGAAATTGAAAACGAATTTATTTTGCATTATATTTGCATACACACATACTCACGCACTAAAAACAACCTTACCTTAATCAGTCCGTACACTGAAATAACTATTTGAGTGATACTAATACATTTTTCGTTTAAGTACAGTCAATATGAATTTTTATTACTGAAACTATCTTTTATAATACATTGAGCAACCAAGTGTGGATAAGATAACACAGAAAAGCACCGGTCCCGGGTAGCTTTTTATATGAACGGGTTCTGCCATTTCAAGTGAGACATTTTTGACACCCTGCGACGTGTTACATTAACAAAGAGGTAAGAATTTTTAAAAATTGATTTGGTATCACAGAACATTCTGCTTATAAATCAGATGTTCCAGCTCCGAAAATAATGCTGTCTATATAGGTACATATTGGCTCACCACGAGCAAAGTTATATTTTATGCATTTTTATTCAAATAGAAAAGAAAAGAATACACACTACAAATTATAAAAATAAAACAAGTAAAAAAATCAAAGTCGCCGAATCATAGTGCGACTTTGGTGCGGCTCAAATTTCGACAAGGGAATTTAAATTAACGGTATATAGTCAAATTAATAAAAATAGGTATAATAAAAATTGGGTATGTTGCAGATACATTTGGTATTAAAAAACATCAGCACAAAGTCCGTATACCCTATATAACAAATTATAGTATATAATTTTATAAAAAAAAATCGTTTAAATATTCAACTCCCGATTTCTTCTATATGGGAATGCACCGGCGTTGCAGGCTATATGCTGTCTGCTAAGACTGATTTCTAATTTCCGAATATGTAGCCTTCGTAAATTATGGCTTGCAGTTTCTGAGAAAATTCTATAAAAACGTGTTTAAAATTTTCCGGTATCGGATGGGATCTGGGTTCCAGACAATATTGTGAGATATACTACGTTAAGAAATTGGTAGGTTTTGTAAATATCAAGGTTGGTTACCGAAACGAATAACGGTAAGGGTAACGGTAAAGGTATCGAATTTTGTTTATTACGATAACGGTAAAGGTAACGGTATTTAAGAACTGTACCGTAATACCGTACCGGTATACCGTTATCGAAACAGCAATACCGGTACGTACCGGTATTATAAATTGCGTTAAAAATATATAGAAACAATTAAAAACTTAGCATATTTCTCATTTTAAGCGTTAAAATCCCAGATTATAAGCTTTAAATTCAATGCTGGTAGTTTCAGTAATTGAAATTATTATCTATAAATTTTTTTGATAAAAAGAACTCAAGATTATTATTAATATAATACCGTTAAAATACCGATAACTAACCATACAAATAACGGTATCGGTAACGATAACGGTATCTGGAAACTTTTTTAGAGGTATTGGTAACGGTATTCAATTTGAAACGGTATTTTAACGATAACGGTAACCAACCTTGGTAAATATTGATGCGAATGTGTCCGAAAACATAAAGAATAGAGAACTTGAATTTGTTGCTCTATAAATTGAGCCTTTTAGTTTCCCAATTGATACGATTAATACAACAATTATATACCAAGGAATGAAATAAACACGAAATAGCAATAAAATATTGTAAATTTTTCGAATTTTTTGGCGTTCAAAACGCTGCCAGAGTTTGCCTGTTTTTCCTGGAATGCCCAAAATCTTATTAGTAAATAGAAACACATAAATTACGCTTTCCAATAACAATTATGCTTAATACATTTAAGCTAAGATATGAACTTTCTGTGGCGACAATGTCAAAACCAATATTTTAACCATTTTCAATAGGATTCGTCCTTTTGGAAATAGCAGGAAATATCGCCCAGTTGTTTTGCTAAAATTTTATTTTAAAATATACAACACTAGATGATCGGTAGCTAACTACCCAAGGTAATGGGTAGTTTTAATTAATTTTGTTTATTAACTATAATAGGAATTTTAATTTGAGAACAACAATTTGACTTTTACTGCAAATCGTAAATACTTAAAAATCGTTTGAAAATTAGATTTCTGTGTTAAACATGCAAGACGTACGCGCCGACTTAATTGATAGCAACTGACAGCAAGATTGTTTATATGCCCAGAGAAAAAAATATGATGACCACAATGTTGGCAAATCATTGGCGACATTCGGTTATGCGTTGTCAGAACGTGGGATTGACAATCCTGACAGTATCGTCATGTTACCTGATTGATAACAGCGGCCACCGGGCGGTTGGCGCTAACTTGCCAACGTTAAGACAACGTATAGATGGTCTAAAAATAAATTTTTTAGAAATTTTCCTTTTTTTTTTAATAAAAGAAAAATCATTGGCATAATACCTGTAAGAACCAGGTAGGCATAACCGCAGGAAAACCAAAATATAGTTGGTCAAAAAAGATTTTAAAAAAAAATAATTTTATAAAAAAAAAATAAATTTTATAAGGACGTGTATGTTCGTCAACGGGATCAAACTCTAAACCTTCTGACCTTAAACCTCATTTTGACAAAGCGTAGTAAATTTTGTAAAGTCGGTGATCTGCTAGTGTATTATTTTTATTATGGTTGGTAATTTCTGTCTGGGTGTCTATTGACACTACCCAGGTACCCTGAGTCGGACGATAAAATATTTGTAACTAGCACTGGCATAACACTATCCAACTTGAGACGCTTCGGCAGCGCTTGCAAAAACCATTTTTCAAAAATTCCGGAAGTTTATAAAAAAAACTCTGTCAAAGAATGGGCTTAGAGTTCTGTACCAAAGTTCGCAATCAGTGGTTACCCAGTACTACCTAGTTAGAAATTGCCAGCGGTACAAAAATCAATTCACTGGTAAAGCAGTGATTTTCTAAAAATGATGACGCTTCGCAAAAGAAAGTTTTTAGTCAGAAAGTGCGGAGTTCAAATCCAGTTGCAGTCAAAAAAAATATTTTTTTTATTTAGAAAATGTTTCCTTTTATAAAATCAATTTTTTTTTGTATGAAAAAGCTCACCCACTTTTTTGTATTCCCAACGCTGGCATATTAGTTCCAAAAAACTTCTTCTTGTGCTAGCATTTTAGTGCAGCTGGTAGTTGTCCAGCTGTTATCATTCATTTATATTTTTAGCAAACAAATAATATATGTCTCGTTAGCTCAGTACATACAGCAGTCGTATGACAAACTGACGGCCTGCGTTCAAACGACTGCAGGACGTAAAAAATATATATGACCTTTATTTTAATTTTATTTTGGAAAAAATATTTCGAGACCACCTTTTGATTGGTTTTGCCAACATTGAACACTTTGCCTCCCCAATGCTTTTCTGACGGTTTTTGAACAGCCGGTCATTTTGTCAAATGATAGTACCACTTTTTTTTTAAGAGAAGCAACACATTGAAAATTCTTCCTGTTAATTAACGTGTTGCTTTCTTGGAAAAAGGGATAGAGAAAATGTGAAAAATGAGTTGCTTCAAATATGGGAACATTGAAATTGCGGGAGATGTTCGAACACTCATCCTTTTGTGTAACAGTCCAACGCGCTAACCATTTTTGGACTCCTTAGAGCACATGATTTGTTTTGTCAGCGCCTGTTAGGTGGTATGTCCTCAATTGACAAATCATGGGTCTAGTTCTTTCATTATAATTTACACTTCTTAATATACAGCATTGGAAAATTAAATAATTCTGTGACAAGTCCTGCTTTAGCCAATCTCATTTCCAATACAATTTTTAGTTTCTTCTATGTTCTTTTCGATATGTCCAGATTCGATTTATTTTAAATTAAATGCGGTAGGAAATGCTGAATAATTTTAATTTATTCTGCAAGTGTTTGAACTAGCGTAAAACATGCAGAGAAAAAATATAGTTGAACATGATTATCCTAGTATTTTTCTAGTAAACATACCCATGTGAAAATTTAAATATATATGAACGTACATGATCATACTTGGACTAGTATATGATCATGCATGGGTATACATGATCATATACGTCCATGCATAGTTCAATGCATGACCATACATTATCTCATATATTTCCATATATCTTCGGATCCGAAATTTGAGGGTATATGGCCGTACATGTTCATATATGACCATATATGCTCACATATGATTCGTGTATGCTCATATATGATCATATATGGCCTATGAAATATACCTCCATCTACCCTCAAATTTCGGATCCGAAGATATATGGAAATATATGAGATCATATATGGTCATACATTGACCTAAGCATTGACGTATATGATCATGTATGACGTATATGATCATATGATCATGCATAGTCCATACATATATTTGTTATTGTATAATCATATATGTTCATATATATTTCGATTTTCACATGGGTAAACACGATTCTCAATATTCAATCAATTCTAACAATTCTATCACTAGTTAAGATCATACTAAATATTATGCGTACATTAGGTCAATAGTAATGGTTTACGCATTTTAATCATAACGCGATGAACTAAAACTATCGTAACAGGATGCTCTGCATGAAGCTACAGCACCACATTACCGGAAATAAATTCAAAGAATAGAAATTCTTTGAAAAGGTAGTTTTTTGGAAAACAGAAAATAAAGTTGTAAAAAATTTGAATTTTCGAAATTGAAAGAGATAATCATCTGAAAAAATTTAATTTAACCAAGAGTCATATATGATATCACATTTAAAAAGTTCATATTTTGCATACCAAAATGTTATGGAACGTTTTTTTTTTATATGAAATATATGCTAACTCGTTACTAATTTTTTTGAGTGCAACACACAAATAAGCAAATAATGTTGTTAAAGCTTTAACCAAATCATATAAAACTAATTTATAAAACCATGCATACATATTGAGATTGAGTGAATACAAATAAATATATGAAACAACTTTCAGATGTCGATATGAGATAAAACACACCATATTACGAGTAAACACAAATAGGCACGTACGTAGTGCCGTTACAGTTTCAAATATGGGTAATGTTTAGTTAGATTAGTTTAGTTTGAATTTGCAATCGGGCTTCGCGAAACAGGAAGAGCTTTCTCTATGAAAGATATTTAAAAATAAAGTGTTTAATATAATTTTGAGGGTTTTAATCACAAAGGAAAACAAGTATGTGTTAGAGTTTTATACTCATAGAAATAAACCTGTCAAAACCTGCAGAGAAAGCTAATAAAAATTAGCTAAAATTGCAGAAAAAACTGCTGAAATTATCACATTTTGTTTTTATTTTTTGCTAAATACTAGTACAATAAGAACAGCAAAAATAAAACTGGTAAATTTTAGTTATATTTGAGTTAACTTTAAGTTAATTGTAAATAACAAATTATACTGTAAAGTCTGCAGAAAATTTTATTAGATATGAGTAGACTAAAAATAGAAAAAAAAAACTGTAATACCTGCAAAAAAATTTAGTCTTCATTTTTTGGGGCAGTCAAGCCCGGTCAATAACTAAAAAAAAAATATTTTATAGCACCCTAGTGCACACATGACAATTGAACTATTCAAATTCGTTCGCGTGAATGATGTTATATAGAGGTCGTTAAAGCTTAGGCGGTTTAAAGCAAAACATAAAAAAAATCCCAAAAGTGCATTTCTTAATGTATTTGAAATTTATATATGCGCTGCCCCAGTTAATACATATAAAAATTTATTCAAACGTATTATAAAACTGCTATATTTAAGAAGATATAGGCACTTAAAGTTTTACTTACCTTTCCCATGGACTTTTGTAAATACCCTACGGGAAATTTTAACAAACTGTCACCGAACTGGCCCCTTTATATGAAATAGACTGGTCACTTTTACATGGCGTTGTCATAGGAGGTGGAAATTGACCCCTTGTGACATGTCACAAGACAACTCCCAGGACAGGTCCCTGAAATTGAGAGTTCAGTAACCTGTCCTAGGATTTGTCTTGTGACATGTCACAAGGGGTCAATTTCCACCTCCTATGACAACGCCATGTAAAAGTGACCAGTCTATTTCATATAAAGGGGCCAGTTCGGTGACAGTTTGTTAAAATTTCCCGTAGGGTACATATGAAAAAAAAAAAATACACAAAATTTTGAAAAAAAAAAATTCATTAAATCAAGTTACTTATTTTAAATGTTTTGCAATTTATTCGAAGTTAATATCATAATTGGTTTACCCATAATAATTATTTTAATATCGGGTAATATCATCTTGAAAGTGATGTTGTTTTTGACAACTAAATTGCTGTAGGGACCACAATATTTATCATTAAAATCACCGCGTTTATAGCGTATTATTACTTTTGTTCAATATCATGCATCGCTACCATTGGTTTAATGCACTTAGTTTAAATAAAAATATCTTCTGTTACCATTTCAATGCAAAAACAAAAAATATAAATTTAGCTATTTTTTCTAAAAGTCCGTAAAATTTTTGCAATTCTATGTGCCTTCGATTTAAATGTATGAAACGGAAAAATATTTTCATCACGCAATGCATAGACCCACTTGTGATAATAGCATCTGTATAAGGGTGATATCAAAAAATGGGATAAAAACCATGTAACCCGAATTTCTAATGCATGGATAATATTTGAGTTATATATTTTGAAATATATCATCGCATTGTTTTCTTTTTTTTCAAAATTTATAACAATTTGACCAATTTTTGGTTAATACATAAAATTTGTGACCAATTTTATAGCCCACATGTAAACTCCGTAACCAGTAACTCATAAGGTTTTTTAACTTTAAAACTTATATTTTAATAACGAATGAAAAATTTTTATGAAGAGGAAAAGTAACGCTTTTAACAAAAATTAATACATTTTACAAAATTTTTAGTATACCTATGCTTACACGACTTCAACTCTGTAAAGATTTTTCGTTATAATTTTTGATAAAAACCAGAATTTTGGAGTTATCTATTAATTATATTGCGAAAAGTATAATATTATTTACACTCAAATGATCGTTAGACTGTAAATAATCATCTAGTATAACAGATTTGCAGTTTTTCTACAGTACGTAACATTCTCGAGATGAAAAAGTATGTCTTTAATAAGATTTGAAAAAATGTTGTAAACTCCGTTCCTAATTTTTACAGCAAACTATTTAACAAGTAAGAAAAACAATGGCATATTTGAATTCACCATCATACAATTTTCTTTCGGAAAGAAAATTCTGGCAAAGCGTATCTGAAAGAAAACGAAAAAAGTAACCAAATGTAAACTCCGTCACCGTAAACTCCGAAACCAAAATTGTTTGCATCAGATTGTATTCAAAAAAATGTAGGTAAATGTTTAAAATATTTAAAAATAACTACAAACAGAGGTGATTCAGCTAATAATTTTGCGTCAAATTAAAAAAAGTTATTAGTTTTTTGCCCTAAACTGCTGGAGCGAAAAACCATTGATTTTGCATTTTATTGGTTTGGAATCGATATTTCGAGCCATTAGTGACATTAGTTTGACAAACTAAATTTATTTCACACAATTTAAGAATTTTTTTATCGCGAAATGTTATGTTTTTAATGTATTATTTTGTAACTTCGCAACTAGAGTTTGCTGTTCGGTTTTATTCGAAACCGACACGGCGGTTTTTCAAGCTTTAAAACCGAAACCGAAGACCGACAAAAATAAGTCGGTTTTCAATATATGTATACTTTAGCCACTTAAAATAATTAATTGAATTGCATCCGAGTGTACAATTAGTATCCCAAAAGACTCATAACAGCCCTAAGACCTTATGAAATCATAGCTACATGACGTTGTATTTGTTCACCGATGAAGCCTCTTTCCTAGCGCACTTTTATGATTCACAAAAGACTCGGAATTATGAGCATTATTGAAAAATTTTGTATTTTCTGAGCCATTATGTGTCATTTATGATTAATTTTTGAGACATTTATGAGCAATGAAAACATTTTTTAAAAATTTTGAATACGGATAACATAAACTGAGTCTTATAATTTTAGAAAAAAATACACCAAAAAGTAAAGTGGTTTAGGAGATGTTGAGTTTTATATATTCAGTTCAGATTTCCACCGTGTATTATTCAAAAAGTCAAATTTCGTAGTCCGCTAAATTTCTAAAAATTTACCTTTATATTGTTTTAACCAAATTGCTAAAATTTTAATTTAAACTCCTGAAAATACAGCTTTAGATGCATACAAAAGAATAAAAAATTTTAATTTATAACGAGCTTCTGCGCCTTTTTTTTTTCTTCTCCCAAAAAGGTTTCGAAACGGCGTTATTGCCTTTATTCGAGTGAATAATTCAATCGAATTCTAATAAATATTCTGAACGAGTTAAAACACGTATTTAATTTCTATACATATTTAATTATTTTAAAACAATTCTGTTAATGTCACATGAAAACCGAAAAATAACCGAAACCGCGGTTTTCGCAATTTTTAAAAACCGAAACCATGGTTTAAAAATTTTTCGGTTTTTAGCAAACTCTATTCGCAACCGCTGATTCGATTTTAAAAAATTTTATATTTTTGAAAAGCATTTAAAAGGACCAAAAATAGAAAATTAAAAAAGAATAAAATTTTTTTTCGCGGAATGAATTGTATTTTTATTTGCGAAACCGCCAATTTCATAAACACAAATTGTATATTATTGAAAGCAATGTTAAAACTAATAAATTGAAGAAAATTCTTACCCAAATTTTTTTGTTATATCTTTTGCTTGTGGAACTCCGCTACCACAAAAAAATTAATATTATGCAAAAAAAAGTTATTGCGCCATCTTTTAGAAGAGATTTTTTGCAATTAACACTTTTTGCTTCTCACAAATTTGACCCCAAAACTTATCACTTTTTTGATTTCACCCATAAGCATTTGCGTGCTCCTACTATATCTCTGTTTCGGGCACTCTATCGTGATATATCTCAAACGATGAGTATTTTCGACAAGTATCAATATATGTGTTGATTTTTTTATTTCATCAAGGGTTGCAATTTTCCTGGCCAAAAAACTGCAAAAATTTTATAAATGTGGTGTCACAATTTTTAAACTTGATAGTAGAACCAGAGCTTCGAAGAATTAATTCCCTAATTCCCTAATTGAACTGAATTTATATTTTTGGAATGAATTCCCTGACCAAATTTAGTGAATTGAATGAATTCCTTTTTCTTTCATTCGATTAATCTAAAAGGAATTCATTAATTTTTTTCTAATGCCTTCATAAAATTTAATGCATTCATTCAACAAGGAATTCATTAAATTTTAGGTAATTCAACTTTTGGTCAAGGAATTCATTCAATTCTAGTTAATTCAACTTTTGGTCAAGGATTAAATTTTTTCGTTTAATTCTCTGAATTTAAGTTCATCTCTTAATGCTCTATCTCGCTTAGTTTTCGAGATACAGGCCATTTTGTAGAATGGCCCGTATCTAATGGCCTCTATCTCGAAAACTAAGCGAGATAGATTTTTGCAGTCACGGTAACCCACGTCAATGTTTTATGGAAATGGATCCATCGGAAGCTTTACAAGACCTTGCCTATTTGTATTAATACTCCGTAGGAGCAAAAATTTCCAAAAATCGCCATTTTACAAAATGGCCTCTATCTCGAAAACTAAGCGAGCGCGATAGAGCATTAAGAGATGGGCATTGAATGAAAACTTAAATTCATGGAATTAAATGAAAAAGATTTAATTCCTTAGGGAATTAAACGAAAAAAATTTAATTCCTTGACTAAAAGTTTAATTAACTAGAATTGAATGAATTCCTTGAACAAAAGTTGAGTTAAGTGGAATTGAATGAATTCCTTGACCAAAAGTTGAATTAACTAGAATTGAATGAATTCCTTTTGAATGAATTCTTTAATTCTAATGCTTAGTGCTTTGGAGAGCGAATTCATTCTATAAATTTGAATGATTTGTCTTCAACCACAGGAATGAATTCTTGCTTAGGTTTTATTAATGAATTCGTTCCTTGGATTAAAGAATTGAATTAAATTTTTGGGATTTCATTCCAAAAAGGAATTAATTCTTTAAAGCTATGAGTACAACAATTACACTTAAAATATTTATTTTCTACAAGTGTTGTGAGTAATTTTCGCATACATCATTTTTATGCACGTACATACGAAGCCGCAAACGGAAGTATATCAAGAGCAAAACAATCTTAAAAAAGGGAAAGTCAATTTTTACCTTTTTTTAAATTTGTGCTTTTATAACTACTGAACTAAAGTACTTGCAACTCCTAGTTTTTGCAGACTGATTGTCTACAGTGTTACCAACCACAGTTAATTAAGATTTACTATATCCAATCCGTATATAAGAAATAATTAATAAATTAATATAAAAAACCAACGATGTTAAAAGTTTCTAGAAATATTCATTAGCTTATGAGAAACGCCAAAACAGGATTTCCTCAGAGATTTTGATATATTCGGAGAATTAGACTTCATTAACAAATATTACGACTATATTGCCATGTTGAACTGCTTATGCATATAATGATTTTGATTTGAAGGCCAAAAACCCAATAAATTTATTTACAAAAAGTATAAAGTTTTTCTACGTTCCCATGTGAAAATCGAAATATATATAAACACACATGATCATACATTGACTTGTATATGATCATGCATGGTCATACATTGTCATATACGTGCATGCATAGTTCAATGTATGACCATACATGATCTCATATATTTCCATATATCTTTGGATCCGAAATTTGAGGGTATATGACCGTACATGTTCATATATGACCATATATCCTCACATATGATTCATGTATGCTCATATATGATCATATATGGCCATATACCTCCATATACCCCCAATTTTCGGATCCAAAGGTATATGGAAATATATGAGATCATATATGGTCATACATTGAACTATGCATGTTAGTATATGACTATGTATGCCCATGCATGATCACATACGAGCCAATGTTTGATCATGTATGTTCATATATATTTCGATTTTCACATGGGTTATCAAAATTTATATATTCTTTTAAAGAATTGTACACCGCAGTGTAAAAGGGTAGTGAAAGAGTTATTTTTTTTTAGTTTTCTTTACAATTGCTTTACACTACCAACCCATATCGTACCCAGGAAATTTTTTGTTCCCAAAGAATCAATTGTGGAATATCTGCTTTTCCTTTGAAACCCCTTCAACTATCAAGTCGGACACTGATGATATAAAATCAACTGCTTTTATAGCTCAAAAATGGAACCTGTTGCCTTAGGATCAGTTCCAGAACTAGTTATGTAACTGGGTTTTCATCTGTTATACCCCACATATAAGATCCGTAGAATATGTTCCTGAACTAGTTCCATGGCATCGATTCTATTGGAACAATCTGCAGAATTGGTGTTATTGGCCAACGATTGTAAAAAAAACTTTCTGAGTAAGGAATTTTCACAATGTGAAGCATACGAAATCGATTACATGGTATGGACTTACAGAATTTTCTAAAGGGTGAATAATTGAACATTTAACCGGTTAAAAATGTTTTTGTATTCTTGGCAACGCCGGGTGTTTATCTATAATCCTTAATACGAGCTTTTTTGCGTTTATAAATTTTTACAATTAAGAAGTTAATGTAATTTACACAGTGGTTTATTTTATATAAAAGTTAATTTTTACCACTACATATTTATTTTCTGTTTTGTAAAGTGTTTATATTTTTAATACTATACGTTTGTTTTACATGCGTTATCAATTAAAATACTTGTGGTTTTATGCTTTTGTTTTTGCATTTTTTTTAATTCTTTGTTCGTATTTGTATCATTTCTTTGTGTGTGCCTGTAATGTGGTTTTAGTAAATTGCATTTTAATACAATAATGTTGACATTTTAAAACTTCATTAACACAATTAACCACACGCAGACACTTGCATATGAAAGGACGTTTAGGGCAGTTCATTTTCTTTTTTTTTTCCAAAGTAAAAAGCCAACCAACATATTAACAGTAAATGTTAGCAATGATGTTGAAAGCTTAAAAACCACACAAATTTGTTTGTGTGTGAGTGTGTAAAAATACTACCATATGTATGGAAATGTAATGACATTACAGTAATATGCCTAAAGATGCATGTACATTAGAGTGGTCCAAAAAAAAAAAAAAAGTTGGAATTTTCACGCTTCACAACCCTACCAACCCAACCGGTCCACAACCCAAAAAAAAATGTAGTCTGATCAAAAAAATCACCAAAAAAGTTTTGTTTAGAGGTAGCACATCGCAATTGAAGTTTCGAGGTTGTACTTGTTCTATTATTTTTAATTAATTAAAAATAATGGAAAGAAAAATTAAATATAATTATTATGATCGCGACATATCAAATCTAATATATTTGTAGGTGTACATTACGAATATGAAATCAAAATTGAAATCGGAGTCGCGGATTTCGCGAAATTTTAAAATTTCATACAAAAAAGGATCAACTTCGATCAGGATCTTTTCTTATATTTACCAATATGAAAATTTCGTTTTTGCAATAATATATATCTGCTAAATGTCCTATTATGTGATATAGGGTTTTTAGTAGCAATAAAATTATAGCAACCCTACTAAAAAAAATTATATGAGTTTTGATATTATATATAATTACATCCGAAAAATGAGAACATATAATTGTATCAAATTAGATAGTATTATGGTCATATTAGATCTAATTTGACACAATTAGATCTAATTTGATGGAATAAGATATGGTTTGATACAATTATATCCGGATTTTGTCCTCATCCAAATGTATCAAATATAATATAATCATATCCAACTAGATGTAATGGTATATAATTCGATACAATTATACATAATTATATGAGGCATATGTAAATATATACAGGTCTATATATAATTGGATATTGTAATATGTTGGGTTATATATTGTGCAATATATAACAATATATAGTTATATATTTAGGATATAATTTCGTAAAATTGTATATAATTATATCTTAGTATATATGTTCCGATATATAATTATACAAAATTGTATATGATAATATATGACTATATCAAAACTTTTTTACTTCTGAATCTAAATAATAGCGAAATATTAAAAAATGTCAAATTTTAACTTAATTTGCAAGGATATCTGTTATCCTTTTTAAAATTAAAATCAGTGTTATATATAATGAAGGTCCTTGGTAAGTAAATTGTAAAAGTATAACAAATTGCATTTTTCGATAACACCGTTTACAGGTAATTGGGAAAATATCTCAAAAACCTTGAGTTTTTTTGAATTTTCAAAAACCGCGAATAATTCATAAACCACAAATTTGTTTTAAGTTTCGATTGCTGATTCATAATCTGCGTTAAAATAAAGATCGGATTTGAGCGCATACAAGGCAAAAACAAGTTGAATTTTTAATTACATCTCTTCGGAAAATTCCGAAAATTTGACTAAAATATGTATTTTTTTGTATAAATTTAAAAAAAACCGCGAATTACTTAAATGTTACTTAATGTTCTTAAGTTTTGATTTCAAATTCCTTATATTCACATTAATTAAGACCAGATTTAAAAAAATTGTTAAATAATAGCGTACAGGTTAATAAATAATTAAATTTAAAGTCAACCCTACTTTTTGTATAAATTACTCTAGAGATAAATTACTAATTCTTAAAAGACAACTTTTTGTGCTACCTCTAAATAACAGCGGATTTAGCTGAAACTTGGCACAGAGAGTTTTTAGACATTAAGGAATAGGGGCAACATTGTGGAGATCGCGAATTCCAACTTTCATGTTTTTTTGGACCACTCTAATATACATATATACAGTCGGAGACATTGGTATAAGTGCACAAAAAAATTGTTTCAAAATGCTTTTGCATTACTTCTATTTCTATATGGTTTTTATTTACACTAATTAGCAGGCTTTTCATAAAAAAACAATTGTAAGGATATCGCAAAATTTATGGAAAATATTTGTAATTTTTAAAAATGTTCTAAGCTTTGAGTGAAACGAAAAAAATTATATCTTGCACACAGGAAAAGAATCAGTAGGAATTCAGTCGATATTACAGTATTTTAGTTATGTAACGCCTTTTTTTCATTGTAAGCATGTGTATAAATTCTTCAATCAGAGCAAATGATTCTTATTTGTACAAAATTTAAAATGATCACGATGAATTTACCTTATTTGTAACAAATAATATACTATACAAAATAATTAAAAAAATTTTATATGATTAGCACAACTTCTGGTCAACATAATTAATATATTTGTTATACAAACTATTACCCAGCAAAAACATGGTAATGACAGGTCATTACCATACGGATTACCAAATAATGATAGGTCATTACCATTTGTATTACTTTAAAATACAAAATAATGACTTACTGATAATAAGTTATAGAAGTAGTTATATAATCTTGCAAAGTAATCACTTACTGGTAATTGATTAAATAAGTACTGATTTAGTCTTTTTTATATTAATGTTTTATTTATTAAATTGTTTCGAACATTTTTCCAACTGAATAGAAAATTTTCCGAGGTAAAAATTTATATTTCCACCACTTATTTCATAACTTCTGAATAACCACTTATTCTATCTTTGTGAGTAACTACTTATTCTTTCACTAATGGTAACTCGTTATTCGCACTTTTTTGTAAGCGAGAGGGTAATAACCACCCATAAATTTTTGGACATCGCGAACAAAAGTAATGTTGCGAGTAAATAGCCTGGTAAGTAGTGAAACCCTTTGTGTGCTACTTACTCGCTTAATTACTCGGTAATGTCTGTTTTTGCTGGGTATATTAGTTATCCTACACTCAAATTAATTTTTGTTTAAATTCACCCAACTTATAGTAGGAAACTGGACCCCTACACTAATAGAAAAAGTCAGTAAAAAATTTGTTTAAAACTACTAAAAATTAGTTTAAAATAATGCTGCAGAAAAAACCGCTAAATTAGCAGAATATTTTTGCTATATGTATATTAGTAAGATAGGAACATCAAAAATTAAACTGTTAAATAAGTTTT
Organism: Leucophora obtusa; assembly: GCA_949987735.1. NCBI lineage: Eukaryota > Metazoa > Arthropoda > Insecta > Diptera > Anthomyiidae > Leucophora > Leucophora obtusa. Next base: position 95,176,917 of record OX465295.1, read on the forward strand.
GCGTTCGATGAAATTAGTGCACGAATAAAGAAAAAAACGTTTTATTAACAGAAATCTTATTCATGTTTACACTCAACCAAAAAATTCTGTAATGGCTACTGAAAATGTTGCTGTTATTACGGGAAATTTAACTGTTTTGAGCCCAGCGGTATTTTTTGCTAATTTTAGCAACACATGTCTGCTGATCTGTAGTACAATAAAATTGGTAGAAAGAATTAGTAGCTGCTACTAAATTTTAGTAAAATTTATGTAAAATGCAATTCAAAATCGATTTGCCAAAATCAGTTAAAAAACTTACTAAATATCATAATTTTAATACAATGAAATTAGTATAAATAATTAGTTGCAGCTACTAAATTTCAGTATATTTTTGTAAACTGTAATTTAAAATCAATCTGCTGAAATTAGCAAAAAAGTGGACTAAAAAATAAAAAAAACTGTAAAATTATAAAAAAAAAAATTTTCTTTTGATTGTAACAAGCTTATAATTACTTCATCGTACTTGAAATTTGGAGTCGAAATTGCAAACGGTTCTCCAGTTGTTAGCTTTTTATGCATTGGATATACAATAAAGTTTTCTGAGTGTTATTACCAAACTAAAAATATATCAACAGTAACAAATATAAACAAAACAAGAATTGAAAAAATCCAAAAAAAAATGTTTAATTACCCGGTGATAAATGTCCATATATGAACATTTATAGTTTAACCATATATGTATGGATCCGAAAAATGAGGTAACACCTAAGTATATGTTCACATATATGAACATATACATTTATTAAATATATGCGAATACATGCGAACGTTGCTGTCCTTTATTATAAGGTTGTACGATAGATATAAATTTATGTATGACATTCAAATTAGGCGCTACATATGTTCCTTTTTTAATTCATGGCATTAAATATAATTCCATATTTATCCAAATATGAGTTCTTTTTACATATATGGAAAAATGTATTCTTCGAAATATGTTCATATACAAGTCCCTTTTGCATAAATTGAATAACATATACTTTCATATTTGTCCATATATGAGTGCCATTTCCATATATGAAATAACAGATGCTTCCATATATGTCTGTATATGAAATTTTTTCCATATATGGAATCACATATACTTCCATATATGTTCATATAAAATCCATATATGTTCATAAAAAATCCACATTTATTCATATGTGTCCATACATAAACCATATATGAACATGTTTGAGCGTATATGAATATTTTTCACCGGGTAGTATATTTTTCTTCTAAATTTAGCACTCAGGTTTGAAAAATTAGTAAAATGTTTTTTGAAAATTAGTAAAACAAATCCGTAATTTGTAATAAGAAAAGAGCAAAAATGATTACTAAAAAAATTGTACTAAAAATCTGTATAAAATAGTAAAATGCGATTGGAAACTGTTTACAAATTTTTTTACTAACTTTTTTAGCTGAGTGTACATTAAATAAAAAATATTACACATTAGTGGTTTTTAATGAAAAACTTAATTTTTTCTGAAATTCCTCCCATTTAACATTTAATAGTGTCTTCAGTGATTTTTTTGCTTGATGATAACCATTTTCTTGAAAGTGTTTTCAGGACCCTGTTTTGTGCCCTTCATGATCGTTTTTACCAGAGCCCAATATCTTTCGATGGATCTGAGCTCTGGGCAGTTAGGTGGATTTGCATATCTGGGTACAAATACTTTTTTTCGTTAAATAATCGAATTATTTTTTCACGCTCTTCTATTTCACAGCTAATTTTAAAGCCAATAAGCATCGAATAATTTTAAAATTTGACATAAGGATTTGTACATATTTAGCAAAGGCATCTTCATTAAAATAAAAGAAAATATTGAATTTGAAAAAATTTACAAATAATAATGTGTGCACTAGTTTCATCGAACGCAAACCTTACACAGAATTTTCGTTATAATTAGGTTAAATTTTTGTTAATAGGAAATAACAACTTAACCTGTTAAATCAGCAAAAAATTTTGCCAAATAATTAGTAGCCTAGAAACTCACAAAAAAATTTTAAATTTTAGTAAATTTTATTCGATTTTATTTTTAAACGCAAATAAAAATCGAGCCATTTGAAAACAGTTTACAATTTCTTTTAGCAAACATTTCTGCTAATTTAACAGGATATACTACTATTTGCAATTAATTAAATTTATCTTAAAAACAACAAAAAATTTGTACACATAACAGTTTGTTTAATTAGAAACTTATTAAGTTCGAGGCCAATTTCCTAGAATAATAACAGTTTTTGGAAAAAATTACTTATTATGTTAATTCATAAATAAATTTGCCTCGAACTAAATTAATAAATATCTAATTAATCAATTAAAAAGGTCGAAAAAAACAATTTTTATTTTTAAATAAAAATTAAAAACCAACATTTATAACAGTTTATTTTCGCTATTTTTAGCGAATATATAATATTAGTCTACTAATATTTATAAAAATTTTCTGCAGATTTTACAGTCAATTTGCTATTCTGAATTAACTAAAAGGTAACTTAAATATAACTAAAATCTGTAAGTTTAGCAGTTTTAATTTTGCTGATCTTACATTAGCAAAAAAATCTGCTAATTTCAGCACTTTTTTCTGTTTAACTAATTTTTACTTTTTCTACTATTTTTACAGATTTATTTCTATGAGTGTAGTTTTGCAACTTTAATCTTCTTCTTTAGTCTTCGCTTTCTTGTTTGTTTTCTCTGTGTGGTCATTTCTGTAACGTAGTGCAGCACGACTAAGTGGCGGTCACTTCCAATCCCTACATCTAGGATATTCATCTCTCCTTACAATTATGTAGTCGATAATAGATTTCTTATTTCTCGAGGGTTCAAATCCGTACTGCAAAAAAAGAGTTCGCCGTACACCCTCCAATATAAAGTATTTTTGCAAGGCAATTTCAAAAAAAAAATTTTGCCGAACGTAGGGGTCGCCTTTTTTAATTTTTCGCTATAGCTTTTGCATTTAAAGTCAGATTTTAAAGTGTGATATATCAATTTTTTTGCCTCAAGAAGACCAGTGTTTTACTATAAAGGTAAAATCCAATAAAAAAAAATTTAAAAAGGCAACCCCTTCGGCAAACAAAAAATAAAAAAAATTCTACTGGGTTTATCGAAAGCTAAAGTTTAAAGGTTTTTTGCGAGCTTTAATTTTCTGGAATTAGGGTTGTACATTAGGGTTGTAGCTACTCAGATCTGGTGGGTAACTACTAAGACGGGATACTTGAAGTCAATGGCCCTTAGAGTAAAACACTGGTCTCCTCGCCAGAAAAACAACCGATTGTAAATGCCAAAGATATAAAGAAAAACGTAAAATGGCGACCCATACGTTCGGGAAAAATTTTTTTTTTTTTTTAAATTGCCTTGCACAAATACTTCATATTGGAGGGTGTACCGTGCACTTTTTTTTGCCTCTAAGATGGTACGGTCTAGTGTACATTTTTATTTGGGAATATAGTATTTGCGATGATCAAATCATTAGCGATGCAAAATTGGATTAGTCGAACTCCATTGTTATTCCTGATATATTCTCCGTCTACGCCAATCACTCTTCCGGCTATTTCAGAATTTACACCCAACCACCCTTCGATTGAAGTCTCCGAGTAGTAACCTTCGTATGTAGTTATACTGTCAAAATTCCGCTAAAATTACAGGAAATAGTACCTGTATTTATGACGGCAGAATTTTCAATAAAGTTGAGAATTATGGTAAGCTTAATTTTACGCACTGCTAAATACACTAAACATTTTAGTTAAATTAGCTAAGAAGTTTGAGCTGAATTCAACAGAAACTGAAAGTTTCTGCAAAAATTTTGCTTACAATCTGGGTTTCTGGACTATCCAGATCTGTCCGGAGACAGGCCCATATTTATGGTACATTTTGTCCCTTTTTAAAAAGGGCCAAAACAAAGTCCCTTTAATTTAAGAGTTGGAGGATTAAAATGTTCCACAAAAATATTCATTGGAGTATTCAAAAAAGTTTGCTGAACACATCCTATAGGGTAGAGGGAGGATACTTTGCCACTTTTTTTTCAAAGCACTGTCATTTCTTAACCCCTAATTATTTTTCAAAAATTACTTTCAAATTGAAAATCTACATATCTTGGCTTTAATCTCTATGATTTTTATTCTAATTATTTGCATATTTTCTATTATTTTTTTAATGATTTTCAAAGTAACTCAATTCGGCGTAACTGCCCCAAACCTGGGGTATATTCGCCAAAAGAGCTAGATACAATTTCAACAAAAAAAATTTGTTAATACAACAAAGTCAATATTTTAATGACTGAAATAAATAATTTATAATAAGTTCTTTAAGATATGCGATTCTTTTTAATCAATAAATCTCCACTACATTAAAAAAAATAATTTAAAACTATAATATAATGATTCTTCAAAATTAAAAAAAACTGAATAATTAATATAAATTAAAGAATGAACACGATTGTTCTAATTTACTACTAAACATATTTTAAATATATAGAAAAGTCTTATAGAGCACTTTAGGCAGGGATGCACCAACTCTTTGTGGCTCCAGGGGCCATCTGGTGATTGTGCCCCACAGACAGGCACTAACATAAAATTAATATTTTTTCACACTTTTTAAGCATTTATTAAAATCAAATTATTATTTTTCGAAACCTTAGGATCGTAGGTCTAAAATAATGAAAATTATTTTCTTATCACACGATTTGAGGAAGTTATTACAAAATGTACTTGCTTCCTATTATTTTTTTGGCACCCCAAGAAACACAAAAACACGTCTGTCTGCGACCACATGTGATATAAATTCATCAAAGAGGATGGCAAGGAAAGGTAATTGAATTGAATTTATCTCCCGTAATAGCGGAGAAAAATGGGATTAGTGTATGTCCCCCACTGGCGAAGGATCCCCCCTCTACCATACCTCAAATGGAAGATTCACATGGTTTCGTATGCCGATTCACAATAAAAATTTGAAAAGGTGGGGAAAATTTAACCCCCTCTGAAAGAAAATTCTGATGTGATCTTTCAAAACGCCGACACATGTATATTTTTTTTTGTCTCCTCTACCACAATCCATTGTCAGAACCCCTTAATTTTGGAAAAAGTTTGAAATTGTTGTAAAGGAAATATAGCGCGACTATGCGTTTTTGAATAAACTTACCGTGATGATTGCAAAACTTGTGACTTCTTTTTTCATTTATACGTAAAAACAACTCAAAAATAACCAAAAAAAAAAAGAAAAGGTTTTCTTTAACTTTAACCTCAATTAGCTCAAAAACCAAATGTGTTGAAAATATTTGGAAACCAAATTCGGACTCACCACTGAAAATTTACTTGAAAACTTGTGGCCATATTCCCAAAAATCCAAAAATTTTAAAATATTTGCAGTTTTTTGTTCATCACTTTTTCAGCACTCAAAAAAATTGATTCACGCGAACAGATTATTTATTTTTAATGAATTTTAAAGAAGCTAATCAGGAAAAAAAAATGTGTGTCACTAATTTGAAATTTTTTTTCATTTTTAAAACCTGAAATCGTGCGGTTTCGTAGATTTTTCCATATAAGTCCATTCAATACTGGAAAATCACAGATGTCTGACAATAAGTACGTAGTTTTTTGTAAGCATAAAAGTTGTAATTTACAATCTAATAAACACTGAAATTAAAATCCTTTTACATACATATGTACATACTATATAACACTTTAAAGAAAGAGAGATTTATGCCAATTTCAAAGTAAACAAATCATTTCCCAGTAAAATTTTTTACGATCCGTTTTTAAACACACCATTTCTGTAACTGGTTCCCATAGATCCGACTCCATTGAACTAGTCCAGGAACCGTTTCCACGGATCCTATACGTAAGTTATAACCGATGGAAAATAAGTTCTAGAACTAGTTCCATTATTGATTCTTGGGCAACCGCTTCAACTTTAAAGCCATATAAGCGGTTACCTTTGAAACAATTTCGAACAAAAATTATCGGTGTAACAATTTTCATTAGTAGTTGTTGCCAAGGAAAAGTACCCTACGGGAAATTTTAACAAACTGTCACCGAACTGGTAGTTATTCCACAACCAATTTATTCGAACAGAAAATTTTCCTGGGACGGTCTTTAAAAAAGCGTTAAAATTATACAAACCAAACTAAGTAGGCCATTTAAAAATAAAGAAATGTTGAACAAAGAAAAAAAAAACAAACAAATACAACAATTCATAAAAAATTTACAATAAAACAAACAAATAAATACAATTCAACACCATAGAGACCAATGTTACTCAAGTGATTTAACGCATTATGGTATGCGTTGTTGCCACCATAAAAAAAACATAAATCAGCAACAGCTAAAACGTTGTGTGCTACAAATTACACTGAGATTAATATGGATAAAGAAATACAATAATTTACTACAAAAACAACTTAATTTTTGCAATAATTGGTAAACGATAGAATATTTTGGCTTTGAGTGGAGATTAGTGATTAGTAGCGTTAGTGATTTTTGACTCAAGCACGCGAAGTAAAAATAAGCACGCACGACTCACGCACAAACAACATTTTTTCCAATTTAAAAAGAAAGAAAAAGTTATTTAATTTTTCTTTTTCAGATTTTTTTGGAAGTATAATACATTCTTACTGCCATATTTTACTAGTTTCCCAGCAAAACCTTTCATTACCATGTAATGAGTTTTAGGTATTGAAATCTTAAGTGTTCACTAGTTACCTTTTAATTACTAAACTACTTATTTTAACATGGTGATGTCATTAGAGGAAAGTCATTACACTGATGTTACCTATAAGTAGTTTATCAGCTGTTCTATAAATAGATGTTGAATATAGATTTAAAAAAATATAAAAATTTAAAAACCAATAGGAGCTGACACGTATTGATCAGCGTACCCCACGATTGTCAGGCAAACACTCTAACCATTAGACCACGACATCACTATGATTTTTAATGCTTTAACTTATGTACACATTTATTGTGGCAACTGTTATACATGTCTATTTTTCACAAAACTTGTTGTTATTAAATACTGCTTAATGAACATCAACATTTCTATAAATAGATGTTTAATATAAATTACAAAAAAAAAACAACAATGGAAGCTAACACGAGTTGAGCAGCGATCCTCATGTCTGTCAGGCAAAAACGATAACCACTAGGCTACGCCATAGTTATGGTTTTTAATGATTTAGAACATATATTATTGGTTTCAGCTATTGTGAAATAGTAATGTGTGGGGTATAATTATCGGTAACTCATTACATTCAGTTTAAAAGTAATTCAACGGGTAATGAGATATGAGATCTAAGTAATGCATGTATTAATGACCAGTCATTACCAAGGTTTTGCTGGGTTTCGTCAGTGAAAACTCTTTTGAAAACTTACCCGTGCTTCTGGTTACCTGGTAAACAATAAGAAAATAAATAAAGGAAAACTAAAATAAAGATATTGGAAGATTAACAAAATTTTAAAAGTAGAATGTTTGTATGTGGCTGTGTTTGATCACTTCTGAGTAAAAACAATAACAATGAATAGGAAAGAAATTTATGGTGCAACAGCTCTCATCCTTACTTGGATGAGAGCTGTTGCACCTTTGTAACATATAGTTAGGTTTATAATGTAGGAATAGGCACAGGTTCGATTCCTACAGTCAAAGGTTTTTGAAAAATTATCCTAAAGAGAAAATCTGAGAATAAAATATAAACAACAACATAATTTAATGGAAATCACTTATGAAGCCTGTTAATAGAAAAAGGCAGAAACTATATATAGTCTGATTAGCAAATTAATATGTTTATGGTTTTTAGACATAAGGGTTTATTATTCATCTTAACCTCAAAATTGATAAAATGCACATTAATTACAATATTAATTGCAGCTGTCTATATGACGTTAAAACAACACCGTACTAAAAAAAGAAATTTTTAGTTGGAAAAAAGCAATTGAATTAAAAAAAAAACTTGGACATATTTCGTTCATTTTCGGGAAAAGTCCGCTATCTTATTAGAATACCCTAAAGTTTTTTATTTAATTCCAGTTTATGTGAAGGCAGACCTGGCAATTCAATTAAATTCAAAAATTCTGTTTGAAAGTAATCAGCATCGGTTTCTTCCACCACTTTATCAGTACATAGTTTAAAAGTCCGATATTTCGTTACCGGTGTTTTCAAATATCGGAATATATTTAGAAGAAAATTGCATTCTTTTTCCAAGGTTTTCCTTATTTAATAAATTTGTTTAACCTCTCTGTAGAGTATGTTTAAGTGCTAAGTTTCAGATTTCTAGCCTAAAAGGTTTGTGCATTTTGTTTTGACGCTTTTGTTTTAATCAAAAAAATTTTAAGTTTGAAGCATAATTTGTTTGAATTCTAGTCTAGTCTTGCAATTCCACTGGTTCTCCGTTCTATTCCATTTCTTTACCCAATTTTGTGTTTCAATTTCGTTCGCCGTTCCATTGCATTTAGTTTCCATTAGCTAGTGCTTCAACTCCTTCTCCATATCATTCGATTTCATTCCCATTGTCTTGCATCTCAATATAAATTATTTTTCGTTTCATTCCTTTTCCTTCCACTTGCTCTGTTTTACTCCATATTCCATCTTTTAGTGTTTCAATTCCCATCGTTCGAAATTTAATTCCATCCATTCCATTTCGCTTCCAATGTCTGGTATTTCAGTACCACTCGTTTCCCGTTTCACATGTCTACTGTTTAAATTCCACTCATTTTCCATTTCATTCCATTTATTTTTCCAATTTTATTATTTCAATTTTACTCGTTCTTTAAATTGTAGGTTTCTAACCAATGAGATTTGGGCAGGCCATTCAGATGGAGGCCCATTTTTACCATTTCCCTGAAAAGAATTACAAAAGTATCTTAACGGTAAGTTAGCCCATGCTCCAGGGAACACATATTTAAAATGTTGGCCTTCCAGCCAGAGGGTTTTGAGCAGACCGCCAAGGGCGAGACTTTCGCCTTTTTGCCCCTTCCGGTAGAAATTTCTAAAAATCCCGATTTGGCGGATGTTTTCGCCGAAGAAGCAACCCAGATACCAAATTTAAACATCCTAGATCCAGCACTTTATGCATGCCGTCAATGGGCAGAGTTTCCAAAAATCCTCTCTAAACGGATGTCTACAACAAATGAGAACATTCATACTAAATGTTAAACTTCCAAGCTCTAGCGGTTTGGGAACGCCGTTAAGGAGGCACTTTTTCCCTTTAGAACACCCTCAATTTTTCAACGTCGATGTCCAAAATACCAAAAAGTACCATTTAGGTAAATTAGTCCATATTTTTAAATTTCGGGCTTCAAGCTCAAGGGAAGTATTTCCCCCTTTTTGCACATCGCAATAGGTGTTTGTGATTCCTTGTTAGCGGACTAAACCTTAAAAACGATTTTACTATTTTTGTTGTTCCCACATGCCCTATTTTTCAAAGTTTCGAACTTTTAGTCAAAATTAATACATAACACATTAAATTAACTTTTTTTATTACAACGATAATGCGTTCTAACTTGGTATCAAATTTTCAAAAATTCAAGATAAATAAGATTGAACAGGGGTATGGCATCACCAAATAAATAAGTTATAAAAATATCGTTATCACTAGATGGCACTTTATTCAAAAAATTGACAATTTGCTTTTTTATTTAAATAATAACAAACAACAAAGCAAAAAAGTAAACGGATATCTCAAATTTTATTATTTGAATATTTTGAGCGCTATTAATTTTTCAAACTAGTTATATTTTTTTCCAAATTTATCTATATCTGCAAAGTTTTTATTTTTAATAGTAAAAGGCTTTATTTTTGAATCATGTAGGTTGATAAACAGCATCCGGTTTCTAATTTGTTCATTTTTACTAGCACACGCTGTAAAATTGCTTATTTAAAAATTTTATTTGTACATTATTGTTTTCTTCTACTGAACGGCAGAAAAAAGGCTTTGAATTCAGTGAACTTATTTTATTTTTTTTTCAATTCAGTGAACTTATTTTATTTTTTTTCAATTCAGTGAACTTATTATTTTTTTTTAATTCACTGAATGTAATTTTATTTTTTTTTTAATTCACTGAACGAAAATGAAATTGAACGAATTCAGTAGTGAATTAATTCTGTAAGGAATTAATTCACTTTTTTCCGTTCGATTTATGAAATTGAACGCGTTCACCGGTGAATTAATTCATTTGATTTAATAAAAAGAACTATTGCAATTGAATTAATTCTTTGAATCTGTTGTTTGATGAACGCATTCAGTTGAACGAATTCAGTGAATTACTTAAGAAAAGGAATTCATTCAATTGTAGAGAAAATTGAATTCGATTGGTAGTGAAGTCATTCAAAAAGGAATTAATTCTTCAAAGCTCTGGGTGTAGAGAGTATTAATTTATCGATTTTTGGCAAACCGTCAATTAGAGCAACTCCTGCTGCTACTTTTTACCTTGAATCTTTGTCACTTTAACTTTTAATAGGGATTTAATATAATTTTTCATTTCTTATTCAATTGTTGCACAGTATTAATAAATAAAAGAAGCTGGTTGGCCTTAACTTTACCTAATTTTTGTTTTTCCTTTCTTTTGAACTTTCCTTCGCAGTTATATATAATGTTTAAAAGATTTATTCCTTTCAAAATACATGTGCTATCTGTGCCTAATGTTTAATATAACAAAGTTTTTTTAAATTTAATTTCTGTAAAGTGTAAGATTTTAATCTAATATACAAGAATGTACGTTTTATTTATCGAAAATAAAGATTTATTGTTGTACAATTAGACAGGAAAAATAAAAAGATTTTATATCAAATGTTTAAATATTTTAAAGATTTTTTTATTAAAATATGTACAAAACACTATTATTTTTTACGGAGAAACTTTTTCAATCAACTTTATAAACAACACACCTCTTAAAATGACAAAACGCGATGTGCTTGTACAATAATATAAATGATATACATTTTTACAAGGTTTTAACAAGCTGATTTCAAATATGTTTTCCTTTTCAATTACCCCACAATTTTGAAAAGATCGCGATTCAAAACAATAAAAAATATAAGTCTTGACCTTCTTGAAATAATAACAGTACATGCGAAATTCAAAGAATTTTTATTAAAATTCATGGTAATAAAACGGAGCTTATGTCTCTTAATAGAGACAAAACTTGTTTTTTGATTTTAAATTCGTGCACAGGAAACAACTGCACTTTAAAAAAAGTCCATGAAAAAAAAAATGATCAAATATTTATGGTATAATTCATAAACTTTTACAACAGTCTTATTTCAGGATTTTAAGCTAATTTGTGAAAAACAGTATTCATATTTGCTTAATAACGAAAAAAATAATATAGGTTTATAGTCGACTCTCATTAACTTTAAACCTTTTATAAAGTTTGGAGTGAGGAAGCCACCATTTAAATGTTAATTATTTAATTTTCAGCCATGAAATGATTTATTAAAGCCATCCCATCCCTAGAATATGTGGCTTCCAACAACTTGCATCCATCAAATTAAAAAAAGCTACAACAATTGTGTTGCTAATGACCTTTTTCGAAAAAATTTACAAAAAAATGTAAAAATAAAATTAAAAAGAAAAACAAAACAATAGTGATGTGCAGACTGTCAAAACATTATTCGAAATTCGATTACTTTTGTATGCTTCGAATAATATGTTCTAAAAAATTACTTTTTTACACACATTTGCATTGATTTGCTTTATAAATAAAATAAAAAATATTTTTAATGGCTTTTAAATTTATCTTAGCACATCATTAGTTCTCTAATTTTAAAAAATACATTTTCACTTCCAATTACCGAGTCAATCGTTTACTAAATTTGTACATCAATTGCGACTTATTTGGGAGAATAGAGAAAATAAACAATAGTGTTGCCAGTATCAAATCGAAAAATTAATTTATAGTTAAAATACGATTATGAATCAAGATTTCTAATAACTCTTTATTAAGCGAAATATGTACTTTAACTATAGCAAGCTTCAAATACCAAATAATTTTTTTTTATGAATTACCACATTAATTTTTAATAGTAAAAATAAAAATCAAAAACTACTTGCTTTTGGCCGATTTTAGTTTTGAACTGATTAATTTTGTTTTCGTATACAATTTTCCATCAGAGTGAAAACAGATTCTAACTGGTTTTTACCAGTCTGCATCTCCTACTTGATTAAGACGCGTTTATAATGTCGGATCAAGGTTTGATTTCTTCGTTCTATTTTTATAATAGCTCTGTTTCTTTACTTTTTGGGTAAAGTTCGGTAAAATGAGAGTTAACAAGAAATACTCTCACGAAATGACAAAAATGCACAAAAGTAAACGAACGCGAAAAACCATATTTGAAGCCCGAAAAACAAAAGTCAATAGATTTGTGCAGGCACGTAGCTAGGAATTTATTTCGGTGGGGGGGGGGGGTGCTGCTTTTCAAATTTTTTTTTTTGATTTTTCCCGTTTTTTTTTTTTTGTTTGCTGGAGAAGCTTATAAAAGTTAAAAAAAAACTTGTTATTTTAGGTTAAGTGTGCATTACTTTTTGTGTAAAGTTCAATAAAATGATAGTAATCACAAAATCCTCTATCTAAAAGACAAAATTACCCAAAAGTATGGGAACGCACGAAATCACTCTAACCCAAAACTATTTAAAAGAAAAAAATTAAAATGTTTATAGTTTTAGTCTCAAAAATCGCACAGAAACACAAATTTTTTGCATTTAAAAGCTTTTTGACTTCGTTCAGTTAATTTTTATATACAGAAGATTTCTTTGTGTATTTCTCTGAATTTTCACAATGGTGTTATTTGTTTATCATTGCACCAGCTGTCCCTTTTACAATTTTTTTTAATAGTAAAAATAAAAGTTAATAGTAGACAGAGGAAGAAAATTTTATAAAACTTTCTGTATAAGAACCCAAAAATATCTGTAAGGGCCTAAAGGTTTTTAAAACTTGTTTAATATTACAACTAAGAGTGGCTAATAACCATAAAGGAAAATTTAATTTCCAACGCGTTTTCTAAGTTCTAAACTAAATATATATTTCAAGTGTAATTTGAATTCTAGGTGATTTCAATTTTCAAAAATTTCAGTTTTTTGTAGTGTTTCCAATATTCGGTTAATCGATTAACCGCCTCTATTTCGGTTAATGTCGAAACAATTAATTTAAAACTCAAATAATTATTCGACCCGAATAATCGATTAAAATAGTCGATTAACCGGTTAAAATTTTTGCATCTATTTTTTACTATAATTTCTTCCAAACACTTCCTTTCTTCCAATATTTACAAACACTTCCGAAATCAAAACAATAGCGTACACTCTATTAAAAATGTTTGTAAATTTACTACTATAAAATGGGTAAAATTTTGTTTAATTTTACGAAAACTCGGTAAATATAAACAAAAAATGCGTAAACTTTTTTTTATACACGCTTCCATACACAATAATACACACACAAAGTATTTTTAGACATTATGTGCTTATAAATAAACACATTGTGCCTAAAATTACTATTATTTTGTTAAATAAAATTTTTACGCACAAAGTTGGTAAATATACTATCCAATAATAGTAATAAATACTCTGACATTTCAAATTGTAAAAAATTGAAAAAAAATTATAAATAATAAAAAGAAAAAGCGAAAACGGATTATTTTTTGTGAATTACAACATTGCCATAAACACATTAGAGTCTGGAAATAGCAACATAAGCATGAAATTGTTTTTGGTAATTATTATTAACGCGTGTGGTAGTCTAAACCTCATTTTCCAAATTGAAAACGCCGTAAGAGAGACATGGCCTACGCAGGAACTACTGGGTGCAATGACTCCTGCTCAACAAAATGCCTTCTTTGCAAGGGAGGCAGTCAACCAACAACCGTCAACAATAACGGGAGAAAACGCCGTAAGAGAGATACGGCCTAGGTAAAACAACTGGGTGCGATGACTCCTGCTCAACAAAATGCCTTCTTTGAAAGGGAGGCAGTAACCGTCAACAATAACGGGAGAAAACGCCTTAAGAGAGATATGGCCTACGCAGGAACAACTGAGTGCAATGACTCCTGCTCAACAAAATGCTTTCTTTGCAAGTTAGGCAGTACTCAATGAATACTGACTTTGTTGAGCAGGAGTCATTGCACTCAGTTGTTCCTGCGTAGGCGATATCTCTCTTAAGGCGTTTTCTCCCATTATTGTTGACGGTTATTGCCCCCCTTTCAAAGAAGGCATTTTGTTGAGCAGGAGTCATCACACCCATTCAATAGTTATAACAAATTTTTATATGAATTTTATACAAATGCCTTAAGATCCCAAAACGACTAATTTGGACATAAACGATTATGAGAGAATGACTCGGATATTATTATTAATAAAATACGTACCAAAAATTAATTTGTTATTTTATTTAAAAAAATTTTTGGGTGGTGCTTAAAGTTAGCACAGCTGTTGTAAATGTACGCATTATATTTTATTTTTACGCACTTTCTGTGGATTTTTGCGCATTTTTTGTGGATTTTTACGCATTTTATGCGTACATTTACACATGAAACGTGCTTTTTTACACACAAATTTGGTAAATTAACACACTAATTTCAAAATTTCATTTAATTTTAACGCACGTTCAATGTAAAATTACAAATTATTTGTGCACCAACTTAAACACAATGTGCGTATTTTTTTTCAATTACGCACATAGAGTAAATTTACCCAATTTATAGTAGGAGTTCAGTTGCCTACTATAAGTTGGGTAAATTTCAACAGAATTTAATTAGAGTGTAGACAAACTATAACCCCTCAATTCATAAATGCTTTGTACAGTTATAGCAGGTTTACAAAACGTCATTTTCATACAAAATTTGTTCAATAAACCTCCTATAATTTTACAAAGCGTTTATGAATTTAGGGGTAAAAATACAAAAAAAAAGAAAGCGTTGTGGTGCAAAAAAAATTAGAAAAATTTCAGAATTTATCAAAAAAATTTTATCATAAAATAAAACTAATAAAATTCACTAATTTGTTTGCGATTTTTAAGGTAAGTTCAAACATAAAAATTTGTAAAATTAATAACGAGATTGTTTTTCAGTTTGTTTTCAAATGAGACCAAAAGAAAGGCTAATTTTTCTCAACCTGGGCATGTCTTTTTTCAACACATAATTTCTTCGTTCTGTTAATATTTTCGAAGAATAAAGGTATGTTTTTGTGTATAAAACAAACAGCATTATTAATAAAAACATAATTGTTCTTTTCAGATTCCGGCGAGTTTTATTAAAAAAATGTAAGATTTTACAATTTAAACCCGTGAAAGCTTTTATGCGGAGTACATTTATATTTTTCGTCTGGACCATGGCTTACAATTCCTGGTAGATCCATTAGGAAACGTTATCTCGATTACAACAAAATTCAAAATTTATTCAAAAACTGGACAACAAAAGCTAGACTGTTAAATAAAAATTCAAATTCAACATAATGAGTACATTCGGTTGCCAATCCGACAAATTCTACAACTGGTTCCACTAGAAACTAAATATTGTTATGCCATGGTCTGAACATATTTTCATAAACATGAACTAAAGGCACCCATACATCTGCAGTATTCTATTGAAAAAAAAATCAGCAGTATGTATGTATGTATGTATGTATGTGATATTTGAAAAATAAAATTTAAATTTTTATTGCAAAAACATATTCACGTTTTGGATAAATTATACAATTTAATATCCCTCCAAAATAAAATATTTTATATGCAAGTATTGTACAACATTGCATTCTGTACAACATTGGCAAAGAAATTTGCAATAATGCAAAATGTACCTTAAACAAAACTTGTTACATTAACCCTCTATTGTCTAAAACCGAGAACTTGAGTATGTTTCGCTAAATAACAGTTTTCAATACAAACTGTTATTAACTACATTCAAAACCTTTTTACGAATTATTTTCAAACAAGAAGGACGTAAAGTCGAGCTTTCATAAAAACTTACCCCTAAATTCATAAACGCTTTGTAAAATTATAGGAGGTTTATTGAACAAATTTTGTATGAAAATGACGTTTTGTAAACCTGCTATAACTTTACAAAGCATTTATGAATTGAGGGGTTAGTTTTTAAAACAAAAAAAAAAAACATTTACTGGGTGTTTTTATAAAAAGAATCAAACGAATTCGTTAACAATTTTGTGTGAAAAACACTAATTTAAAAACGTTTTTCCTTCAAAATGTTTGCACAAATTTGTTAGGACTTCTATATAGAACAAATGAGGCAAAAAATTTTTTGAGATAAATCTTTTTAAATATAGATATTTTGATGTTTTTCGACCTTTATATATTTATTTAAAATTTTGGAAAATAATTAAGCTCGAGGTCAGTTTTATTCAATAAATTTATATTTATTTTATCTTTTTCTCTTCAATATTTCGCCACCCTTTGGCTGGCATCCTCAGGAATCTTATAATAATACATAAAAAATAACAAATAAAAATATAATTTTAGTTTTCAAAAAATTTTAAAATTTTCAAAAAATAAATCATAGTAACAAAATAACACCCGAAACTTACGAATAACAATAATCAAACAATAAAAAGTACGACTTACCCAGCAAAACTTTGGTAATATGTTGGTATTACAGAACACATTACCTGGTAATAACATACCCCTTACCATTGCATTATTTCATAACTAAAATGTAATGTCTAACGTATAATGTGCTGCATAACTACTGGGTAGTAATAGCAACTTATTACCAATGATATATTTAAACACCTCAAAGAAAAGAGTTACTTGTAATACACAACATGAGTTCCAAATAATAGCAGCGACTTATTACAGATGGGATATTTTAAAACCGTAAAATAAGGAGTTACTTTTAATGTGATACGTGATCACTTAATAGAAATAGCCACTTATTACCGATGGTGTATTCAAATACCTCAACACTCATGTATTTGTAATGCGATACATGAGTGTTATTTTCTATTTAAAATATTCGATACAAATAATTTATATGTTTTATACATATTGACTGAAATATTTTTTATGTTTTTTGTTAACTTTATATTAATCTGAGTAAATATTAATTAAATATGAATATGCTTCGTTTTATCATTTATAAAAAACCAACACGATAACATCTTATTTTAATTTTTTTTGTAAGAAGTAAGTATATATTTTTATACAGTAAGTAAGCGCATAATTTTAATGTGTTATTTCAGACCTGTTTGTAACACATTTTTTGGCCTTACTTTAAGCTGTTATGTAAGTAGTATTGTGCTCAGTATCGGTTATGTAAGTGGTTACGTAACTCCTAACATGTAACATTAAAGTAACATGTTCTTATGTTGTTACCTAGCCCTCTTTTAGAAAGTACATACCTCCAATGACATGCCCTTGTTAAAATAATAGCTGTTGGAATAGCAAAGTAAGAGGCTACATACCTTAATTTCTTCTTACAAACCTTATTACCAGGTAATAGAAAGTTTTGCTGGGTAAATGTGTAATAATTAAGTCGTACTTTTTATTGTTTGATTTTGTTACTTGTAAGTTTCGGGTGTTATTTTGTTACAGTGGTGTTTTATTTTTTGAAAATTTTTAAATTTTTTGAAAACTAAAATTATATTTTTATTTGTTATTTTTATGTATTATTATAAGATTCCTGAGGATGCCAGCCAAAGGGTGGCGAAATATTGAAGAGAAAAAGATAAAATAAATATAAATTTATTGAATAAAACTGACCTCGAGCGTAATTATTTTCCAAAATTTTAAATAAATCTTTTTAAGTTTGTGTTTTTCACACAAAGGTTTTAATGAATTTCTCCCATTCTTTTTATAAAAACATGCAGTTAAAAAATTGACAAAAATATTTTTACGCTCTGTCATTGTTGTAACACAGAAAGAATTTGCGAAATTCTAATTAAATTATTAAACAACTTTCTCATACCGTTTTTGTAAATACAAAAAAAAAATAACTTTTTAAAAAGCCAGAACCATGGAATTTGTAAGTTCAAAAAATATTTGTCATTTTTTTGTAACCTTGATTTTTTATTTTTAAACAAATTTATATATGAAAAATATCAATTTACAAACATTTCAAATAAAGAATTGTTGGAAATTAAATTTAAGTTTAAAAAAAAAATGTGTTTGTTTTTACAAATTCCACAATGACAACTGTAGACAAAAAAATGTAGGACCAACAATAGAATTTGCAAAAACTTCTTTTTTTCAATTGAAATTTGATTTCCAACAATTTTTTTGTTTGAAATATTTGTAAATTGATATTTTTTATACATAAATTTTTTTAATAAAATTCAAAAGTTACAAAAAAATAACAAATTTACTGGTTGTTTTCATAAAAAGAATCAGACGAATTCGTTAACAAATTTGTGTGAAAAACACAAATTTAAAAATGTTTTTCTTCCAAAATTTTTGCACAAACTTGTTAGGGCTTCTATGTAAAACAAATGCGGCTAAAAAAATTTAAAGACAAATATTTTTAAGTTTGTGTTTTTTACACAAATGTTTTAACGAATTCTTCTCATTTTTTATAAAAACAGGCAGTTAATGTGATGAACTATTAACTAAGAATACAACGTTTTCATATGTTTTAAATTTAGAGATTTTCTCAGCAAAATTGAAAACAAGTTGTCCACCGTGAATTATATATTTTAAAAGTGTTTTTATGTTAATGACTGCAACTCTATAAAAGTTATTTTAAAATTATTTATATTTAAATATTTTGTATGACTTATTTTCAGAATGAGCTCAAAAGTTTGGGATCATTTTGAAAAAAAAACCAAACAACAAAGCACAATGCAAAAATTGTCCACAATTATTATCATGCAAAGGATCATCCACCTCTGCACTTTGGTATCATTTCCAAAATGTACACAGCAAGAAGAAGGGATCAGAGCCTGAAAATGTTATTCCCGCGATATCTCAGAGTAGCCTCCAAACATATTTCAAAAATAGTTTAACACTTAATGAAATACTGTCACGCTGTGTTTGCGAGGACGGGATTAGCGTTAACGCTGTAGTTAATTCCAAAATAGTTAACCAATACTTGCTTCATAATAAGTTAAAACACCCAAAAAAAAACCAAGATAAAAAGAAAGAGTATAACTTTTATTCAAAAATTAAAAAAGCAGAACGTTAAATTTTCCTTAACTGTAGACGAATGGTCAGATATTTCAAGACAAAAATACTTAAACGTTAGTGTTCGTATTTTCGACACTGAATTACATGTTTTCAATTTGGGGCTGGAAGAATTAAAGCGCAAGGCGACATCTGAAGTGATCGAAACATGTGTTAAACGAAAATTAAATGAATTTGAAATTAATCTCGATGAGGATGTGGTGGCCTTAACACATGACGGTGCTGCCGTTATGAAAAAGTTTGGGAAAAGCATACCATGTATTGGTAAGTGTAATGAAAAAAATTATTGTAGCCCATAATAATTTGTATTTTAATTAAAGAACAATTATGTTATAATCATGCCATTAAAGGACAATTATGTTATAATCATGCCATTCACTTAGCTGTTGTGGACACATTTTATATAGAAAATTCAGATAGCGAGGGAGAGGAAGAACATTTATTTCAATCAATTACTACTCCCAAACTTGCCAACCCTGTAAACAGAATTATTCACAAGGTAAGGCAAGTTATAAAGCACTTAAACAACTCCAAGGAAAAGCAAGATAAGTTTCAAGCATATGTAATGCAACAAGAAGGTCATCAAGTTCATTTAAAGCTCGAAGTAAAGCATCGATGGAATTCCATGGCTGATATGATCAACATCTTTCTGAAATTGAAAATATGCGTAATTCATACCCCAATTGATTACAATTTGGAAACATTTGATGAAAATGAACTCCAGCTTCTAAATTTATTACATAAAATGCTGCATCCATTGCAAATTGCTGTTACTCAGTTGTCAAGTGACACAGCATCACATATTGATTCAGAGGGAATTTTACGTTTTCTCAATAAGTCTATTGGACAACAGGGTAACCCGATAGCCAAACGACTTTTTAAAAACTTAAAGGACCGCATAGAGGATTTATCTTCACTCGGGACGTTTTCCAAAAGCAGAAGTCCTTCTTCCATATGCAACAAAGACGCAAACCAGGGAGTATGCAATTGAGTTGTTTAAAAAACATTTTAAAAACTTTGAAAACAATGAAACTGTTAGCGATGATTCCACTGCAGAAAGTGCTGAGAACAGTTTTGAAACTTTGGAGGAGCAGCTAAGATCTTCGATGATGAAAGTAAACAATCCTACATATAATTTAAAACATGAAGGTATTACATTAGCAGAGAACTTTGATCATCTAGAGAAGTTTAAAAAAAGAACCGAAAGACTCGATTTGCTATACAATGCCCTTATAACAATAAATCCAACATCAACAATAAGCGAAAGAGTGTTTTCAGTATCCTCCTCTATTAAATTAAAACAAAAAAGTAGATTATCTCCAAAGCATCTAAATTGTTTGGTATTTTTGAAATATTATTTTAAAAAATGTACAAATTTTAATTTTGATCATGGAAAGAATCTTAATTAAAAAAAAATTAATGGGCTGAATTTATTATTATCTTTTCTGTTTAAAGAATAATTTAAATACTTGTATAAAGCTCCTTTATATATAATTCAGCAGTAGTAAACTTTAAAAAAGTTGATTAGTATTTTTTTTTTCATAATTTTATTAATTGAATCTTCACAACAGTGAACTAACAATAAGTTTATCAAATCTTATGTACTAAAGCTAAAATATTAAGCCCAGCCAGTGCCAGACAAAATTTTAATTTTAAACATTAAATATTTTTTTAATTTGATGCAAAGTAAATGTATAGAAAAAGTTAAAAATGATAAATTAGAAGTTTAATTTTAAAAAGGTCGAAAAAACTAATTTTTAATTTTTTAAACAGAAATTAAAAACCAACATTTTGTTATAAAGAATATACATTTATTCTATAGAGCCAAATCAGCGGTGGTCCTTCTTAGGAGGCGTCGGTGTCCTTGATCCTCAAGCAGTTTACGAGCCAATGAATTTGGGTGCAGTTGCAGCCTCTTTAAGTAGTTTAAGGTGTAGTGTATCTCGCGATTTCATCATTAACGGTGGGAACATTCAAATCTGAGTGTATGTTCGCATTTCTTATATACCATGGTGCGCAGACAATGGTTCGCAAAATATTGTTCTGCTTCCTTTGAATTTTTTGAACATTTGATGCAGACGCAGTGCCCCAGATTTGGATGCCGTAGCACCATATAGGTTTCAAAATCGAATTATACAACAACAACTTGCAATCAAGGCCAAGTCTAGAATTTCTTCCAATTAGCCAATTAAGTTCTATTGTTTTAAGTTTTATTTGTGTTATTTTGGCGTCGATATGGTTCTTCCACGTGAGACGACGATCAAGATGTATACCAAGATATTTGACATTTGAGTGTTGGGGAACTTTGTGATTGTTAATTTTGATAAAAGAGCAATTTTTTTTTTCTTAAAGTAAAAGTCAAATGAATACATTTCTGTTCATTCACCTTTATCTTCCACTTTTTCAGCCACGATTCCAGTTCAAAAACGTGTTCCTGCAATATTCTAGAGGCTTCATATGGGTTTTTGTGACAACTCAAGATAGCCGTATCATCAGCAAATGTAGACGTATGAGTATTATTATCAGTTGGCATGTCACAAGTATACAAAAGATACAAGAGTGGGCCTAAAATGCTACCTTGAGGGACACCGGCCCGAATATCTTGAGGAGAGCTGAAGAAATCACTTTCCTTGACAACAAATTTACGATTGCTTATATAGCTTTCCAGTATATTATGTGTGTTACGTGGCAGTATATTTTTAATTTTAAATAACAAACCTTCGTGCCAAACTTTATCAAAGGCTTGCGATACGTCAATAAAGAGTGCAGAACAGTAATTCTTATCCTCAAAGGCCTTTCGTATTTCACTAACAAGTCTGTGAACTTGCTCAATGGTGCCGTGCTTTTTACGAAAACCGAACTGATGAGCAGGAATTAGGTTATGTTGAGTTACAGTTATCGTTATTCTGTTTGCCAATAGTTTCTCGAAGAGTTTTGATAAATTAGATAAAAGACTTATAGGCCTATAAGATTCAACTTTAGTGAGATCTTTTCCTGATTTGGGTATCATTTTAATGAGGGAGATCTTCCATACTGGTGGATAATATTCAAGGCGTAATATTGCATTAAAAATAAAAAGTATTATTCTTACAGCTATCTGGGGTAACTCCAAGATCATTTTATTACGAATTTTATCGGTACCAAAAGCTTTTTTTGGGTTTAATTCTGAGATAGCATTTTCGACCTCTCGCAACTCAAAGCGAATGGGTACCTCTACGTGCCGTGGCAAAATTGGTGGTAACTCGACTATTGTGTTTGGATCGTTTGGCATAAATACAGATTTTAAATGTTCTGCAAACAACTCGCCTTTCTCCGTATCATTTCTAGCCCAGCTTCCGTCAGATTTACGCATTGGAGGTTTACATATAACAGGTCTTTTTAGATTCTTTGTAGCACGCCATAATGAATAGTCCGTTCTTGCCGTAGCCTCCAGATTTTCCAAAAAATCATTCAGTGAGTAATTTCTTTGTAATTCAAGTAATTTGCGTAACTTGTTTGAGCATTCTTTAAATCGAGCCTTAAGTGCAGGAGATCTGTGAAGCTGCCACTCTCTACGAGCTCTTCTTTTCTCATTTAAGAGTCGCTCAATATCAATTGAAAAAATTGGATTTTGTCTGGATTGTCGGGGGGGTTTGGTAGCAATTCGTACAGCAAGTTTAAGATAGGATTCAAAATTCCTAAGTGAGAGATCAATATCCTCTGTTGTTCTTAGCAATATATTTTCCGAGCAATGAGTACTGATAAATTTTTTATATTTTAGCCAATTTGTTCCTTTGCCTGTCAGTGCTAAGTCACCGGTTGGAGATACAATTCGAGGGTTTATAAGGGAAACAATAGTGGGTGTATGATCAGAAGAGAGTTCCAATGAGGATTCTAAGTGCACCAAATTTCTTGCTATATCTTTAGTTACTCCAAAATCAATGAGATCCGGTATTTTATTTCGATCTGATGGCCAGTGTGTGGGTTCGCCGCTGGAGATCACATCCAAACCCATTTTATTAATTGTATCAAACAATACACGGCCCCTCGGGGAACAGAGCCTTGACCCCCAGAAAGTGTGCTTGGCATTGTAACCGCCAGCTGCCAGAAAGCGTGAGCCTAATGATTCGAAAAAAGATTTAAATTGATTTTCAGAAATCTTACATTTCGGGGGGAAATAAACCGAAGAGATCACTAGGTTCATATTATTTTCTTCTATAAATACTGAAGAGGCTTGAAGATAATCCTCACAAAGATCACACATGAGATAATGTTTCAAGCGAGTTTGATTAATTTATTAACATAAACTTATAGAATATTTTTCAATTTATGTTTTGTTTAACTTTTTCTAAATACTAAATGAAGACTGAAAGTGGAGTTTTACTTCGAATACTTTTAATTTTTGTTATATTACATGTAATAAATGGTTTTCTTAAACGCAAACCCAAAAATATTAAGTTACTTTTATTTCAACGATTAATCGATTAATCGCCAATTTTTCCAAATAAACGACCCGAATAACCGATTAATTAATTTTTGTCGTTTTTCGAATAATGCCCTAACCGGTTAACCGGCAGGGTCGAATAATTGGAAACAGTAGTTTTTTGTCAATATTTAAAATTTTATGTAATCCGTTTGTGATATGGAGTATATTGTTTTACCCATTTTCTGCCAAGCATGGATTCCGTGCGAATTTTCTGACAAAACTTCGTAGAAGGATAGATAGACGTGTCTTTACAGATATGTTGGTAAAAAATGGATTAAACAATTTAAATACTGTATCTCATAGTTTTGTTACTTGATTTTAACAGTGAAATTATATTTTAATACTTTTTGGACAATGTTTAAATTTATTTGTGCGGTTTCCTTGTTCGATATTAGTTTTAAAAGGTCCCAGCAAAAAAAATCTTGGATGTAATGCTTTACAAACTACTTCTTCCACTGCTGCACAAGTATCTGTTAGTGTATTTTTACTGCCTTTTTAGAAGTTATTTTGAAAAACATCAACAAATCACTTCTTTCATTGCTTCTAAAGTATCCGTTAGTATATTTTTACAGCTTTTTTTTACTTCTGAACAACATCCAAAAAATTGCTTCTAAAGAGTAATTGCTCTAAAAGTGATCGTAAAAAGTGATTTTCGTATCATTTGCTAACTCCAAACAGAGGGTCGCGAGTTCGATTCTCGGCGGGACCAATATTTTTTCCATTTTTTTATTTTATCCCATTTTTTTCTTATTCTATTAATTTTTTTTAATATTTATAATTAATTTGTTTAAATTCAATATTTTTTCATTTTTAAAAATATGTATATATATAGAAAAATGGCGCTAGATGGTGCCAATCAAAAACTTTTGTAAAATAAAAAAACATAATTTTTTTTGTGAAGAATCTTGAAGTTGGAGTACTCGTCTCCTATGACAACTCAGCTCATTAGTGTTTATGTTAAAAAAGAAGTACATCTAGATCATCAATTATAGTGCTTTTTCTACTGCTTCGGCATCTCTTTTTTTGCTGGGGTTTTATTACAATTTTATAGGTTATCGGAAAGGTTAAATATTAAAAGTAAATTACATCATTATTATTTTGATTTGCAATGGAGTGCGCCATTCCAATATGATCTTAGACTTATTTCAAAGCGCAATAATAATTTTAAGCCCGATGGTTCCAACGCGAAATGAAAGCAAAATTCCAGAGGATTTTGCAAAGTTAGCTCGGTTTTTTATTTTATGACCTCCTGAAATATCTGTGTGGCACGAAAGCCCAAAAATGTTGAAAAATTTTAGAATTAGGAACTCTCTCGCGTTCACGAATAAGTTAAATTTGAAATGTTCATTTCGGTTCTTTTATTTTATTCGGAATTATCAAACAAACCACTGAAATAATATAATCTTATACTGATAGAAAAATCCTGAAAAAATAGCAAAATTAGTAAATCCTTTTTGCTAAATAT
The DNA here is from genome assembly GCA_949987735.1 of Leucophora obtusa. Lineage (NCBI taxonomy): Eukaryota > Metazoa > Arthropoda > Insecta > Diptera > Anthomyiidae > Leucophora > Leucophora obtusa. The sequence goes on from OX465295.1 coordinate 95,201,972, forward strand.
TAGTAAGATAAGTACAGCAAAAATGCTACTGTTTTAATAATATTTGAGTGAAATTTCATTTAATTGAATTGCAAATTTACCTTGCTAATATTGGCTAAAAAATATTGCTGAATATTAATAGAAAAAAAGCAGTACAGAAATTGTTATATATTCAAAAGTTAATTTAAGTTTAAACTTAATTGAGTTGAATGCAAATAATCAACTCTGCTGCTACAATAAACAGAAATGTTTGCTAGAAAATAGTAGACTGCTTTCTACAGTGTAGATTTTATTCGCATTAAGAAAATAAAAAAAAATAAATAAAAATTTTTAATTTTTTGTGATGGTTTAGTCGACTAATTTCCAGTAAATTTTTTGCTGATTTTATCAGGGTAAATTGTCATTTTCAATTAACTAAAATATAGCTGAAATTTTGTAAATTTAACAGATTTTTTCTTGCTGTTTGTATTTTTCTAATGTTTATCAAACAGATTCTGCTGTTTTTGAGCAAAAAATTTTTGAAGGCCTTTATATAAGTGTATGGACAACTGAAAAAATTTCTCGAATGAACTAGAACACACTAGTTCAAAAATAAAATTGATTTAAATGAACTGTGAACTGTAATGCCAAATTCTAGTCATTTTTATTCCGATTGTTTGTACAAAATTTTTTATTTTGTGTGAAAATTTCCGAGTGTCCTTACATTTTTACTCACTATTTCTAATTTTTTTTACATTAGACTAACACTCAGGCGATGCCCCCTACTTATGCTAGTGCATTGGGTTAGAGTTAGAAAAATAGAATAAATTTCGACAATTTTTAACACCAAACTGCTAATAACAAACAGTATGAATAAAAAGCAACTGATAGTGCGAGCTAGATTTGCAAAACATTTTGAGGGTTTTGTTTTAGCAACAGTGTACTTTCATTTCGCATTTGAAACATTGATTCTGACCGCGATGGTCATTTTGCAGGATCTTCTAAAACCGCAGAATATAATTTTGTTAAATATACTGCAAAAAGCTTCTTGGGACAAATCCGAATTTATATATGTATTTAATTTGCACTCACTTCCAGAATAAATTTCTTGTTTCTCCTAAAGTACGCTCTTCCATGGACAGTTAATAATTTCAATTTAAAAAAAAATTAAAAATTAGCCACTTATCAATTAATTATCGAGCTACGTGCCTGGATTTGTGTATTATAGTTCGTTTTGGTGACCGCTTTTTCTAGTTCTTGTTCAATTTGTTGTAAAAATCTAGATAGCTTTTCTATTTAAACCCCTTTTTAAATGAAAAATTTAATAAAAATTTCCTTTTTAGGCATTTCTATTTACAGAAAGGAAAACATAGTTTATTAAATTTGGAAAAGATTTTAATATTAAACAAAAGCTTCGATTTATTTACATATTTATCTCTTTAACACATTTAAACAAACGTCTTCAAAAATTATCGGTAATTTTATGGAGTTGTAAAATCACCGATAGGCTTTACCAACTATTATACTAATTTTTGTAAATGATAAACATATTTTCTGAATGAATGAAGAGCGATTGAACTAAAAGAGCTATTAGTTGTGAACTAGGTCTTTGGTTCAAATTAGTGAATAGTTCAATTGAACTAGTTGAAGCCAACTGATGATATAACAGCTGATAAAAACAATTTACCCAAATTTACACGAAAAAAAAGTCTGGGCTTTTTCGTGCAAGAAGAACAAGAATATTACTCTCTCATGACAGCTCCCATTTACCCAATTGTGTAGTAAGAAAACGCTTTTTGGTAAAATTGGGATCCCGCGGGATCCCAATGTTGAGTACCCGAACACAGCTAATATTTCACAGCAAGAATTACTTGTGCTGTTGTAAACGCCACTTTCATAATATCATTAAATCCTAATAAAAACATTGTATTCAATTGTAATAAATGTTTAATTTCTTCTAATGAGTTAATTTCAACGGTTTCTGCTTTGTCTATTGAAGTTAGAGTGTTAAAATTGGTGGTAATCGATCTCTTAAGAAACGTTAAATATGGATGTGCAAATGTTACTTCTCAATCTGCCTTTAAATTACGTGCTAATAATGCATTAAACACATAGACGAATGCAGCTAATTATACCCTACACCACTATGTGGTCAGGGTATTATAAGTTTGTGCTGATGTTTGTAACACCAAAAAATATTGGTCGTAGACCTACCTTATAGTATACCGATCGGTTCAGAATTTTTTTTTATTTCGTTTTAACGATGTCCGTCTGTCCGTCCGTCCGTCCGTCTGTCTGTCTGTCCATGCAATCTTGTGCGCACTCTACAGGTCGCAGCTATTAAGATATTTTGATGAAATTTGGTACGCAGACCTATGTTGGCCCAAGGACGAACAAGTTTGATTTTTTTGAACATCGGTCCATGTTTAGACCTAGTGCCCATATAAGGGTCCTACCAAAATTATATTGTTTATACGCTGCAGGTCGTAAATATTAAGATATTTTGACGAAATTTGGTACACAGACCTATGTTAGCCCAATAACGCAGCCTATTGATTTTGGTGAACATCGGTCCATGTTTAGACCTAGTGGCCATATAAGGGTCCTACCAAAATTATACTGTTTATACGCTGCAGGTCGTAAATATTAACATATTTTGATGAAATTTGGTACACAGCCCTAGACTGGCCCAATAACGCAGCCTATTGATTTTGGTGAACATCGGTCCATGTTTAGACCTAGTGCCCATATAAGGGTCCCCCCAAAATTATATTGTTTATACGCTGCAGGTCGTAAATATTAAGATATATTGATGAAATTTGGTACACAGACCTATATTGGTCCAATAACGCAGCCTATTGATTTTGGTGAACATCGGTCCATGTTTAGACCTAGTGCCCATTTAAGGGTCCTACCAAAATTATACTGTTTATACGCTGCAGGTCGTAAATATTAAGATATTTTAATGAAATTTGGTACACAGACCTACATTGGCCCAATAACGCAGCCTATTGATTTTGGTGAACATCGGTCTATGTTTAGACCTAGTGCCCATATAAGGGTCCTACCAAAATTATAATGTTTATACGCTGCAAGTCGCAAATATTAAGATATTTTGATGAAATTTGGTACACAGACCTATATTGGCCCAATAACGCAGCCTATTGATTTTGGTGAACATCGGTCTATGTTTAGACCTAGTGCCCATATAAGGGTCCTACCAAAATTATACTATTTATACGCTGCAGGTATTAATATTAAGATATTTTGATGAAATTTGGTACATAGACCTATGTTGGCCCAAGGACGAAGCCTATTGATTTTGGCGAACATCGGTCCATGTTTAGAACTAGTGCCCATATAAGGGTCCCCCCAAAATTATATTGTTTATACGCTGCAGGTCGCAAATATTAAGATATTTTGATGAAATTTGGTACATAGACCTATGTTGGCCAAGGACGAAGCCTATTGATTTTGGTGAACATCGGTCCATGTTTAGAACTAGTGCCCATATAAGGGTCCCCCCAAAATTGGCTTGGTTACAAACTGCAGGTCGCAAATATAAAGATATTTTAATGAAATTTGGTGCGCTGACTCACATTATAGAAAATTTTGACACAAGCCCCATTTTAACCCATTCGAATTTCGGATCCAAGCAATACACCAGAGTGGTGTAGGGTATTGTATAGTCGGCATGCCCGACTTTAACCTTTTTACTCGTTTTTTAAAAATTTTAAGTTTAGAATTTTAAAATGCATTTTGGTGTTGTAAAAATGTGTAAAACAAGGCTATAAAAATTTCAAAAAAAGGGGTAAAAAGCACCAAAATAAAATTTAAAAATTATAAAGTTTATATATAACGAAGTTTTGACTGAAAATTTTATAAAATTGTATAAAATTGTTCGCACAGTGTGAAAAGGACTATTAATGTATTTTTTATGAAATTTATATTGTTTTTTCATCTTTTAAACAAAAATTAAGGAGAATTCCAATAAAACGAGAACAAAAACCAGAAATATAAGTTTTATAAAAAGCACTTTCTAGAATTGAAAAAAGCACTGCAAATACCCGTTTTTTAATGACGGGTATTTGTAAAATATAACCGGGTATGTAGAAAGGCACTAAAATGGCAACACTGATGAAAACGATTATGTTGACACCAACACAGCTACACGACTACTTTTGCCGCTGTAGTCAACCAATGGGTTTCTATACCACTCTTCCACTGTTAACCTTTACTCTTTATTTTTGTTCGTGAAGTCGGGAAAGAAAACAAAACATGTTGGTAAACATTGTAAAAAAATGAGAGATTGAGTGTTTTTTTTACACATTTCCCTATATAATAAGCATTGAGGTTGAGTGAGTTTTTTCAGATTTTTAAGAGGATTTAAGAGTTTCCAATGTTGCTTCAACATGGAAAAAATTAACGTGCCAACAAACATTTGTCAATAGTGTCAATTTTGGGTTTTTATACCCTTCACCACTATGTGGTCAGGGTATTATAAGTTTGTGCTGATGTTTGTAACACCAAAAAATATTGGTCGTAGGCCCACCTTATAGTATACCGATCGGTTCAGAATTTTTTTTTATTTCGATTTAACGATGTCCGTCTGTCCGTCCGTCCGTCCGTCTGTCTGTCCATGCAATCTTGTGCGCACTCTACAGGTCGCAAATATTGAGATATTTTGATGAAATTTGGTACGCAGACCTATGTTGGCCCAAGGACGAACAAGTTTGATTTTGGTGAACATCGTTCCATGTTTAGAGCTAGTGCCCATATAAGGGTCCTACCAAAATTATATTTTTTATACGCTGCAGGTCGTAAATATTAAGATATTTTGACGAAATTTGGTACACAGACCTATGTTAGCCCAATAACGCAGCCTATTGATTTTGGTGAACATCGGCCCATGTTTAGACCTAGTGCCCATATAAGGGTCCTACCAAAATTATATTGTTTATACGCTGCAGGTCGTAAATATTAAGATATTTTGACGAAATTTGGTACACAGACCTATGTTAGCCCAATAACGCAGCCTGTTGATTTTGGTGAACATCGGTCCATGTTCAGACCTAGTGCCCATATAAGGGTCCTACCAAAATTATACTGTTTATACGCTGCAGGTCGTAAATATTAAGATATTTTGATGAAATTTGGTACACAGACCTACATTGGCCCAATAACGCAGCCTATTGATTTTGGTGAACATCGGTCCATGTTTAGACCTAGTGCCCATATAAGGGTCCTACCAAAATTATACTGTTTATACGCTGCAGGTCGCAAATATTAAGATATTTTGATGAAATTTGGTACATAGACCTATGTAGGCCCAAGGACGAAGCCTATTGATTTTGGTGAACATCGGTCCATGTTTAGAACTAGTGCCCATATAAGGGTCCCCCCAATATTGGCTTGGTTACAAACTACAGGTCGCAAATATTAAGATATTTTAATGAAATTTGGTGCGCTGACTCACATTATAGAAAATTTTGACACGAGGCCCATTTTAACCCATTCGAATTTCGGATCCAAACATTAGTTGGCTTTTACCCAGACTGGTGTAGGTTATTGTATAGTCGGCATGCCCGACTTTAACCTTTTTACTCGTTCTTTATACCCTACACCACTATGTGGTCAGGGTATTATAAGTTTGTGCTGATGTTTGTAACACCAAAAAATATTGGTCGTAGACCCACCTTATAGTATACCGATCGGTTCAGAATTTTTTTTTTATTTCGATTTAACGATGTCCGTCCGTCCGTCTGTCTGTCTGTCCATGCAATCTTTTGCGCACTCTACAGGTCGCAAATATTAAGATATTTTTATGAAATTTGGTACGCAGGCCTATGTTGGCCCAAGGACGAACAAGTTTGATTTTGGTGAACATCGGTCCATGTTTAGACCTAGTGCCCATATAAGGGTCCTACCAAAATTATATTGTTTATACGCTGCAGGTCGTAAATATTAAGATATTTTGACGAAATTTGGTACACAGACCTATGTTAGTCCAATAACGCAGCCTATTGATTTTGGTGAACATCGGTCCATGTTCAGACCTAGTGCCCATATAAGGGTCCTACCAAAATTATACTGTTTATACGCTGCAGGTCGTAAATATTAAGATATTTTGATGAAATTTGGTACACAGACCTACATTGGCCCAATAACGCAGCCTATTGATTTTGGTGAACATCGGTCCATGTTTAGACCTAGTGCCCATATAAGGGTCCCACCAAAATTATATTGTTTATACGCTGCAGGTCGCAAATATTAAGATATTTTGATGAAATTTGGTACATAGACCTATGTTGGCCCAATAACATCGGTCCATGTTTAGAACTAGTGCCCATATAAGGGTCCCCCCAAAATTGGCTTGGTTACAAACTGCAGGTCGCAAATATTGAGATATTTTAATGAAATTTGGTGCGCTGACTCACATTATAGAAAATTTTGAAACAAGCCCCATTTTAACCCATTCGAATTTCGGATCCAAACAATCCACCAGAGTGGTGTAGGGTATTGTATAGTCGGCATGCCCGACTTTAACCTTTTTACTCGTTTTAAACTAATATTGATAGTTAATATAGTTTTACTTTTTAAAATATAGTTTATTTTAACAAAAATAATATACATTTAAATTAACAAGAACGGTGAAAATGAATTATATATTATTTGTATAATAAAATAAATTATTTACAAAATTTTCAAATAATATTAACAAAAATTATTAAAAACATAAGTTGAATTATATATTATTTCTATAATAAAATAAATTATTTAAAAAATTTTAAAATAATATTAACAAAAATTATTAAAAACAGTAGTTGAAAAGAATTTACTACATTCATTAAAAAACCCCTAAATGGAAAATCAAACTTGACAACACTGATGAAAGAAGTTTTTTACAAAAGCAAAAAACGAAAAAATGTTTCTCAAAATGCTCTTCCGACTCATTTTTTCTCTTAACAACATTACCAACATGTTTTCGTAGCCTTTGCCAAGTTCGCCGCACAACAACAAAATTTGGTGAGGACGGTAGTCTCTCTATACGTTTATACTTGTTGATTCAGTTCAGGAAGTTCTTACTTAGTTTCCGTTTTAAAAAGAATTTAATGCAAACAAATTTCAATATCTTTGCAACCCCTAACTGCAAAATTTGCTTCCATGTATGTACTTCCCAGCAAAATCTTTCATTACCAAATAAGTGGTTATATAATAGAAATTCATTGCTCCGCACAACTTATTTTTTGTCGTCTAAACTCATTATTTTTGTTTGGCGTGGTCGTTTTTATAAGTAGTCACGCTTACCCGCTCGCTTACGAAAAAATGAGAAATAAGTAGTTATGAGATTTTGAATAATAAGTGGTTACACACATGCTTACAAAAAGTTGAATTATAAGTGGTTATCCGATTGCTTACTTGATTCTTAAAAATAAGGAGTTAAGCAAATACTATTAGCTTAAGGAAATACATTCAGAAAAATTTAAGTTTTCTCTAGTGTGTAATTTTAGGACTCGTCATAAAAATTTAAACATAAAACATATTTACATATAATAAATAAAAATGTATAAAATTTAACTGTGTAAAAAGAACTTATTTAAACTATTACGAGTAAGTCATTATTTTATATTTAGAAAAAATGAATACAATAGGTCGTTATTAGGAAGTCATTATTTTATATTATAAAATAATGCAAAAGGTAATGATATATCATTTTTGGTAATGCAGATAGTAATGAGGTGTCATTACCAATATTTTGCTGGGTTGTTTATACTTTTATGTAGATATTTTTGTATATTAGTTTAAATATGCATACATGAATATAAACAAATTTGCACTTAACTATTTGACACATAACGAAAACACTTTAGTGTTTTGAGACTTACATCGAAATTATCATACGTTTGGTACAGAACTTTGTAGAATTAATTCCTTTTTGAATGAATTCACTACCAATCGAATTCAATTTTTCTCTTCAATTGAATGAATGCCTTTTCTTAAGTAATTCACTGAATTCGTTCAACTGAATGCGTTCATCAAACAACAAATTCAAGGAATTAATTCAATTGCAATAGTTCTTTTTATTAAATCAAATGAATTAATTCACCGGTGAACGCGTTCAGTTATATAAATCGAACGGAAAAAAAGTGAATTAATTCCTTACTGCATTAATTCACTACTGAATTCGTTCAATTTCATTTTCGTTCAATGAATTAAAAAAAATAAAATTACGTTCAGTGAATTAAAAAAAAAATAATAAGTTCACTGAATTGAAAAAAAAAAATAAAATAAGTTCACTGAATTGAAAAAAAATAAAATAAGTTTACTGAATTCAAAGCCTGTTTTCTGCCGTTCAGTAGAAGAAAACAATAATGTAGAAATACAATTTTTAAATAAGCAATTTTACAGCGTGTGCTAGTAAAAATAAACAAATTAGAAACCGGATGCTGTTTATCAACCTGTTTATCACAAATAAAGCCTTTTACTATTAAAAATAAAAACTTTACAGATATAGATAAATTTCGAAAAAAATATAACTATATAACTAGTTTGAAAAATTAATAGTTATATTTTTTTTCCAAATTTATAGAAAACAGTTTTGAATTCAGTGAATTTATTTTATTTTTTGTTTTTTCAATTCAGTGAACTTTTTTTATTTTTTTTCAATTCAGTGAATTTTTATTTTTTTTTTAATTCACTGAACGTAATTTTATTTTCTTTAATTCACTGAACGAAAATGAAATTGAACGAATTCAGTAGTGAATTAATTCAGTAAGGAATTAATTCACTTTTTTTCCGTTCGATTTATAAAATTGAACGTGTTCACCCGTGAATTAATTCATTTGATTTAATAAAAAGAACTATTGCAATTGAATTAATTCGTAACAAAATAAATCGAACGAAAGCAAATATGAATTAATTCCATTCAATATATGGTGCTTAGTGAATTAGTTCATCGAATTTTTAATTCAGAATTGAAAAATTGAATTAAGGAATTAATTCTTCAAAGCTCTGGTTTGGTATAATACCTTCACACAAGTGGCGGTGTTAAAATATACTTATTTATATGAAAATTAAAATAGACTGATAGCTACCAAATACGAAAATACTTCTGAATATAGTAAAAAAGAACTATTGGATAAAACCGAACTGTAATAACCTGACAGGAAAATATTTATCGTTTTTTCTCAATTTTATAAAAAAAAATAACACAATGAAACTGCTTAGCAAGGTTTAGGTTAAGAAGAGGATCAAACGTTTTTATCTAAAAAAAATTATAAACAATATTTATTTTTAAATACCAATATACTAGCTTCTTCAGTGATTTGCCATAAAATTGTATTTTTTTAAATTCTTGTTAAATTATAAATTTTTTCAGTTAAGTGTTGTTTTTTCAAACGCGTCGTATAGACCAAATACAACTAATATTGTAATTAATATGTATTTTTATTAATTCTAATATAGTGGGTTTGAGGTTAAGAAGAAGAATAAACATTTCCTTCAAAAGTTATAAACACATTAAATTTGCAAATCAGACTAGATCCAGTTTCTTCCTTTTTTATGGACAGGCTTCATCAGTGATTTCCCATTAAATTGTATTATTGTTTATATTTTAATTGTCAGATTGTCTCTATATGAATACATTCAGAAGTGATCAAACAGACATATACAAACATTCTACTTTAGATTTCCTGTTTATCTTCTTATTTCCTCCGTGTCACTTTTTCGCAAATGTTGCCACGCTGACGTATGGTTTTTACGTACAAGTGCAGGCAATTTGTGTATATTGGAGACGGACAGCCAACAGGGCATTTTTATTATTTTCATGTAGGCTTTATTACTGAATGTTCAGTTTAAATTTAGCCGAAAGTTAAATTCAAATTTTATATGGGAAACACAACAATTGTGTCAGTTAAAGTCCCAGTTAGTAGCTAACTGAACATTTAGTGATCAGTAGTATATATTATGAGAAAAATTTATTTTGAATGTTTTAAAGTTAGGGGTCAATAAAATGTTTTGAAATTAAAGTTTTTTAAAATTCTGATAGTGAAACATTTGGTAAGTGAAACATTCAATTGTCGGATTGTCTCTTATGATAAATTTCCCCAACAACCCGTTAACTGTAGGCTTCGATTCTTCGTCTATGTCCACATTACGAACGTAACTATATTAATGTGTGACAGTTTAAGCGGTTTAAGCTTAAATTAGTTTGCAAGTAAAGTGCGGCGAAGTGAGGTATCGTGAAGTAGAAATCTATATACAATAGATTTTCTTACCTCAAATGTACTTCAAAACTAAGTAGTTGTGTATACTGTCAGCAGTGTTGCCAACTCCTGAAGGCAGGAAAGCACCGTGAGCATTATGAAAACGGGTAAAAAGGGTAAAAATTTACCAAAAATGGGGTAAAAAAGCACGATATTAATTTTTTGAAAAATTTAAATCCAGAATTTAAAAACACATTTTAACTTTGAAAAACCGTGTAAAAAAGGTTCAGAAAATTACCTAAAAAGGGGTAAAAAAGCACCAAACTAATATTTCAATATTTTGAAGTTTAAATGTAACGAAGTTGCTATTTAAAATTGTATTACAAATATTGTGCAAAAATGTAGTTCTTGTATAGTTCGTATTATTTTTTAAATTTTGACAGAAAATTCAATAAAAATGTAAACAAACGAGAACAAATACCAAAAATATAAACTGTAAAAAAGCACTAAAAGCACTGCCAGAAATCTGAAAAAGCACCGTAAATACCCGCTTTTTTTAAACGGGTATTTGTAAAAAATCACCGGGTACGGGAAGGAAAAAAGCACCAAAAAATAGCCGAAAAGCACTGAAATGGCAACACTGACTGTCAGTAACTATAGTAAACAGCTGACACGATACTACCAGACTAATGGAGCCTTTACTCTCTTTAGAAATAAGTAAACACGACAAAATTTTATCAATCATAAAAAAATAAAATAACGGTTTAATAAAAAACTTTTTTTGTGGTAGAAAGACAGATTATAATATAGATTTTTTTAATTCAAATTTATACTTCGGATATAAAGTGTTTTTTTTAATCAAATCGGGTGCACTCAATGAGCAATCTCCTGAAAATAAACCAAGTAAAAAAGTTAAAATCGGGCATACCGGCTATATGATACCCTACACCAGTCTGGTTGAAGGTCAACTAATATTTGGGTGCGAAATTCGAATAAGTTAAAAGGGACTTGTGTCAAAAACTTGCCTATAAAATGATAAAAAATTAGAAAAGAGGTACAGTCAGAGAATTATGTCATCAAAATTTACTGCAATTGCAGTTAAAAAAGGGTACACTGCAATTGCATTTGAATTAACTACAATTAAAATTATTTTTAAATGCAATTTTAATCAAAACTGCATTATCACTTACTTTTGAATACAGTTGCACCATACCCTTTTTAACTGAAATTAATTTAATTTTACCAAAATAATTGTCTTAGTGTACGGAATTTTACTCTACCTAATGTTAGGTAGTTAATAAGTAGGTATTTAATAAGTAGAATCTAGAAAATGCTCTGGTATTTGGCCCATGTGAGTCAGCTTTACAAATTTCATTAAAATATTTTGGTATTTGCAATCTGTAGAATCTGAATACATACATATATATCGATCGAAAATATATATATTTTTTATATGCATTCAAAGAATGATTATGTTTAGTGTCCGACCGAGTATTCGGCTTCGGAGTTCGCCCAAAAAATGATGTTCGGCCAAGTTCGGTGTTCGGCAAAATTTTGGCCGGTTGCTGAACTTTTCTATAAATCAATATTTTGCAACATTTAGCTTTTTAATTGTGTATAGTAACTTATAAATATGCACATCTTCAACTTAATTTTTTACTTAAATAGAGAAAAATACAACTTTTTTATGTTCTTGCAATTTAGAAATGTTTAGAAATTGGTTTCCGCATTTTTGAATTTGAAAAAGTTGCATGAAATTGTATTTTTATTCAAACACAAAAGTATTCGGCTTCAGTTTCGCCCGAACTTAGTAATTTTAGCCGAAGTTCGGCTTCGGTTCGGTCTTAAAAAAGTGAGTTCTGTCGGACACTAATTATTTTATATACAAAAAATGATTTGACTAACTCTCCTGCACATAATTGGGCAGAAACACAATATTTTGGAAATAATTATGCCATTTCTTACCGGGTGGTTCTATTTCTATGATATTTCAAACTGTCCGAACAAAAATAATTTCGAGCTAAAGTTTTGATGGGCCATGGAACCTGCTTACAAATGTGGGTTATCTCTTAAAGTGTAAAAGTTATTTACATTGAAAAATTAAAATTCTGCATTTTTGCAATAATCTGTTCCGCTTTTTGCCAAACCTAGGCTAATTTTTCTAAAAAATATTAGGTATTTGTTGTAACTTTATCTATTAAATAAAGAAAATGTCAATCCAATACCTGTTTCAGTCTTAAATGGAGTGCATTTCAAATTGAAAACTAAAAAGATGACATTTTAGCACTTCTTTGTTGAAGAGTCTTTGTCCGCATTAAAAGTTTCTTTCACAACAAATATACTTAGTAAGATTTTTTTGAAGGGAAACTTCATTTATATATGTTTTATAAAGGAATATTTCCCAGTTTCTCAATATTATCTTCCCAGAGCCCTACAAATTCAACAAATTTTATACTACAATTTGCACTGTACACAATTACTAAGCGTATTTTAATTTTAAAATTCAGTGAAAATATCAAAAGTTGGATAATAAGTTTGTTTTTTTTTGCCGCTTTTCCTTTTTCAATTGCCAATACAATATTTTTGATTTATTAATCGGTAATAGGTATTGCCAAATAAAGTAAACGTTAATAACAAATAAATGTTAATAGTCTTGATCGAATTCCAAAAATTCTTTTTGTTGGTTGAAAATACAGATTTAACATTTTTACAAAAAATTCCCAAATGTGTTTAACGGATATCCGAAAATTTCATCCGATTCTGTTGAAATTTTAAATATGGTGTTCAGATCATAGATTACATACATACATTCGATGTCAGTGGACGTATCTCATGAGAATGTTTTGGATATATGTCCCATACCTACACAAAAATTTTTGAATGTGTGTGAAAAAATGTGTTTGTTCACAAAAGAAGATATCTATGTTACCTACGGTTTAGATATAGTTTACTAGGGTATTCAATCGATTAATCGTTATTCGATTAATCGAACAATTTTTCTCAAAAATTGTTCGAACAATTTAAAATGTTGGATTTTTCAACTAGCCCAGTGTAATTATTGTAATTAATGATTATTAAAATTATTAATTATAATTAATGCTCAATGTAATAAAGCTTGTTTAGTGAGCACTCTGAATTAATAAAATAAAAGGATGGAGGTACGGAAACATAGAGGGAAAATAATTTCTCATCTAAATTCCTCTCTACATTTATGTATGCAATGCATACGAAAGATATACAAATTAATGTACGGGGTTTTATATTCTTCTTTTGGGTGTGGTTCTCCCCGATTTGGATAAAATTTTAATATGTGAAAGAGGGACAGAATAAATAAAAATATTGACAAAATCTGATCTCAATTATTACACTGTTTTTATTTTTATGAATTTAAGAAGAGTTACTGAATTTATTTTTGTTCCTTTTTTTAAATAAAATTATTAAAAACACAACAAGTGTATGTATATTATTTTACAGAAAATTTTTTCGATTAACCGATTAATTTTAAAATTTTGTTCGATTAACCGGTTAAGTAAAAAACCCGAATAGTTATTTGCACGATTAATCGATTAAAATAAAAAGCCGATTAATTGAATACCCTATAGTTTACCCACAATAAAAAAATCACACAAATAGTAATTTAAAAGATGTCTTGCTAACTACTAAAAAAAAACTTCTCGTTACTTCAAAGCGTCTTGAAAAAGCTTAAGATACTGTAGGGTATATACAAGATAAATAGTTAAATAACACCATTATCAACATCAATATCAACTATATGTTAACGTGAACATGAACTGTGTCGTACTTGTCTCTACTTAACAAAATTGCGATTAAAATTATCCGTCAACAGCTGATATGTATAAAAAATGGAAGCATTTAAATACATTAAACACATCATGGTATTAAGTAAATGCATAAATAAATAGAATTTTCTTGTTAAACTTAACAAACAAAATGCAATCAATGTGTTTAAGGAATAGTTAAACTAAAATATATAAATAACTAATTTGCATTAACAACATGAATGAATTATAATAATTTACGTCTAGCTAAGAAAAGAATATACAAATATTAGGGTATTATAACATTTTTTCAAAAAAATATGAACCTAAACAGTAAACTATGAAAATTTAAATTAAATTGTAACATGCTAAACTGCAAGTACAACATCAAAATGAATAGAAATATTTCATATTTTTGGGTATACAACTTAATAATCTCGATTTGGACAACATATAAGTAGCATAACTGTCATATATGGTTTCTGTGAAGAATAAGAAATATGGTATTTTGGTGGGTAAACATCTGTCATTATAATTCAGTATTCGATAGACGCCAAAGTGTAAACACACATTTTTTCAATCGCTATAATAATGTCGAATTTTGTGCCTAAAAAATATATTTTGTGGGGAAGTCTGATAACCATCTTTCATTTGAAGAAAACGGCTGCTGAAAATTATCGATTGTTGGTAGAAGCTTACGGTCAACATACACCAACTCAAAAAACTTGCGAACGATGGTTTGCGCGATTCAAAAGTGGTGATTTCGACACAGAAGATAAGGAGAGACCTGGTCAGCTGAAAAAGTTTGAAGATGAGGAATTGGAAGCATTACTCCACGAAGAATAACTAGCATTATCATTGGGAGTCACACAACAAGCCATTTTCCTACGTTTAAAAGCATTGGGATCATTCAAAAGCAATGAAATTGGGTCCCATATGAATTGAAGCCGAGAGACGTTGAAAGACGATTTTTGATGTCAGAAATGCTGCTTGAACGCTACAAAAAGAAGTCATTTTTGCATCGTATTGTTACTGGTGATGAAAAATGGATACATTACGATAACCCAAGCGCAAAAAGTAATATGTAAAGCCCGGCCAACCAGCCAAATCAACGCCGAAGCCGAATATCCATGGCGCCAAGGTAATGATCTGTATTTGGTGGGATCAGAAGGGTGTTTTGTATTATGAGCTGTTGAAATCGGGTCAGACGATAACAGGGGACTTGTACCGAACACAATTGATTCGTTTGAAGAGAGCAATCAACGAAAAACGACCAGAATGTGCGACCAAACATGATTCAATAATCTTCCATCATGACAACGCTCGGCCACATGTTGCAAGACCGGTCAAAACCTATTTGGAAAACAGCGGATGGGCAGTTTTGGCTCACCCGCCTTATAGCCCAGACCTTGCCCCTTCTGACTACCATTTGTTTCGATCGATGCAGAACGTCCTTACTGGAATACGCTTCACTTCAGAACAGAGTATCAGAAATTGGCTTGATTCATTCTTTACCTCAAAACCGGAGCAGTTCTTTTGGCGTGGAATCCATATGTTACCACAAAGATGGGAAAAAGTAGTGGCTAACGATGGACAATACTTTGAATAATGTACCAATTCATTTTGTTATTATAATAAATGCATTTTTCAAGCAAAAAAATCGACATTATTTACTTGTATACCCAATAACTCAACATTAGAAAGAATAAAACCAACAGTCATCTTAAAATATTTTCTATAGAAATTAAACTAAACCTTAATACATTCTCATACCCAGAAAAATTGTAATTGTGTGTTTGTACATGTTAGCCCAATAAGTACATGCCCGAGTAAAAAAAATTGATCTCGCGCAATATCTAATTATATCCCATTTGATATTGTTTAAGATCTGCTGTAATATCTAGCTGATCCATTTAGATCTCAAAATTGGGTGTATCCAATCATATCGTATTAGATCCCATTGTATATATGGGGATAAACTAAGATCAAGTTATATCTCAAAATTGGGAGGTCCAGTGATATCTTTGGGGATAAACCTAGATCTATTTTGATCCGAAAATTGGCGGATCCAGCTATATATTTGCGGATATTTTTAGATCTAATTTGATCCGAAAAATGGCGGATCCAATTAGATCCAGCTATATATTTGGGGATAAACTTAGATCTAATTTGATCTCAATTTTGGCAGATCAAATTAGATCCCGCAATATATTTGTGGATAAACGTATATCTAATTTGATCCGAAAAAGTGGCAGATCGAATTAGATCTAGCTATATATTTGGGGATAAACTTAGATCCAATTTGATCCGAAAAATGGCACATCGAATTAGATCCAGCAATATATATGTGGATAAACTTAGATCTAAATTTATCCGAAAAAATCCTAATCGAATTAGATCCAGCAATATATATGGGGATAAACTTGGATCTAAATTTAACCGAAAAATGGCAGATCAAATTAGATCCAGCAATATATTTGGCGATAAACTTGGATCTAAATTTATCAGAAAAATGGCAGATCGAATTATATCCAGCAATTTATTTCGGTATTAAAATGGCAGATCGAATTAGAAACAGCAATATATTTGGGGATTAACATCTAAAAGTATCCATAAAAATGACAGATAAAATTAGATGCCGCATTATATTTGGGTACTACGTAAGATCTCCATTTATGTGGGATTAAATAAGATCCCAGACATATATTGCCAACTGTTCAAAAAATAAGAGACTGGCAGAGCACTGATTGTATAAAAATTACAATATTTTGTTAAAATAAGGCTTAAACTCAGAAGGGCTCGAGTTCAATATGCATTTCTTTTACAAAATGAATTTCTTTTTATAAAATTAAAATTTTTTTTTTCTATTCATTTTTTTATAAAATTATATATTTATTTTTTTATTAAATTGAAATCCTTGAATAAAATAATTTTATTTACATCTTTTTGACGCTCTACACCATTTCCAATTGTATTAATTGTTTTAAAATTTATCAATTGTATTTCAGAAATAATCAATTGAATTTCAGTTTTATCAATTGTGTTTCAGAACTCATCAATTATTTTTCACATTTATGAATTGTATTTCAGAAATAGTCAATTGAAGTTCAGTTTTATCAATTGTGTTTCAGAAATTATTAATTGTATTTCCGAAATTCACAACTGTATTTCAGAAATTATCAAACTGTATTTCAGAAATTATCAATCGTATTTCTGAAATTATGAAATGTATTTGAGAAATTTTTCTCTATTAGCTATGGAATTCTGAAATAGATTTCATTATTTCTGGACACAACTAAATAAATAAATAATTAAATTTGCGTAATATTGTACTTTCTGAAGTGCAAATAATATTTTGTGATATACAATTAAAATTTTCTAAAATACAATTAATAATTTCTGGAATACCTTTTTTCGATGCTTATAAGTTAGCTCGAAATGCTTTTATCATTCATTTAATTTGTAGCTATCACACATCTATAACAAGTCTCGTTAGATTAGAGTGTAGAGGTCTTGGCTGACAATCTGGTGGACTGGGTTAAATTTCATGTTTTTAAAAGCAAATATTAAAAAAAGTTTTCTCAATTTTTTCAAAAATGTTTTTTGAAATCTATTTTTTTGCCAAGATAGTTAATGCAACGTTCTGCCAACGCATAACCGACCATCGCCAACGGTTTGCCAGCATTGTATATTAATATTAATTAACACTATATTTTTATTTTTAGGAAATACATTTTTATTTTATTATAAGTTAACATTAAATTAAATTTTAGATAATGGCACCAATTTGTAGTTGTAATTATTATATATTAAATCGTATATTCATAAACATTCTATACAGTTAGACGAGGTTTATGGAACTATTTAACTTTATAAAGTGTTTATAAATTATAACTTAAATGTACATATATATATGTTAAATGTACGTGAACAAATTGTTGATATGGACCCACAAATTGTATCTCAACTGATATTGGAATTATTGTACCATTACCATACATCAATATATATTAAATGATATACATATATTACAATATATGACACTGTATTATAAATATTGTTAATGAAGTAACATACATTATTCAAATTAAACCATATATGGAATTGTATTCAAAATGTTGATGTGGTACCAAATTTGACCATATATTGTTTAAATTGTGCCATATATGACAATATATTGTTTAAATGATACCATATATGTCTATATATTAATATTGTTTAAATGACACCATATATCAATATATATGGTAGCATATATTATCATATCTGCATCTGTATTAAAAATGTCGTTCATCAGGTACCATATATGAGCATATATTGTTGAAATGGCACCATATATGACAATATATGGTTTAAATGGCACCATATATGGTAATATATTGCTTAAATAACACCATATGTAAATATATATGGCACTATATATGGTAGCATATATTATCATATGTGGAACTGTATTAAAAATATTGTTCATGAGGTACCATATATGGGCATATATTGTTGAAATTGCACCATATATGATAATATATGGTTTAAATGGTACCATATATGATAATATATGGTTTGAATGGCACCATATATGATAATATATGGTTTGAATGGCACCATATATGATAATATATAGCTTAAATGACACCATATATAAATATATATCGCACTATATATAGTACCATATATTATCATATCTGGAACTGAATTAAAGATTTGGTTTATGAGGTACCATATATGACCATATATTGTTTAAATGGCACCATATATGATAATATCTAGTTTAACTGTCACCATATATAATTATATATTGTTTAAATGATACCATATATAATTATATATTGCTAAAATGCCACCATATATATTAAGATATAGTTCTATATATAACTATATATGCAATAAGATCAACCATGTTATGTAATATATAATTATATATGCCATATCTAATATTATGAAGGCCGATATCTAATTAGATGAAATTATATATGGCATAATATAAGGAAAATTTTTCGGAAAAAACGTCATATATAATTATATATGGATATACATAACCACATGTCTAATTATATATTGTAATATATGCCACATATGATTATATATAATTTTTTTTACTCGGGTGTTTACTATTTATTTGTTTTAGCCAACTAAAGAAGTTTATAACTTTTCATCTATCTTACGAGACTCGTTTATAGAATTAAAATATTTCCCAATAGAAGTTGGACAACAAACACATGTAAATAGAGTTAATGTTCACATTACATTCAGAATTATTGTATTTGTTTTTCTAATTTTCTATATTCTGTAGATATAGTTTGCGACCAGCTCTGTATTATTGCCTAAATCTCATTATTTTGTAAATTGAAATTTGGTTAATATTTTGTGCAAAATGTAACTTACTAACAAAGTGTTAATGTTCTTGTACTTGTACGTACATGCACAAGTTTTGTTAACACAATAATAAATGTAATTTTTGCTCTTGTCATCCGTTAACTCATTTGTAAACATAAGATTTACCATTAAAGTAATCCTCTGTATCTCTATATATAAAAGAATAACGTGACTGACTGACTCATTCATTAGCTCAACATCGCCAAGCTCACAGATTAATCACAACTGGGTCGATTGTCGACCGACGACAGCAAAATTCGTCGCGACTGCTTTAAATTCAGCAACAATTGACCGTTGACATTTTTTGACGTTTAGAAAAAAAGAAAATTAAAACAAAAATATGGTTGCATTTGTTTTGCCATTATTTTTCACAAATGTGATTGGTTTTGCATTAATTCTTATTGGTTTAAATTTTATTGTATTTAATTTTGCTTTTCTTCGGTAAATTATGTATTTTTATTTTCAATTATATTTCTTCTGTGAAAAAAATAAATTTTTTGTAAACAAAGTACGAATTTTTGCAGCTTCCACAACTCTGTTCTACTGGCAATCCTTAATTAGTTAAAAATATGGCAACAATTTGACAAATATTTGGAGTGTGAGTTAGTGTGTCGTCATGAAAATAAAATAGATTCTATTACGATGACAAATCGCCGGACGATATGGCGGCAATTTGCTTCCCATACAAAATATATGAAAAAGCAATTCTCTTTGGCGTTGTCGAGCCAGTTGTGATTAATATCTCAACCCGTTGAAGTAACACACACACAAAATAAATCAGCTGTGCGGCTCCGCGCACCAAAATCGAAAAAAGGCGAAAAAGGAAAAAAGAAGGGAAAAAAATAAGAGCTAAAATTATAAAGTAAAATAAATTTCTCAATACTTTATTTTCGTTTTTGCCAAATCTCGTAATGATAATCTTATGGGTTCCTTAGTTTTTTGTTAAAACCCTGATATTTGACAGTGTAATTGATAAAAACCCAGTTTAAATTAATACAAAAATATTAAAAATCTACGATAAAGCATCTCTAAATGCGGATTAAGATAAAATGACCTTAGGTGCTTGATAACGATAAATGGTTAAAGTGGCTTCAATAATAAAAGAAATTAGAAACAATTAATTCATTTTAAAAAAGTTCACAAAAATTTCAACATTTTTATTGATAAATCATGAATTTATTAATTAAAAAATGAATCGGGAACCAACATTAAGCGCGATTTCAGAAGCTTTAAAGTGATAAAGCAAGCAGTCACATAGCTAAAATAATACAAAATTTAGACCCACACGGAGAAAACAGATTTATTGTGACAACCGAATTCCATGCCAACTAAATAGTTTAGTTGCAACAACCGAATTATTTGGTTGTCGCAATCGAACGTATTCCTGGCATAGTGTAAATAGATTCTTCTAACCAAAACTTTTTTTTATTCATCGAATTTTTGTTGCCACAAACAAATATATCGGTGGTTCCAACCAAATCATAAGGTTGGCAATAAATTCGGTTTTCACAATGAAACTGTTTTCTCTATGCAAATTTGATCATATTCCCCAAATTTCACACCCAGAAAACAGATTTGGGGCTGACAACCGCATTTGTAGCCAATCGAATGGTTCGGGTTTGGTAGCCGAGTTTTTCAGTTGTGACAACAGAAAACTAATTGAGACAATATTAATTTGACTGTGTCAACGGAATTTCAGTTGTATCAAGAATAATTCGGTGGTTGCAACCGAAAAATTCGTTTGATGCAACTCAGCCATTCGATTGGCAACAAATTGAGTTGTCAGCACCGAACCTGTACTCAAATAGAAGTTTCAGCTGTTGACTTTGTTATATGTTTTCAACCGATAGTTTCTAATTTATTTAAGTAATATAAATTTTTTTGGGCATTGTTAATCCATCTTTGTTGGAAGTCAAATACGCATCAAATATTTAAGCTGAACTTTCGAAGTAAATTTTGATAAAAATATAACTTAGAAATTTCCATTGGACTTTACATTACATTTATATCTTATCTATCTGAGAAAAAATGTCGCTCATAAAAGCTTTAGCTCTTTCGCTGCGAAGACCAAAAGCGTCCAAAAAGAATTGTCTAGCCAAACAGAAGGGTTCAAAAATAATTCTAGTGAAATTTAAAAAATAAATTTATTTTACGTTTACTTTTGTTATTTAACACAATGCCGCCTAAAGGCGGTCTTCAGATTTTAAATAACTTTTGGCTAAATGACAATATTTTATTAAACAAGTTGTATTATATCCATAGAAAACTTAACTATCTGCTTTTTTGCCTTCAAACTTTCTTTGTATAAGGAACGGTTTTCAAGCGAGAAGCACGTAAAGTGAAAATGTAGAAAATTCGAACAAATTTACTTTTTAAAACAGAAAAATATATTTGAAAAATTGCCAAAAATCCATTTACTATCTGGGGTACATTACCGATAATAACAAAGCTAGTTTAAAGTCTCTAATTGTAAAATCAGTTAAAAATTTTTCTCCAGGACTCACAGGATAACGCCAGGATACGTTTTACAAATATCTCTCTAACTCAAAAACTAGCCATCAGATTTTCTTAAAATTAAACACAGATTATATACTTAGAGGCAGTAGTAAGCAGAACTAATTTCGTCGAATTGATTTATTTATGTTTAGTGCCAAATTCGCCAAATTTCGTAATTTTCAAAAAGCGAAAATCGCCATAACTTTTGAAATAACAACAGTTGATCAAAAATTTTCGGTACTTAATTTTATTTTATTAATAGTGTTATTTACAGCAAAAATCGAAATTATTTGGCTACTGGGTTTCAAGATACGTCTTCAACCTTTGTTGTGCTATATCGCCTAAATAAAGCGATACATTAAAATTTTAATATTTGTTCCATAGTAGATTTTCAACGCCAAATACATGGTTTGAATTTTATTGTAATCAGGATAAAGAGCATTAGAGGGTTAAATGCATGGTGTAACCATTTGGCAACATACCAGTTTTTTAATGAAGAAAAACCCACTTGATGCACAAAACTGCATTTTTGGGCCCTGGGCCCCTTCTGTACAAACTTTTTTTAGATTAGCTCAGATTTTTTAAAAAGTTATAGGAAAAATCGTGGTTTTGCTTCGTATGTTTGTGAAAAATCTAAAACACACGTTTTTTTTTTACAAAAAGTGTAATATTCAAAATTTTTCAATAAATAACACCTTTTTTTAAAATAAATTTTTTTT
Organism: Leucophora obtusa; assembly: GCA_949987735.1. Classification (NCBI taxonomy): domain Eukaryota; kingdom Metazoa; phylum Arthropoda; class Insecta; order Diptera; family Anthomyiidae; genus Leucophora; species Leucophora obtusa. Next base: position 95,224,502 of record OX465295.1, read on the forward strand.
TGGTATTTTTCTCGAAATTTACACGCCTTTAGAAATCATATATAAACGAGTAAAAAGGTTAAAGTCGGGCATGCCGACTATAGAATACCCTACACCAGTCTGGGTAAAAGCCAACTAATGTCACCAAAATCAATAGGCTGCGTTATTGGGCCAATATAGGTCTGTGTACCAAATTTCATCAAAATATCTTAATATTTGCGACCTGCAGCGTATAAACAGTATAATTTTGGTAGGACCCTTATATGGGCACTAGGTCTAAACATGGACCGATGTTCATCAAAATCAATAGGCTTCGTCCGTGGGCCAAAATAGGTCTGTGTACCAAATTTCGTCAAAATATCTTAATATTTACGACGTGCATCGTATAAACAATATAATTTTGGGGGGACCCTTATATGGGCACTAGGTCTAAACATAGACCGATGTTCACCAAAATCAATAGGCTTCGTCCTTCGGCTGCCATAAGTCGGTGTACCAAATTTCATCAAAATATCTTAATATTTGCGACCTGCAGCGTATAAACAATATAATTTTGGTAGGACCCTTATATGGGCACTAGGTCTAAACATGGACCGATGTTCACCAAAATCAATAGGCTTTGTCCTTGGGCCAACGTAGGTCTGTGTACCAAATTTTATCAAAATATCTTAATATTTGCGACCTGCAGCGTATAAACCATATAATTTTAGTAGGACCCTTATATGGGCACTAGGTCTAAACATGGACCGATGTTCACCAAAATCAATAGGCTGCGTTACTGGGCCAATGTAGGTCTGTATACCAAATTTTATCAAAATATCTTAATATTTACGACCTGCAGCGTATAAACAGTATAATTTTGGTAGGACCCTTATATGGGCACTAGGTCTAAACATGGACCGATGTTCACCAAAATCAATAGGCTGCGTTATTGGGCCAATATAGGTCTGTGTACCAAATTTCATCAAAATATCTTAATATTTACGACCTGCAGCGTATAAACAGTATAATTTTGTTAGGACCCTTATATGGGCACTAGGTCTAAACATGGACCGATGTTCACCAAAATCAATAGGCTGCGTTATTGGGCCAATATAGGTCTGTGTACCAAATTTCATCAAAATATCTTAATATTTACGACCTGCAGCGTATAAACAATATAATTTTGGTAGGACCCTTATATGGGCACTAGGTCTAAACATGGACCGATGTTCAAAAAAATCAAACTTGTTCGTCCTTGGGCCAACATAGGTCTATGTACCAAATTTCATCGAAATATCTTAATAGGTGCGACCTGTAGAGTGCGTACAAGATTGCATGGACAGACAGACAGACGGACGGACGGACGGACGGACGGACAGACGGACATCGTTAAATCGAAATAAAAAAAAATTCTGAACCGATCGGTATACTATAAGGTGGGTCTACGACCAATATTTTTTGGTGTTACAAACATCAGCACAAACTTATAATACCCTGACCACATAGTGGTGTAGGGTATAAAAATGGTTAAAATCGAAAAGATCATGTATTTAATATTTAACCCTTAAATGCATGATCTCTTCAAACGTTTTGCAACTAAGAAAAATATTTCTAAATTTTCTACCAACTGATAGTTACATGTATATATATATTAGGGCGGGTCGATTTAATAATCGCCCATGGCTCAGTGAAAATCGTATTCTAGGGATCAAAATAAGAAACTTTGCCGAAGGAACCATACCTCTAAAACGAATTCTACTACCCGCCAACTGTTGACTTTTGTCCCGTAGGGTCAAGTTTTGAAAAATCCCACTTTGACCCATTTAGAGTGCCCCAATCGAGTCCAAATGTATGACCGATCCCCACTAACTTTGGAGGGCCGATCCACCCATGCCAGTGGCACACCCCCTGGAACCCCCCTGGGGGGTTCCCCATACAAACATTTTAAAAAATCACCATTTTTGGCACTTTATTTTATTATTTTTTATTTATTTTATTTATTTTTATTATTTTATTTATTTTTTCTCTTTAGAAATTTATTTAGTCAGAACATATGTAAATGAAAAAATTAATTTAACTTAGTAATAGAAAAGAAAATAAAAAAAATTACTGTTTGAAGTCTTTTTTGCTTTCAAGTCTGGGCAATTTCGCACGGCTCTCTAATGTCGTCACCATAACAGCCTCTCCATTTTCCGGTATAACTCGTTTGGAAACGCTAGCTAGCAATTGAACGTGTCGTTCTGTTGCAGGTCGTAAAATAGGTTGTGTGGGTTTTTTAAGCCACCACAAGACACAGCTGCATGTCGTAAACTTACTTAAGCTAAATCGGTTACAGGTAGAATTGAGCATAAAATTATCATAAAGGATTTTCCAGGAGTAATAAAAGGCGCACTTGCTTAACAGAATTTGTGGTCAGATTAACGTTTAATTTACATGTAAGTACTTTATGGGCAGTTTTGACAACAAAATCGGTTACAGGTAGAATTGAGCATAAAATTATCATAAAGGATTTTCCAGAAGTAATAAAAGGCGCACTTGCTTAACAGAATTTGTAGTCAGATTAACGTTTAATTTACATGTAAGTACTTTATGGGCAGTTTTGACAACAAAATCGGTTACAGGTAGAATTGAAATTACCATTTCATTCTTATTACCTCGTCTCCTAGACCATATATAACGCAACAGTTTTTGTGAATGCATTAAGTCGTTGTGAAGAACTCGAAGTGTGAAGTGCTAATTTGAGATAAAAAAATATTTAAAAAAAAATCATTCCAAATCAAGAAGTTTACAATGAATCCACCATCCTCTACACCGCAAGATCAAGCAATAACAACATCAACAACTATCGAAAACCTAATGAGTCATATACCCAGGCATGATGTTACTGTTTTTGGTGTGTCTACTGATTTGACTGATCTTAATTTACCAACCCATCTGGATATCTTGAGATATTATTTTTACTTGAGCGAACAAAAAAAGTTGTCCTATAAAGCATTCACTATACAAGTACAAGATAAGTTGATTGGAATTTGGGAAAAACTTGGTATGGAAATAATGCTGAAAAATAGTGTATGTAATAAATTCAATAGATTGCTTGACAAATATCAAGAGCAAATCAAGAGAAGAAACAAACCCCAACAATTTACAGAGTATGTAAAATCTCTGGAAACAATTTTTTTCATTGGAACATGTAAATGCGATTTGAAGGCAGCTCCATGTGCATGCGGTTTGGTTCCCGAACGCCTCAAAGAGTTTATGCACGATTAACATAATCAGAGAAGTCTAACAATGGATGGATTTTTTTCATTTACATATGTTCTGACTAAATAAATTTCTAAGGAGAAAAAATAAATAAAATAATAAAAATAAATAAAATAAATAAAAAATAATAAAATAAAGTGCCAAAAATGGTGATTTTTTAAAATGTTTGTATGGGGAACCCCCCAGGGGAGTTCCAGGGGGTGTGCCACTGGCATGGGTGGATCGGCCCTCCAAAGTTAGTGGGGGTCGGTCATACATTTGGACTCGATTGGGGCACTCTAAATGGGTCAAAGTGTGATTTTTCAAAACTTGACCCTAAGGGACAAAAGTCAACAGTTAGGGGGTAGTAGAATTCGTTTTAGAGGTATGGTTCCTTCGGCAAAGTTTCTTATTTTGATCCTAGAATACGATTTTCCCTGAGCCATGGGCGATTTTTTTGCCTCCCCACAAATCGACCCAGCCTAATATATATATATAATGCCTTGCTCGTCGTCCAATGATTACGAGCTGCCTCTATACTGGGCATAGGCGGTCTATAAATTGTCTCCATCGTTCTCGACGTGCGGCTAGATCTTTGAGCTCTCCTATGTTGTTGACAGTTCTATCAAGGCTCGAGATATGGAATTTATTTCTGAATTAAAAAAAAAAAACTGTATCAGTGGTGTATCAGATTTTCAGCTGTGGTCTCAAAATTAAAAATTCTAATAATTTTGATCAGTATAGCTGTTAAATTATGTATTTACATTCAAACAATTAAATCTGTTGGCTGAACAGAAAAATTTGTTACTTTAACAAAATTTATTCCTGTTTTTGGCTTAACATAAATTTTGTTGATTTTAACCAGGGCTCGAAAAGCTCGCTCGCGCGGGCTCTTGCTCTTTTTAAAAAAAGAGCGAGCCCCAAAAAAAGGTCGCTTTTTGTTTTTAATCGAGCCAAAAAATGTTAGCTCGCTCTTATATAAAAATGTAAGTAGCTAAAAAACATATAGCTTCCACCAACAAGTATAAACCTATAGAGAGACTACCCTCCTCACCAAATTTTGTTGTTGTGTGGCGAACTTGGCAAAGGCTACGAAAACATGTTGGTAATGTTGTTAAGAGAAAAAATGAGTCGGAAGAGCATTTTGAGAAACATTTTTTCGTTTTTTGCTTTTGAAAAAAACTTCTTTCATCAGTGTTGCCAAGTTTTATTTTCCATTTAGGGGTTTTTTAATGAATGTAGTAAATTCTTTTCAACTACTGTTTTTAATAATTTTTGTTAATATTATTTTAAAATTTTTTAAATAATTTATTTTATTATAGAAATAATATATAATTCAACTTATGTTTTTAATAATTTTTGTTAATATTATTTGAAAATTTTGTAAATAATTTATTTTATTATACAAATAATATATAATTCATTTTCACCGTTCTTGTTAATTTAAATGTATATTATTTTTGTTAAAATAAACTATATTTTAAAAAGTAAAACTATATTAACTATCAATATTAGTTTAAAACGAGTAAAAAGGTTAAAGTCGGGCATGCCGACTATACAATACCCTACACCACTCTGGTGTATTGTTTGGATCCGAAATTCGAATGGGTTAAAATGGGGCTTGTGTCAAAATTTTCTATAATGTGAGTCAGCGCACCAAATTTCATTAAAATATCTTAATATTTGCGACCTGCAGTTTGTAACCAAGCCAATTTTGGGGGGACCCTTATATGGGCACTAGTTCTAAACATGGACCGATGTTCACCAAAATCAATAGGCTTCGTCCTTGGGCCAACATAGGTCTATGTACCAAATTTCGTCAAAATATCTTAATATTTACGACCTGCAGCGTATAAACAATATAATTTTGGTAGGACCCTTATATGGGCACTAGGTCTGAACATGGACTGATGTTCACCAAAATCAATAGGCTGCGTTATCGGACTAACATAGATCTGTGTACCAAATTTCGTCAAAATATCTTAATATTTACGACCTGCAGCGTATAAACAATATAATTTTGGTAGGACCCTTATATGAGCACTAGGTCTAAACATGGACCGATGTTCACCAACATCAAACTTGTTCGTCCTTGGGCCAACATAGGTCTGCGTACGAAATTTCATCAAAATATCTTAATATTTGCGACCTGTAGAGTGCGCACAAGGTTGCATGGACAGACAGACGGACGGACGGACAGACGGACATCGTTAAATCGAAATAAAAAAATTCTGAACCGATCGGTATACTATAAGGTGGGTCTACGACCAATATTTTTTGGTGTTACAAACATCAGCACAAACTTATAATACCCTGACCACATAGTCGTGTAGGGTATAAAAAAACGAGTAAAAAGGTTAAAGTCGGGCATGCCGACTAAAGAATACCCTACACCAGTCTGGGTAAAAGCCAACAAATGTTTGGATCCAAAATTCGAATGGGTTAAAATGGGGCTCGTGTCAAAATTTTCTATAATGTGAGTCAGCGCACCAAATTTCATTAAAATATCTTAATATTTGCGACCTGTAGTTTGTAACCAAGCCAATTTTGGGGGGACCCTTATATGGGCACTAGTTCTAAACATGGACCGATGTTCACCAAAATCAATAGGCTTCGTCCTTGGGCCTACATAGGTCTATGTACCAAATTTCATCAAAATATCTTAATATTTGCGACCTGCAGCGTATAAACAGTATAATTTTGGTAGGACCCTTATATGGGCACTAGGTCTAAACATGGACCGATGTTCACCAAAATCAATAGGCTGCGTTATTGGGCCAATGTAGGTCTGTGTACCAAATTTCATCAAAATATCTTAATATTTACGACCTGCAGCGTATAAACAGTATAATTTTGGTAGGACCCTTATATGGACACTAGGTCTAAACATGGACCGATGTTCACCAAAATCAATAGGCTGCGTTATTGGGCTAACATAGGTCTGTGTACCAAATTTCGTCAAAATATCTTAATATTTACGACCTGCAGCGTATAAAAAATATAATTTTGGTAGGACCCTTATATGGGCACTAGGTCTAAACATGGAACGATGTTCACCAAAATCAAACTTGTTCGTCCTTGGGCCAACATAGGTCTGCGTACCAAATTTCATAAAAATATCTCAATATTTGCGACCTGTAGAGTGCGCACAAGATTGCATGGACAGAGAGACGGACGGACGGACGGACGGACAGACGGACATCGTTAAATCGAAATAAAAAAATATTCTGAACCGATCGGTTTACTATAAGGTGGGCCTACGACCAATATTTTTTGGTGTTACAAACATCAGCACAAACTTATAATACCCTGACCACATAGTGGTGAAGGGTATAAAAACCCAAAATTGACACTATTGACAAATGTTTGTTGGCACGTTAATTTTTTCCATGTTGAAGCAACATTGGAATCTCTTAAATCCTCTTAAAGATCTGAAAAAACTCACTCAACCTCAATGCTTATTATATAGTGAAATGTGTAAAAAAACACTCAATCTCTCATTTTTTACAATGTTTACCAACATGTTTTGTTTTCTTTCCCGACTTCACGAACAAAAATAAAGAGTAAAGGTTAACAGAGGAAGAGTGGTATAGAAACCCACTGCTTCCACACATTTTTTTAACAAGCGCGCTCAATAATTACGCTCAAAAAATTAAAAAAAGCTTCACAACAAAAAAGGCTCTTTTCCAAAAAATAAATCGATCATTATGAAAACATAAGCTCTTTTCAAATAAATTTGAAAATTCTTTTGGCTTGTTTACAAAAAAATTAAAATTAAATATTTATGTGCTAATTCATAAAAAAAAAATTAAATGTATTTGGTCTTTGAAGCTTGCTATTGTTTAATAAATAGTTATTAGAAATCGTGATTCATATAGTACTTTAACTATAAATTAAATTAATTCAACAACAAAACTCTTCGTTTGTTTCAGCAAGATAGAATATTATTGGAAATATTTTTCTAAGTTTAACTTATAACAATAAGTTTATAGAAATAACAGTTTTTACTTTCTGTGTTTTGTCTACTAATATTGAGATAATTTTTTTTCTAATATGAGAAGGGTAGTTGTTATTAAAAACGAACTAAAATATAACCCAAATACAGCTGAAATTTTATAAAGTTTACAGTTTTATTTTTTCTGTTCTATCTAACTAAAAGTTACTAAACAGATTCGGCAGTTTTTTCTGCAGGGCAATTTTTAACTAATTTTTAGCATCTTTTTCTGCTATTTGCACAGATTTATTTCTATCAGTATATTAATATTGCTGGAGTAAGTCATAAAAAGTGAAATTTAAACAAAATGTAAGCCTTGACTTTGATTTCACTTAAATTTTTGTAGCGCTTATTTGTTAAAGCACGATCATCTGTGCTGATAGCACAGATGATCGTAAACAAAACAGAGGAACTAAAGATTTATAAAGTCTATATAATTTTACGATACTTTTTCAATAAATTAAAAAAAAAAAATTTTATAAGAGGCTATAGCCTCCCCTAGAAAAATGGTCTAGCTACGCCGGTGTATGCAATCTACGCTCAGCATTTGTCGAAAGCGAGAAAATTTTTGAACTTAATTTTAAGTTTTCACAGGTGCTTAAAATATTGCACCCCAATTTCTTTAGACAGAGAAATTATTGTACTTGTTTACAATTAATCCAACTTTTAAACCTTCATCGTTTTAAACATGCATTTTTTTTTCAGTAAAAAGATAAACTTGACAGTTAAAAGTTTTACTCTGCCAGTTTAAAATACCAAGCTAACGCTCACGCTGTAATAAAATGCGGTGACTACAAAATTAGATTTGTAAAAGCCTAAATGCATGATCTCTTAAATTTTAACCATTTTTTATATATGATTTCTAAAGGCGTGTAGATTAGAGCGTACCACCTTACAGGCAAAAAAAACAAAGTGTGCCGTACAACCTCCAAAATGAAGTATTTTTGCAAGGAGGTTTAAAAAAAAAATTTTTTATTTTTTTTTTGCCGAACGTAGGGGTCGCCAATTTACATTTTTCGTTATATCTTTGGCATTTACAGTCGGATCTTAAAGTATGATACATCGATGTTTTTCTCTCGAGGAGACCAGTGTTTTGCTCTAAGGGCATTTTGAGCTCAAGTATCCCGTTCTAGTAGTTACCCACCAGATCTCAGTTGGCACCACCCTAATGTACCACCCTAATGTCAGAAAATTAAAGCTCGCAAAAAATAATTAAACTTTTGCTAAGGAAATTTATCGCTAAACCCAGTAGAAATTTTTTTCATATATTGGTTGCCGAACGTAGGGGTCGCCTTTTTAAATTTTTTTTAATTGGATTTTTTCTATATAGCAAAACACTGGTCTCCTCGAGGCAAAAATTCGATATATCACACTTTAAAATCCGATTTTAAATGCCAAATCTATAACGAAAAATTAAAAAAGGCGACTCCTACTTGAAATCGCCTTCCAAAAATACTTCATATTAAAAAAAATGGTGTTTCGCCAAATATATTACACAGTACAACAAAATAAGAAACATTTTATGCATCGGGATTGCGACATATCATTTCTAATAGACTTTGGGACGCAGATGACTAAAATTTTCAAGTTAGCTATAGTTTAAGAAATATTTGCAAAAACGTTTTTGTAGGAAAATTAAATTTTTTAAGAAACTTTTTGGAAAAAATATAAAATTTATAGTAATAACGCTTTTTTTGCAACATTTTAAAATGATGAAATATGCCTTTTAATTTGATATATTGCACGTTTTGACAGCTGCGATAATATTCCCTATATATGCATTTAAAATTAAATTTCCCTTTTTTCACGATTTCGTTAATAAATAATCTGCGATGAAGGGAATATCTAATATTTGAATTTGTACCTTTAGTAACCATCTCATGTTACTTAATTTATCAAAAAATTTTCGCATTTTCTGTTTTAATTTAAAGTTAATATTGACTAAACCTAAAAAAACTGACTTTTTTAATACCTAAAAATTAAGAAGTAACAAATCTTAAAATATAAAACCCAGATAAAACCATTCAGAAATATTAAACATATGTTTTGCAATCAATTTCAACAAAGTTTTAGATAATTGAAGTGCAAATTTTGAAAAATAACGATTTGATTTTAAATGCATGTTTAAAAATGTACTTTATTTCCTTTTGCCATAGTAAATTCATATAAAATTTATTTGAAATAAAAAAGATGTAAAATGTGTATTTCAGATTGAATTTTCTGCAAATGTTGATGCGGAAGTTGTGATTCTTTTGATAAAAAGAATTTAGTGGAATATGAATTTATGTCATATGTAAAGATTTTGCAAATCCGATTAAGGGATTTTACTAGATTTGCAAAATAGGAAAAAAGTGAAGTTTTCATTTTAATTGCAGTTATATCCTAGATCCTTTATCTAATCACCATATTAAAAATTATACATGGTTAAGTCAGGTATATGAATAAATAAGAAATTTTAACAAAAAAACTGTCTTTTTGCTAAAAGTTAAATTTGCAAATATTTCAAAAAATAGAGCTAATTTTGAAATTTGGTGTTCACAATCGTCATGTTCATCCTAAAATCTATCAGAATTGATATGTCACATGCCCGATGCATTTTTAGTGTTGTACTGTGTTATTATAGCTAAAATGTGATTATTTTAACGAGTATGGAAAAAAGAAAAAAAAAATATATAAACTATATATATATTTGTTCCTTTTACTCCTGCAAGGGGCATAGGGGCGTATATCATATATCACACCTTGTCATTTTTATGACGATGTATGATATATTATTTGCTTATGGGAAGCACAGCTGAATGCTACCGGACGCTTCACAGGTTGCGGATAGTGATTCCGCAGAAATGTGGAGTAGCTGCCAATGGCAGCCGCGGACAGTCAGCGGTTACAAGGGGAGAGTCTCGGAGGGTCTTTCGAGCTCCCACTAAGTCCCTAGTTTGCCTGTGATCCTTGTAATGTCGTGGCGAGCAATTGGCGCCAACCAACAAAACCAATATCCCAACCGACCATGGGCGGTATAACCCTATTGCCGCTTGGATTAAACCCCTGCACAACCACTGCAGGCCTGGAGGCAATGTTGGCAGACCCAACACCAGGATCTAATGCTTTGGCCCAATCAGCCATTCATCTTAAACCAAACATGATTACCGAAACCGTATTATTTAAATAAACTATGAACTATACATTTATTGTCGTCAAAATTAATATCATATCGAGAATATCACTTTAAATATTTAAACAAACATGTTTGAATATTACAATTAAAAAAAAAACAAATATAAGGAGCAAAACCAAGATTTTTCCTATAACTGTTCAAAAAATCTGCGCGAAACTATAAGAACACTGTGGGTCGAAAGAACGGGCCCCAATGCCCAAAAATGCAGTTTTGTGCATCAAGTGGGTTTTTTTTTATTAAAAAAACTGGTATGTTGCCATATGGCTACACCATGCATTTAAGGGTTAATGTATAAGACTAAAATAAGTCTTAACACTTTGACACAGGAATTTTAATGGCTAGGAATTTTCCGACCAAATTTCGTGGAAATATTGTTTATTACTTTTATGGCTTTGCAGCGCCCCCTAGCGGAATTCAAGTTTAAACATTAACATGCTGTCGACTCCGAGCGGGTTAAACTTTTTTTTAAATTTTAATTTCATATTTTTCCTATTACGAATCTCTACATAAAACCTTTTGAATTTTTGAATTTTATTCATCACACAATTTTTGAGACTAAACTTTAGCCTTTTTTGAACTTTTAAATTTTAACACATTCTCAGCAGCGTTGATGAACACAAAACACTCTACTGCTCTCATGTTGTTTTGAAATTTCACAGCCTGCATAAAATTTTGATAAGAACAAAATCACGAACCGATAACAGTAAATAAATAGCGCTTTGGTTAAAATTCAAATCAGTGACGAGTTGATGAAGTCGACGTACATTATAATAAACGCCACTCGCCAAAGGGTTAATGTCTAAGTTTTGTTAAACATTTTATATTTAAAACCACTGTGCGTTGATAAAAAACAAGGAAAACGAATTTATGCTCATTATCAACAAGGTGCCAATTCTACGTTCCGAATCCAAGTAGTTACTGACCCCCAAATAAGCTAAAAAAATATGATTTTTTGGTATTTAGAAATTTTCATATAAAAAGTCGATTAATCGACTTTTACCTATAAAAATTCGGAAAGTCAAAAAGTCGACTTCTCAAAATTTGAAAAAAGTCGACTTTTTAAAATTTGAAAAAAGTCGAAAAGTTGCAACTATATAACCCTAATTAACATAGGCCATTTTATGAAGTCCAAGGCCCACCAAGGTCCATTCTTGGTTTTATTACTCCATCTCTCTTAGTTTTAGAGATATGGGCCATTTTAAAAAATCGAGAGGGAAAGAAATAGCGCCACCTATAAACTTGTCATCTTTTTTCATTAATTCGAGGTAACAGTTTGCACACAACTCAAAAATAGGAACAAAAAAAGTTTTTCTTTAATTTTGACCATACTTGGGAATTTTTTATTACCATTAGTTGATACTAATGTCAATGAAAAAAATTTTCATTAGAAAAAACATTACTAATGGTAATGAAATTACACTAATGTTTAAAAAACTAATTACAATTGATTAAAAACCATTTGTTTACCAAAAATTCAGATAAATGAAGACGAAAAACGGGTGTGGCCAGGGAAGTTATTAAACCAAATTTTTGAAGGAGGATCCATTGCAATCCGTTTTACTTTACCTGGCTAGAAATAACAATGGAATAGAAATTAATATTTAATTTCAAATGAGCATGAGCCTGAATGAGCAATTTCCAACCCCAATTTCATCGAGTTTTTCTCTATTTTTACGTTTTTCTGTCAATGGCAATCATTTCTTTTTTAATTGGAGCATTATCAATGGTAATGAAATTTAAAACCATTGTCATAAATCAATAAAATTAAATTTTAAAATCATTATCATTAATTAAAAAAAAAATGGTAATGAAAATAATTTCATTACAATTGATATCTATTCAATGGTAATGGATGTATACTAGAGATGAGCGATATTTTCATACCGGTGATTTAATCACAGTTATTGATAAATCACTGGTAACGGCAGTGATCAAATATTTCAAGTCGCAGTTACTCGGAATGTCGTTCTTTTAATATTTTTGTACTATTCTTTCTTGCAAACTTCATTGTGCACAGTAAAACATGTTTTTTTTCAATAACAGTACTTGCTTTCACACTCTTTTGAATAAAATGTCTACTTCTATCATGTCTTTGTTACCGGTCGCAACTATTCTTCTTTTAAGGCCCAGTTTTTAAGAAGTGGATTATCTTTAAATTTAGTTTAACGCAGTTTGTAACTTGAATACTGCTTTTAAAATGTGGTTTATTTTGTTTTATTTCAATAAAGAAATTAATTATACTCGAGAAAAAGTTTTTCCGGCAAATTTTTGTAAATAAACTTTGAAATGGCTGACAAAATTCGTTTTCGGTTTAAATAAACCAAGTTTAACTGATGTCTTAAAAACTCGCCATAAATATTATTTCGTTTATTTGTCAGAAAATGGCAGTTTTTTTCATAGAAAAACCAAACTGTGATCGTGAAAAGCGATTTGCAAATCACATTTACTGAGAACAATGTTACTGAAAAATCGCCGGATCGCTCATCTCTATTACAAACCCGTGATCACGGTCACTGTTTAAAAGAACGGTGATTTGAAAATCACGATCACTGGTAGCAGCGTTATTCAAAAATCACCACAACTAAAAGTGTATACAAAATACAAATGAGGAGCGCTGAAGCACGCATCAAATGTAGGAACATATGATTTATCATTGCAGCAGCAGAAGAAATGGACATACCTATTCCACGGCCCTACCGAAGAAATGCTGCCGTTTAGGAAAAGTGACATCATAAGTAAGGTATGTAATAATTTAGAAATTATTAATGAAGTGTTAGAAAGTATTAAAAATAGAAATACTTGCAGGGTGTAACGGGAGTAAAAGAAGTTATATGTACAACTAGTTCTAGAACTGACTCTAGGGCAACCGGTGCCATAGAAGCGGTTGCTTCTGGAACAACTGCACACAAAAATAATCGGTGTTAGAATTGACAGTAGAAGGGGTTACAAAGAAAAAGTAGCTTTCCTTCAACCGATTCTTTGGAACTGCAAATTTTCCTGAGTATAGATTACATCTTAGATTTTTAAGATTTTTCAGAAGGAAACTCTCTGTTTATGTGGACTTTTTCTTATAAAAAAAACCCTAAAAGTCTGCGAACTTTCTCCTAAAGAAAAGCCGTCAGATTCTGAAGAATTTTTCATATAGAAAAATCGTCGAATCCTAAGGAATTCTTCCTATAGCAAAGCCTTTCGATCCTATGGACACTTTCTTATATAAAAACCCTCAGATTCTGAGGACTTTTCCCATAACCCATATATTCTGAGAATCTCATAAAAAAAGATCAAATATTGAAAAAAAAATCATTACAGTTAAAAAGAAAATCACCCTAATTGAAAATAATCGCAAATATTTTAAAATAGCCGTCAGTAGTAAAAACACTCCTAAATTTTAAAAATTGCCAAAAATTAAAAAAAAAACGCATATACGAGTACTGAAAAACAAAAAATTAAAAAAATTGCTAGAAAAAGTGCCAAAGTTGGAAAAATTAAAAAAATTTTAAAATCGCCCAAATTATAGATTATCACAAGAGTTTTAAAAAAAATTCACTAACAATAAAAGCCATTATATTGTATCTCGAAAACTAAATGAGATAAATTAAAAATGACAACGGTTTTGGCCCAAAGAAGTTAGTTTGAGCCATCTGTGGAAAATATAAATATGTAAAGATAATTTTAGTCGCCCATATTTTGAAAACTAAAAGAACTAGATTTTGTAATTGCTTTTCTCTCAAAAACTTAGCATCAAAAATTAAATGAGACAAATGGAAACGGACAAGGCCTTCAGCATAATGAAAACAAATTGAGCCATTTGCGAAAAAAAATAAATACTAAACTCGCTTCAATTTTAATCAAAAGAAAAGCGCTGGAGAAAAGATGTTTACACCAGAGGTCAAACCCCACTCCCAAAAGTCGAATAGATACCAAAACTTCGACTTATATGTCTATATTTTAAGATCACGTTTATTTCGAAAACTATGCATCGTACACAGAGAGAATTTTGATGTACGAGTTTTAATGAAGTTTTTTCAGTAAACTAATGAAGCTTTCTCCAAAAAGTAAATGAAACATTTCTTTAATTTCATACAAAAGCTTCGTATATTTTAAGAATCTCGCTTTAATGAAACTTTTTCATTAAATATATGAAACTTTTAGTAAATAAAATTAAATTTTTAACATTTGTTGCAAAACCCTAAGCGTAGCATACCGGAAGTGACCACCGAAACCCATCTAGCTCATCGATGTCAAGGGGGGTAAGACCCGTCACTTCCGGCAGAGGGCCGAACAATAAATTTTGTAAACACAAATCTACAAAATCAAATTCACACTATCACTAACAAAAATACTATAACTTGAAACTATCAACCTAACAATCTACACTAACAATTATAAAAAAAAACTCCTAATAAAAAACTTTTAATACAATACGAAATATTTTTGGCATTTTTATTATACACACGGACAGACAAAAAAAAAACAAAAGAACCTAACAACTATGACAAAGATTTCTATGGGGATAAAAAGGTCTCATATTATCCCCCTAGCTGCCCACCCTACCTTGGTAATCCATCCAAACCTTTAAAGGATTACCCCACAAACAAACACTGGTCACTTTACATATACTTACATTAACACACACTCATAGGAATTAGCCTGACATTATCTTACTTAATGTTCAGCCGAAAGAATTCATCGAAAATTTAAAACTTTATAAATTTTTATTTTGGACTGTTGCCCTCAAATTAATGATAAAAATTTTACAATAAAAAAAAACTATAAAAAGAAATAATTTCCCGTGTAAAAAAGATCGGATATGGCCAGATCTCAGTAGATCTTACCAGATCTAATTAGATCTCAAAATTGGGGACAAATTTGAGATCTAATTGGATCTGATCAGATCTAGGCATATCTGGCCAGATCTTAGTAGATCTTACCAGATCTAATTAGATCTCAAAATTGGGGACAAATTTGAGATTTAATAGGTAACATATAACACAAAAAAAAACCAAATTATACAACTAAATTCCCTGACCAAATCGTTGGTCAAATTATTCAAATTTCCGCAGGCCTAAGTGAGAGAGCTCTCTAAATTAGGGTGATAATTACGGGTAACAAAAAAAAAACACTTCCGTATACGCGGGTCTAAAGGGAACTTACAATTTTCAAGTTTCGGGCTCACACAATTAAAAAAAAACACTAACCTACACTTAATATAAAATTACTATTTATCAAATAAAATTTATCCAATAAAATTTTTTAAAATTATTAATTTTTTCTTTAAATTTTCTTTTAAAATAAAATTATTAAAAATGGCTGCTTATATTTTCTTCTTTTTTTTCCCCGGATCACTTTAAACCAAATTTGTCTGTTACTTTACTTCATTGGACTCACCACAGGTATAGTAAGAAAAAAAGATGATGTTGTTCACCTTGTCCTCATCAATATAAACGAAATATCCAGTTGGTATTCATTGGTATTTTAAACAAAATGGTTGACGGTTTATTATCGAATTCTGCTGGCTTTATCCAAAAACAATAGAAAAAATTCCAAAAACGCTGGATTTATCCCACAACCGCTCGAAAACTGTGGACTACAGCCAAACGAATCACAGGAGACTTTGCAGCACTCCTGGTATTTCCGTTAATTCCAAAAAGGCTGTAGTCCTCTGTGTTTCTGGGACACAAAATGGCCGCTATGTTTTGCGTCAAATCTGGTGAGTCCTTACGAAATAAAATAATGAATTCCCTTTCCTGCTATCCTTGGGCAAAGTTATTGGTTTGGCGGCTTCAAAGTTTTCCTCTCCTTGATTTTTATCAGCCGCAGTTTGAGACCTGTAACATTTGACGATCAACACAGTAATAATCCGCCAAACTTGTTCTAAAACCGCCAAACCAATTTAATTTTCCCAAACATAAACTCCGCCCACTATTTCCACTGAACGACATTTTTTTACTCCTTCTTTCTCTATCCTTCAAGTATAATTTTAATAACCTATATTCTTCCCATTTTTACCCGTTAAATTCAGCCTAAAATTATGAGCTTTCCATGAACAATGGCTATTTAACTCCACCATCTTGGCCTAGAAATTATCCCGCCATTTTAACCACAACTTTAGGCCAAACTATCAAGGTTTTTTTGGCAAAATAAATAAAATAAAAATAAACACATTGCAGCAGATGTTTAAAAAATATTTTATCGTCCTATCTGTCATTATATTCATATTCATCACAATTCTTTCATTTGTTCTTTCTTAACCGATTCAAATCAGCTGTTCACAGTCATCCGTGAAATTGACAACCTGAATAGCTACAAATGTACAGAACCTCCGCTACACATTTTATGAAAAATTAAATTAATTCAATGAAAAGTTTCAACGGACAAGTTCCAGAGGAGCTTCATTAGTTTAATGCAGAAATTCATTAGTTATATGCAGATAATTCTCTCAATGTAGAGAGAGATTCTATTTGGCGATTTTAAGAGTTTTTGCTTTTTTCTATTTTGTAGATTTTCTTTTATTATATTTTTAAAATTTTGCGTTTTTCCATTTTGGCGATTTCTAAATTTTAGTAATTTTTCTAAATTTTGGCTATTTTTTCAGTAAATACCCAGCAAAAACAGAGATGCCTAAACAGTAGAAAAAGCACTACAATTGGCGATCTAGATGTACTTCTTTTTTAACAGAAACACTAATGATTTCAATACTGAGATGTTATAGGAGAGGAGTACACCCACTGCAACATTTTATCAGTACTTTTTGAACGAGTGCAAAAGAAGCTCTTTTTCATCAGTTAAAAGTTAACAAAAAACATTCTTCGCAAAAAAATATTATATTTTGTTCAACAATTATTTAAAATTTTTGCATCATTATATTCGTTTGCAGAATGCTAATCGCTGATTGAGTTTTTTATTCACTTTTTGTGCCATAAAGCCTTTTTTCGCGTTCGGTCATTATTTTGCAATTTTTTAATGTGGTTCTTTAAAATCATAATCCATGCACTATAATAGAACATAGTTTGTTTGCAGAATGAAAATCGCTGATTAAGTTTTTTTACTTCAATTTTTGTACCGTAAAATATTTTTTCGCGTTGCGCGATTATTTTTTAAAATTTAAAATCTGAATAAGTTTTTTAATTAATTTTTTATGCCATAAATCCTTATTTCTCGTTCCGCCATTATTTAGCAATTTTATAAGTGTGTGTTTTTTTAAGTCAACTAATGATAATTAAATTTAAATGCCAATAAAAAAATCTCAAGTATGTTGTATAATTACAAAGCACTTTGTTAATGTTCCCCCCATTTTTTTCTGCGTGTAGACAAAAATATACTAAAAATCTGCTTTTATCAAACGAAATACGCTACAAAGCTTTTAGCATAGTTTTCTAAAAAAATACAATTTTCGAACTCTAAATCTAGCTGAAAAATGTAAAATGGCAACACTGATATTAAATGTTCAAAATGTAACGGTAATTTCTATTTTTCTTTATATTCTTTCTTAGGAATTTAGTTTATAAAATATTCTTATAAAGTGCGTGTGTATTTTAAAATATTTTGTGAATTTAAAAAAAAAAAAAAAAAGAATAACGAAAAAATTTTAGCCATCCCGGAACTTGTATCCAAAGTTTTAGAATTAGAGGAAGAGCAGATTATACGAAAAAATTCGTTGGCAAATCTGGAACCCAATTTGTAAGGTAAGTAGGTTAAAATTGAGTTTAGGGGCACTGTGTCCCGGGCACAGCTTCGAGCGGGCCTAAGTTTTTACCACTGATAAAACTTTTATTTTTCTTTATATTCTCTCTTTGGAATTTAGTTTATAAAGTATACTTATAAAGTGTCTGTTTTATATTGCCTATTTTACAGTTTTTTGGTAAAAATATTTTGTGTATTTAAAAAAAAACTATGAATAAAATAATTTTAACCACGCCGGAACTTGTATCTACTGTTTCCAATTATTCGACCTAGGCGGTTAACCGGTTAGTGCATTATTCGAAAAATCACTAAAACTGATTAACCGGTTATTCGGATCGGTTATTCGAGAAAATTGGCGATTAATCGATTAATCGTTTAAAACAAAATTAATGTATTTCCTTAACTTTTTACCAACAAAAACACTAACAGCTTAATCCCAATAAGCACATAGGTTTGAAAAATTCAAGTGCTTTAAATTTTGCTTGAAGTAAAGCATATTTCAAATTCTAGCATTTGTATATTTAAAAAAACTATTTCAAACTTGAATTTTTGTTTCCCTTTTGCTGGAGTATGCTATTGAAATAAAATGTAATTAAAGTTGTATTCAAGCCTTGAAACTGGAAAACAGGGCTGAAATTGGATTTGTTTTCAACTTGAATTCCAGTGAAATTATTTATAGGGATGTTTTTGTTAAATATCAACATGACACATGAACACGATGTATTTAAAAAATTTTTTCAAATTAAAAAAGCACATCTACACTAGGGAGAAAATGCTAGAGATAAAACTATAATCACCTCTAATTAGCTCTTTTTTGAATGAGTAGTATTTTGGAGTGTTTTTGCTCCATCTCTAGCAGTTTTCTCTCGCGTGTAAATGTACCTTAAAGTTGAAAAGTTTCGGAATCTGAGATTATCTAAATTGAAACATTTCTTATACTAGTAGAAAAATTTATGTAAAATATAGCTGAAGCTATTAAAAATTAGTTAAAAATGGCAAAAAAAAAACTGCTGCAACTAGGAGATTTTTTTATAAATATTACTAAGTTAAAAATAGCATTACTCAAGGTAGATTTTTTACTTCTTACGAAATTTTTTTTTAAACTTTGGATACAAAATTTCTTTGAATGCAAATTTAATCATTACTACAATAAATATAATATTGCATTTAAAAAAATTATTGTCCAAAGTTCTTCCTCCTCCCCTGAAGAAATAAAAAAAATTTAGTTCCATTTGAGTAAAATATTAGTTAATGAAAATAGCAATTTACTCTACAAAAATTTGCAAAAAAAATTTCGAAATAGTAGAGTTAGTAGACTAAAGAATATCATAAACAATTGTTAAATTTCTCAGACTTTTTTCCGTTTTTAAGGGCCATTGACAATAAACAAAATTATCCAAAGTTTGAGCTAACATTCCCTTCTGTATTTATGTATTTAAATAAATTCTAAATTTTTCCAAATGTATTTCCGAAATTGCTATTTTTATTTTAAAAGCATTTTTTCAAACATACATACTTTCTCTTTCTCTTAAGTCTCATAATTCCTATAAAATTTTCATTATGAAAGAGAAAACATGTATGTTTGTAAAAATGCTTTTAAAATAAAAGTAGAAATACATTTGTAAAAATTTGAAATGCAATTGGAATTTTATTAAATACATTTGAATAATTTTGAAATGTATTTGAACAATTTTAAAATACAAATATAAATTTCTTAACCACAAATAAAATATATTTGTAATTTTGAAATACATTTTGAAAATTTTAAAATACATTTTGGACAATTTTGAAATACAATTGGACAAATATCAAAGTTTTTTAGACAATTTTGGAAGATTTTTGGATAATTCTAAAGCATTTTTGAGTGATTTTTGGACAATTTTAAAGCATTTTTGGAAGAATTTAAAAAATTCTGGATAATTTTGATATAGAGCACTTCGACGCTGATCCAGCCAGACACTTCGTGTATTTTAGGTAGTTTTAGAAACACCTTTCTTTTGCTTAAAAAAGGTATCTAAAGGCTTAAAGACCTCTTTCACTCAATTTTAAAAGAATTTAATGGTATTTTAGTAATTTTATGTTTATTCTGAACTTTTCTTGTAATTTTTTAGCCAAAGTTAAGAAAATTATGAAGTTTTGGGAAAAAAATAAGGGAAAAATTCCATACTAAAATTGTAACCGGTTAATCGACCTGTTTTAACCGATTATTCGGATCGAATAATTATTTGAGTTTTAAATTATTTGCTTCGACATTAACCGAAATAGAGGCGATTAATCGAGGAATCGGTTAATCGATTAACCGAATTGGAAACACTACTTGTATCCCAAGTTTTGGAATTAGAGGAAGAGAAGACCAGGCAAAATAATTCGTTGGCAAATGTGGAAACAAATTTGGAAGGTAAGTAGGTTAAAGTTGAGCTTAGGGGCCCTGTGCCACGGGCACTGCTCCAATCGGGTCGAGGTTTTTACCACTGGTAAAACTTTTTATTGAGATTCCAATACCTATAGGTCCGACGCGCTTTGACTAAAAAACTTGCAATATTATTTAATGTAAATATTACTCGTATTATTCAATAAAATTACAAATATGTACAGTAGACCGTACCTCAAAAAAAAAGGTCGCCGTAAACCCTCCAATATGAAGTATTTTTGCAAGGCAATTTCAAAAAAAAAAAAATTTTTTTGATGAACGTAGGGGTCGCCTTTTTCAATTTTTCATTATAGCTTCGGCACTTAAAGTCGGATTTTAAAGTGCGATATAGCGATTTTTTTTCCTCGAGGAGACCAGTTTGTTGCTATAAAGGAAAAATCCAATGAAAAAAATTAAATAAAAATAGCATTGTTAAATTTCGTTGATGTTAGTCTAAGTTGAGTTGTTGATAACAAACTCGATTTGCTTTCAACAGTCATATAAGTAGACGAATATCAAAATATTAACCCACTCAAAGGCGAAAGGCACTGATGATGGCTTTGTAGCGAAAGCCGAAAATGCGCATTCTGCCTTGCTGGTCTTATCGAATTTTTTCAATAATTTTTATTCTTTGTAATTTACTTGTAAAAATTGTATCATCTTTCTTTGATTTGAAAATAATTTAAACAGAAAGTGATATTAATTTATGATCTTGAGTCAAACTAAAATAACATTCATTTACTTAAAATAACAGATCAACTAAAAACATTTCCCCCATTCATTTTATATTATTTTAATAAGTTAATCCAGTTATACTTCTTATTAAATATTAAAGGTGATTGTGACCAGGACTGAACGCGGATTGTTGCAATATTTCATATATGAGAATAATTAATTATTTGTAAAAATTAATTGATGATTTCATTAGCACTAAATTGAAACTAATGCTAATGAAATTTTTGGCATTATTATTACAGGGACTAATGCTAATGCTTTGAACTACATCGATTTCATTACTAATGCCAAATGTATAGTAAATTCATTACGATTACTAATGCCTCAATTATAAGAAAGAATTGGCATTTGTAGACGTCACTTAACAGATTTCATAATCATTTTCAAGCTTGCAAAGGTGGAATGCGAAAAGGGATTTGTGATATAAAAAATTAATTAAAATACTTAATCAGCGATTTACACATTGTGCAAAGGAATATATTGATGCAAGAATTTAACTTTTTGTGAAATTATTTTCGCAAACTTTTTTTTGCAAACTAACCACCAGCCTTTGGTACAAGTTATTCCCTAGATTATGAATTTTAAACATAACACTCAAAAAATTGCAAATTAATGGCGGAATGCGAAAAAAGACTATGGCACAAAAAATTAATTAAAAAACTTAAATAGGCACCAAACTTTGTTGTATGAAATGGGTATTATAGTCTCTAGATTATATATTTAACAAAACCGCACTTAAAAAATTGAAAAATAATCGCGGAAAGTGAAAAAGATTTTATTGTACAAAAATTGGATGAAAAAACTTAATCGGCGATTTTCATTCTGCAAACAAATATACCTTTTTGAAAATTTTTTTCCGCGACTTTTTTTTCGCGATTTTTTTTTTTAACTAGCCACCGAATTTTGTTCTATGAATTGGGTATTATAGTCCCTAGATTACAAATTAAAAAAGCTGCACTTAAAAATTGCAGTGTATACAAAATACAGATGAGGAGTGCTGAAGCATGCATCAATACGGAGAGTCAAAGATTGGAACATATGATGTATCATTGCAGCAGCTGAAGAAATGGACATGCCTAGGAAACAGCCTTACCGAAGAAATGCTGCCGTTTTGAAAAAATTACATCATAAGTAAGGTACATAATAATTTAGAAACTATTAATGAAGTGTTAGAAAGTATTAAAAATAGTAAGACTTCTAGGGTGTAACAAGCATAGAATAAGATCTATAACTAGTTCCAGTACTGACTCTAGGACAACCGGTGCCATAGAAGCGGTTGCTTTTGGAACAACTGCACACAAAAATAATCGGTGTTAGAATTGGTTACAATTCGCTGAATCTCAAGGACTTCTTCCTAAAAAAAACCTTTTGATTCTAAGGACCCTTTCTTACATAAGAACCCTCAAATTCTTAGGACTCTTTCTAAAAAACCCATGGGGTTCCCAAAAAGCAAAGCCTCAAATTCTGAGAATCTCCTAATAAAATCCCAAATATTGACAAAAAAAAAATCTTTAAAATTAAAAAAAAACACTAAGTTAAAAAATCATTAAGGTTAAAAAGAAAATCGCCCTAATTGAAAATTGGAGTAAAAACCTTAATCAGCGATTTTCATTCTGCAAACAAATATACCTTTTTAAAAATTTTTTTCCGCGACTTTTTTTTCGCGATTTTTTTTTTTCAACTAGCCAACGAACTTTGTTCTATGAATTGGGTATTATAATCCTTAGATTACAAATTAAAAAAGCGGTACTTAATAATTGCAAAATAATCACGGAACGAGAAAAAAATGCTTATTTTGTCAACGCATTAAGCGAATGGTATCACTTACATTCGTTTATTTGAAACAGTCGAAATGAAGAAAAATAAAGCGTGTGAAGTTAAATTTAAAAAATAAATTTAAAGCTCACATTTTCAAATTGCCTTTAATGGGTTAATATTTTTGAATTTAACTTCACAAAGTGTGAAGTTAAATTCAAAACATAATATTCTTTAAATTTAACTTCACAAAGTGTGAAGTTAAATTCAAAAAATAATAGTCTTTGAATTTAACTTCACACATTGTGAAATTAAATTCAAAAAATAAATTCACGAAATAAATTCTAGAAATAAATTAAAAAATAAACTCAAGAAATAAATTCAAAAAATAAATCCAAGAATAAATTAAAAAATAAATTCAAGAAATAAATTCAAAATATAAATTCAAAAATAAATTAAATAAATAAATTCAATATTTTTTTAAAAATGTCAATTTTGAACAGACGTGAATGGGGTTTGGTCATATCAGTGGACGCGGCTGAGGGAGCAGATTTCAATTCTGAGCTCACTTTGTTCAAAAGTTGCTCAGGAAAATAGCCATAAATTTTCAAAAATGTTATCTTATAAGCTACAAAAATCTAAGTTCGGCATGTTTTTCATATGCCACCTCGAATTTATCAAAGTTTTATCAAAATCGGAGTGTTTAGCTTGAAATATTTTCCTAGTAAGTATTATTATAAGAAATGTGCATCAATGTAGCTACTAAACAATAAATTTTTATTAATTTTTATACTGGTAGATTCAGTTTTTTCAAATAAAAAAAAAAATTTAAGAAATAAAAAAGTGCGTTTAATTTTTTCCTCATAATAACTAAATAATTTTCTTCATAAATGTTGAAAACTCTACTGAAATAATTGAAAATTGTACCTATATTTGCGCCAGCAGAATTCCCAATGAAGTTGCAAATCATGTTGTTCTAAATTAAGGTAAGTTAAATTTTACATACTGATAAATTTACAGATAATTTTAATTAAATTACATAGCAAATTTTAGCTGAATTCAGCAGAAATTTTACCTGATCTAATTACAATTTTCTGTTAAAAAATTGCTTAAAATTTCGACTTCCCGGATCTGACCCTAGACAGGCCCATATTTGTTATTGGGAGTATAGGTGACTGATAAGGATTAAGAAGTACAGAGCAACGAATTTTTGTCCATTTTGCTCTATCTCGCTTAGTTTCCGAGATACAAGCTATTTTACGATTATATAAAACAAAAAAAATTACAATATAGCGGCATCTTTATGTGATATTTATAGCAGGAACACAAAAATATAATAATTAAGAAATAAGTGTGGTTGAAATTAGCTGAAAAATTTGTAAAGTACAGATACCAAACTTACTAGAAATTAGCGTACAAAGTTAGTTCAAATACGGATGAAATTAATTGTTATGCTAAATTGGATTTACAAAAAATATTAGTTCAATACTAAAGTTTAAGTTACAATAACAAAAAAAAAATAATTCAATTCAATCAGAACGCATTTAACAGACTTTTGTACTAACTTTATTTTATAAGTGTGCTAAAAATATATTGATAATATTAAAATCACTGCCAGCTCTTGAAAAATCATCAAATGCAAATTTAAAAAATTTTAAATGAATGCTTTTGCATTTTTAATAGAACTTCCTTCCCTGTTTATATATATGTAAAGTAGTTTTAAAATTTTGAAGTACTTCTTTACAAATATTAACAGATTAAGGGTTGTATGTATAATAACTTTTAAAATTTATAAACGAGTTATAAAACAAATGTTTAATACAAAATTCATTTTAGAAATGTGTTAAAAGGTTTCCAAATTATAATGCATAGGCACTTAAGTATTTTTCCGTGGGTCAGTTGGTTCAAAAGAGAAGTTTAACCTCATCGGTTATGTGTTTGACTTTACAAGAATTTAAAGCTGGTTAAGATCATAGAAAAGAGTGGAAAAAGTATTTTTCAATGCCATACTTAACTCACCTATAAGGACAATTACAAATATATAAATGACTACAATAACATATTAATATATAGGTAAATGCACATAAAGAAAAAAGAAATCCAATGAATAAATTCTTTAAAAAAATAATTCAGACCCCTATTCAAGAGAAACATTTGCGAACAGCATATTTTATATATCCAACGTATACTTTATATTATAAATGATATTACTAATACGTTCCCATGCTACAACAACTAAAAGCAATTGCAGAGTAAAAATTATTATTAACTCACTAATCATACGTTTAGTTGATTTAAAGTTCCTGAGCAACTTTTGAATAAAGTGAGCTCAGAATTGAAATCTGCGCCCTCCGCCGTGTCCACTGATATGAGCAAACCCCATTCACGTCTGTTCGAAATTGGCCCTGGGCCCACCTGCACTTGACATGGTTAAAAATTTAAATTTTACATTTTTGAAAATGTATGGCTATTTTCCTGAGCAACTTTTGAATAAAGTAATCTCAGAATTGAAATCTGCTCCCTCAGCCGCGTCCACTGATATAACCAAACCCCATTCACGTCTGTTCGAAATTCGCCATGGGCCCACCTGCACTTGACATGTTTAAAAATTTAAATTTAACATTTTTGAAAATGTATGGCTATTTTCCACTGATATGACCAAACCCCATTCACGTCTGTTCGAAATTGGCCCTGAGCCCACCTGCACTTGTCATGTTTAAAAATTTTAATTTAACATTTTTGAAAATTTATGGCTATTTTCCTGAGCAACTTTTGAACAAAGTGAGCTCAGAATTGAAATCTGCTCCCTCAGCCGTGTCCACTGATATGACCAAACCCCATTCACGTCTGTTCGAAATTGGCCCTGGGCCCACCTGCACTTGTCATGTTTAAAAATTTAAATTTAACATTTTTGAAAATTTATGGCTATTTTCCTGAGCAACTTTTGAACAAAGTGAGCTCAGAATTGAAATCTGCTCCCTCAGCCGTGTCCACTGATATGACCAAACCCTATTCACGTCTGTTCGAAATTGGCCCTGGGCCCACCTGCACTTGACATGTTTAAAAATTTAAATTTAACATTTTTGAAAATTTATGGCTATTTTCCTGAGTAACTTTTGAATAAAGTAATCTCAGAATTGAAATCTGCTCCCTCAGCCGCGTCCACTGATGTGACCAAACCCCATTCACGTCTGTTCAAAATTGACATTTTTAAAAAAATATTGAATTTATTTATTTAATTTATTTTTGAATTTATATTTTGAATTTATTTCTTGAATTTATTTTTTAATTTATTCTTGGATTTATTTTTTGAATTTATTTCTTGAGTTTATTTTTTAATTTATTTCTAGAATTTATTTCGTGAATTTATTTTTTGAATTTAATTTCACAATGTGTGAAGTTAAATTCAAAGACTATTATTTTTTGAATTTAACTTCACACTTTGTGAAGTTAAATTTAAAGAATATTATGTTTTGAATTTAACTTCACACTTTGTGAAGTTAAATTCAAAAATATTAACCCATTAAAGGCAATTTGAAAATGTGAGTTTTAAATTTATTTTTTAAATTTAACTTCACACGCTTAGAAAAATATCAGTTTCTGGAAAAAAGTACTTATTACCCAGCAGAAATTACTGCTTGCTTTGAAGCGGTTTTGTCAGGGAAAGTTGAGCAGTGAAGCGATTGCATTATTGATGATATCATGCCTGATTTTTGTTCGAGATAGCTCGCGTGAAAGCACTTGTTTCGAGATCCGAAAAGGCATGAATTCACCGCTTTTAATTAGAGCTCCTGTTTTTCTTTTAAAATGTCGATAATTCATGCCTTCTCGGAAGTGCATATTATAAAGCTTTTCAACTATTTAAAATCATGCCTTCTCAAAAGCACAATATTCCTGCATATTTTTCCGCGAAGAGAAAATGCCTCCTTTTTTAGTAAAACCTCTTATTTTCATTAAAATAATTTTTTTCCGCATTTTAAAAAATTTTGATAAAAGAACCCCAAAAATATTTAAGCAATCAAAATGTATTGCTCATTTCATGCCTTTTTGAAAAGCACAGCAAAAAGCGGTGTAAACAATTAATCAACTTAGGTCTTTCATTAGTGCTGTTTACGAAGCTATAAATTTTTAGAAGCGGTAAAAGTAGCAGTAAGGAAGCAGTAATCATTTTTACTGGTTCCACATTTTTGCTGGGTATGTTAATTCGTAATAAGGAAATTGGCCTCGAACTAGAATAAATAAATTTATAATTTGTAACGTGCCGTTACAAATAACCTACTTATTCATATACCTAATGGAAATGCTGATACCCTTAACCCACAATATATTTTCACTTGAATGGGCAAATATTCTTGTAATTCTTATTAGGTTAATAAAACCTATTACTTATAATGGAAAAGTTGTATGGCCTAAGGGGGAGCTTGAATCCAGTTGGAGTTTTACTATACTTCGTTTCGCGGCCGAAGTATACAAGAATAAGCCAGCCCGATTACAGTTTCCAAATTAACCCGACTCACCTGCCTACTATTCTCGTGAGTTAAGCCCAAATTAGTTTGGAAGTATCGTAAAAAAAGTAACGTATCATTCTCATAATGAATAAAAAGAGTATAAAAAATAAAAATATTGTATTTTTTATCTTTTTCTTGTGCATAGAATTAAATGTCAAGTAATAAAATAGAAAATTTCTATTTTCAACAGAACTTTTTTACGATTTTACTTGACAGCTGTTTCAATGCATAGAAAAAAGATAAAAATATATTTCTATATTATTTTAACACATTGAATTGATTACAGATACGTTTTTTTACTTTACGATTAGACTAATGAAGCCTTTACTTGGAAATATTTACTAATCGTATTTACATCTCCTCGTGTTCCCGAGGTAACCCGAACCCAGTTGGAGTTTTACTATACTTCTTTCTACGCGAAGTATACACGAATAAGCCAACAAGGTCGGAGTTACCGAAATAACCCGACTCACCTGCTTACTATTCTCGTGAGTTACTTAGAACTATTTACTACTCGTATTTACAACATCTCGTTTCCCCGGAATAACCCGACTCACCTGCTTACTATTTTGACAGAGCTATCGACGTTTGGAGGAACTGCAACCACTGCCAGAGTTGCCGAAGATCATCCTGTGCACCGAGTCATCGACGACGTTTAAAGAATAACAGTCATTAGATTAAATAAGTAGTTTAAGATCTTGGTAAATAAAACTGTGTGCGATACAGGATCGTACAATTGAATTGAACAAAAGAAACGATTGCTGTTTTATTTTAAAGGAGGCA
Source organism: Leucophora obtusa (assembly GCA_949987735.1). Lineage (NCBI taxonomy): Eukaryota > Metazoa > Arthropoda > Insecta > Diptera > Anthomyiidae > Leucophora > Leucophora obtusa. The sequence continues at coordinate 95,252,746 of OX465295.1, forward strand.
GACCTTTGACGAACCTGGACAAACTGAGTTTTACCCCGGCCTCAGACAAAACTGCATCACAAATTTATCAATTAAAAAGTTCGAAAAAACCATTTATATTTTTATATAAAAATTAAAAACCAACATGTTGACAACACCCACAATACGGAAGAAAAATTTGTTGCCTCTTCTTTAAATAACAAAGAAGTAAGGCAAAAATTAAAATCTGTATTTATTTATATCAATGGTATAAAATACAAAAACAAAAAACTTTCAGAATATTTCAATTGTTGGTTATGCTTGCGGAAGACTTCGAAAACACATTTTATTGTTTGCTTCATTCACATTTTGTTGATGTGATGTAGCAGACAACATTTAGTATGAGATTTTGATGCTTTAATTTGAAGTAATATGCCACCACTTTCTAAAGAAAACTGATGAAGAGCACCTTGAAAATCCCCGAAACGATCATCTTTTCATTCCTGAAAGTGTAGAGGTTTTTGAAAGCAAAAACCCTGTAAAGTATTTGTCAGGAGAATATCCTTATGAAGAAAAATAGCAGTTTTTGGAAAAAAGTACTTATTATGTTAATTCATAATAAGGAAATTGGCCTCGAACTAGAATTATAATAAATTTATAATTTATTGTTTCTTAATTGTGAAATTTATTTAAGAATAAAATAATGTGAAGAGAATTTACAAAAGTTTCTTTATATTAAATTAGTAATTGGTGTTATTAAGTTTAACTAACAAAAGCAGTAGTTTTTAAAGTTTTAAAATAATTTTTATGTCTGCGGTTTTAACTACATTTGTAGTTGTTTTTTTACTATATTTTTCAGTTGATTTTTAATAGTTAAAAATAACTTCATAATGCAGTTGATTTAAATGCAAATGTAGTGTACACCTTTTTAACTGCCAATACGGTTATTTTACGGCCATTTGCAGTTAAATTTACCTTCATAATTCGCTGAGTGTTCGTCTTCAAATAAGTCGCAAGTGCCAGAAAAAACTTTGTTCGAAATATTTGGTTTTTATTTGGATAAACCATTTCCAAAACCAACAAGCACAACAAAAAGCAGTAAAACCGAAGAAGAAAGTTAGCAATACGAAGGAACGAAACAAAGAAAACAAGATACCGATACAAAAATACAAAATTTAGAAAACTAAAAAAGCAAGAGTCCGCAAAGGTAGAGCTGCCCAGAATCGTCCAGACTGTTGAATAAGTGCTGCAAGTTGCAGAGGAACGAGAGCCATATATATTGCACCAAATTCTCAGGTGTAATATGATGAACACGACGCTTACGCATATAGCATCATTTGCGGAAACCACAAATTTGCCGAGCAATGAGAACAGAAAGGCGCTTGTTGAAGTATTATTAGGGAAATATAAATTATAAGAATACAAATTTTTTGTAAATCCAGAAAAAAAACAATATAACACAAATTTCCAGAAAAATGGCAATAGCAATGCGCTTGTGAAAGGATTGTTAGGGAAATATAAATTATTATTCAGAAAAAACTTTTTTTCTTATTAGAGGCTAATTAAACGATTTTTGTTGTTGTTTTGCATGTTAAATTGTTTTATTAAACTTCAATAAAATTCAAAACATATTTTTGAATACAAGCATAAGAAAATAAAATTTTTGTAAATCCAGAAAAAAAAACAAAAAAAATATATAAAAATTAATAAATTCTAAGAAAAATGTTTAAAAATTAAAAACTAACAAATTTATAACAACAATAATATGAAGAAATTAATAATTTAAGAATAAACAAAAAAAGTAATATTTTTTAAAAAAAAAAGCAATAAAAAGTTCAACCAAAAAAATTTTAAAAGCAAAACAATCAACAAATTTTAAAAACAAGAACATATTTATTATGTATTATTTAAATATTTTTATTATCGAAACCCCATGTTTCGATCAAATTTTTCTCTGGCTCTTGCGACTTTCTTGAAGACGAAGGTTTTTCGAATTTTGGCCAATGGTTCAATTTCATCTTGGAATTCGTACATATTAGTTTTAGAAACCTTTGGTGAATCTTTTCGATATTCTTCAATATCATTAGCTTGGTAAGTACGGAACTAAAGCCTGGGTTAGCCAGACGTAAACGTATTTCTGCGTAGCTGAATTAATGAGTTAAAAAAGCACAGTAGATGTGTTATGTTTTTTGTTTCATTCTTATGCATTCGATACAGAGCAAACGTAAATACACAACGAAATTCTGTTGTGTAAGCCTAACCCAGGCTTAAGGCCACTTTCTTTTAAAAATTCCAGTTTTTCAAAGTACCATTCTTTTAATGAGACAACATTTATTCATTAAATATCCACGCATTGATTTCATTTTGCTTGGCTAATGTAATCGAGATACGTTGGAAAATTTGTGGGTTATTTTGTAAAACGCAACGCCGTGCGTTGCGTTGTTATACCCTACATCACTATGTGGTTAGGGTATTATTTATGTGTAAATTTATGTTTTTCAAAATTCGATCCAAGGGTGGTTGCTGCATCGATAAATGAATTGGAATAATTCTAGAGCGACTTATTTCAATGAAAATAATAACATTCAAGTACAACATGGAAAACAAAAATTGTGAAAATGATAACGAGGTAATGCTTGAGTGGTACTCTGCTCAAGAATCGAAAGAAACATCTTGTTGTGTTTTGCAAAATAAACTCAAAATTTCTATGGATCTTTCTGAGGCTGACTATGACAAAGGATTTGACGCTGACGGTCCACCCATAACCACTACTGAAGTATTATACGTGCTACACAATTTTCGCAAAATTCGCAAAGAAAATCAAATGCAAAAATGGGAAAAGGAGCATCGGCATCAACTTTCATGCAGCACAAAGCATTTAATGTTGATGGCATAGCTGTGCTATCTGGATAATTAAATTACATTTTTGATAGAGCTCTGTGATACTAAAAATATGGTCTATACTGTGATATAATTGTTGTTTTGTAATTATTTATTTTATTATACCCTACACCACTATGTGGTCAGGGTATTATAAGTTTGTGCTGATGTTTGTAACACCAAAAAATATTGGTCGTAGACCCACCTTATAGTATACCGATCGGTTCAAAAATTTTTTTTATTTCGATTTAACGATGTCCGTCTGTCCGTCCGTCTGTCTGTCTGTCCATGCAATCTTGTGCGCACTCTACAGGTCGCAAATATTAAGATATTTTGATGAAATTTGGTACGCAGAACATGTTGGCCCAAGGACGAACAAGTTTGATTTTGGTGAACATCGGTCCATGTTTAGACCTAGCAACTTTGCCCTAGAAACCATAGGTCTAAAATGGATTTCGAGCTTGCGGAAATTCCAAAATATGTTGCTGTTTACAACGACCACGCAAGGGGCTATTATGCACTCCTCTGCTGTGATCATTGTTGTTACATTTTTTTCCTCTCCCTTTTTATAGTTTTTTTTTGTGGTACAAGTGCTTGGTGTTAGTTTTATTGTTGGGTTAATTAGTGATGAAGGTATAACACTGATCATTTCTTAACCGATACAACAATAAAACGACTACCTAGCTCTTGTACCAACTTACGGATATTGACTTCATTTATTTTGTAATGTCAGGTAAGTTCAGAATTGATTTCTGCAATATACGGGGACTTAGAGCAAATTATTTCTCTATATATGCGCACATTCGTTTCCATCGACCGGATGTTTTAGCCTTATGTGAGACCCAGGTAAATGAGGATGCTGATCCACAGGATTTTCATGTGCCTGGTTATCACCTTTTATCCCTTTTTGTCTTTCATAGGGGCCTTGCGGTGTACGTTCGCAATGATGTTGTGTACCAGTGGCAGCGACAATTAACCACGCATGATAACGAATTTAACTGCCTTTGGGTTAAATTCAAGATCAGGGCGCACATCTTGCATTTCGGGTTTCTTTATAGAAGCCCAAATATGGAGGCGGGCAAGACATTCAATTGTTTTGATTCTCTTTCCGCCTCCATTTCGGGAATCCTGGAGAGTTGTCCGAATAGTGAAATCGTGGTTGCTGGTGATTTCAATATTCACAACTCTTCATGGCTCCGCCATTCGAGCGGGACGACTTCCGTTGGAACTTACGTCGAGCTTTTCGCCGCACTCAATCACCTGGTGCAGTTGGTGAATGAGCCAACACACATTCCGTGTGTTGAAGGGCAATTTCAGAATACCCTCGACCTTTTTCTCACTTCACACCCTGAAAAGTATGAAGTGAGATCGTTTGCACCTCTCGGTAACTCGGATCACTGTACCATTTCCGCATCCTTTTCATACTCCGGGCTTCATAGCGCTTCACAGACAGCCGCGAAACGCTCTGTTCTAATTTATGAAAAGGCTCGTTGGGTCGAACTTAACGATTTTTATCGGCAATTCAACTGGAAACTATGTTTCTTCGATGACGATGTTGATGCCGCTGCGAAAATGGTAGAACGCGTGATTTTGCTTGGAATGAAATTTTTTATTCCTTCAAAGTACATTCCGGTTAAGTCCAAACATAAGAGTTGGTTTAACCAGACGTGCAGAAATGCAGTCAGATCCAGAGAGGAAGCCTTCAGTAATTGGCGTGCGAATAAGAACATCAATACTGACATGCTGCGTAAACAGGCGAGAACTGAGTGTGCCAAAGTACTAAGACGTGAAAAGTTTCTTCACGAACAACGTCTGCGTGCTAAAGTTCTTGCTGCTCCACGGGGCAGTAAGACCTTTTGGTCATTCGTTAAAAGAGTAAAGGACAATGCTAGTTCATCTATCCCAGCTCTTATAAAGGATGACCTAATATTCACTGACCCGGTTGATAAAGCCAACCTGCTGGCTGAACTGTTCGCGGAAAATTCTTTTCTGCCGGAAAGCGATCAACCACTGCCCGTGCTCGAAAGAGTATCACATACTATGCCCAATATATTTTTTCGTCCACGAGCCGTTAAAAGGGTTCTTGCGGATCTTGACGTAGATAAGACAGCGGGCCCGGATGGTATACCAGCACTGGTACTGAAACAGTGCTCTTCAACGCTATCGCGTCCATTGGCAACCCTCTTTAGCACGTCGTATCGCATGGGTATCTTTCCATCGTGCTGGAAGGTTGCCAATGTTCAGCCAATCCCCAAAAAGGGTGCGGCTACCAACCCTGAAAATTACCGCCCAATCGCAATCTGCTCTGCGCTCTCGAAGGTCATGGAGAGCATGGTAAACTACCATCTTGTTAATTATCTGGAATCCAATTTGCTTCTTAATGATCGACAGTATGGCTTTCGTAGAGGTCGTTCTACGGGAGACCTGATGGCGTTTCTTTCGGAACGTTGGAGTCGGTCAATTCACAGATTTGGTGAAAGCAAGGTGGTTGCGCTGGATATTTCCAAGGCGTTTGATCGTGTGTGGCATAAAGCACTCGTGTCAAAGCTCATGGCTTTTGGTGTTGGTGATGACTTCTCTCGATTTATATCGAGTTTCCTCAGGGATCGCACTATAAGAGTTGTTATAGATGGGGTCTCATCTAATGAGTTTCAGTTGAATGCAGGGGTACCGCAAGGCTCTGTTCTTTCTCCTTCTCTATTTCTTATCTTTCTAAACGACTTCCTCTGTCAGACTTCCAATCCTATCTACTCTTTTGCAGATGACAGCAACATTTGCCATTCATATTCCTTCGATCATAGGCCAAGCCTTGCAGAGATTGGGGGCAGGAGGCAAATTATGAATGACACACTCAATCAAGACCTTATTACAATCTCTGAGTGGGGTCGCGTGAATAGGGTCGATTTCAATCCACGTAAAACCCAATGTTGTTTGCTGACTCATAAAACCGCGGAGCCATCATTGTCATCTGTATACATGGGTGGTATAAATATTAAGGAATCAGAAGCTCTTGATGTTCTGGGCATGAGAATCCAGTGTGATGTCCGTTGGAAAGATCACGTCATTCAAGTGTCGAAAGAGGCATTCAAGTGTCTTGGCTTTCTTAACCGGTGTAAGAACTACTTCACTCCTTCTGATCTCCTTTCTATTTATACCACCTATATCCGGCCGAAGATGGAATACAACTCCCATATATGGGCAGGGGCTTCAAAGTCTATTTTGGAGCTTTTGGACCGTGTACAAAGGAGGGCGTCGGCGCTCATTAATGACAGTAGGGTATCCAGCTCTATTGACTCGTTGGAGCATCGTCGGAATATGGCTTGTGTAACACTGTTCTATCGTTACTACCATGGGAGGTGTTCTGCTGAGATAAGTACACTTATCCCGATGCCCCGTATTTTTGGCCGTAACACGCGCTTGTACAGTAGATCTCATCCGTTTGTGGTTAATTGTCCAATTAGTCGCACAACGCATTATAGAGAGAATTCGTTCATTAGTCGAACCGCCCGTATGTGGAATAAACTCCCCGCAGATGTCTTTCCTGATACTTACAATTTAGGGAAATTCAAGTCAAACGTTCACAAACACTACTCCCTCTTTCCTCCTTCCCATAACCTATTTTCCTGATATCAACACAATGCATTGCATTAGTAGGGGGCATCCCCTGAGTGTTGGTCTATAGTAAAAAAAAAAAAAAAATATGTTGTAAGTGGTGCTTTATGAGTTTGAATAATGAGTTTTATTAATTATACCCTACACCAGTACATGGACAGGGTATAATAAGTTTGTACTGATGTTTATAATTCCAAAGAATATTGAAACTAACCACCTTTAAGTTTACCGATTGACCCAGAATAACATTTTGTTTCGATATAACGACATCCGTCTGTATGTATATCCACATATTTTTGTGCGCATGGTAGTGGTCGCAAATATTAAGATATTTCTGGCTCTCAACCAGACTAGTGTAGGATCTCGTATAGTCGGCATGCACTAAGCCTAAAAATTTATCAATTGTAAAAAAATCAATAGGCTTTGTCCTTATGCCCATGTGAATAAGCGTACCTAATTTCATTCAAATATATTCGTATTTGAGACCTGTAGTATGCAAAAAACATTTTTGGGAGGAATCTATGGGCACTAGGTCTAAACATAGACATATATTAACCATAATCAACAGACTTCGACCTTGGGCAGATATAAGTCGATGAACCGAATTTCATTAACTTCGTATTTGTAACCTGTAGCGTGCGAAAAACCAATTTTGGGGGTACTTTATATGGGCACTAATTCCAAACGTGGACCGATTTCAACCAAAATTAATATGCTTCGTCCCTGGGATGATATAAATCGGTATGATATAAATCGGTATTAAAATATCTTAACATACCAACCTGTAGAGTGCGCTCATTTTTAGGCTGATTTATGTCATCAGCTTAGCAGTTTAGTCAAAAATAAAAAAATTTTGAGACTTTTTTTCTTATAATAAGGAAAGCCGATGAAGACTCCTATCTAAAAAGTCCAGAACTATTATCCTGGTTAACAATGTTTACATGTTAACGCAAATTTTACACAAACATTGCAGTGAAGCACTACTAACAACATATTTTTGAATTTCCGCAAGCTCGAAATCCATTTTAGACCTATGGTTTCTAGGGCAAAGTTGCTTAGAATTCTTCGTAAAATCATTTCCCCCCTATTAATGTATATATATAACATATCGTTAGCTGAAATGCAAAACCACGTAACTAACATTTTTACTATTTTACAGGAGAAACAACTTTTTACAATTTTCAAGCAACAAGTATGTAGTTACGTGCTTTCGATTTTCGCTAATAATATGTCTAATTTTTATTATATGACAGTAAAAATTGGAGAAGACGTGGACCTCGTTGATATACATCATAATCGATCAAAAAACCGATTTTGTATTTTTTGTTAGTTACGTGGTTTTGCATTTCAGCTAACGATATACAAATAAATACGTTCTGATGAAAAAATCTCCAAAAAAGTTTTGTTTGGAGGCTGCAGATTGCAATGGAAGTTTAAAGGTTATATATGTCAAAAACCTAAAGCCCGCAAAAAATCATTAAACTCTTGCTAATATACAAAAAAATAATGTTCAACTTTTTTCAATTAAAACGATTTGTTAAATTATTTCAAAAGGTGTCAATTAAAAATTAATCCAATAGATTAAATAATTGCTCAAAACTGCAATTTGCTTGACATTTTTTTTTTATTCTATCGCTCCTTCCATAAAACAAGAGAAAAACATGAGCATATTGTTGTTGCTTTTCGTTTGTTTTATTTATGTAGTTGTTTTTATAAATGTTTATGTATTAGTAACTGATATTTTCAATTATTTTTTATAAAATTTTATAAATTCTCGTTAAGTTTATTATTTTATTTAGCTAAATATTTTAATTTTCCCGTATTAAATATAAATATTCATTTATTCTAGGACATTATTTTAAAATAATAATGTAATTTTTTAAATTTTGTTTAAAAAATCAAAATTTTTTTTAACAAAAATTCGCAAAAAATAAATTAAAAATATATTTTATTTGGTTTTCAAAAAAATTTTTCATAGAGTTATCTTGCTTCAGAAAAAAGAAGAAAACTAATTTCTGTGAGAGAATCTTTCATATAAGTATAAATAAATCTATCAAATGAATGAAAATTGCATGCAGGATTTATTTAAAAAAAATTCAATGTTATGAAATTCTAGCTAAAAAAAATACCACTTTATCCAGCTGATTCACACAAAAAAATAAAAACTAAATTCAATCATGAAAACCGCCTATTCAATAAATTTTATCGTTGAAATTCCTCCAATCACAAAAATTGTCCATTCAATTAAAAATTTGTAGCTCTTTAATTGAATAAATTTTCAATAAAATAGTGATACATTTGATTAGGATTTTTATTGGTTTTTTTACATATATATTTGATTAAAAATTAATTCATTGGTTTAAAAATTGATCAATAACGTATACTTTCGAAATAGCATATTATATACATTTGATTAAAAATTAATCCATTGGATTGTATAAATTCTAAATAAGACTCTAATCAGCTGGATAAAAAGTGGTAGTTGTCATGCCATCTATAAAAAAATATATTTCTTTATTTTTAGCTTGAATTTTATAACATTGAATTTTATTAAAATAAAACCTGCATGCAATTTTCATTCATTTGATAGATTTATTTATACTTATATGAAAAATTCTCTCGCAGAAATTAATTTTCTTCTTTTTTCTGAGGCACAAGGACTCTGTCAAATTTTTTTTGAAAATTAAAAAAATTTTTTGTTTTTGTTGGAAACTAAATAAAATATATTTTATTTAAAATAATTTTGAATTTATTTTTGCGATTTTTCTGTTTAACTAAAATATTGATTTTGATTTTATTAAACAAAATTTCAAAAATTACATTATTTGTTTACAATAATGTTTTAGAATAAATGAATATTCAGATTTAATATGGCAAAATGAAAATATATAACTAAATAAAATAATAAACTTAACGAGAATTTATAAAATTTTATAAAAATTAATTTAAAATATCTGTTACTAATACATAAACATTTATAAAAGCAACCACATAAATAAAACAAACGAAAAACAACAACAATATGCTGATGTTTTTCTCTTTTTTTATGAAATGCTTTTGAGCGATAGAATAAAAACGAGTAAAAAGGTTAAAGTCGGGCATGCCGACTATACAATACCCTACACCAGTCTGGTGTATTGTTTGGATCCCAAATTCGAATGGGTTAAAATGGGGCTTGTGTCAAAATTTTCTATAATGTGAGTCGGCGCACCAAATTTCATTAAAATATCTTAATATTTGCGACCTGCAGTTTGTAATCAAGCCAATTTTGGGGCACTAGGTCTAAACATGGACCGCTGTTCACCAAAATCAATAGGCTGCGTTATTGGGCCAATATTGGTCTGTGTACCAAATTTCATCAAAATATCTTAATATTTGCGACCTGCAGCGTATAAACAGTATAATTTTGGTAGGTCCCTTATATGGGCACTAGGTCTAAACATGGACCGATGTTCACCAAAATCAATAGGCTGCGTTATTGGGCCAATATAGGTCTGTGTACCAAATTTCATAAAAATATCTTAATATTTACGACCTGCAGCGTATAAACAGTATAATTTTGGTAGGACCCTTATATGGGCACTAGGTCTAAACATGGACCGATGTTCACCAAAATCAATAGGCTGCGTTATTGGGCCAATATTGGTCTGTGTACCAAATTTCATCAAAATATCTTAATATTTACGACCTGCAGCGTTTAAGCAGTATAATTTTGGTAGGACCCTTATATGGGCACTAGGTCTAAACATGGACCGATATTCACCAAAATCAATAGGCTACGTTATTGGGCTAACATAGGTCTGTGTACCAAATTTCGTCAAAATATCTTAATATTTGCGACCTACAGCGTATAAACAATATAATTTTGGTAGGACCCTTATATGGGCACTAGGTCTAAACATGGACCGATGTTCACCAAAATCAAACTTGTTCGTCCTTGGGCCAACATAGGTCTGCGTACCAAATTTCATCAAAATATCTGAATATTTGCGACCTGTAGAGTGCGCACAAGATTGCATGGACAGACAGACAGACGGACGGACGGACAAACGGACATCGTTAAATCGAAATAAAAAAAAATTCTGAGCCGATCGGTATACTATAAGGTGGGTCTACGACCAATATTTTTTGGTGTTACAAACATCAGCACAAACTTATAATACCCTGACCACATAGTGGTGTAGGTTATAAAAAATGGCAAGCAAATTGCAGTTTTGAGCAATTATTTAATCTATTTGATTAATTTGTAATTGACACCTTTTGAAAGAATTTAATAAATCGTTTTAATTGAAAAAAGTTTTACAATATTTTTTTGTGTGATTAGAGTCTTATTTAGAATTTATACAATATTGATCAATTTTTAATCCAATCGATTAATTTTTAATCAAATGCATATATAATGCTATTTAGAAGGTATACAATATTGATAAATTTTTAATCCAATGAATGAATTTTTAATCAAATACATATAAAAAAACCAATAAAAATCCTAATCAAATGTATCACTCTTTTATTGAAAATTTATTCAATTAAAGAGCTACAAATTTTTAATTGAATGGACAATTTTTGTGATTGGAGGAATTTCAACGATAAAATTTATTGAATAGGCGGTTTTCATGATTGAATTTAGTTTTTATTTTTTTGTGTGTAAGGAAATATTTCGATAATTCCATCAGAACTACATTTAAAAAAAATTCTATTTTTTTGTGACCGAACGTATGTGTCGCTTTTCTCAATTTTTCGTCATATCTTCAATATTTACTAGGCAACCGAGTAACTCGATTTTGAGGTTTTAAACTTACTCGATTAATCGTGTGAGGTTTCAAAACTATTCGATTAATTAGTTAAATTAATTCGATTATATTAGTTTTTAAAATTACTCGTGCAACAATTTTATTTCATATTTTCTTCGTAAAAATTAATTGTGTAGGTTTAAAAAGTTAGGTAATTTTGGATGGCTTAATTTAAAACGATCCTAACGCGATTTTTTATTTCTTACTGTGAATATGTGTGAATGAAAATTTTTTATTACAAAAATTTATTCAAATAAATTTAGATTGAAAGTTATTCAGGTTTTATTAGGTTTTTTCCTACTCCTCTAAAAAATTGAGAAATAGAGTTATGGACTTTTTATAGTAAGCCAATATTGTACAATTTGTTTTGTGTTTAATTTTAAAATTTCACGGTGGAGGTTGAAAAAGTTAAAAAAGCAATACCTAATTTCGGAAACAAAAAAAATAAAGAGTTAGCAAGAGTTTAATGATTTTTGCCAGCTTTCATTTTCTGACAATAGGGTTGTAGGAACTGAGATATGGTGGGTAAATGCTAGAACGTAGTACTTGAGGTCAATGGACTTTAAAGCAAAATATTTGTATTCTCCATGCAAAAACATCGATATATCACACTTTAAGATCAGACTATAAATGCCGAAGATATAAGGAAAAATTCGAAGCTGCCTCGGAAAAATACTTCGTATTCGAAGGTGTACGGCGAAATTTTTTTTCCTGTGAGGTGGTACGGTCTAGGCTAAAATCCCACAATGCATTTTACTTACAAGATGGAATAGAGACCGACATGACTTACGGCAGACGGCAATGCATAGGAAGCCAAAGGTGTATGCATTACCGTGGAAGACCACCCTTAAATTTAAAGCAGTGGTCACCGCAAAAGTGGATCGGCCAGGGGACAAAGAAGTGGATGGGCACGCAGGGGAAATTTAGGCCATGAAGGACCTCGCAAGGCCAGTTGCTGTAATATCCACCCCACCTCCATGGGACCGCCCAAGGAAGCGGTGGATACCAAAAATACAGGGGTTTTGCTTCTAGTTCACCGAATGTGTAATAGAGCCAGATACATCATTGGGGCCAGCGCCAGCGAAGTTGGGCCGAGGAAGTCCAACTCGAGAAAGAGGACATGAGGAATGACGTCCTTAACCTGAATAACCCTTATATGTGCGAGGGCGAGAGGGGAGTCGCGCAACCATCACATGAGTCGGAGGATTTTTTTGCTAACATCACCGTGCGCGATCCAGGAATCAGAAAGAGAAAGACCTGGATGGTGTACCCGAAAGGCCGATCAAAGATGGAGGTCCCAGGTGTTGTATGCCTCAAATGTTTTCGCCAGGTAAAGGTGAATTATTTATCACTGAAATAATCGGGTAAACGGATTTATTTGATTTTTATTTTTGTTTCTTTTTGTATTAGTAGTTAAGTTTAAGTTGTAATCAATGGAAGTGGATAACATTTTCTTTTTTATGAAATAATGACCAACGTTGTTTTGGTCTAAACTAAATAGTTTTTTTTTTACATTTGTAAAAACTTCAATTCGAGGAGTAATTACCTAGTGTACCGTAAGACTTTCTAAAGGTAATAATAAATATTTAAATATGTCCTGAAATAAGGTACCGTCTGGAGCGAAAGTTAAAAAATTAATTACAGATCCAACAAAAAAAAACAAATTATAGAATACACATAAAAGATTTGCTATTTTGTATAAACCAGGGATTACCACTTAAGAAATTCACAAAATTTTAAAATTGTAAAATAGCTACAATCTGAAAAAAAATCTTTAAATTAATGAATAGTGCCGTTTATGTTTAAACGATGGAGAATGTGGAAAAGCGTAGGGATATCAGAAAAATTTACCCAATTGTGAAATAGATCATTAATAGCAAAAAAAAAAAATTAATTTAAAGAAAAGAAATCAGTTTTTTGTAAGTATGTCGATCGTGTAAAAAAACTTTCATTAAACTAAAACTAATTTCGATTAATGCGCTTTTAAGCATTTGTACATATAATATTTTCCTAAATGCGTTATTGCGCATTTATCCGAATTTTCGGATAAATGATTCCCCACTTAAAAGCGCAGAAAACTCTACGTTTTTGAAGTCGCATTTAAGCGGGAACTACTGTACATCTGATATTATTTTTTTAACGAATTTTTTGTATGGTAATTGATGTTATTACATATCCCCAAATCTGACTCCATATTTAACTACATAAGCCATTTAAAACTAATCAAAATATATGTAGGGACCGATATGATTATATATGGTTCGATTCTAAGTTATATAACACTGTATGTATCGTCATATTAAGAATACATTCTTGTAATTTCAAATAACTTTCTATATAATTTCATACAAATTAATATATAGTTCAGTCCTGTGACAGGTTCTTTTGTGTCAGTCCTATGACAGGTTCTTTTGCGTCAGTTCTGTGACATGTTCATCTGCACCAGTCCCGTGACAGGTTCATTTGCGCCAGTCCTGTGACTGGTTCTTTTGCGTCGGTCCTGTGACACGTCCTTTTACTTATTTAGGCCCTGCGGTTATTACATTTTTACAGCTTTTTTAGAATTACTTCTGAACAACTTCAAAAAATCACTTCTTTCATTGCTTCCAAAGTATCTGTTAGTATATTTTTACAGCTTTATTTAGAATTACTTCTGAACAATATCCAAAAATCACTTAAGTATTGCTTCTAAAGAGTATTGCTCTAAAAGTGATCGTAAAAAGTAATTTTGGTATCATTTGGCATTTCCAAACAGAGGGTCCCGGGTTCGATTCCCGGCGGGTCCAATATTTTTTTATTTTGTTTTTAAATTTTTTTTTATTCTATTAATTTTTTTTTTTTTATTTATAATTAATGTTGGTTTTTAATTTTTATTTAAAACATAAAAATTGTTTTTTCGACCTTGAGGAAGTTATCCAACACTCTTAAAATACATAAGGTTTTACCTATAACAGAAGTTATTGAATCTAATCAAATTGAAAGTTTTCTACCGGTGTCTATTTTGTCAAAGTGGGGTAAAATTTTTTAAAAGTTAATTTTTGAACAATTCTCTAAATATATTGAGGATAATAATATATTATTTCAAAGACAATTTGGGTTTAAAACAGGAGTTGGAACTGACGAAGCAGTAGTGAATGTTCCTGATTATATTTGACAACTTGATGCAGGATTTTTTTTTGTAAAGAGAATTAACACTCATGAAATTCTTCCTACTAATTAATGTGTTGCTTCCTTTGGAAAGGGGATAGAGAAGAAGTGAAAGGTGGTGAAAGATGAAGGGCTGCAAATATGGCAACACTGTAATTGCGCGAGATTTGGAGTGGTTGGCAAAACTGTGGACATTTTTCTAAATTATTTGCTGAACAGAAGTCAATTTGTTCAAATTGGTCAACATAAAAGTGCCATGCTGCCAGTTAACTGTGGAGTTCCACAAGGAAGTGTTTTTGGACCATTATTGTTCAAAATTTTTGTAAATAATATTAAAAATATAAACTTTAATGGGCAGTTATTTCTGTATGCCGATGATGTGTGTCTATTTTATCAGTAAGTTTTACAGGCGCAAATTGAGTACGCAAATCGACTTGTTATTAATCCTACTTCCGAGGTCTGTAGAATAGCCTTAAACATTTCCTAAAATGAAAGCTAATTTTTTTTGAGTTCAAACTCATAAAAAATAAGAGAGTCCTAAGTACTTCTACGTCATATTTAGATAAAAAGTATTTTTCCCAGGCTTAAAGTTTAAATATATAATAAGGAATAGTCGCATGTATTTAGGAGGCGAAAATACTTTAAAATCTCTTATAGGAAGTCTGTGCTAAAAAGTCGATATCCGGTGATGGGTGTAATTTTTTTGAGGGTCCATTGGATGCTTCTTTTTTTATGGCTGTTTACGACATTATGTAGTATATATTTTTAAAATCTGACTTTAATTTTTTGTTAATTAAATTACATTTTTTTCCTAATTAAAAAATTTTGTTTTATTGTTTTAAAATTAATGAAGGTCCCAAGGCATTTATTTAATTTGTCATAAAAAACGGATGACAATAAATAAACAAAATTATATATTTTAAAAATTAGAAGAAAAAACACGCAAGAAACAATAATTTAACGTGTTAGCAGCACGACGGACAGAACACTACTCCGAGCGTCAATTAGAGTTACTTCCTTTTTATAGTTTTACCTATAGTGTTTTCTATTCTAACAGCACATTTTTGTGAATCCAAGAATTTTGAATATCATCGAATCTTAACCATTTTATAGTTTTTCACCTCGCCTTTTTAAAACCTTTTCAACGAGAAACACATATTTATGTTTAACCTTTTGTAGTTTATATTCGTAAAGTGAAAGTAATATTTACTTTGTTTATAATGAAAATTTCCGTAGTCCAATTGGGTTCATAACCCTTAACAAATGTCTTTTTATCTGATTATTCTGACATGATCTCTTTGTTTGAATTTTGATTTTGGAAATGGTTTTAGAAAATTATGAACGGTTTGTAACAAATGCATCTCATTGGATTTATTAACTTTAGATAAGGCACCCGATATTTATACTTTTAAAACGTATTTTTTTGTTTTTTCTCAACAAAAACTATCACTTGTATTCGAACAATATATTTATTTTAGATATTTATTTATATTTCGAGAAAAGTACAAAATAAAAAATATCAAAGTTTAAAATAGACAGTTATAAATGGTTCAAAAAATAATATACTCTTTTGTACTTATCTCTTTTTTCATCTTTCATATTAAGTTAAGAAATTGTAAAATATTTTAACAAATAAAATTGGAAAGAGTTTCGCTTGTATTAATGAATAAACGTGCTTACAATCATTAACAAAAAGGGGCTTAATCCTTCCATTACATTCATTGCGGTAAAACTGCAGGATATGTGGTATCAACAAAACCGCTAAGTTGTGGTACCATATATGGGTATCACAAAAGAGAGCACTGTCCCTAGATTATAATTATTTCAAAATAGTGTTTAAAAAATTGAAAAATAATGACAGATTGTAAAAAAAATCTATTGAATAACAAATTTTTTACAAAACCCATCCGCTATTTGCATCCTTTATTTTAATAAATATGTCTGACGATTATTTATTTTTGCAAAACCACTACGTGGACAGGGTATAATAAGTTTGTGCTGATGTTTGTAACACCAAAAACTATTGGCCCTAGAACCACGTTTCACTATACCGATCCACTGAAAATAACTTTTTGTTTCGATTTAACGATGTCCGTCCGTCTGTCTGTCTATGCATTTTGGTGCGCACTCTACAGGTCGCAAATATTAAGATATTTTGATGAAATTTGGTACACCGACCTATGTCGGCGGAAGGGCGAAGCCTATTGATTTTAGTTAAAATCGGTCCTTCTTTAGACCAAGTACCCATATCAGGGTTCCCCAAAATTGGCTTTTTTACAGGCTGCAGGTCGCAAATACGAAGATATTTCAGTGAAATTTGGTTCGCTGACTCACATGGTCCCAAGGACCTATCGCCCATATGGGCTATATTTCCGATTTTCTCTTCTTTTATCATTTTATAAAGAATTTTGATACAAGTCGCATTTGAACCCATTCGAATGTCGGATCCAAACATTAGTTGGCCTTTAACTGGACTGGTGTAGGGTATTATATAGTCGCATGACCGACTTCAACGTTTTTACTCGTTTATAATTCATTTTGCGAATAAAAATTGTGGAGGACAACATGTCATTGATATTTATTTACAATTTTGACTCACCAAACTTAAAATTGAACCCTCTATTTCGAAGTTTCTTAATTTTTTAATTCCGTCCCAAACAAATGTTTTTTCAATAGAAAGTGTGAATTAAAAAGATATACTTTTCAAAATAGCTGTCCCGGCTTAAATGCGCCTCCAAATATTTCTAGTTTTCTGCGTTTTTAAGCGGGGAGTCACTTATCCGAAAATACGGATAAATGCGCAATAACGAATTTGGGAACATATTACAGAAATGCGTAAAAACGCATTAACCGAAATTATTTTTCATTTGGTGGAAGTTTTTTTACATGATCTACTTAAAAAAATCATTTCTTTCTTTATCGACTCAAAACTTATAAAAAAATGTTAGTACAAAAGTCTGTTAAACGCGTTCTGGCGGAAATGAACTGATTTTTCTGGTATTTTTTTTTTAAATTTGGGATTGAACTAATATTTTTGTAAATCCCTTTTAACATAACAATTACTTTCATCCGTATTTGAACAAACTTTGCATCCTAAGTTTTAGTAATTTATGTTTCTTAATTTTACAAATTTTTCAGCTTATTTAAAGCCCAATTATTTCCCAAAGTTTATATTTTTGTGTCTCTGCTTTCAATGTCACATAGAGATGGCGCTATATTTGCATAATTTTTTATTGTATAATCACAAAATGGCGTATATCTCGGAAACTAAGCGAGATAGAGGAAAATGGACAAAAATTCGATACTATGAACTTATCAATTTTTATAAGCCACCTATACTCCCAAAAATAAATATGGGCCTGTCTCGGGACAGATCCGTAGAGCCCAAAAAACAAGACTGTAAGCGACAGTTTAGCAGAAATTTTCAGTTAAATCAGGTAATGTTTCTGTTGAATTTAGCTCAAATTTCTTAGCTAAGTTAACTAGAATTGTCTGTGTATTTAATAGTGTGTAAATTTTAGCTTACCTAAATTTAGCAGACCATAATTCTCAACTACATTGAAAATTCTGCTGGCGCTAATACAGGTACTATTTTCTGTTATTTTAGCAGAATTTTGAACTATTTGTACGGGCTTTTTTAATGAGTATAAAAAATTTTGTTTTCGAATTTGGTTTCATATTTTATTTGAATAGATATATTTCCACATGTTTTTTTTTATAAAATATATTTTCGTCACAAAGTAATATTCTATGCATTAAATTTGTATAAAAAAATTTTTGGGAGCGTTTTTATATCATTGTCTTTATTAGAAATCTTATTTCGCATAATACAGCAGATTAAAAAGAAAAAAACTACATACAAAGTTGCAAGAATTGCACGTAGTCTTTAAAGAAAAGCCAATGACGATTCCCCGATTGTGAGCGAAGGCACGTCATATGAGGCAGGTATTGATGGCTCTGTATTAGCTACAAAAGTAAACAAAAAACGAGTAAACAGGTTAAAGTCGGGCATGCCGACTATACAATACCCTACACCAGTCTGGTGTATTGTTTGGATCCGAAATTCGAATGGGTTAAAATGGGGCTTGTGTCAAAATTTTCTATAATGTGAGTCAGCGCACCAAATTTCATTAAAATATCTTAATATTTGGGACCTGCAGTTTGTAACCAAGCCAATTTTGGGGGGACCCTTATATGGGCACTAGTTCTAAACATGGACCGATGTTCACACAAAATTAATAGGCTTCGTCCTTGGGCCAACATAGGTCTATGTACCAAATTTCATCAAAATATCTAAATATTTGCGACCTGCAGCGTATAAACAGTATAATTTTGGTAGGACCCTTATATGGGCACTTGGTCTAAACATGGACCGATGTTCACCAAAATCATTAGGCTGCGTTATTGGGCCAATGTAGGTCTGTGTACCAAATTTCATCAAAATATCTTAATATTTACGACCTGCAGCGTATAAACAGTATAATTTTGGTAGGACCCTTATATGGGCACTAGGTCTAAACATGGACCAATATTCACCAAAATCAATAGGCTGCGTTATTGGGCTAACATAGGTCTGTGTACCAAATTTCGTCAAAATATCTTAATATTTACGACCTGCAGCGTATAAACAATATAATTTTGGTAGGACCCTTATATGGGCACTAGGTCTAAACATGGACCGATGTTCACCAAAATCAAACTTGTTCGTCCTTCGGCCAACATAGGTCTGCGTACCAAATTTCATCAAAATATCTTAATATTTGCGACCTGTAGAGTGCGCACAAGGTTGCATGGACAGACAGACAGACGGACGGACAGACGGACATCGTTAAATCGAAATAAAAAAAAAATTCTGAACCGATCGGTATACTATACGGTGGGTCTACGACCAATATTTTTTGGTGTTACAAATATCAGCACAAACTTATAATACCCTGACCACATAGTGGTGTAGGGTATAAAAAAAATAAAAAATACGAGTAAAAAGGTTAAAGTCGGGCATGCCGACTATACAATACCCTACACCAGTCTGGTGTATTGTTTGGATCCGAAATTCGAATGGGTTAAAATGGGGCTTGTGTCAAAATTTTCTATAATGTGAGTCAGCGCACCAAATTTCATTAAAATATCTTAGTATTTGCGACCTGCAGTTTGTAACCAAGCCAATTTTGGGGGGACCCTTATATGGGCACTAGTTCTAAACATGGACCGATGTTCACACAAAATTAATAGGCTTCGTCCTTGGGCCAACATAGGTCTATGTACCAAATTTCATCAAAATATCTTAATATTTGCGACCTGCAGCGTATAAACAGTATAATTTTGGTAGGACCCTTATATGGGCACTTGGTCTAAACATGGACCGATGTTCACCAAAATCATTAGGCTGCGTTATTGGGCCAATATAGGTCTGTGTACCAAATTTCATCAAAATATCTTAATATTTATACCCTACACCACTATGTGGTCAGGGTATTATAAGTTTGTGCTGATGTTTGTAACACCAAAAAATATTGGTCGTAGACCCACCTTATAGTATACCGATCGGTTCATAATTTTTTTTTATTTCGATTTAACGATGTCCGTCTGTCCGTCCGTCCGTCTGTCTGTCTGTCCATGCAATCTTGTGCGCACTCTACAGGTCGCAAATATTAAGATATTTTGATGAAATTTGGTACGCAGACCTATGTTGGCCGAAGGACGAACAAGTTTGATGCAAATATTAAGATATTTTGATGAAATTTGGTACACAGACCTATATTGGCCCAATAACGCAGCCTATTGATTTTGGTGAACATCGGTCCATGTTTAGACCTAGTGCCCATATTAGGGTCCTACCAAAATTATATTTTTTATACGCTGCAGGTCGCAAATATTAAGATATTTTGATTAAATATGGTACACCGACTTATGTCGGCCCAAGGACGAAGCCTATTGATTTTGGTGAACATCGGTCCATGTTTAGACCTAGTGCCCATATAAGGGTCCTACTAAAATTATATGGTTTATACGCTGCAGGTCGCAAATATTAAGATATTTTGATGAAATTTAGTACACCGACCTATGGCAGCCCAAGGACGAAGCCTATTGATTTTGGTTAACACCGGTCCATGTTTAGACCTAGTGCCCATATAAGGGTCCACCCAAAATTGGCTTGGTTACAAACTGCAGGTCGCAAATATTAAGATATTTTGATGAAATTTGGTATACCGACCTATATCAGCCCAAGGACAAAGCCTATTGATTTTGGTGAACATCGGTCGATCTTTAGACCTAGTGCTCATATAAGGGTCCCCCCAAAATTGGCTTGGTTACAAACTGCAGATCGCAAATATTAATATATTTGAATGAAATTTGGTGCAGTGACTCACATTATAGAAAATTTTGACACAAGCCCCATTTTAACCCATTCGAATTTCGGATCCAAACATTAGTTGGCTTTTACCCAGACTGGTGTAGGGTATTGTATAGTCGGCATGCCCGACTTTAACCATTTTACTCGTTATTATTTAAATTTAAATAAAAAAAAAAGAAAATTGTAAATTTTTTGAACAAAGTGCCATCTAGTGAGAACAATATTTTTATAACTTATTTTTTTTTGGTGATGCCATACCCCTGGTTCAAATATGGCCTTTAAAATGCTATATTACAGTATTTACCCCTCTTAAAGGAAACTGTTCCTTAAAATTTTAAGTTTTATATATTTAGTTAGAATATTTTTCTACCTCAAGTAAAAAATCTAATATGGTATTGTATGGCTTATGTATCTCATTTACAACTGGTTGGTTACTAATCTTTATTTATTTTTAGCTCTTAATAATAACTTATTTATGCATTTTAACATCAGATTTTATTTGGTCAGGCATTTTTAGTTATTTCTGTGTAGAAAATATGCAACTGATATTCAATTTGTATGCAATTTCTTTGAAATAATATGAAAAAGCATTAAAAATATTTTACATGTCGTAATTTTTGCTTAGATGTGTAATTTTTTTTATGAAAATATGAATCCAAATCTGATATTTTTTAATGTTTTATATAACCACTTGTTTGGTAATGAAAGATTTTGCTGGGATAATATGGGCTCGCAGATTTTTTGATATAAAAATTCTTATATTCTAAATTTTTTGAATCTTTACCGTAGAAAAATTTTACATTTAAAAACGAGTATGGGATTTCAATCACAAACATCTCCGTACAAAAGAGTCAAATATTTCTTTTTTTATAGAATATCCTTGAAAATATGACATGTCTGGATATCCTTGAACATGCTGTATACAGCGCTGGACGCGTCTCAAAAAAACCTTTCATATGATACTCATATTGAGTATGTTGTCTTCAGCGAAAATGCAAAATTCTTACAAAAACTAAAAAAAAATACCTTTTTTAAAAATTGTCCAGCTAGTGAGATCCCATTGCTAGACCCGAAATATTTTGGGAATCATCATAGAATAAACCAAGGTTTATTTTGAGGGGGCACTTTTTTTTACTTTTCTCCTGTCCATATAAGGTGAGTCGCTCTCTTTGACGTACACTGAAAGAATATTAATGATATAATTTCATTGATATTAATGATATAATTTCATTGAATTTTTTCGTAGAATCAATAAAGAATTTCATTATGTATTAATATTATGAAATTTTTCAATACTTTTCATTCATAAAATTTCATAATTTCATTAAAAAAATTCACTGAATTTCATAAATTCGATCTTTATAAATTTAATGAAAATGTTCTTTATATATATGAAATTGTTCAATAGTACATATATACTTTTTTTTAATTGTTTTATAAAATCATTAATTTTTAAAAATTTTCATATAATTAGAATTTTATATTAAACATTTATTTCTCAAATACAATAGTTTTATACACCCATAAGGCCGAGTTTTAGTGATGTGCATTAATTTTCATACTGAGAGAATTATCTTATAATTTTTATTTATTTTTTATTATTAATTTTGGACTATGAAAGTTTTTTATAAATCATATTAATTTTTTCGAAACATCGATAAGGAATTTCATTAATTGAATTAAGCTTATTATAAAGTTCAATGACACTTTTTAATTTTATGAATACTTTCATTAGATATATTTGCTAAATACTTTTCATTTATCCACTCCAGCTTAGCAACGAAAACGACCAACTATAATAAATAATAATAAATGAAATTGCTTCATAAAAAATGTATGAATCTCTGCATTGGCTAAATGATTTATTCATTGGGAGAGTGGGTTATTCATTTTATAAAGAGTATCATTAATTTTATGAACTTTTCATAAACATTGACTTTAATGAAACCTGTTTCATAGATTCTATGAAAAGTTTCATTGGACGAGTTCCAGTGACAATTTTCATTGAAAATATGAAGAAATTCATTACTGAAGTGATGATAATTCTCTCAGTGTACCGACGATATATGTACTTTCCAATATGTGGTTTATATTTATATATATATGTCCTTTATTTAAATTACTTAGTAAAAAAAGAGATTACACATACACTTAAATAAAAAGTTCACGAAGAACATAGGGCGTCATTTATATATACGTCTCATAATTCCTATAAAATTTTCAATATGAAAAAGAAAACATGTATTTTTGTGAAAATACTTTTAAAATAAAAACAGAAATTTCTTAAGTACATTTGTAAAAAATTGAAATGCAATTAGAATTCTATTAAATACTTTTCGAAAATTTTGGAATACAAATGCAGTCTTTTCAAATACATTTGAAAATTTCTTAAATATTTTTTTTTGCCAACCGAATGATTGATTCAAAATTTTGTCTTAAAAACAACCAGTTGTTTTAATATAATAAATTTTAAAATAAATGAGAAATCTATTATTTTTACTGTTTTTGCCAATTAATTAAAAATAAGCGACAGAATACAATTATTTTGAACGACTTAACTTATTTTCAATTGGTTTAATATTACATATTCGGTAGATTTTAAGGGAAAAATATTGTAAGTGTATGTTTCTTTGAGGCGGTCGAAATTTACTCATTAAAGAGGAGAATGCATTAAAGCGGGGCGCACTTAAACGAGATTGCTTCCATATAATTTATACGATTTTCTTTATTGCCAGAACTTTTTGCCCTCTTAAATGGGGAACGCATATAAGCGTGTGCATTTAAGCGGGGACGTCCGCTAAGACTGGTTTGTGGAAACTCCCCTTGAGAGGGGAAAAGGGGGATTCCTGCTTGATGCCCTGATCAAACTCCCTTGGCTAGAAACTTAAAATTTAAAATATGAATTCCTTGGAGTATTGCCAAATTTTCTGATAAGTTACTTTTTGGAATTTTGGATAAGAACGTTGTAAAAGTTAGAGTTAAAAGTAGGAAACTCCCCTTGGTGACCTGGCCAATCCACTGGATCTGTGAAGCTGAAATTTGGTGTGAAGTTTCCTCCTCTGTCGTAAACATCCACTAATAAAGGATATATGAGTCACTTGCATATGACTTAAAAAAAAACACTGCTCTACACAAAAAAGGTGAATGATACTGCAGTGGATTAGGATATTTGGGAAGCGGTCGGGGTGCTGATTTCGAATCTTCAACCAGTTTGTTAAAATTGGCTCTAGATTTTGCACAATTCACGATTTTACTTTTTTCCATTTTCAACCGATTTTTTTTCAAAAAAACAGATATTAATTAAAAAAGAAAAAAATGGAAATTAATTTTGGGAGGCGCTCTGCCCGTAAAAAGTATCCATAAAACGTAGCCCTAACTAGAGCCATTATTCGACCAAGGGGTCGAAAAAAGTAAAAAATGAATATAAATAAAATGAACGGAAATTTTCTCGCGATTTCAAAAATGATATTTTTTTCTAATCCGTAGAACGCAAATAGAATTAAAGATATTTTTTAAAATTTTAGACGATTTTTCCGAAATTCCGAAATGTTTTTTATATGTTAGGTAAATTGCGCCGTATCCAATTTTTTTTGTAAAAATCGTGCGATTTATCCCAATTTTTTTCTTTTTTAATGTTAGGTAAATTGCGCTGTAGGAAAAAATTTTTGTGGAAAAATCGCGCGATTTTTGCAGAAAAATATTTATTTTTCTTTAAATGTTAGGTGAATAGCGCCGTAGGCAATTTTTTTTATAAAATTCGCTCGATTATTCCTTTGTCTTTTTAAACGTTAAGTAAATGGCGCTGCATGCAAAAAGTTTTGTTGAAAATTCGATTTTTCCAAAAAACTAAAATATTTTTCTTTAAATGTTTTTTTGTAATGTCAAAATTTTTAATGCCAATATAGATTATGAAAAAAAAAACAATTTTTGTGGGAAAATTTCCATTTTTTTTCCAAATTGGCTTTGATATTTAAAATCAGACTTTGTCTTATATATAATTATAATTTTTTTTAAACAAACCTTAAGTAGGGCATGCACTTTCAGTATTATTGATCAATGTTTTTAAAATCAACCAATCAGAAAAGAGTATTTAAAAATAAAATGTTCTGATTGGTCGATTTTTTAAAAATTGGTCAATAATATTGAACGTGTATGTCCTACTTTAAAAAATTTTTAAATTTTGGATTTGAGCGACTATATTTACAGAAGTTATTGAGATATTGATACACACTTTAGTTTGCAAAATTGGGCATATAATTGATTTTAAACTGTGTAAAGGGTTTTTTTTTTGAAGCAATAACATACATGGGACTAATTAATTAGGTGGACTAATTAATTGATGATTTCATTACCATTGCATTGATATCAATTGTAATGAAATTATTTTCATTACCATTTTTTAATTTAATGGTAATGATTCTAAAATTTAATTTCATTGATTAATGACAATGATTTTAAATTTCGTTACCATTGATAATGAATAAATTAAAAAAAAATAACTGTCATTGAGAGAAAAACGTAAGAATGGAGTAAAACTCGCTGAAATCGAAGATGGAATATGCTAATTAAGGCTCATGCTCATTTTAAATTAAATATTACTTTCTATTCCATTGTTATTTGAATGCAGGTAAAGTTTCACGGAATGGAATGGATCCTCCTTAAAAAATTATGTTTTATAACTTCCCCAGCCAAACCCGTTGTTTGTTTTCATTTGTCTGAATTTTTTTGTAAACAAATGGGTTTTAATCAATTGTAATTAGTTTTTTTATACATTAGTGTAATTTCATTACCATTAGTAATGATTTTTCTAATGAAAAATATTTCATTACCATTAAATGGTAATGAAATTTTTTTCATTGTCATTAGGATGAACTAATGGTAATGAAATTTCAATGGTAATGAAAAATTCCCATGTATGAGCTATAATTACTAAATTATATTTTTTTTTTGGTGAATGTTCTTTTTCAGTTTGACTCTAGATCATAAATTAATATCACTTTCTGTTTAAATTATTTTGAAATCAAAGAAAGAAGATACAATTTTTACAAATATTTTATATTTTTTTCTTTTAATTATCGTTTGAAAAATGGAACACAGTAAAATCGCGAATTGTGCAAAATCTAGAGTCAATTTAAATAAACAGGTTGCAGACTTGAAATCTGCATCCCCCAATTATCCTAAATCCACTGAAAACATTTAACCACCATGTTTTCATCATTGCTGGAATGGTAGGGCTTAAATCTTACAAATTTAGTTTTAGTAGGATTAAGAACAAGCTGCATCATATTCAATTTGCGTCTGTAAAATTTACTAATAAAAAAGGCACACATCATCGTCATTAGTGTTTCCAATTCGGTTAATCGATTAACCGATTCCTCGATTAATCGCCTCTATTTCGGTTAATGTCGAAACAAATAATTCAGAACTCAAATAATTATTCGACCCGAGTAATCGGTTAAAATAGGTCGATTAACCGGTTACATTTTTTATATGGAATTCTTCCTTTATTTTTTCCCAAAACTTCATAATTTTCTTAACCTTGGTAAAAAAAAAGTTTCAAGAAAAGCTTAGAAAAACAAATACTAACTAAAATACTATTGAATTCTTTAAAAATCGAGTGAAAGAGATCCTTAGCATTTAGATACCTTCTTTGGAGCACCTCTAAGCAAGTCGACATTGCACCAACGGAACACGTCATGCGTTTTAAGAGACGCCTAATTTTTAATAAATTTTTTTAACAAAATATCAAAGTATTAAAAAAAGCTTTAAAAAGTTTAAAAAACATCGGGAAGGCCAAAATAAAGTTTAGGAATTAAAATAGACAATTTTTCTTTTCTGTTTTAATTCTTTAAAAATTGAAACTAATGTAAATTATATTTCCATATCTCTAAGACATGGTTGCATTTGCTTTAAAAATGTATCACACAACTGACATGTTAATTTTTTAAGAACTCGAACTTTTTTTATTTCTCACAAGAAAGTTTCTATAATCGGTTCAAAATTACATCAACTCTACAACATGTTCCACTGGAATACCATGGAACCTGAACTTGTTTCACTGTATTTAAATTTTTATTCGAATTAAAGGAAATAAGCTAAAGTCAACACAAAATGGGAGTAAAAAAATTTTAATTATATATGGAATTCGACATCTGTAACTGCATACTGAAAGAATTGACTACATGCTGTTTATGAATTTTTATATTGATTCAACGACGTTTCGCTGGAATTCGTCCACTGAAACTTTTTATTGAATTGATGCAGTTTTTCAGAAAATTTAATGAAAAATTTTATATTATTTATTAAAAATTTCGTACGCCAAAAAGCAGATTTATTAAAAGAGCTTCATACAAATGATGAAACTTTTTCACAAAATTTAAGAAATTTGTCATCACTTTGTGAAAAAAACTTTAGTTGCTTATTGAAAGTTTTCATCAAAACTCGTCCGATAAAATTCTTTCGCTCAAACTTTAGGTTATTTTTTTATTGTTAATATCCCTTGGAAAATAAAAAAAAGACTGAGAAAATCAGCACAATTTTATGCTGAATATTACAGAATAAATTGGTATTTTCAATTAACTGAAATTCAACTCAAATAGAACTAAAGTTTTGTACATCGATTGCTCAATATAAAAAGGCTGTTAGGCCGAGTTTTTTGGATTTAGTTCAACTTTGTTTATTAGTTTAACATTGTTTAACCTTAATGTTGTTTAATATTCTTTTAATTGAGACTTATCCCAACAGCTTTGGCCATTCAAACTAAAATACAAATTTGTCGACACAAAACCGCTGTTGGACAACAATTTGTTTAAGCAATGCCACATTGCAACTTATGTGGCTATATCAAGTAATTTGATATTTCTTAAACTAGAACTGAAAAACATCATGCCCAGTAAAACTTGGTTTAATTTTGTTTTGAGATTAACTAAACAGCCCATTGAACTAAGTTTAATTGGTATCCAAAAAACTAGGCCTAACGCGTTTTTTATTTCCTCAGAGGAGGAAGACTTGTTGCAAAACCCTTGACCAAAGCTTCCCAGAATGACCCATACTGACCGCCTAGCTCAGGGCCGTCAGGGGGGGATCGACCGATCATCTGGGAAGAGGGCAGAACAATAAAATTTCTAACAAAAAAACTAACAAAACTCAAACAAAAAAAAACCATACTAACAATCTCAAAAATAAACTTTGTATATAAAACTTTATATACAAAAAAACATGATAAAAAAAACCATAATGACAACTAACGATGGGCACTTTGGAACAAGTCCCACAAATCAAAAAAAACCCACAAAATTTACAAATTACGCTAACCTAACACTGACAGACATTAATACAAGCAATATTTCACTAATACTAATAGATTTTACTAGGGACAAGAGATGAAATATGTCCCCCTAGTTGCCCACCCTGCCTTGATAACCTAATCCTAACTCTAATAGGCTATCCCACAAATAACACGGTCACTGGTCACCCTACATACCTACATTAACACACTCACCGAAATTCTTAACCAGACATCATCTTACTCGACGTCAGCTAAATAAAAACATGTTAGAATTCAAATTTACAATACAAAAATGGAATCTTGTTTTATTTAAATTATTTATGATTTTCAATGGAATTACCGAAAAGAAACCGTAAGTATAATATGGATAAATTTAATAAAGATGGCGGATAAAACTCTGTAAAGAATAAAGATTGCCAAAGTAAGTACAAAAAAAAACTATTCTTAAATCTAATTAATAATAATAAAAAATGGTATATAATTTTCCTAACAACTACAATACAAAAAACCCTGACCTATTCTCCCAAAAATAATTTTCTTGGATACCCTCACCAAATTTCTGGTATATTTTTCTAACACATATACTAGAGAGCTCGCTAGTATATGTTTTTCCTTACGGCTAAAATTTTCCGTACACTCGCGTTATTAATATAATTTTAAACACAGGGTATTCTATCACAAAAATTTCTGTGCTCACAAAAAAAAACTTAACACTAGACACTAAAACTTTCTGACAATTACTGCTTTTTTTATAACCTTTAGATTTTTTTTTCTTTTTAATTAATTTTTTTTTTAATTCTTTTTCTTCTAACTTCTTTAATATTTTTTCCTTGAATTAAAATTTTTTAAAATTTTCTTAAATTTCTCTTTTTTTAAAAAAAAACTAACACCGCTTAATATTCAACACTGCCAGATTTTACGTTTTTCATATAAATTCCCTTATACATAAATTCACTTTCAATTACATAAACTTTTTTGGACTCACCGACACCACTATTCCTCTGGTATACTGCCACAAATGTTTATCGGTTGGTTGGTTTTTTTCTGAACTGCCACCAACCATATGTTGAAAACACCATATACACAAACGTTGACCCAAACACCAGTTGACAAAGTAAGCTGACCAATAAATTGTTCCGTACAACCATAAGTTGAACCAGGAAATATTTGGAGTAGGTTGCCACCAATACATTTTCCAAAAAAAAAACTAAGGCCGGAATGTTGTATAGGAAAATAAATCCGGAATGTTGTACAGCAAAATAAACAAATTGTGGACTACAACCCGTCCTTGTGTCTTCGGCAGTTGATGGGTTGTAGCCCTTCTTCCGAATGTACACAAAAAAAATGGCGTTTCTTTTTCCCCTTTCTCGGCAGTAGCTACCTAAGCGGTGTCCAGCGGCTTGGCACACAAGCTCGGTTGCCCAACAAAAAAAACCCTATCCAAAAACGACAGGAAAATTCTCCAGCAGCCAGTGCTTCCATCCAATATTCAAGCAGTAATGAATTTACCGCGACCATTAATTTTGTGCTAAGCCGCTGCTTCTAAACAAATTCAGCTAAACTTGTTTAGCACCGCCCCTAATTCTTAAAGTTAGCTGCCTATATCTATCTTTCTCTGTATCTTCTACTCTATTCTCTATTTGGCCCTATATCCCATAATACCATTTTTTTAATCCTCCATCTTTTCTGTTAATATTTTCCTTCATAATTAAAACAAAATATTATCCATAAACAAAAAGATGGCATCCTCAGGTCAATAACCACCGAAATATTCGACCATGAATCGCATTCGGCCATTAAACCCTTAGATTCCTGGCCAAATATTCATGTTCTTCTGGCTCTGATACCAGGCGAACAGAAAAATCAGCACTTGGCGGTTATTTTAAAAAAAACCAATCTCCTTGTCCTTCATTCCATTTTAATTTATTTTCATTCACCCCATTCTACCCTCATTTATTTTATGTTTATTCACCCACTTTCTAAACAATAACAATCAACAGCTGACTGCTATTGGAAAGTTGAAGTATCAACCTGGTACAGCAGACGTGCACTTCTGTGCAACTCTGTCACCGCTACAGAATCTTAATAAAATCTAAAAAGATTTATTAAATTTTATTGTGGCAGTATTGTTTTTAATAAAGATTACATTACATTCAAAGAAATTTTGTATTTTTAGTTTTGAAGATTTTTAAAATTTGTTTCTAACGAAATAATAAAATTTATACTAAGTCATCGATATGTTTGCTTACAACAAACTTGCTAGCTTCAGCAGTTCTTTCTGCCAAATTTTAGTAGCTTTAGCAAAATTTTTACAGACCTTTCTCTAGTAGTATAAGAAATGTTTCAATTTAAAAAATTTCAGATTCCAAACTTTTTAACCTTCGAATATGAAAACTTTTTTTTAAATAAATCGAGTTTATATGTCACATTGGTATTTAACAAAAAGGGTGTAGCTCTTTGTGTTTGTATTGACAAAAAAATAAGGAAATTCATTAATTTTGCATTAAACGATTAATCGATTAATTGCCAATTTTCTCGATTAACCGAACCGAATAACCGATGAATTAATTTTAGTGATTTTTCGAATAATGCATTAACCGGTTAACCGCCTACGTCGAATAATTGGAAACAGTAATCGTCATACATAAATAACTGCCCATTCAAATTTATATTTTTAATTTTATTTACAAAAATTTTGAACAATAATGGTCCGTGGCGCTTTTATGGTAGCGTGGCACTTTTATGCTGACCAATTTGAACAAATTGACTTCTGTTCATCAAATAATTGAGAAAAATGTCCAGAGTTTTACCAACCACTCCAATTATGTCAAGCTTTTTCATTAAAATTTTATGATTTACCATATCAAATGCTCGAAAAATACTCCATCAACTGCATTAAATCGTGCATAAAGTTGTCCACAAATATAATCAAGAACATTCACTACTGCTTCTTCAGTTCCAACTCCTTTTTTAAACTTAAATTGTCTTTGAAATAATATATTATTATCCCCAATATATTTAGAGAATTGTTCAAAAATTATTTTTTAAAAAATTATATCCACCGTTGACAAAATAGACACCGGTCGAAAACTTTCAATTTGATTAGATACAATAACTTTTGTTACACTTAGTTATAACCTTACGTATTTTAAGAGCATTAGGATAACTTCCTTCATCCAGCATTTTATTAAAAATGCCCGTTAACATCGCACCAACTAAGTTCCTTTTTATTAATAACATCTTAGGGGTAATGCCATCATAGCTAGGACTTTTATTGTTTTATAACATATTTAAAATATCTTCAACCTTGTGATTATTAATTTTTTGTAATTAAAAGTTGTTCTTTCTGATTTCAAAGTGCTAAAAATGTTTATTTCAACATTTGGATTTAGTAAAATATTTGTCTGCATATTATTCAAAATATCAATAAAATAATTGTTTAACGCAGCTCCTTTATCTTTATTCGAAGTTAAAATACTGCCATTTTCCTTTAAAAAAAAATTTACCTCAGCTCTGTTTCGACCTAACTTTTAAAAATTGCCAAGTTTTCTCTGGATATCCGCCAAAAGATGTTCTACTATTTTCTTAAAATTCATTACTAAGTTTGTTATTAGATATTTTTATACCCTACACCACTATGTGGTCAGGGTATTATAAGTTTGTGCTGATGTTTGTAACACCAAAAAATATTGGTCCTAGACCCACCGTATAGTATACCGATCGGCTTAGAATTTTTTTTTTATTTCGATTTAACGATGTCCGTCTGTCTGTCCATGCATTCTTGTGCGCACTCTACAGGTCGCAAATATTAAGATATTTTGATGAAACTTGGTACACCTACTTATGCCTATTGATTTTGGTGAACATCGGTCCATGTTTAGACCTAGTGCCCATATAAGGGTTCTACTAAAATTATATGGTTTATACGCTGCAGGTCGCAGATATTTTGATGAAATTTGGTAAACAGACCTACGTTGGCCCAAGGACGAAGCCTATTGATTTTGGTGAACATCGGTCCATGTTTAGACCTAGTGCCCATATAAGGGTCCTACCAAAATTATATTGTTTATACGCTGCAGGTCGCAAATATTAAGATATTTTGATGAAATTTGGTACACCGACCTATGGCAGCCGAAGGACGAAGCCTATTGATTTTGGTTAACACCGGTCCATGTTTAGAGCTAGTGCCAATATAAGGGTCCCCCCAAAATTGGCTTGGTTACAAACTGCAGGTCGCAAATATTAAGATATTTTAATGAAATTTGGTTCGCTGACTCATATTATAGAAAATTTTGACACAAGTCCCATTTTAACCCTTTCGAATTTCGGATCCAAACATTATTTGGGTTTTAACCAGACTGGTGTAGGGTATTGTTTTTTTAGTTTAGTTTATTGATTCAAACTATCACAACAAGAATAAATCTTATAAATTACAGTGATAGCACGTAAAACTTTCAAGTAAATGTTTTGTCAAATTCAAATACAATTTATAAATTGATATTAATTATAAATTAAAAACTTAAAAATAACATAGTGAAATTTAAATTGCACAAACATACATATAAATTAAAATAAACATTATAAAATTGAAAAACATTTAATACATTTTAAACAAATTTAATAGTTCCATTTTAAAGCGTATTGTGTTGCTAGCCAATTGAATATTTGATGGTAAGTCATTCCAAAGACCGATTGTGTAATTAAAAAATTGTCTTGTAGATAAAACGTATTTATATTTTTGTGAGATCAGGCCCCTTCCACGTGGAGATTTGGCAAAAGTAATTCTTCTATATAGATATTCAGGTTCCTTTGAATATATCAGCTTATGCATCATCAAAAGGCTTTTATACTTTAGTAAGTCTTTAAAACAAACATTATGCAACTGATATGTGAACGATGATATATTATCCCTTCTACTGCGATTAAATACATATCTGGCTATATTATTATATGTGATTATATGTGACTCGAAGTCGATCGTAATCAGTGGTGTCACAATTTGCAAATATTTCACATCCATACAGCAAAACAGGTATTAGATATGTTTTTGCCAGGAGCATACATACGTATTTTAAAGGGCGTCGACGCTTTAACAGCCCACAGGTTTCTCAACATCCCATGAACTTTTCCAGCCGAAATATTTATGTGATTTTTCCAAGAAAGCTCGGCATTAAACGTTATTCCTAGATTTGATGATGATGTAACAAAATCGATTGTAGTGTTATTTATTAGCACAGAGACGTTATTATCAGGTCTTTTTTTATTATTTCTTGATATAAAGATACATTTTGATTTCGTTGGGTTTATGCACAAACCATTTAGACTTGCCCAATTGTGAATTTTATTTAAATCATTGTTGATGCGTTCAACAAGTTTAAAAGGTATGACGAAATAAGTTTTTTAGCCGAATTAGAAAAATTAAAAAGCTTTTGGAATTTGGTCAGCAGAATTGAGTGATCAACTGTATCAAAAGCTTTGCTGTGTTCTAACAGCACAAGAAAAGATACCATATCATTATCCAGTTTTGACCTAATTTCTTCAACCACATCGATCAACACCGTGATGCAACTTCTTCCCTGTCTAAAACCAGACTGTTTTTCTGTTAGGAAATTATGCTCCTGTAAATATTTATACATTTGGCCTTTCATTAGATTTTCCATTACCTTGGACAAAAAAGGTAGTATGGCAATTGGACTTTAACCTTTAACGACATGCCCGACTTTAACCTTTTTACTCGTTTTATTATAAGATTTTAATTTTATTATAAGATTTTTAGCCACCTCGCACAGGGCCTAAATAAATAAAAGGACGTGTCACAGGACCGCCGCAAAAGAGCCATTCACAGGACTGAAGAAAAAGAACCTGTCACAGGACTGGCGCAAATGAACCTGTTACGGGTCTGGTGCAGATGAACACGTCACAGAACTGACGCAAAAGAACCTGTCATAGGACTGACACAAAAGAACCTGTCACAGGACTGAACTATATATTGATTTGTATGAAATTATATACATAGAAAGTTATTTGAAAATACAAGAATGTATTTTTAATATGACGATACATACAGTGTTATATAACTTAGAATCGAACCATATATAATCATATCGGTGACTACATATATTTTGATTACCCGAGTAAAAAAAGTTAGATGTTATAAAATACAAACGTATCTTTTTTTCGTATAGCCTAAACTACAATTTTATCCGAAAAGTGGTGGATCGTACTGTTTAATTTAGATACACTTTGGATCTAATATGGTGAAATACGATCCGAAAAATGGGTTTATCTTACTATATATAATGAGATTTAGTACAATAAAGTTACATTTTATTTGATACCATTAGACAAAAATAATTCATTCAAAGTTCGCTCATATTGCATTAAATCGTCCATTCTATTGAAATTAGTTTTTGATTGCCATTATGTCACATCCAATTCTATATGATTAGATAAACTCATTTTCGGATCGTATTTCAGCATATTAGATCCACTGTGCATATAAATGAATACAGCATGATCCACCATTTTTCGGATCAAATTTTGTTTTGGACAACATCAGAAAAAGATATGATTGCATGTTGTACCCCACTCATTTTTTTGATAGGGTAGTTTTAAATGGCTTATGTAGTTATATATGGAGTCAGATTTGGGGATATGTAATAACATCAATTATCATACGAAAAATTCGTTGAAAAAATAATATCAGATGTACAGTAGTCCCCGCTTAAATGCGCCTTCAAAAACGTAGAGTTTTCGGCGCTTTTAAGCGGGGTATCATTTATCCGAAAATTCGGGTAAATGCGCAATAACGCATTTAGCAAAATATTATATGTACAAATGCGTAAAAGCGCATTAATCGAAATTAGTTTTCGTTTAATGAAAGTTTTTTTACACGATCTACATACTTACAAAAACCTTAAAATTTTAAGTTTTATATATTTAGATAAAATATTTTTCTACGTCAAGTTTGAGTTTTCCAATCATCATTTTCTTATTGCAGACAACTGCAATCTTTTTCGAACAACAAATAAAATTTAACATGCCAATATCATATTAGAATTTCTAACTAAATATATGAAAATATAGAAAGCCGGAAAAAAAAATTTTGTATTTTTTAAATGCAAAAATTCAAATAATTTTTTAAAAAATAAAAAATAGTGAAATTAAAAACCTATTTATAAAAAATATATAGAAAGTCCAAAAAAACTATTTTTGCAAAAATTAAAATATTTTTTTAAGTTTTAGTTAAAAATAACTTTAGTTTGTTGGATAATATTGTGTTTAACAAAAAAAATTTAAGTATTTTCATACCCTACACCACTACGTGTAGAGGGTATAATAAGTTTGTGCTGATGTTTGTAACACCAAAAAATATTGGACCTAGACCCACCTTATGCTATACCGATCGGCTCAGAATAACTTTTTAGCACTGTCCGTCTGTCTGTCCACGCATTTTTGCGCACTCTACAGGTCGCAAGTAATAAGATATTTTTATGAAATTAGGTACATCAACTTATGTCGGCCCAAGGGTAACGGCTATTGATTTTTGTCCCACCAAAATTGGCTTTTTTACACGCTGCAGGTCGCAAATACGTAGATATTTCAATCAAATTTGGTACACATTCGTCCCAAGGACAAAGCCTATTGATTCTAGATAGGATCGGTCCATATTTGGATATATCGCCCATATGGGCTATATTTCCGATTTTCTCTTTTATCATTTTATAGAAAATTTTGACGCAAGGCAATTTTAACATTAGTTGGCTTTTAACCAGACTGGTGTAGGGTAATATATAGTCGGTATGCCCGAGTATATATTACTTTTTTACTCCTTTTTATATAACGATTTTTTTACTCAGTAGTATTCATTTGTGAGCTGTTTTTCAAATTTTCTCACATTAAAGTTTAAAGCAAAATTAAATTTTTGAATAAAATTCAAAAACTCTACAAATTTTATGTAGAGTTTATTTATGGAAATAATATAAAAATAAAATTAAAAAAAAATCTTAACCCGCTCGGGTCCGGCAGCATGTTAACGTTCGAACTTTAATTCCCGATATCTCCGCTAGGGGCTGCTGCAAAGCTATAAAAATAATAAAAATATTTCTTTGGCATAGATCTATATTTCCACGAAGTTTGGTCGGAAAATTCCCTGCCATTACAATTCAGGCATGTAATCAAAATAAAAATCCGAATAATTGACAAGTCTAATATTTGTACCACTGGTTCATTCCCATTTTCACCTGTCTCGGGACAGGTACTTTCGCACCGGTACTCTTTTCACCAGGCACAGGACCCGTATTTTAAGACCACTTGCGTTTTAACCGGTTACGGGATAGGTCACCGGGTAGGTACTTTCAGATCAGTCCTGTTTTCACTAGTCTGCATAGACCTGTGCTGTTTTCACCGGTCACGAGACGGGTCACAGGGCAGGTTCCTTCAGACCGGTCCTGTTTTCACCGGTCACGGGACAGGTAGGTACTCTCACTACAACTGACCCCTGTTTTCCCACAGGGTATGTATCAGTAATACTATTATTGTGTGTAAGTGATAAATGGATCTATATTTCCACGAACTGTTGAATAGGGAGTTGTTCTTTTTCGGGGTTTTCCCCGATGAATTTAACATTGGCTTGTCATAGGAAGGAAGTTGTTCGTTTTAAAATCAAAGTATGTATACTTGAACCAATGAAAAGGAAATCCTTTTTCATTTCTTTTTATTTAAATTTAATTTAAAAAAAAGAAAATCATCATGCAGCGTGTGGGGTTTGAACCCAGACTTGTTGTCATTTCAAACAGACGCTCTACCCGCTGTGCTATCGCTTCTTGTACATGATAGCTGGCTTTTAGCAGTCTTGTTCAGAAAATTGTTGTTATCTTCCTTTCTTTCATTTTTTATTAACAAAAATATATAACATATTGGAAAAATATATATATACATATATGTATATGCACACATAGAAGGAAACAAAGCTGTGAAAATAGGAGGAAAAGCTACTAAAAATTATGTAATTAAAAATAACCTTGCAAAAAAACTGCTCATATTAGCAGATTTTTTTGCTAAATATTAGTAAGATAAGAACAGGAGAAATAAAACTGCTAAATTTACAAAATTTTAGTTACATGTAAGTTAACTTTTAGTTAATTAAAAATAACAAATAAACTTGATAAAATTCGCCAAAAAATTTGCAGCATATTAGTAGACAAAAAATAGTTTTTTTGAAGGTAGTTTTTTACTTACTTTTAGTTGTTCTAATTAAAATGTTTGCAGCAGTTTTCTTTTTCTGTTAGTGTAATAATAAATATATTTCGTAACAATTTTATCAAAATGGATTTTTAAATTACAATTTTTTAAATACAAACGAAATTGTAATATTTACTTTTTGGTATTTAAAAAAAATATTTGAAGAATTTCATTTTTATTTAGAATTTTTATATTTGCATTGAAGGAGCTTCAATAAAAAGCAACAACTATAACATAGAGAAAAATAATAGCTTAGTTATAATAATATGAAATGGATAAGTAAAAATTTTTGAGTTTACTTCTCAAAATGCTTTTCTTTGAAAGTTAACTAGGGCGGGTCAAATTGTATGGATAAAAATTTTTTGATATTGCGTCATCGATTTTTCGAAAGCTTTTAGCATAGGGAAAAAAAGTTCCACTACGACATATCAAAAAAATCATTTTGGAGGCTCCCAAATTGCAATTTTCTAATAAATTCTAGATTAGCGCCATCTTGAGGTGGCTTTTTAAAACAACTAATAAAGTTGTAAACAATATAACATTACAACCTTTCCAGAAAGGTATTACTTATGAAAATCGGATAAAAAATGTGGCAACTAGAGGTAAAAGTATATAAGTAAAATTATTTTCTCCTTGTTGTCATCAACATCATTATCATCATTTCATCATCAAGCAGAAAATAATTTTACTTATATACTTTTACCTCTAGTTGCCACATTTTTTATCCGATTTTCATAAGTAATACCTTTCTGGATTAATTATAAAACGTTAAAGTCGGGCATGCCGCCTATACAATACCCACCAGTCTGGTTAAAAGCCAACTAATGTTTGGATCCGAAATTCGAATGGGTTAAAATGGGACTTGTGTCAAAATTTTCTATAATGTGAGTCAGCGAACCAAATTTCATTAAAATATCTTAATATTTGCGACCTGCAGCGTATAAACAATATAATTTTGGGAGGACCCTTATATGGACACTAGGTCTAAACATGGACCGATTTTAACCAAAATCAATAGGCTTCGTCCTTGGGACGACATAAGTCGGTGTACCAAGCTTCATCAAAATATCTTAATATTTGCGACCTGTAGAGTACGCACAAGAATGCGTGGACAGACAGACGGACGGACGGACAGACGAATATCATTAAATCGAAATAAAAAAAATTCTGAGTCGATCGGTATACTATAAGGTGGGTCTGGGACCAATATTTTTTGGTGTTACAACCATCAGCACAAACTTATAATACCCTGACCACATAGTGGTGTAGGGTATAACTACTATTTTTTGTTAATTGTAAATCTAGTATTAAAGAGTAAAAAAGTTAACGACTATATAATATCTTACATCGGCCTGGTTAAAAGCAAACTAATGTTTAAACCCGAAATTGGAATGGGTTAAAAGTGACTTGTGTCAAAATTTTCTATAAAATCATAAAATAAGAGAAAATCGGAAATATAGCCCATATGGGTGATAGGTCCAAATATATACCGATCCTTTCTAGAATCAGTAGGAGCTGTCCTTGGGACCATGTAAATCTAAGAACAAAATTTCATTGAAATATCTTGGGCCGACATATATGTCGGTGTACCAAGTTTCATCAAAATATTTTAATATTTGCGTCTTGTACAGTGCGCACAAGAATTAATGAACAGAAAGACACACGGACGGACAGACGGACATCGTTAAATCGAAACAAAAAGTGATTTTTAGTCCATCGGTATACTAAAAAGTGGAC
Organism: Leucophora obtusa; assembly: GCA_949987735.1. Lineage (NCBI taxonomy): Eukaryota > Metazoa > Arthropoda > Insecta > Diptera > Anthomyiidae > Leucophora > Leucophora obtusa. The sequence continues at coordinate 95,291,759 of OX465295.1, forward strand.
CTAGTTCCAATATTTTTTGGTATTATAAAAAAAAAATTTTTTTTTTTTGAGTTTTTCAACGTGCTACACCCTAGAAATATTTATTTGGTTTTAAAACTACGTTACCCAAAAAATTAGGATGATCGGACATCGGGAAGATCATGGGCCTAGAAGTTTGAAACACGGATTACAAGGGGAAAATATGACGTTTTGTGCATTTTCTCGAAAACATTGATATTTTAAAACTAACTCGAATTAAAAATATTATAGATTCGTAATTTGGAGTGAATTTTGTTTGTAATAAAGCAATAAAATCTTAAATCGGTTAAAAAACAGGCGAGTTATTACAATTTCTCAGGCAACTGATGTTTCGCAGCCCACTTAATCAAGAAATTCGGGTCCGAATTTTAAAATTCATTGAAATAATCTACTAAAGAAACATTTTTTATTCTATAAGTTCCAAGAAACTCAGATAAGAAGTATTTTTTTCTATTGTTTTTGCTAACTCGTTTTAAATTAGTACCAAGAAGGCCAGAATTCGTAAACACTGTTTTCAGATCTACAATTTTAAATTTTTTTTAAAGAAATTAAAAAAAAATCCACTATTGGACTTTAAGGTTTTATAAAAAACATATTAAAGATTAAAAACTACAAAAATTGTAGGAATTCCTTTTTTCATTTGGCTGGGGCTGAGATTTTATTTTAGCGGATTTCGAGAAAATGGCGATTTTTGGCAGTTACTTAGCTTTTAGCCAAGTTTTTCTTTTTTCTTCTTTTAATTTCAGATAATTTTGGCCGGAATATAACAACACAAGGTCAAATACTTCAATCCTGAAAATTAGCGCAAAATATTAATACATTTTATTGCCCCTGTGTAAGTTCAGAGGTCAAATTTTAGACGATTTTGATTTTCTTTAAACATATCAGGCGTGTTCGTTTACTTACTACAAGCTACTACTTTTACTACAGCTGGAAAAATTCAGTACAAAAAGTAAACAAAACTTTCCAATTGTAGTAAACGTAGTAAGAAATTCGAGTAAACGAACACACTGATTTATATAACATATATCCTGAGCGGATTTTAATGAAATTTCTTGGTATTATTTTTCTAAGTCTAAAAATAATATTGCTAATTTAATTTAATAAAATTGACCTACAAGTGCTCTTGGGGCTTTTTTGGCCCTATGGTGAAAATAGACTAATATTTTTTCAGTGGAGGCCTAAAATAAAAAGGTTAATGTCGGGCATGCCGACTATACAATACCCTACACCAGTCTGGGTAAAAGCCAACTAATGTTTGGATCCGAAATTCGAATGGGTTAAAATGGGGCTTGTGTCAAAATTTTCTATAATGTGAGTCAGCGCACCAAATTTCATTAAAATATCTTATATGGGCACTAGGTCTAAACATGGACCGGTGTTAACCAAAATCAATAGGCTTCGTCCTTGGGCTGCCATGGGTGGGTGTACCAAATTTCATCAAAATATCTAAATATTTGCGACCTGCAGCGTATAAACAATATAATTTTGGGGGGACCCTTATATGGGCACTAGGTCTAAACATGGACCGATGTTCACCAAAATCGATAGGCTGCGTTATTGGGCCATCATAGGTCTGTGTACCAAATTTCATCAAAATATCTTAATATTTGCGACCTGCAGCGTATAAACAGTATAATTTTGGTAGGACCCTTATATGGGCACTAGGTCTAAACATGGACCGATGTTCATCAAAATCAATAGGCTTCGTCGCTGCGCCGACATAAGTCGGTGTACCATATTTTATCAAAATATCTTAATATTTGCGACCTGCAGCGTATAAACAATATAATTTTGGTGGGACCCTTATATGGGCATTAGGTCTAAACATTGACCGATTTTTACCACAATCAATAGGCTGCGTTATTGGGCCAATATAGGTCCGTGTACCAAATTTCATCAAAATATCTTAATATTTGCGACCTGCAGCGTATAAACCATATAATTTTAGTAGAACCCTTATATGGGCACTAGGTCTAAACATGGACCGATATTCACCAAAATCAATAAGCTTCGTCCTTGGGCCGACATAAGTAGGTGTACCAAATTTCATCAAAATATCTTAATATTTGCGACCTGCAGCGTATAAACCATATGATTTTTGTAGAACCCTTATATGGGCACTAGGTCTAAACATGGACCGATGTTCACCAAAATCAATAGGCTTCGTCGCTGCGCCGGCATAAGTCGGTGTACCATATTTTATCAAAATATCTTAATATTTGCGACCTGCAGCGTATAAACAATATTATTTTGGTAGGACCATATGGGCATTAGGTCTAAACATTGACCGATGTTTACCGAAATCAATAGGCGTTGTCCATGGGCCGACATAAGTCGGCTTACCAAGTTTCATCAAAATATCTTAATATTTGCGACCTGTAGAGTGCGCACAAGAATGCTGGACAGACAGACAGACGGACGGACGGACATCGTTGAAACGAAATAAAAAAAAATTCTAAGCCGATCGGTATACTATAAGGTGGGTCTAGGACCAATATTTTTTGGTGTTACAAACATCAGCACAAACTTATAATACCCTGACCACACAGTGGTGTAGGGTATAAAAATATAAAATTGTAAATTTGAAAACAGTGTTTAAGAATTCACTCCTTTTTATACCCTACATCACTACGTGGTCAGGGTATTATTAGTTTGTGCTGATGTTTGTAACACCAAAAAATATTGGTCCTAGACCCACCTTATAGTATACCGATCAGCTTAGAATTTTTTTTTATTTCGTTTTAACGATGTCTGTCTGTCCGTCCGTCCGTCCGTCCGTCTGTCTGTCTGTCCATACATTCTTGTGCGCACTCTACAGGTCGCAAATATTAAGATATTTTGATGAAACTTGGTACACCGACTTATGTCGGCCCAAGGACGACGCCTATTGATTTTGGTAAACATCGGTCCATGTTTAGACCTAGTGCCCATATAAGGGTCCTACCAAAATTATATTTTTTATACGCTGCAAGTCGCAAAGATATTTTGATGAAATTTGGTACACAGACCTATATTGGCCCAATAACGCAGCCTATTGATTTTGGTGAACATCGGTCCATGTTTAGACCTAGTGCCCATATAAAGGTCCCACCAAAATTATATTGTTTATACGCTGCAGGTGGCAAATATTCAGATATTTTGATGAAATTTGGTACACAGACCTATGTTGGCCCAATAACGGAGCCTATTGATTTTGGTGAACATCAGACCCTGTTTAGACCTAGTGCCCATATAAGGGTCCTACCAAAATTATACTGTTTATACGCTGCAGGTCGCAAATATTAAGAAATTTTGATGAAACTTGGTACACCGACCTATGTCAGCCCTGTAACGCAGCCTATTGATTTTGGTGAACATCGGTCCATGTTTAGACGTAGTGCCCATATAAGGGTCCTACCAAAATTATACTGTTTATACGCTGCAGGTCGCAAATATTAAGATATTTTGATGAAATTTGGTACACCCACTTATGTCGGCCTATTGATTTTGGTGAACATCGGTCCATGTTTAGACCTAGTGCCCATATAAGTGTCCTACTAAAATTATATGGTTTATACGCTGCAGGTCGCAAATATTAAGATATTTTGTGAAATTTGGTACACCGACCTATGTCAGCCCAAGGACGAAGCCTATTGATTTTGGTGAACATCGGTCCATGTTTAGGCCTAGTACCCATATAAGGGTCCCCCTAAAATTGGCTTGGTAACAAACTGCAGATCGCAAATATTAAGATATTTTAATGAAATTTGGTGCGCTGACTCACATTATCATTTTGACACAAGCCCCATTTTAACCCATTCGAATTTCGGATCCAAACATTAGTTGGCTTTTACCCAGACTGGTGTAGGGTATTCTATAGTCGGCATGCCCGACTTTAACCTTTTTACTCGTTTTATTTTTGGTTTTCTCTTGAGTTTAGTGTAAGATTTTCAATCTTGAAAGATAATATTAGAAGTATTTTGCGATATTTTGATTACTTGGTTACAGATAAGTTTAGTGTATCTGTCTTCTAACGTGGGTAAACATATTTTTTAATGTATCTAGGTGGCTTTCGCTGTATGAACCGTTGATTGATCTTAAAACATTTTTGACAGGTCAATGCTAAGTTATTTCATATGATCGCTCCATGTTAAGTTTTTGTTAAAGATGATGCCTTTAGAGGCGCGTCCAGCATAACCAAACATGTCCTGTTTTCAAGGATATTCTATAAAAAAACAAAATTTTGACTCTTTTGTACGGAGATGTTTGTGATTGAAATGTCAAACTAACATATCGTAATCTATACTCGATTTAAATGAACACGTGTTTCAGATTTTTTGAAATTCGCGTTTTATCAGAAATTCTATGTGGTGGAAACAATATGTTCTAAATAGTGAAATATGGATACCAAAACTTTTCTCTTGACAAGTTAATCATCGCTGAGTGGATATAGTTTAGAATTTTGCAAATTTCATACATTTTTCACGGTGCTCTGGACCAAAATTTTAAAAAATTACTCATTTAAGAGGAGAATGCATTTAAGCGGGGCGCATTTAAACGAGATTGCTTCAATATAATTTATATGATTTTCTTTGTTGCCAGCACTCTTTGCTCTCTTAAATGGGGAACGCATACAAGCGGGGCACATTTAAGCAGGGACGCACAGTGCTTTGTCCCATAGACAAAAATAAGAAAAAACGAGTAAAAAGGTTAAAGTCGGGCATGCCGACTATACAATACCCTACACCAGTCTGGGTAAAAGCCAACTAATGTTTGGATCCGAAATTCGAATGGGTTAAAATGGGGCTGGTGTCAAAATTTTCTATAATGTGAGTCAACGCACAAAATTTCATCAAAATATATTAATATTTGCGACCTACAGCGTTTAAACAATATAATTGTGGGGGGACCCTTATATGGGCACTAGGTCTAAACATGGACCGCTGTTAACCAAAATCAATAGGCTTCGTCCTTGGGCTGATATAGGTCGGTGTACCAAATGTCATCAAAATATCTTAATATTTGCGACCAGCAGCGTATAAACAATATAATTTTGGGGGTACCCTTATATGGGCACTAGGTCCAAACATGGACCGATGTTCACCAAAATCAATAGCCTTCGTCCTTGGGCCAACATAGGTCTGTGTACCAAATTTCATCAAAATATCTTAATATTTGCGACCTGCAGCGTATAAAAAATATAATTTTGGTAGGACCCTTATATGGGCACTAGGTCTAAACATGGACCGATGTTCACCAAAATCAATAGGCTTTGTCCTTCGGCCAACTTAGCTCTGTGTACCAAATTTCATCAAAATATCTTAATATTTGTGATCTGCAGCGTATAAACAATATAATTTTGGGGGGACCATTATATGGGTACTAGGTCTTAATATTTGCGACCTGTAGAGTGCACACAAGAATGCATGGACAGACAGACGGACGGACATCATTAAATCGAAATAAAAAAAAATTCTCAGCCGATCGGTATACTATAAGGTGGGTCTAGGACCAATATTATTTGGTGTTACAAACATCAGCACAAACTTATAATACCCTGACCACATAGTGGTGTAGGGTATAATTACTTAATCTTGTAAATATTATCCTTTCTGGTATAACTCATTCTGTCTACACTAGAGGTCGCTAAAGTCGCTAAATTTTTAACTAGAATTTAATGAAAAAATATGAATTTTTTGGATCTTACAAAATAAAAATTGGTAAAAATTCATATTTAGAGGTATCTTTAAAATTTTTCTTTTCTTAAATATTTAAATATATTTGAATCAATAAAAGATAATAAAATTGGAAAAAAATCTGCAATTAACATAACATGAACTTAAAAAAAAAATATGTTAATTGATTTTAAAATTTTTAAATCCTTTGTTATAATTTTATATAAGAAAAAATAAAGAAAATAACCAATTTCTTAGTTTAAAGCACCGTAAGTTGTTTGAGTTTCACGTGAAAAAACTATTATACTCCATATAAAAAAACTAATTTTTCACGACAATGAGTTTCACTTGAAAATTGTGTAGACTTTGTTTTCACGCAAATTTAATGTTCAAGACTATTATTTTTCTTGTGAAAAAGGTCATTTTGTGTTTATTGTGATTGGATCTTTCTAATAAAATAAAAAAAATTATTAAATTTTCGAATTTGAAGTAACTTTTAATGCATTTTAAGTTCGAGTGAAAATTTTCCACGTGAAAAACAACTTACGGTGCTTAACTATAAAAAAATTGTTTTTTCCAAGTGTCAAAAAATGAATTTTTGTAATTTTATCTTTTATGGGTTACGAAAAAGTTTCCAGCTTTTTTAGATTTTAATAAAATGGCATAATTTTTTTTCGAAAAATTAAGGTATTATTTGAAAAAAAAAGTATAAACTTAGGCAAAAACACATTATGTATTTCATTAATAAATCCTTAAATATACCTAATTTTTGGTTAAAATCCTAAAAATTACCAAAGTTTTTAGGATTACCAAATATATATAAAAAAAATCATATTGATTTTCATATTATTATTTTTTTTTTTTTGTTAGGAATAGACCTTAAGTTATCATATTTAAAAAAAATATCTACCAATCTTTTTTTTATAGAAATCAAAAAAATGTTTTTTTTATATCTCAAAGTTACATATATTTAATTTTTTAATTAAATTACCAGCTGATAAAAAAAATCTATCTTTGAACTTTATGAGCAAATTCACTAAAGTATCACAGCTAAAAATACTACGAGGAACATTTTTGTGGAACAGTTTAACCCTCTAACTCTTCAATGAAGGGGAATTTTTTGGCCCTTTTTAAAAAGGATTAAAAAAGACCCGTAAGCTGCAGAGTTAGAGGGTTAAAATGTTCCACAAAAATGTTCTTCGTAGTCTTTTACATAAGTTTCCTGAACACATCTTATAAATAAAATGGAAGATTCCCATGATTTCTCCCTAAAATCCAGGTTTGTGAAACTTTTGAGCGCCAATTCTGAATAAATACGAAATTAACGCTTAAACACATTTTAAGTTTTTAGTTATTACCGGCACTGAAGTTAAATTTTCAATGATGATGTCTTAAAAGACTTACAGTAGAATTTCACGACAAATATTTTTGGGGAACATTTTAATCCTCTAACACTTCAACTTACGGGTCGGTTTTGTCCGTTTTTAAAATGGGCCAAATAAAGTCCCTTCAATTGAAGAGTTAGAAGGTTAAAATGTTCTACAAAAATATTTCTCGTAGTGTTTTACATAAGCTTGCTGAACATACCCTAAAACAAAAGTGAGGATTCACATGGTTTTTCTATATTAATCCTATTTAATTTCTTTTTTGTTTTAGAAAAATAATTTTTAACGTTTAAAACGCATTTTTTATGAAAGCATTTTTTTTTATTAATGAACCGATTTTACCCAAATTTGGCACAAATATGGCTTAATCTTATATCAATCACGTCCTAAATTTCATGGCAATCGGATAATTTTTGCAGGTTTTATAAAGATTTTAAGATAAAGGATATATGGCAGGACTAGGAGTCCTTGCTTCTATTTTGATAAAATGTGACACAAACGTTTCCAGTTTTATGTATATCTCAATGAATACTTTTTGTAGTTTTACGTCCGTTTATGTAGCTAATATGATACTTTTAAATTTCAAGACCTATGAGAGGTGGGCGTTTCCTTACCCCGATATTTCCAAAAACTAAATTTTTTCTTAACTGAGGGATTCTATGCCAGTGTACCAATTTTCAAAGCTCTGTCTCTACTCCTTCTGTTTTTGTCTAGTCGTTATATGGGATCAAAGCGCTGTGGGACGATCGCTAAGTCTTGTTTTTGGAAACTCTCCTTGGGAGGGAAAAGAGGGATGCCTTCTTGATGCCCTGACCAAACTCCCTTGGCTAGAAACTTAAAATTTAAAATATGAATTCCTTGGAGTATTGCCAAATTTTCTGAAAGTTACTTTTTGCAATTTTGGACAAGGACGTTGTAAAGTTAGGGTTAGGAGAGCTTACCACTTCGCCTTAGCAACCTGACCAATCCGCTGGATCTGGTAAGCTGAAATTTGGTGTTAAGTTTCCTCCCCTATCGTCAACATCCACTAAGAAGGGATTTTGGGAAATGCTTTTAGCGAGGTGCAAAAAGAGAAGCTGAAATTTACTCCTTCGGACACCCCACCAAAAAAAAACAGAGAAGTGTGGGACTTCTTCTAGAATTAAAAAATTAAATTTTGTCTATTATCGCTTATTTAGCGTCTTGACGAGACATTGATTTGTTTGCCAAAAACCAATCGTCAGCAGAATAACGGGAAAAAATTTGTCCATTTGTTTTGGGTGGAGTATACGTAATGGCAGACAATTCATAATTTTTTGTTGGAGTAGGTCACAAACGAAACTATTTATTTACATGTTTTCAATGTGTTTTTCACTAATTTTTTTCCAATAATAAAAAGTAAATTGCATTAAATTCAATAATAATACAAATTATTTCCTTTTTATTAACATTTCATTCATTTTCTTTTATTTTCTGTATTTTTTAGTAATGCCACTAAGCAAAAATTAGATCTGGCATCGTGGTTGTTGTTGCACATAGTTGTGAGAACAATTGTGCTGACAACGTTGTCTGAACAAGAACAAAACATGAACAAGAGTGGTCCACACGAGACAAAATCATGGGCGAACAAGAAATTGTTAGTTGGTTGAACAAATCGATGTCTCGTGTAGACTACAAGTTAAGGAGGTCGTGCACCCAGGCAATAGAAATTGGTACGCCTAGTTACATATAAGTACGGGTACTCAAATGAAAGGATGGAAAACGATTTTAAAATTGCATTTTGTTTTAAGATCCATAAATTGTGGCTTCCAATAAACCCACTTAAGACCCCCTGGGAACTTAAAATAACCAGTTAATCAACCAACCATGAAGTACGGCTACTCAAAATCTATTTGCTCAAAAAAATCAATTGTGCAATAATAAAACTTTCTCTCAAAAAAATTTAAATGAAAGTAAAAAAAGATTAGCATCTGACTTAAAAAAAAATGAATAACAGTGCCCTACAAACAAAGGTGAATGATACTGCAGTTGGATTAAGGATAACTGGGGGTGCTAATTTCAAAACTTCAACCAAATTGGCTCTAGATTTTGCACAATTCGGGATTTTACTTTTTTCCATTTTTAAAACGATTTTTTCAATAAAAAATTTATAATTTAGTAGCTATGACTCTAGAAAGAAACTCCTTTACACAGTTTAAGCTTAATTCCGTGCCCTATTTTTCGAACTTAAATGTGTATCAATATCTCAATAACTTTTTTAAATAAATTTTTTGAGGTTTTCTTTCTTTGGCAAAACAGTAGTTTATGGGGTTTCGTAAAAAAAATATATATATCTAGTATATGGCCCCCCTCTGGAATTAAAAAAGAAAAAAACTGAAGTTAATTTTGGGAGGCGCTCGGCCCCACGAGGCCCGTGGGGCAAAAAAACAGGGGAACATAGTAAAATGTAGATGTGGGTGCTCAAATTAAAGGAAATTTTCTCACGATTCCAAAAATGTTATTTTGTTTTTATCCATAAAACGTAGCCCTAACTGGAGCCATTATTCCACCAAATGTGGGGGGCGGGGCACAGTGCTTTGATCCCATATAACGATTGGACAAAAATAGAAGGAGTGGATACAGAGTTTTGAAATTTGGTACACTGACATAGAACCCCTTAGTTAAGAAAAATTTTAATTTTTGGATATATTGGGCCAAGGACACGCTCACCTCCCATAGGTCCTGAAATTTAAAAATATTGTATTAGCTACATAAATGGACGTAAAATTACAAAACATATATATTGAGATACACATAAAACTGGAAACGTTTGTTGAAATTTGTAACCGATTATGGTCTTTAGGCTAGGTTATTGTTATAAATAAAGAAATTTAATTAAAATCTAAGAAAGTTTGAAACTTTTTCGTACACTGAGAGAATTATCAATGAATTTTACATTAGATCTATGAATTGTCACTGGAATTCGTCCATTGAAACTTTTCATTAAATTAATGCAATTTTTCATAAAAGTTAATGAAAAATTTCATATTATTTATTAAAAATTTAACACGACTAATGAAAAAGTTGCATTAAAAATATTTTCATTAAAACTATAAAGCTTTTTCATAGAGTTTAAAAAATTTTTCATTCCTGTTGTGAAGAACACTTGGATTTTTTTTTTATAGTTAAATTAAAAAATTGGTTCTTTTCTTTATTTTTTCTTATACAAAATTATAAGTGCATGACAAAAAAATTTAAAATTTTAAAATCAATTAACATAATTTTTTAAAGCTATATTTAACTTTTGATATTTTTAGGCTTCCAGCAAAAATATTGTAAAAATTCAAAAAATAATTTGATATGTTAATTGCAGATTTTTTACAATTTTATTATCTTTTATTGATTCGAATATATTCAAATATTTAAAAAAAAGAAACATTTTAAAGATATCTCCAAAAATGAATTTTTACCAATTTTTTTTGGAAGATCCAAAAAATTCATATTTTTGCATTACATGCTATGTTCAAAATTTAGCGACTTTAGCGACCTCTAGTGTAGACAGAATAAGTTATACCTGAAAGGATAATATTTACAAGATTAAGTAATTTTAGTATATATACAAAAAAATATTTTTGTCGAAATCGGAGACACAATTTTTTTTTTATTTTTGTCTATGGGACAAAGCACTGAGCGGGGGTTCGTAAAAAACTAAAAAAAATAATACTTACGATAATGGTACTCAAATGAAAGGAAATTTTCTCACAATTTCAAAAATGATGTTTTTTTCTAATTCGTTAAATGCGAATGGAATTAAAGGTATTTTGTGAAATTTTAGACGATTTTCCGAAATGTTAGGTAAATTGCGCCGTAGACCATTTTTTGTAAAAATCACGCGATTATTCCCATTTTTTTTAATGCTAAGTAAATAGCGCTGCAGGCAAAAACTTTTAATGAAAAATCACTCGATTTTTCCAAAAAAAAATTTATTTTTCTTTCAATGTAAGGTAAATAGCTCAGCAAGCAAAACAAAAATTTTTTTTGTTGTTTCTATTTCTTCTTTAATATTTTAAATGTTTAATAACGCTCCTAGACGAGAACAAGAAATTCTCAGTGAGATTGTAATTTAACTTAAACATATGTTTCCAGAAATTCTAAAAACGTCGCACAGTGCTCTGTCCCATAGGCAAAGTTAAAAAAAAAATGTGTGGGGAATGTTAGTGACTTATACATTTTTGGAGAGATAACATAATACTCTAAAGGGGTTATTTTGTAATACGCAACGCTTTGCGTTGCGTTGTTTTACATAAAAATTGTTTTTGTAACAATAACAATTTACACATAAATCAACGCAACGCAAGGCGTTGTGTTTTACAAAATAACCCACTAAATAAATATGGAAGAGGAATTCAGCATCTCCTCTTTTTGTTAACAACAGAGGGCGCTAAAGTCAAAAAAATTTTGAACTAAAATAGTTAAACGAAAATCTGCTTTTAACTGCTTTACAAAAAATAATTGACAAAAATTAATTTTTAAAGATATTTCTTTGAAGCTCGGTGGCTTTGTTACTTGCTATAATTGCAATAAGCGAAAATAGTTTTAAGTGAACATTTTTTATAGACCAATATTTAGTGGCATCGAAAACTTTAGACATTTTTTTGACTGGAAATTCCAAAGTTGCTTAAGTTTGGTAAGTAAACAAAGTAAGTAAAACAAAAAAAAAATCGAACGAAGAATCGAATTAAAAAATTGCTTCTTTTAATTTTTTTTTAATTTATAATTTGGAAACGTCAAAATCTATTTTTGTAATATAATAGTTGTAATTAAAGAAAAAATAATAAATTGAAAAATGGTAATTCGGGTTTTGTTTGGGGAGCGACTACTTTCTAGGACATTTTAGGAAAATTGATTATTTTGTCAATTGGAATTGGGTTGTTTTCACAAAATTTTGCACAAATTTCCAAAAGGTATCAACTTCATATTATCATGTTATAATTATCATTATTTTTTTTTAAAAAGCTTTAACTCTTACAGTCCTGGGGCAGGGATGGAAAAGCTCGCTCGCTCGCTCGGGCTCTTGCTATTTGCAAAAAAAGAGCAGAGCACAAAAAAAAGCTCGCTCTTTCTTTTAAAACGAGCTAAAAGAATTTAGCTCGCTCTAATATAAAAACGAAAGTAGCTAAAAAAATATAGCTTCCTCAATTTTTTAAAACAAGCGAGCTCAATGATTATGCTCAAAATATGAAAAAGAACTTCACAAAAAAAAGGCTCTTTTCCAAAAAATAAAATAATTTTTTTAATAAACTTTTTGCATCATAAAGTCTTTTTTCGCGTTCCGCCATTATTTTGCAATTTTTTAAGTGTGTTTTATTTGAATTCATAATCCAGGGAATACAATACCAATTTCATACACCAAAGTTTAGTGCTCAGTTTGAAAAAATAATCGCGAAAAAAATTTTTTACAAAAAAGAAAATTTTTCCATCTTTGTATTCGTTTGCAGAATGTTTTTCTAGTCTAGTCTTTTTTCGCGTTCCACCATAATTTTGCAATTTTTTAAGTGCGGTTTTTTGAAATTTGTAATCTGGGGACGTTAACACTAGGGATGCCAATCGGGATTGATATTTGAAAATCCCGGGATTTGGGATTTTGTATGAATGTATGTATGGATTTTCGGGACTACGGGATTTTTCGGGATCCCGGGATTTTACGGGATTTTTCGGGATTTAAATTTTCCTTTATTTGTAAAAATTTATATGTTATGTAACTAATTTTTTTATAGAATAAAGCGTTTTATAATTATTTAATAGTTGTTAATTAATGATGTGGTACATTTAAGAATACTGAAACATCTCAGTCAGAAATTGACAGTGGTACAAAAAATCAAGTACTTGCATACCACTGGGTAACCGCGATGTTAAATATAAATGACTGGCAGAACATTCATTTGGGACGCTTTGCAAGCGTTTGCAAAAATCGTTTTGCCAGTATTTGTTTTACAAAACGTCACGGCAGGGCAAAAAAAAAGGAACATATGAACTTTTTTTAAATTTTATTTTGGAAAATATAATTCCAAACCACCTATTTATTGGTTTTGGCAGCGTTTTGCCAAATGTTAAAAATTTTGTTTCTCCAGTACTTTCCCGGCGCTTTTTGAACTGCCGGTCCTTTTGTCTATTGACGTTATCATATTGGAAATGGGAAAGCAATTTTTGTAAGTAATTGTACCACCTGTTAAAATACCTTGCCATCGCTTTCCCGTTTGTATTTTTCTGGCTGGGATAATATATGAAGGCCTGTCATTAAGTACACTTGTGCCCAGTATTTGGTAAGCAGATTTTAAAACAGATTCGTTGCGATAACCTTGCCCACTAAATCGTGTAATTACAGCAACAAAGTTATTTGGTTATCGTTATCAAATGTTTTCATGGAAGAATTCAAACTTACAGTCCCAGCCAAAACTTACAGTCCCAGTTTCAGAAATCGAATTTCGCTTGGAAGAATAAATCGGTAAAATAACAAACTTGATTTTTCGCATGTACTACTCAAAAACTTAATATTTGGCGTTTTTTTTAATCACTGGATTTATTTTTGGATTTATTTATTTTGTTAAAAAATCCACATTTTGTTTTTAAATTTTTAAAATTTTATATTTTTATCCAGATCTAACACTTAGTCCCTATATAATGTGAAAGAAAAAAATTAAATTTTGCGAAAATGGAATTTCTGGAATAAAATTAAGCTAAATCCAAAACGGATTTATTTATTTTTTAAATACATTTTGGATTTAGCTTGTTTCAATTCCTGTGTTCACATTTTTACAAAATTTAACGATTTTCCTGCACATTATATTGACGAATAAGTATAAGAATTTATTAAAAATTATAAATTTTTCAAATTAAAAAACAAAGCATTAATTTTTTAACAAAATAAAATAAATCAAAAAATAAATCCAGTGATTAAAAAATAGGCCTATTGTTTACCAAAATTTCAAATTTTTCTGCAGTCTTTTCATAGTTTACTCAAATAATCTACTTAATTTATAATTTTAAAAATATCTTGGCATCAATTTCTTGTCAATATGAGAAAATTCAAGAAAAAACGTAGGTAATCTAAAATTGCTCACTTTGTTTATTTGCTTTTATATTAATATCAAGAAATAAGAAAATCCCGGGATTTTTGAGAAATAATCCCGGGATTTGGGATTTTGCCAATTCGGGATTTCCCGTTTGGCATCCCTAGTTAACACCCATTTCATACAACAAAGTTTGGTGGTTTGTTGAAAAGAAGAAAAATGCATTTTTTGAACCACAAAGCATATTTGCACATTCCGCCATTATTTTGTAATTTTTTACGTGTGGGTTTCTAAAATTCAAAATCTAAGGACTATAATACTGCTGGATATAGTGTAACTAAGTTAGCGTTTTTGTTTTTTATAATAAGTAACTTATTTTAATGGGAGCAAGCTTTTTTAGCGGCTCGATTTCAAAAAACTCAATTTCTTTAAAGAGCTGCTCGATAAAAAAAGCTCTATGAAATTTTTTATACGAGCTGCTCGATTTAAAAAACTCTATTCAGTTTTTTAAACGAGCCTTTTCATTTTTATAAGCTCTTTATTTTTTTTAGTTGCGAGCTTTTTTATTTGAGAAGCTCTTTTAATTTTGGCTTCCGAGCTTTTTAAAAAAATGTATATATTTTTGGCTCGCTCCAAGCTTTCCATCCCTGTCCTGGGGACAAAAAAAAACCCATGAGCTTATTTAATTTCTGACTCCAGGTTTAAAAATTTTTGAAATTGCCCCTTGATGAAAAGTATTATGTAACCCGATCCACACAGGATTAATATTTACTTCAAAAATCTTTAACCCTTAATATCCTGGGGACAAAAAGTAACATGAAGCTTATTTAATTTCTGACTATATTTTTCTGAAATTGCTCGAAACATGTGTTCTACTTGATAAAAATTACTATTTTATATAACCTGATCTGCGCAGGATTAATATTTTGACTTCTGGTAAAAAAAAACCCCAAACAGTTACTAGAAAGCTTGTAGGATAATGCCTTTTAGACGAATTTTCGAACTTTAATTAAATTTGGGTATATGATATAGTAATCTAAGTTAAAAAATATGCTCTATTCTTTCTGGTCCAATCTCACATTTTAGGGAACTTAGTTTCCTTTTCTATGTATAATAGAATCTGTGAAGAAGTTCTACATTTTTTTTGCCGTAAATGTAAAATTTATATTCATTTTTAAAGCAATATTTCCTAAGTTTCAGAAAAAGTTACAAAGAGCTAATATTATGGTACGTCAAAATTGAAAAAAAAATAAGTTATTAAATTTTTTTTTATTACTATAAACTGTTAACCTAATTTTGATGTAGTGTATTATTTTTATTAAATAGCGGCAAAAAATATCAAAAAAAAAAAGATTGGAGGTAATGGTAGAATTCGGCAGAGAAATCTTAAACTGATACCGGTGACTTGCAGCGCTTTGTGATTACTTACTCTGCTGAACGCTGTTTTCTTTGTTTTATTTTTAAAAACATTTTTTCTATATTTCCCTTTGATTTTTTAAATTTTTTGTTTTTGAATTATATTTGTATGTTTTTATTTGTCAATCATACAAAACAAAATTTTTTTTAAATCAACAACAACAAATGTATCACTATTTGATCAAAAGTAGCAAACATTTTTACGCTACCAAAATATGACAGCACTCAGACTGAGCGGTTAGTGATCAGGTCGTTCAGCAAATAGTTGCGCAACTGTTGTAGAACTGTTGACTGTCAAATTGTATCTGCCGAACGCACCCAATAACATAAGAATAAACGCGGAAACCCTAACATTTTACAAAGTAAAAAATAATTATGGGTTTTCTAGAAGACGTTCGTTGTCAAACGAATGAGTGACTATATGTATTTTGTTTTTGTATTGCATGTATTTTGTTAGTGTATTTTCGTTCGTGTGGACAAAAACGTCATCTAGAAATACAACCTTAATTATCAATCTTTTTTACAATAATTAAAATTCATAAGGGAGGGGGAAATTTCCTGACACCAAATAAAACAAAATTTTCTGAAGAGTTAAAAAGTATTATTTTTAAGTTATAATTAGTTATTAGTGCATTTTGATCATAAATGTAGCTTAAATTTAGTTTTTTAGAAAAAGGATATATGGGAGATAGTCATGTCCTTGCACTGAATAAAAGGAAATTTGCCACAGAGCTAAAAAGTATAATTTTATAAACTATTCTAAGTTTTTAGTGCATTCTGATCATAAATGTAGTCAATATATGGTTTTTGAGAAAAATGATGTATGGGAGATAGTCATGTCCTTGTACCGATTTTTCCGAAACTTCGAATTTTTCTTAATTTACATGATATTAGCCAGTACACCAAATTTCATTCTTCTGCGATAACTCCTCTAATTTTCCGATTTACTATATGGGGACGAAGCACTGTGCGTCGTCCGTCTCCTGACGATTTCCTTAGGCAAGAATGAAATCCGGATAGGGACATGCCAACAACGAATTATTTTTCAGAATTTGTAAAATACGTTTGCGATTTTAGCATATTTAATTCCTTTAACCCTTTGACACGGGAATTTTAATGGCTGGGAATTTTCCGAACACACTTCGTGGAAATGTAGATCTATACCCAATAGGGTGGTCGTTATTTTTCAACTTGTGATTTTCGATCGTAACTCCCCCTAGAAATATTCGTTTTAATATAAAAAAATGGTGTGCAAAAAATTATGGTGATCGGATAACAGGAAGACGTGGCACATCGCCCTTGAAATTCTGACTCTAGGTCAAAATGGGAAAAATTAAAAAAAAAATTTTTTTTACAATTTTACAATTAAAAAAATATTTTTTTTTAGGTTTGTCCCTAATTACTCAGATATGAAATTTAATCTTAATAGAAAATCGTTAACCCATTTCTAACTTGCGATCTAAATTAGACAATACGTAGACCATCTAATAGGAACTTTTTCAAAATTTACAAATTTTATTAAATAAAATTAAAAAAAAACAATATTGTTCAATACATCTTAAAAATAAAAAAAATACAAATATTAACCAGATTTTTACTCTGGAGCTATGAAAATTAGTTTTTATTCACAAAAAAAATCATATCTTGAATGAACTTTACATTACAATATTTTCCCAGAACTTTTTTCATTTAGTTTATGAATTTGATCATACATATTACAAAAAGTTCATGATGATCATGAACTTTTCGTAATACAGTCAAAGCCCGGTTTAACGAATGATATATTGTCAGGCCCTTTCGTTATTTCGAATAATTCGTTATATCGCAACATTTTCTTTTTTTAATAAATTTTTTAGGATAACATATACAAACATTCAAATTATATTAAATAATAGGGGTTTTCATATAAACTCGTATTTTACTCGTAAACGGTGTAAACCTGGTATGTTTATGTGTTTAATGTCGAAACTCCATACATAAAAAATATGGTTTGTATTTATACAAGGTTTACAAAGAATTTACGAGTTTATATGAAAGCCCCTAATAAGAATTTTTGTAATTAATTCTTTACAAAGCAATGTTTTAAAATAAATATTTTAATAAATATTTGTTAAATAATACGTTGTTAAACTTAAAAAAAGAATATACATACACATTTGTACACATATAATCAATCCACTTTGTAATGGTTATTTTAAAAATTAAAATTGTTTGAGAAAAGAATTTATAGATGTTTGTTTTGTTACAATATGAAGACTTTTCTGAACTGCTTCTTCCTGAAGCTCTCTTAACAGCAAAGACTTAAGGCTGAGTTACCCAACCGTAAACGTATCTGTAACGAATCAGCTGTTCCGATACCACAAGAAGAAATGTATACGAATGGTTACTAATACGTAAATATAAACGAACTTGCCGGATCATTCTGTTGAAATCAGAATTTTCTATCCGGCATCGAAACAGCTGAATGATTTTAGTCGGAAAAAATATGAAATGAATAAAGAAAATTGATTCAAACAACAAATAAGGAATAAAAATGAACAAATAAATGGAAAAATTTAGAATAAAATATAAAACCATATGAAATAGATGCTAAATAGTAATGTCGTTTACGATAATCTATAAGTGTACTTTTTAGCTACGGCACGGTACAGTTCCATCACATTTACGTTTACGGTCCCATAATCCGCCCTTTAGAAAAGTCTACGTTGTTCTGTTGACTCCATTGAATCCAGTATTTCTGTGAAATTTCACTTAGGCTTATACTTTTTTACATTCATCTAAAATTTTTATTTTGTCACTTAAAGAAATTCTTTTTCTGTTTCCCATGCTTATTTTAATATAACATTCACTCACAAGTTGATCAAAAAATGCACTAAAAGGCTTGCGGTCTATGTGCATACGCAAATAAAAAATGAGAACTCATTGAAAAACTAACGGTATTGTAACGATTTTGGTTCTCTTTTCCTTTGTTTTTGATTTCATTATTTTGTTGAGAGTTTTTTGTGTTCTTTGTTGTTTTTTTTTAGTTTTTTCTGCAAACATTCGTTATATCGAGTATAACATTTTTGAAACGTTCGTTATATAAAGTAGTCAATGGAAAGATTTAGGTCGTTCGTTATATCCCGTTTTCGTTAAACCCAGTATTCGTTATACCGGGCTTTGACTGTATTTATGAACAAATGCATACCCTTAATAAAAAAAGTTCTGGGAAAAAATTGTTATGAAAAATTCATCCAAGATATTAGATTTTTTTTCTGTGTTTTAACATATTTATATGAAGTTTCTGTTTAAATTATAGGCAATTTAATAGCTGTAATAAAGTTGTAATTGTATACATTATTGGGGTTTTTGTATGTTAATTTATTTATGTTTTAATGTAATAAAGTAGATTTGTTTGCATTAGGGTAGATCTTCCGATAATCTGCCACAATTTGCAATATCAATTGCTTTTCCTCTTCGTTTTTTGACAGGACTGGATTGAAATCCTCCATTAGCTTAACTGCCCGTTCTGCTGAGTCATTAACAACATTTAGTTTGCTGATAATATTCAGACCAACATTAAAAGAAGGATCGTTGTTCCATTCTTCTGGATCTTTTATAAGGAAGTCCGTTGGAATACCAAACCTTTGAAAAAAATTACGTGATTTCTGCGAGATAAAATATTCCATGTTTTTGTCAAGGTAGTGGGTTATAGTATGAGGAAATACTGTAAATTTTTTTTCATCACTATCACTTGGAAAATCCAAAGCTGCAACCATGCGCTTTTTCGATTCAAAGGTAACTTTTGGATCAAAAAATGACAACGCTGCTGTTTCTGGTGTTAAATACCATAAATGGTTACACAATTTTCGCAGTGATGCACGACTTATGTGTTCATCAACTCCATTGTAAGCATATAAATGTTTCAATAAAGTTAAATCCTGCATAGGGGCTTCTGCAGCATTTGGCGCTTGTATCCATACTTTTAAATATACCCTTACAACAAAGATACAAATATCTCGGATACCATTCACCTCACATTTTGTCAGTACGAATTCGTCCCGAAATAAAAATATTTTCAGACAATATATTGCTTTTGACATCCATCGGGCGTGATGAAATGCACCCGGTATTCGGAAACAAAACTCCGGAACAGTCCCACCAAGAAAAATTATAGCCAATTGAAGTAGTTCTTTATAATTGTCACGTGGCTGCTTTACTAGCAGATTTTGTGATGCAAATTCTATTATATCAGATGTATTACTAACTGTATCCTTTACATTCCGATCCTCAATTCCAGTTTTAAAGTTAGTTTTATTAATTTTATTCCACGCCTCCCTAAATCTGCTAAATATTTGGACACCAGGACCAGACGATTTTTCCATTTTTTCATCAAAAACACTCCGTAAAATGATTTCGAGAATATGATGACGGCATGGTAAATATAAAAGATCTTTACCAATTGTTTGCTCTAAAACTACGCAAGCGCCTTGCAATCGGCCCAAATTGGATGCTGTAGTATCGCAGCATAGCGCTTCTACCTTTTCAACGAGGTCCCGTTCTTTCAGTAAGCCATATATGGCTATAGCCTGTTGCTTTCCTGAGCCAGAAGAAATCGCCGGGATTCCAAGTAACTGTTCATTGCCATTAAATGATATGACAACAGGAAGCCGATCGACACGTTCTTTACCCATTAACGATGGTAACATTTTCCCATCCCAATGAATAGTTACACCATTATTCTGTTTTTCTTTAAATGTATCACGAATTCTTTGACCAGTTTCGACTCGAAGTTGTGTGCGAATTTCGCGGATAGAAGTTTTATATATTACTAAATCAATTACTTCATGTTCAAGAGCTTGGGCAGTTGCTATAAGTATCCGCACAGCGTCACGGTCGCTTATTTTGCATTTGTCCAAAACTGACACAAGTTTTGGCGTTATAAAATTTATTTGACCTCGTTTCTTCTTTGGATTGCTTGGTCCCGGTTCATCTTCCGGTTCCTCCATAATCTCCAGTTCATCATGCTTAATTATTTCATCTTCACTTTCAGTTGCCTCGGATTCCAAATCATCGTAATCTTCTGGAAGAAATTTGAATGAAAAGTTCGTAGTGAGACATTCACGCCGATTACACTAGTTTACAGCCATATGTTTCACAAAGTGCGACTATTTTGTTTTTATGTATTTGGCTTGCTCTATGGTCCTTTTTTTAAAAGAATTTTTTTTGTTTTGTTTTTTGTTATTAATGTAATGGAACGCAGTGCAATATGACACCAAAATGGAAATCCGGACAGATCGGAAAAATATAAACCAAAATGCAAAGTTATGGAAATATTTAATACGTGATGGCTGCAGTTTTTAGAAGAAAAATCTACCGATAAATAGAAAACCGCGATTTTGCAAAAAAACGCTTAATTTTAAAGTCGCGATTTTCATAAAAATGGCCATAACTTTGAACCCATAAATTTTCTTAAAAAATATTTAATTTTCTTTGTTAAAGTTCAGGCACCGAGCAAACAACTTTTTTACGATTTAACTGCCCGATTTCTATTTTTCCGGTGAGACCCAATTAGTCAAATTAAAAAAAAAAAAATGTTTTCACCTACCACTGCACGTGAATTACTGAATCGATTGAAAACAGTGTTTCTTAATTTTGTTTGCTTATTTGATTAATGCCGTTTTCTTTTCTGTAAAAATTTTTGCCTTTTTCTGCCCTCTTTTACAAAGTGCATTTTTGTGCACAGAGTTTAACAGACATTGTTAATATATTAGGTATCAAAACAATGGGGTTTTCACGGACTATCTAACGGTGATTTTATCGAGTCGAAACATTATAAAAATATTTTGTAAAACATCAAAATATCACAAAAATGTTGAGGTTTTAGTGTATGGCACAAAAATTTAAGCTTGTTTAAACGTGTATTTTATATATTTAGGTCCAAATACCTTTAATTTGATACCCAATATGTCTATACCTTCAGTTCACTTCTGTGCACAAAAAGGCATTCTGTAAAAAAGGGCTAACTGCAACATTTTTTTTAGAAAAGAAAACGACATAGCTCTTCTTTGATATTTTTTGTGTCAAAAATGCTTGTTTCTACCTCGAGCGATGATCCAAATATTGAAATAATTTACAAAAAAAAAAAAATAAAAAAATTATTAAAAAAAAAATTAATCCTAAAAAAAAATTTTATCCGATTTTCGAGTTTAGAAGGCCTGAATACATTAAAAAACTAGCCGCACTTAGTACACAAATTTTTTTTTAATTTTAAACTAGTGTTATTTAAGGCAAATTTGTGTTGTTTTTTGACACAAAAAGTTTAAATTGTTTTTTAGAAAAAATGTTCACACGCTTATGAATTAATTGAGACACTTACCTTGCAAACTGGCTTCATATCTCTCACGCCTACGTTCCTCTTTTTCTTGTCGAAGGTTTTTCCTCTTTTCTTTTTCGAAAAGGACGCAGTCACCACCTACCATTGAACCAAGACGTCCTTTTTTCCTTTGATTTATGAGAAACAATTTATCTTCATCAATGTTTATCTTATTCAAAGCATCAGCATGAGCAATATCAAATAAATCTTCAAATTTGTCTGTAAATTCCTTTTCGCGTTTCTCTTGCAGCAATGATCGGCGTTTGCAGGTCTTCTGCAAAGTCTTCCATTTGTTGTATAAGGCCTCGACTTTTAAAACACATTTATCAACACCCTTAATTGGAATTCGTGCCTTATTCCACATAACCTCTAATTCCTTTACGACAAGGAAAGCACTTAATCGAAGATTTAATTTTACTTTGTGCAAGTTGTAAAATAATACACGCAAAACTTGGACGTTTGATGGTAACTTGGCACCGATAATTTGACTTTCATCATGGTCAATCAAAAATAACTTTCGTCGTACTCTTGTATTCATATTTTTCTTTTTGTTTCCTTTTTCTTTTCGATACTATTTATAATAACTATTTTTCTTTCTGAGTAACAACAACTACTTATCTAAACGAAACACTCTTCATCTACTTCCACATTTTAGACTGACATGTTGAGGGAAAACCCCCATTTAGTTTTTAAACTATGTTGACACTTGTCAGCAGTGATGCCACGAGATTTTTTTAAAAATCCCTACGTTCATGTAAAAAAATCCCTTTTTATCCCTACACCTACAAATTTTAGACCTGCATTTATCCCTATGCCATTTTT
This sequence comes from Leucophora obtusa, assembly GCA_949987735.1. Lineage (NCBI taxonomy): Eukaryota > Metazoa > Arthropoda > Insecta > Diptera > Anthomyiidae > Leucophora > Leucophora obtusa. Next base: position 95,314,440 of record OX465295.1, read on the forward strand.
TTAAATTGAGTGTTTTTTATTGAACAAAATATATTTCCATTCACTTTATTAATAAAGTGGAAACCACGACAACCCTGGTGGACTTAATTTTTTACAAGTAATTTTTCAATATAATGTAATAATGTGTCTTATAAAAAAAAATTTTTTTAAAAATTAATTGAAAAAATTTAAATTTTTAAATTTTGTCTATTTTGATCATAGGACTGAATTTCAAGGGCGATGTGCCACGCCTTTTTATTATCCGATCACCCTAATTTTTTGCATACTGTATTTTTATACTAAGAGGGATATTTCTAGGAGGAGTTACGGTCCATAACTTCGAAAAAATTTTGGCTCATGTAACTAACGACCACCCTAATACCCAAGATATATTGTTTATTACTTTTATGGGTTTGCAGCACCCCCTAGCGGAAATATTTGGAGTTAAAGTTCCACCATTAACATGCTGCCGACCTCGATCGGGTTAAAATTTTTTCAAAATTTGAATTTTATATTTTTTCTATTACTAATCTATACATAAAATCCTTTCAGTTTTTGAATTTGATTCATCACACAATTTTTGAGACTAAACTTTAGCCTTTTTTTAATTTTACTTTTAACACATTCTCAGCAGCATTGATGATTACAAGACAAAACGCACTCTACTGATCTCATGTTGTTTTGAAATTTTACAGCCTGCATAAAATTTTTAAAAGAACAAAATAACGAACCGACAACAGTAATTGAATAGCGTTTTGATTAAAATTCAGATCAGTGACGAGTTGATGAAGTCGACATACATTATAATGTATGCCACTCGCCAAAGGGTTAATACAAATTTTTTTTTCTTTTTATGTCAAAATTTTTAATACCATTAATACCATGGGAAAAAAATTTTTTTTTGAAGTCGTGGAAATATTTCCTATCATTTGAGTACCATTTTACCATACAACAAAATCTTATCAAATTCAGTGTTTGACAAATTCAACCATGGAGAGGTATACAATTGAGTAGCGCCCCTACAAGAAATTGCTGATGGAAACTAACACATACAAAACTTATTTTCTAACACACTTGCATCAATTTTGTATTTAATTTTTGTTGTCGGCGTTGCCATAGTGGTGTTTTTCGTACTAAATTTCGATAAACATTTTGTTAAATTTTCTTTTTTACTTAATCTTGCTTTGGCATCATCTTCATATGCGTATTTGATCATCAGTGTATGTTTTCCAAAAGTTTTAGTTGTTTTGTCCTTTTTTTTAACAAATTTCATGCAAATATTTTGATTTTATATATTATGGAATTGTGGGGATTTTTTTAAACACGACTTTGTTAATAAAAAATGTTCCCCAATGGCAACGCTGATTTATACAGGCGAGAAATAAATAAGTATGAGAAAGACAACTGCATGTTAAATTCTATAGTGCAGGGTTGCAGTTTTAGACGTTTGACATGCAAATGTAATATTCATTTTTGTGAATCCCCGCGTACTGAAGTAAAATTGTCAAATTGAAAATTTGATCATAAATTTGATATTCGTGAAGAAGTGAAAAAGAAAAACTAAGAAATTAAAAACAAATTGAAATTTTAAAAAATTTAAAATAAAAGATAAAGTTAACAAAACTGCAAAAAAGCAAATAGCTAAAAAAAACAAAAAAACTTAAATTGATAAAAGACAAAAAACTTTAAAACAAATTGAAATTTAAAAAAATTTATAAAAAAATAAAGATAAGAATGAAGAAAAGACATCTTCAAAATAAAAATAATATAAAAGTTTAGTGATGAGTGATAGTAGTGAAAGTGTTGAAGGAAGGGAAGTGATAGTTTCTGATGCAGGACCATCCACATCAGCAGGTTTTGTAGGGGGTGAGTTTATGTTACGTGTGTCAGAAAGTGATAGCTCCGAATCTGCGTCAGGTGATTTATTCAACCCAGAAGTTTCGGTTTTGGGAAGTGAGAGTGTTGAAGCTGAAGCAGGATCCGTTTTTGAAGAAGAAAGTTATTGTTTCAGAGGCAATTTAGGTAGCAAACAAAAATGTGAGGAGCTAAAATCGTGGGCAGTTAGAAATAAAATTTCACAAAATGCGTTAGAAGATTTACTACGTACTTTGAAAAGAATAGGAGTGGAAGATTTACCATTGTCAGCTAAAACTGTTTTAAGCACGAGTAGGGAGAAGATAAATATTGCAAACATTCCTGTAGGAGAGTTTTTATACATAGGTATTCAGAAATATTTTTCTTCGCATTCCTTTGATTACTTAGATGGACAAGAGGAAGTTTCAATTGATGTCGGCATCGATGGCCTTAAACTTTTTAAGAGTTCCAATAGAGTTCTGTGGGCCATTCTTGGAGTAGTTGTTGGTTTTGCGCAGGTTAGTCCCTTTTTGATCGCTTGTTTCTCCGGATTTAAGAAGCCAAAATGTTTAAATAGTTTTATGAGTGATTTTTGCGCTGAAGTGAAGGTTCTTCAAGAAAGTGGTGTTAAAGTAGGCTCCAAACAGAAGCTATTGCGTTTTAAAATTCGTTCGTTTGCTTGCGATTCTCCAGCAAGGGCTTTTGTCACAGGTGTTGTGTCCCATAATAGTAAAAATGGTTGCCCAAAATGTTGTCAAGAAGGAACATATAAGGAGAGAAGAGTTTGTTTTTCTAAAGAAGTCGGTGTTTTAAGAACGGATTCAACATTTTGTTCCAGATTAAGTCCTTCTCATCGTATAGAAGAGTTTAAGGTCAAAAGAAGCATTTTGGAGGAAACAGGTTTTGAAATGGTTTCGCAGTTTCCTTTAGATTGTATGCACTTAGTCGACTTGGGAGTTACTAAGAAGTTGTTGAGGCTTTTAATTCATAAAGGGAATATTGGAAATATTAACAAAAATCTAAGTTTTGTCGCTGAATACGTTCCATCGGAGTTTTGCCGTACCCCAAGAAGTCTGGATGAGTTACATAATTGGAAGTCGACGGAATTTAGACAGGTTTAGCTCTATACTGGCATTTTTATTCTAAAGGATACTATAAGTAATGACCAGTTTTATCATTTTTTGTTGCTGCATTGTGGTATTAGGCTTTTATCGATTGATAGATTACGCAGAGAAGAGGTAGATATTTCTCAAAAAGTTTTAGAGGACTTCGTTCATAATTTCGGTATATTATACGGCGATGAGCTAGTAAGTTTTAACGTACATGGGCTGTTGCATTTAGCGGATTGCGTTAGACAATATGGGCCATTGGATTGTTTTTCAGCATACAGGTTTGAGAATTATATGCAGCACATCAAGAAAATTGTTAAGAAGCCGAACAAGATTTTGCAACAGTTGTTTCTCAGGCTCGATGAACGGAAGGGGCTCAAACAAGGCACAAGGAACGTTTCTAAATTAGGCAAGTTTACTTTAAATCCTAAAAAAGAGAAAGATAGTTTTTGCTATTGCGAAAAACTATGACCCATAAAAATTCTTAGCGTAGCAAATTCTTCAAGATCAGAAGAATTTGTTTGCCAAGTTTTTCAAGTGCGTGAAAATTACTTCGAAGAGCCCTTTCAGTCCTTAAATGACCTCGGCATTGTCGTTGCTAGCGACTTAGATAATGAAATGATAGAAGTTAGACGGGAAGATATACTCTTTAAGTATTTTTGTGTTCCAAAAGGCAACAAATTTCTTCTTATACCTCTCCTGCACAATCTTTTTCACGAGTTTAATTACTAATTTACTCTACTTAAACTTAATAATAATAATATAATAATAATAATAATAAATAATAATAATAATAATAATAAATAATAATAATAATGATAATAATAATAATAATAATGATAATAATAATAACAATAATAATAATAATAATAATAATAATAATAATAATAATAATAATAATAATAATAATAATAATAATAATAATAATAATAATGATAATAATAATAATAATAACAATAATAATAATGATAATAATAATTTACGGTCTTCTTTATAAAAAATATTCTATGTTTATTAAGAGCTTATTGGCAACTTTCTATATAATAGTCAAATAAACCTTTAATAAACAAAATATATTTTTTATAAATAAGGCAGATATTATATAATAAAAATTTGCATTATTATTTAATAATAACAGCAATCGTTATACATGGATCTTTCACAAGACATTTTTGAAGAAGCTATTGAGCTTTCCCAGCGTATAGAAGGTAAGGAAAAAATACTTCTATTAAAATGTATATTCATTGTTAATGTAAACCTATATTCATTATTCCCATTTTTAGCCAATCAATCTGCAATACGACGAACAACGTATTCCATTCCAAAGGAGCCAGAAAAAAACGAAGGTTAATTAAATTTATTAATGAAATTAACAAGCCGTACTTGATCGAACATTATTGATTTTATTTTAGGAATCCTTGCGACTTTGGGAAAAATTTTGAAAGGGCAGGCGGCCATTTTGGAAGGTCAGAAAGACCTCAGAGACCGACTCAAAAAAGTCGAAGAGAATGTAAGTATAATGTTATGACTATTCAATACAATCTCTTTTTTTGTATTAATCGTATTTCCTTATATTAAAGCAAAGCAATATATTGGCAAACCAACAATTTCTGAGCAACTGGCAGAACGTTCTGGCCACCAACCAGGAAAGTATTGCTCGAAACTTAGAGCTTTGCGAGACAAATGTAAGTACATATACATATCATTTCCACTTTCCCTTTTTAAATATATTTCTAAACTTTTTACAGCATTTCTCGAAAGCTGAGTTTATGGCTCAAAATAAAATCCTTATGGAATGTAAGGTATCCATAAGGAACGTAGACCAGTCGGTGTGCCGCATGACAGGAGAAACAGTCGACCATTCCCTTAACGAAGTCGCCTCAATGCTTCCATTAAAAACGTTGGAAGAAGTTGCTATTATTGAGGAAAAAATTCAATCGCCGGACTTCGCAATGGCAGTAGTAAGCAACTTAAATTTAAAATTAAATACATACATATGTAAAAATTTCAATTAAACTCTTCTTACAGAACACGTTTATGTTTAAAGCGAAGGGAATGGCAGAAGACGTTAGTGAGGTCATCCGTAGCCTCATGACGGATGAACTTATGGACAAGTTTAATTGGGAAGGGCGGTGGGAGAAGAAAGCGCTGGGGAATTTGACACTCTTCAATAAGCTTTTAAGAGGTATGTAACCATTTTGGCCTACCAATGAATTAATTATTATGTATACACTTGTTTAATTTTACTTTTTAAATTTCAGATGTCTTTCCTCAGCAATCATCCATAGAATTTGAGAGGGGTTTAAGGAAGGCAGTGGAGAAAAGCCACCACAGGCAAAAACAAAAAATTTATGCAAAAAAAAAATAAACAACAAAAATAATTTGTTAAATTTTTATTAATTTTATTTACCATTATATTAATTTTGAATTCATTTTTTTTTCCATTTTTTATTTTCTTTTTTAATGTACTAAAAATATTAATTTTTGATTAAATTTTTAAAATGTTTATTTTAATAATTAAAAACAACAATATTTTTCTTATAAATGATGTACCAGTCAGGTATGACTGGTTTATATATCAGTACTGATTAGTCAGCTATGACGATGTTTACATCAGTATTGACTAATCAGCTATGACGATGTTTATATCATTACTGATTAGTTAAATACTGTGGAGTGAGCAGTTCAGATATATATTTTCCTAGTTCATGAAGTTCACTAGTATGAGAGAGAAACAAAATCACACGTACACGAATGTTTACATCAGTTTTTTCATATTGCCCTTAACAAAATGATAGAAACTTCTGATGTATATACCCATCAGCAATGTCCATCAGATGATGCATCAAATGACTGTCATTGTTCTTGTAGGGGCGTTAAGATTGTTGAAACCTTTTACGAAAATGCACGTTCAAATCAAAATGCATTTCGTGTACTTCATTATTTTTTTGGTCAGCATAATCGACCAAGTGTGTCCACAATCGGGAGAATTGTGCGCATATTTCAGCAACCCGGGTCTGCAGGAAATGTGAAAATAGCTGTATATGCTCTCCCTGTTCGTTCAGCGGAAAACATTGCTGTTGTTCGCGATAGTGTGGCACCAAAAATTTCAAAAAAAATCAATGAAACATATACGAATATTTTTATTTTAAAACAGAAACAAAAGTAGCATCGTTAACCAGATTAAGGTAATCAAAAAGCGCTACATATCAATTGTAGCGTTGGCGGGTAGGTTTCTCTGGTAAACCTGCCCATTGTCTTATTTTGTAGAGCTGTGTAGTTATCATAACGCCTGATTGAGTCAGTTCTACATCACTTACTTCTACAATATTCTCTCCAAAAGTAAAAAATCCGTCTCCGATATACACAAGTTGACTGCACTTGTACGTAAAAACCATACGTCAGTGTGGCAATATTTGTGAAAAGGAGACAAAGAGGAGATAAGAAAATAAACAAAAGAAAATTTAAAGTGGAATGTTTGTATGTCTGTTTGATCACTTCTGAGAGTAAAAAACAATAACAGAAAGCTGAATAGGAAAGAAAAACTATGAATTAGCCACACTATGAGCAAGGCCTTACGTGGGTTAGATGGCTAAGCTGTCGAACTCTAGTATAGTTACGTTTGTAATGTGGGAATGCATGGGTTCGATTCCTACAGCCGACAGGTTGTTGAAAAAATTATCATATAGAGACAATCTGACAATAAATAAAAACAATAATACAATTTAATGGAAAATCGCTGATGACGCCTGTCCAAAGGGAAAAGGCAGAAACTAGATCTAGTCTGATTTGCAGATTAATAATGTGTTTATAGCTTTGAAAAAATGTTTATTCTTCATCTTAACCTCAAACCTACATAATTAATAATCAGAAAGTAATTTGAAATTATATTTCCACAATACAGACAAGAGAAATTCGTTTAATGGGGACTCATTTCTCTTTAAAATATTGATTTCGATTAAGTTTATATCAAGTTGATACAGACCAACAATTGTAATTAATATAGTTTTCTAATTAATTTCTCATGCAACTACAGAATTGAAAATTACAATTGCAAATAATTGAAACAAATTACATGTGGGCATGCCGCATGGTTTGTGCTTGTATAAATACAGTTTTCCATCCCTGGCTTGGGTTTTTGTGTTGGTGATGCCAAATTATTAATGGTGAACTGACATCTAGAGAGCATTTTTATTATCAAAGTTCCTTTTGATAATTAGCTTCTAAGATACAAGTTATTTTTTATTTCAACTTTTTTACACATTCGCTGTCAAGATTCCTTATAGGAAGGACTAAAGTTAATACAAAGCATCCCTCCATATTTTTTATTATTCAAATCGTCAGCCATTTTGTGTAAAAAATATATTTAAAAAAAAGGCTGTTTTTATTTTAAAAGTTTTTGCAAGCTAAGTTGTTTGAAGTTCACGTGAAAAAACTTACTACATACAAAAAAATGATTTTTCACTATAATGAGTTTCGCGTGAAAATTGTTTAGAATTTGTTTTCACACAAATTTAATGCAAAAGACTATTATTTTTCTTGTGAAAAAGTGACATTTTGTGTTTACTGTGATTGTGTCTTTCTAATAAATTAAAAAAGTTTTTAGAACTTAAATTTAATTTTCAGGCCTTTTAAGCAGTCAAGGAAAAATTCTGAATTTTTTTTTTAAATCCCTAGATATTTGAAATTTTATTTTTGTTTAACCCAGCCAGCAAAATTTGGATACATTTTTTAGGGTTCTTATTTTATGAGTCAAAACTTACTCAAATAAAACACAGTTTTTTGAAATTTTAAAATGAGCCTTTTAAAATGAATCATAAAAGACACAAAAATTTGAGCCAAATTATTAAATCCAAAAGATGGTTTAGAAATGTAAACAAATTTGAATATTTTGTGAACAATTAAAAAACGCCTCAAAAAATGATTAATTTTTGAGCCTTTTGAATTTTTTAAAATCTTTTTTTTTTAAGTCAGTCTTGCATCAAAAAAGAAGACTCTTTTGGATGAACCACTTTCGTACAAAAATTTTAATTTTGAATAATATTTTGTAAGTTTTTTTTATTCAATTTTGGACTTGTTTGTTGGCCGGGAAAATAAAAATCTCAAAAGTGTGTGTATTTTGAATTTGAAAAATAAAAATCTCAAAATTTAGAGAATTTTATTTTAACAAGTGTTTGAATAATTCTTTGAATAGTTATTTGCATAATTAAAAATGAAAAAATAAAAACTTAAATACCTACAATAAAAATTATTAAATACAGGAAATTTGAGATTTCGTATTTTTTCATAACTTTTTCGGTATTTGCAAATTTTATTAATAAATTTGAATTTTTATATGGCGTCTTATATGCAAAATTCGCAATTTATCAAAAATAACTCTTTGAATAATTTTTGATGGATTAACTGAATAAGAAATAAGGTACAATAAAAAACTAATTATACAAACTTTGTAACTAAATACGTTATTTCGTGTTCTTTAGTTTTTATGGTGTTCGCAAATTTGATCGATAAATTAATACATCCCGGTGAAAAATGTATGTATATGAACATTTATGGTTCAACCATATACAGTAGACGCTCGCAAATTAGAGCTTTCAGTAATTCGAACGTCTAGAAATTAGAATCAATGTTTGCAGTACATTAAACGCTCTGAAATTCGAATTTAAAATTCTAATTTCTGAGCGTTTTTTTTTTTTTTTTGGTTATTGGTTAGGAAATCCCCAATTTATTTTTATTCTGTTTGAATAAAGTTTTACTTTTAAAAGGCGAATCACCAAATTATATATGTTTGTCCCTATTTGTTTTTTATTGTCGCATTTATGTACATTTTTGGCTAGTTTATTTGTGAAATTTGATACGCGTGTACATATTATTTGGCAGTCTCTATTAAATAGTGAAAGTGTATCATTTGAAATGTTAAATAAACGTAAAAAAAACACTTTATCATTGGAAACGAAACGATAAAAAACGTCCAGAAATTAGAATAATTCAGAAATTAGAATTGCCTCAAAAACAAAGCGGTTCTAATTTGCGAGCGTCTACTGTATGTATGGACCCGAAAAATGAGGTAACACCTAAGTATATGTTCATATATGGATATATACATTTATTAAGTATATGCGAATACATGCGAATGTTACTGTCCTTTATTATAAGATTGTACTATACACAGAGAGAATTTCTTGGACAAGTTTTAATGATTTTTTTTCAGTAAACTAATGAAGTTTTCTTCACAACGTGAACGAAAAAATTTTTTATTTTAACGAAAAAGCTTCATAGTTTTCATGAAACTAGCGTTTAATGAAACCTTGTCATTGAATGCATGAAATTTTTGCTAAATAAAATGAAATTTTTCATATAATTTTATGAAAATCTTCATTAGTTTAATGAAAATTTTAAGTGGACGAGTTCCAGTGAAACTTCATTAATTTAATGCAGAAATTCGTTAGTATCATGCAGATAATTCTCTCAGTGTAGATATAAATTTATGTATGAAATTCAAATTAGGCGCTACATATGTTCTATTTTTATTTATGCCATTAAATATAATTCCATATTTATCCATGAGTTCCTTTCACACATATGGAAAAATGTATTCTTCTAAATATGTTCATGTACGAGTCTCTTTTGCATAAACGGAATAACATATACTTCCATATTTGTCCATATAAGAGTGCCTTTTCCATATATGAAATAACAGATGCTTCCATATATGTCTGTATATGAAATTTTTTCCATATATGGAATCACATATACTTCCATATATGTTCATATAAAATCCATATATGTTCATAAAAAATCCATATTTGTTCAGATGTGTCCATACATAAACCATATACGAACATGTTTGAGCGTATATGAACATTTTTCACCGGGATTATATACAAAACGCGCAATTGTGGAAAATTGTCTATGGTACAAAAAATTAATTAAAAACCTTAATCAGCGGTTTACATTCCGCAAATGAATATATTGATGCATAAATTTTCTTTTTTGAAAAATATGTTTCTTTGCGAATTATTTTTGCAAACTAACCACAAAACTAGATTATGAATTTAAAATAGCTGCCCTTAAAAAATTGAAAAATAATGTCGTAAAGCGAGAAAAGTCTTTACGGTACAAAATAATCATTAACAAGCTTAGTCAGAAAACGAATATATTGATGGAAAGATTTTCCTTTTTGCAAAATATTTTTTGGCGAATTTTTTATTGCAAACGAAATTCCAAACTTTGATATAAGAAATTGGAAGTTTTTTTCGCGAATTTTTTTTGCAAACTAATTACTATACTTTGGTATAAGGTATTTGTATTATGGTCCCTAGATTATAAATTAAAAAAAAACACACTTTAAATATTCCAAAATAGTGGCTAAATGCGAAAAAGCATTTCGTGATATTATTGTATGAAGGGAACCAAATGTTCAGAACTATTCTTAATATAAAATTTTGTTAACTACATGCTAATCTTTATGTAAAATTTTGAATTTTAGCAATTTTAAATTTATTTATGAATATTTTTTTGTAGGAAAATAGAACTTCATAAAATTCAAAATACTATTCATTGTAGTTTTTTTTCAATAGAGAGTTTTATCTTTAGAAATCTTTACTGAATTTAAAAAAAATATCATAAAAAGATTTGTTTAAAAGTTATGAAGTATTTTTTTTTTTCAAAAAATACTTGTAGAGTTTATCAATAAAAAATTTTGAATTTTGAACTTTTCTGTTGTGTGATTTTAAGATCGAGTGAATTCTTTTCAGGTTAAAAACCATTTACGGTGCTTTTATAAGAAAAACTTGGAAACATCTTTTGTTTTTTATTTCAATTTTTATTGGACTGCTGTGCGGTTAGCTGTTCCTTATTCACCCCTTAGCTGCCTATTATTGAGCAAATATTTATTGCTATTTTCTTCTAGTTTTTGTCTGAAAACATCCTGAGCATTGATCACGTTTTCGCAGGAATTAGTATTTTTGGTGGATATATCTTGAAAGCATCAATAAAATCAATCGAGTCGATATTGAAAACAGCGAACGCCACCAATGGACCCTTGTTGTAACAGCTGACGCTACGTTCCAAAGACTAAGCCAATTCACAGACATCTTCCATTTTTACAAATAGTTTTGGCACTGGTCTCACATTCATACTTTGCGCAGTAACACTGGCATTACCACTGTAACCATAGAAACGCTTATCCAATCGGTGGCCATATGCTCGAAATCATTTTCAAATGTTAATGCCATGTATTCATCAAATATGACAAATTCAAATTCAAAACAGAAATTCCTTAAACAGTCGTGTTTTAAACATCAAAAACAAAAAAGACTAACAAATTAAAAAAAAAAATATCTCCATTGTATTATTGCTGCTTGTGTGATAGTTTCTTTGATCAGGAAGGTCTTGTGTTTGAATATTTCTATAATCAAGACACGGAGTGCATCAAAATTACATCAATATTTGAGTGCTTCGAATGTGGAAAAGGGGTGCCGGGTGTTAGCAATTTGTCCACACACCTGGACAAGTGCAATGGAGAAAACGATCTTCCAGCCACAGAGAAAAATTGCAGGAGACAAAATAATGTTCCAGCGACCAGCTCATCCACCAGTTTAAAAAGAAAATATCCTAGTCCACCTCAGTACAAAAAAAAAAAAAAATGTAAAAAAATAAAGCCGATGAACATAGTGTCTGCGGAATCGAAATTAAAATTAATAAATATAAAATACATTTGCGATTCAAATGCGCACAGGCATAATGCATCGAGGTTTTTAAAGAAAAATTTGTATGAAGTATCTCTATATGGGTCTACATTTATGAAATAATATCGGAATTAATTTTAAATAAGTTCCTTGAAAGTATTAATATGTTAGTTAAAAAACTCATACTGGAAATATTTATCGATGATGTAATCGACGAATTTCATAATAAAATTGAAAAACAAACTAGTGAGTTCCAGAAAAAGACAGTGGATGGGCAATAGATCATTTTGGATATCTGCAGATGACCATTTGTAAATTAGAAAATATTCCTGTAGGAAGATATACACCAATACCAAAGCAAATAAGCAACAAAAAGCCAAAACAAATAAGTACGAGTTCTACCGCCTCTCCATACAAACAACTGTAGAATTTAACATGGAGATGTCATAGGAATGGGGGCAATTGTCGCCAAATTCCCACTTTGGTACTAGTTGTAGAACTAGTTTGAAAATTACAATTTAAGGACGAAAAATAGTGAGCAAAACTGGTGCTAATGTAACACTCGCGGAACCAGTTCTGAAGTGACTCTTTTGAAATAGTACTGTACTAGTTGGTTAAGACCTGAATAATATATAAAGAAATCAAAGATTTTTCTTTGATGAAACGTAGATTAGACCGATAGCTTCCTCTTACTGAGATCATTAGGTCCATTTACCTAACGGAATTTAAAATATTTTATGTTTTCGATTTCTAATCACAATAAAAAATGTTAAGTGTTTATTTGAAAACTCAGACTATATTAGCTGTGTTTGTGCGGCAAGCTATCAACGTTGGCGTATGTCATTCCCATACAAATTTTACATTATTTAGTAACGTAAAGAATTAACACTAAATGTTGGCTAATGTCAAATTTATATGGGAATGACATAAGCAAACGTTGATAGCTTGCCACACATACACAACTATTATTAAAAACAAATGTAAACAAAACTAGAATTTCAAAACTCTTATTAAATTCAATCTCTGTCTCTGCATACTTTCAATAAAAATCAGAGCTTCGAAGAATTAATTCCCTAATTCCCTTTTTTTGAACTGAATTTATATTTTGGGAATGAATTCCCTGACCAAACTTAAGGAATTGAATGAATTGCTTTTTTTTCATTCGATTTATATTAAAGGAATTCATTCATTTTTTTCTAATGCCTTCATAAAATTTTATGAATTCATTCAACAAGGAATTCATTCAATTCTAGTTAATTCAACTTTTGGTAAAGGAATTCATTCAATTCTAGTTAATTCAACTTTTGGTCAAGGAATTCATTCAATTCGAGTTAATTCAACTTTTGGTCAAGGAATTCATTCAATTCTAGTTAATTCAACTTTTGGTCAAGGAATTCATTCAAGTTAATTAAACTTTTGGTCAAGGAATTCATTCAATTCTAGTTAATTCAACTTTTAGTCAAGGAATTCATTCAATTCTAGTTAATTTAACTTTTAGTCAAGGAATTAAATTTATTTCGTTTAATTCCCTAAGGAATTAAATTTTTTTGGTTTAATTCCCTAGGAATTAAATTTTTTTCGTTTAATTCCCTGAATTAAGTTTTCAATTCCTAGGGAATTAAAACATTTAATTCCTTAGGGAATTAAACGAAATAAATTTAATTCCTTGACTAAAAGTTGAATTAACTAGAATTGAATGAATTCCTTGACTAAAAGTTGAATTAACTAGAATTGAATGAATTCCTTAACCAAAAGTTGAATTAACTAGAATTGAATGAATTCCTTGATCAAAAGTTGAATTAAGTGCACAGTTGAATGAATTCCTTAGCCAAAAGTTGAATTAACTAGAATTAAAAGAATTCCTTGACTTCAAATTGAATTAAATAGTGTTGAATGAATTCTTTAGTGAATGAATTATTTAATTTTAATTCTTTACGCTTTGGTCAGGGAATTCATTCTATAAATTTGAATTCTTTGAATTCATTCACAGGAATTAATTCCTGCTTATGATGATGAATTCATTCCTTGAATTAAAGAATTGAATTAAATTTTTGGGAATTCATTCCAAAAAGGAATTAGTTCTTTAAAGCTCTGATAAAAATAGTAAATACACATATGGTTCAGAACAGAAAAACAGAAAGCTTTATTGGTACTTATGAGAAATTTATCAAACTATTTCTGGAGTGACTCTTTGGCACCAGTACTGTACCAGTTGATTTGCACCTAAATTAAATTCACAATTAAAAATTGAAATATTTATTTCCAAACTCTGATATTTTTTATTAAAAACAAATGTAAATAAAAAGGATTTTCAAATCTCGTATTTTAATTTATGTAATTTTTTAAACAGGTCCCACATAAATGGGATTTAACTAGTACACAACTGGTTCAAAATGATAATTTTGAGAACTAGTTTCGTAATACTAGTCAAAAAACTAGTACTTTTTAGAACTAGTTCGACCATTTGCTACTGGGAACACTTCGAAAAGATAATTTAAGTAATACTGAAGTATTCAAATTACGTAACACAAAATATTATAAAATTTATTTTATAAATTCCCCAAAAAATTCATAAGATTTTGCGGATATAACATTTCCTGCTGTTTTTCATAAATTTAAAATATTTAAAAAAAAATAATACTCAGTTCCAGGCGCGGATACACTCCCCCCTCCCCATTGAGAACCAACACGATTAATTTTTTAAACATATATTTTAAAATTTAAAATTAAACAAACATTTTTAATTTTGAGATTTTGTGTAGATCGATGCGTTCACGAAAGAATTTGTTTTGTTCAGGAAACTTGACAGATTCTATATTTTTTCAAGAGATAATTCTCAAAATTTTTTATAATGACATTGTTTTTAAAGAATTATTATAAAACTATTTATTAACAATTTTGTTTTTTGAAATTAAAAATTTTTTTGAGGCAGTTTGCTTAAAAATTACGTATATTTAGGGCCAGTTTTATTGTCGGAAAGGTCGATCTGAAACGAAATAACTTACATAAGAAATATAACAAATATCGACTTTTTTGAACAGAGTTCCTCTAAAATTTTTAAAGCATTTTCGCCTCCTACATACGAATATTAAGTGAAAATTTCCTTCTCCTTTATTTAAACCTTAAGCCTGGGAAAAATACTTTATGGCTCAATATGACGTAGAAGTGCTTAGGAGTCTGTTATTTTTTATGAGTTTGAATTCAAAAAAATTACCTTTTATTTAAGGAAATTTTTAAGGCTGTTCTACGGACCTCAGCCTCGGTAAGTTTGTGAAATAATAAATTTGGCCCGTCAAGCCATTTGTGTCCCCATACCTGATATATAATATAAGTATCTTAATATATTTTATTATCACAAATTGTTAAAAACAAATATAAAATAATTTAGTAATTTCGTCAGATTGTCAAAAAAGATAGAAACAAAACTAAATATCGGCAAATAAATTGAAAAGAAGTTATTTAAAGTTGTATGCGTTGCTGTTGAGTTGTTGGTTTGCTGGAAGGTATCTCCAGAGACGTGCAGCATTTATATAAAAGTGCCATTCAGATACATCCCAGCCTGCAAACTTTCGAGGCAGCTAATTTATTCGAACTGTTTTCGATCATTCTTCTCAAAATAGAATCACTTTCGATATGAACTACATCCACCATTTTTTAAATTCTCGCATACATATTTTCTTCGAAAATTTGATTGATTTCGATACTTTATCAAATCTTAATTTTAAAAATTTTCAATATTATTTTTACAACAAAACATTTCGCGATTAATAATTTATTTATGCTTGTTTTAGAGTTAAGAATATAGTTTACTTAATAAAAGTAAAAAGGAGATATAGTTATAATATAAAATAAAAGAAATTTTTTTGGCTGTAATACGGACTTAAACCGCGGCCCCCTAAAAAGTGTATTTTTTATTGATACCTGACCCTCTCCAGACATCTACACCATAACCATTTGAAAATTTTATAAATTAAATTTGAATTTAAAATATTTTGACATGTCTATAGGACAAAGGCAAATTTGAATAAAAAAAATGTACCCAGCAAACAACTTTAATTTAGAGAAAACGATGCTTTGTAATTGTACAACTGTAAACTTCTTTTTATATTTGAACATTAAATGATTCAGAGTTTACAATATCGATGCCGAAATAGATACTCAAATTTATTTGACAATTACAGGTCAAATACACTCACAATATTTTATCGTTAAAAACTACCTAAAATACATATTAAATTAATTGAAAACACAATTAAAAAAAACACAATTAAAAAAAGGACTACTGAATTTTTCATTATATTTAAACCATTTGGCTATCTACTTTCAAACATTGTTTGAACAATCCATAAAATAAATAAAAATAATTAAAAAGTCTGTTAAAACAATCTTCAATTTTTAACTGACAAAACGTAAGAAAAAAACGATTTTGGGGTATGTTTTTTTCATATTTAAAAGTTTTTTTTTTCAAAACACTACACACACATTCATATTTTTATTGGCTATATTTGTGTGTATGAGTAAAGAATTTCTTGTAATTCGAATTGAAATAATTCTGTATATAAAAAAACTAAATATTTTAACAAAGAAGAAAACCGAAAATATATGATTTTTTTGTTTTGAAACAGAAAATAAATCCAAAATAAACCAAAAATAAATCCAATGATTAAAAAAAAGGCCAATTGTTTCACGCAAAAGCTTATTAAAAAAAAAATTATTTTTTTATATATGAAATATAAAATGGAGTTAGTGCTTTCCCGCATTTACGAACAATTTGAAAATACATAGTTGTTGTTACACTTACTGCATTTCGTTTTACTTTAACATTCATGTTTGTTGAGTAATTTGAATTTTAAAAAGGTAGATTTAAATAAAATAAAAACAATTTGAATTATACAAAAATGTTTATGAAACTACATGTATCATTATTGTTTGGCTCAAGGGGTAAAGCGATGAAATTCTATTAAGAAATAAGAAAATTAAATTAAAGAGAAATAAAATAAACAAAGGGAAAGATAAAAGAAGAACAGAAGAAAACGAGTAAAAAGGTTAAAGTCGGGCATGCCGACTATACAATACCCTACACTAGTCCGGTTAAAAGCCAACTAACGTTTGGATCCGAAATTCGAATGGGTTAAAATGGGACTTGTGTCAACATTTTCTATAATGTGAGTCAGCGAACCAAATTTCATTAAAATATCTTAATATTTGCGACCTGCAGTTTGTAACCAAGCCAATTTTGGGGGGACCCTTATATGGGCACTTGGTCTAAACATGGACCGATGTTCACTAAAATCAATAGGCTTCGTCCTTGGGCCGATATAGGTCTGTGTGCCAAATTTCATCAAAATATATTGATATTTGCGACCTGCATCGTATAAACAATATAATTTTGGGGGGACTCTTATATGGGCACTGGGTCTAAACATGGACCGGTGTTCACTCAAATCAACAGACTTCGTCCTTGGGCTGACATACGTCGGTGTACCAAATTTCATCAGAATATCTTAATATTTGCGACCTGCAGCGTATAAACAATATAATTTTGAGGGGACCCTTATATGGGCACTAGGTCTAAACATAGACCCGTGTTAACCAACATCAATAGGCTTCGTCCTTGGGCTGACATAGGTCGGTG
The DNA here is from genome assembly GCA_949987735.1 of Leucophora obtusa. NCBI lineage: Eukaryota > Metazoa > Arthropoda > Insecta > Diptera > Anthomyiidae > Leucophora > Leucophora obtusa. Next base: position 95,331,707 of record OX465295.1, read on the forward strand.
TACCAAATTTCATCAAAATATCTTAATATTTGCGACCTGCAGCGTATAAACAATATAATTTTGGTAGGACCCTTATATGGGCACTAGGTCTAAACATGGACCGATGTTCACTAAAATCAATAGGCTTCGTCCTTGGGCCGATATAGGTCGGTGTGCCAAATTTCATCAAAATATCTTGATATTTGCGACCTGCATCGTATAAACAATATAATTTTGGGGGAACTCTTATATGGGCACTAGGTCTAAACATGGACCGGTGTTCACCCAAATCAATAGACTTCGTCCTTGGGCTGACATACGTCGGTGTACCAAATTTCATCAGAATATCTTAATATTTGCGACCTGCAGCGTATAAACAATATAATTTTGAGGGGACCCTTATATGGGCACTAGGTCTAAACATGGACCCGTGTTAACCAACATCAATAGGATTCGTCCTTGGCCTGACATAGGTCGGTGTACCAAATTTCATCAAAATATCTTAATGTTTGCGACCTGCAGCGTATAAACAATATAATTTTGGGAGGACCATTATAGGGGCACTAGGTCTAAACATGGACCGATGTTAACCAAAATCAATAGGCTTCGTCCTTGAGCCAACATAGGTCAGTGTACCAAATTTCATCAAAATATCTTAATAATTGCGACCTGCAGCGTATAAACAATATAATTTTGGGAGGACACTGATAGGGGCGCTAGGTCTAAACATGGACCGATTTTAACCAACATCAATTGGCTTCGTCCTTGGGCCGACATAAGTCGGTGTACCAAGTTTCATCAAAATATCTTAATATTTGCGGCCTGTAGAGTGCGCACAAGAATGCATGGACAGACAGACGGACGGACGGACAGACGGACATCGTTACATCGAAATAAAAATTCTGAGCCGATCGGTATACTATAAGGTGGGTCTAGGACCAATATTTTTTGGTGTTACAAACATCAGCACAAAATTATAATACCCTGACCACATAGTGGTGTAGGGTATAAAAATGTGTGTTAACATTTTTATGATCTCACTCCTTATAAAACAGCGAGAAACCAGAAAATTTAAGAAAAACTTTTTTTTTCTAGTTTTGCAATTATTTAGGCTTGTATTCACAAAAATGTTTTAAATTTTATTAGAGCTTAATAAAACAAATTAACGTGCAACACAACAACAAAAATCGTTCAATTAGCCTCTAATAAGACAAAAAGTTTTTGTGTGAATAAACATGTTAATATTTTATAACACAATAAAAAACAACAAAATTAATTTGAAACAAAAATATATGGATGAAATCAAAAAATGTGATAAATTTTTGGGCCAAATTTGTGAGAAGCAAAAAGTGTTAATATTTCGGTTTTTTCTTAATGGAATCAGTAAGATTAGTCATTATAAACCTAATTGCAAAAAATCTCTTCTACAAGTTGTCGCAATAACTTTTTTTGCACAATTTTAATTTTTTTTGTTGTAACGGAATTTACATTTCTGCAAGCAAAAGATATAACAAAAAAAATTGCGTACGAATTTTCTTCAATTTATTAGTTTTTCGTATTTGGGTTTTCAACTTGCTTTCCAATGATATATAATTTGTGTTGATCAAATTGGCGGTTTCGCGAATAAAAATACAATTCATTCCGCTAAAAAAATTTTTATATTTTTTTTTTAATTTTGTATTTTTGGTCCTTTTAAATGCTTTTCAAAAATATAAATTTTTTTAAAATCCAAACAGCAATCAAAAAATTCTTAAATTGTGTGAAATAAATTTAATTTGTCAAACTAATGTCAGTAATGACTCGAAATATCGATTAAAAACCAATGAAATTCAAAATCAATCGTTTTTCGCTCCAGCAGCTTAGGGTAAAAAACTGATAACTTTTTTTGATTTGACGCAAAATTATTAGTTGAATCGTCTTTTGACGCATAAATATTAATTGAATCACCTCTGTTTATGATTATTTTAAAATATTTTAAACATTTATCTACATTTATTTGAATGAAATCTGATGCAAACAATTGTGGTTACGGAGTTTACATTTGGTTACTTTTTTGTTTTCTTTCAGAAACGCTTTGTCAGAATTTTTTTTTCCGAAACAAAATCGTATGATGCCTACAAGGTGAATCCAAATATGACATTGTTTTTCTTACTCGTTAAATAGTATGGTGTAAAAATTTGGAACGGAGTTTACAACATTTTTTCAAATCTTATTAAAGGCATCCTTTTTCATCTCGAGTCTGTTATACTGGATGATTACTTACAGTCCAACGATCATTTGAGTATAAATAACATTATACTTTTCGGAATATAAATAATAGATAACTGCAAAATTCTGGTATATGCATTTTTATCAAAAATTATAAAGAAAAATCGTTACAGAGTTGAAGTCGTAATAGCTAAGATATACAAAAAAGTTTGTAAAATGTATTAATTTTTATTAAAAATGGCACTTTTCCTCTTCATAAAAATTCTTACAGTTAGTGTTTAGCTTTATTGGTTATGAAAATATAAGCTATTAAAGTTAAAAAACCTTATGAGTTACTTGTTACGGAGTTTACATTTGGCCTATAAAATTGGTCACAAATTTTATGTATTAACCAAAAATTGGTCAGATTGTTATAAATTTTGTAAAACAGGTGACTATGCGCTGATATATATCGAAATATGTAACTCAAATGTAATCCATGCATTAGAAATTAGGTGGTTACACGGTTTTTATCACATTTTTTGATATCACCCATATATTTTTATTATCTTATTAAAATTTAGGGTATTCACCACCAGATTTTTTATTGTTTTTATAGTACTGGCTATACACTGATTTTTTGTATTTGAAGTACTGGCAAGTTACTGAATATTTTTAATTTATAGTACTGGGAAAACACCAGGAAGTAACAAAATCCAACACTGGGCCAACGTGGGAAAATACCTACGGCCAAGCGTATACGTGATCTACACTAAATTCTAAGAAAACTACCCGAATAAACTATGGGTCTAAAATGAAAACCTAGCTCCCGCCGAGAAGCATTTTGATTTTAGTGGTTTTGTAAAAACTGCATAAATTTGAAATTCGAAAAAGCGCTTTCTTATAAACCAAAATGCTTCTCGGCGGGAGCTAGGTTTTCATTTTATACCCATAGTTTCTTAGGGTAGTTTTCTTAGAATTTAGTGTAGATCACGTTTCTGCTATACGCTTCTGCATTTTTTTCGGACCCATACAAATTGACCAACCTTAATACACACATTTGAATCTTGACAAAAATAAACTTATTTTCTATTGTTTTGTTTATTGTTTTTTTTTGTTTTTTTTTTATTTAATTTAATTTTATTTTCTATGTTTAATTTATGAAAAGATCAAAAAAGTGGCTAATTGCAAAATTTTTTTTAGGTGTGTTCATTCAAATAAACAGGTAAAGTTACAAATATACGCGATTACAAAAATACACGGTTTACGAGGGCATAAATGCAGTTAGATGAATACCTCTATTGAATTCGATTTCGATTAAATCTTACGAAAAAATTGTTCTTTTTCGATACGATTTGGAGGATGTGACAAACAGTCTCCTGTCTCCGATAGTGAGGAGCCGTACATAGGGTTTGAAGGTATGCTCTTGCATGGCAGTAGGTTAAAGCGCCCTAATGTACTCCCATACTGACCAAAAAGGATGTGGTTCATACCATAGTAGCCCCACTCAATAAAAAATTGATGGCTTGTCCATATCTCATGTAGTTGTAGTGGTGTTAACAACCATATGTACAAAAAAAATTACAAACACTAATTAATTTTTTCAAATGACAGAAAAATTGTAAAGCTACTATATTATACTATGGTTCATACACCCAGTTGCTGCATTTACGGTGAGCTAAAAGTTGACGGAGGCCTCCGCAGCCCGAAAAGGATCCATTAAGCTTTGTTGAATGATGCTCTAAATTCTCTCTTTTTCCACTCACTGACTGCAACATTCGCGTAATACGCTGAACCCACGCTTGGTCCGCCTCCAGTAAGGCCTCAAATATGGTGTCCGCGGCCCTTAACCTTATTCTGGAAGCCGTTATTCCGGGAATCCGCTCACTGAGGAACATTAGACCCAGGCCGCCTTCCCTTACCGGAGCATACAAAATCGAATTATGACTGTGGCAATTAATATGTAATATGCCTCTAACAAATATTCGTATCTTCCGGTCCGCTTCTTTCAGCGTTTTCCTGGTTATCCCCGATTTCTGGAAAAACGCTTTATATCTGGGCAGAAGAAAGTCCCTTAGAAGCCGTAATTTTTGTAAGGGTTGTAGCCAGTGTTGCCAGGTTTACTAGGCACAAAATCGTCGAAAATTTTGGAAAATATCGTCAAAGCGTTTTGAAAACTTGTCAAAAAAATAGGTTAAAATCGTCAAAATAAAATCTATTTGTGTTACAAGGCATTTTAAAAACTGTTAATAAGCATTTTAAAAACTATCCTTTTTTAATCATTTTGTGTTTGTTTGATTTAACATATTTAATATAATCCCAGTGTAGAAAATCATTACCAGATATGTGGTTATGTAACTACATACTTGGTAATGGTAACTAGTTACTTTTATTATTACATTTCTTATTACCTTTATATGGCGATGTCGCGAAAAATAATGAGTTATGCTTACACACCAGCATACGAAAAATCTAAAAATATGTCATTACCTATATGCTTACCAGTACTGACAAAAATAATAAGTCTAAAAATAGATTTTCATAAAAATAAATTATATAAAAAAAAAATATTTTTTATTGTATTTTTTTTTTTTTTTTAATAAAAATTGCTGGTGCGGGAATCGAACCTGGGTCTACAGATTGCCAGTCAACAGCTCTACCATCTGAGCTATATCGACATGTAATATTTAATAGATAAAAACATAATTGACCTGCTGCACACAAGTAAGCTTACTCGCCAACATACAAAAAATCAAAAAATATGTGGTTACATATATCCTTACCAGTGTTTAAAATAATTTTGAGTCTAAAAATAGATTTCAAAAAATTTGCAGAAAAATCTAGAAAATTATTTTCTATTTGAAATAATGATAAAAATAAGTGATTATCAGTAACTCATTATTATATGTTTTCAAATAATGCAGAAGGTAATTGGTTGTCATTACTGGTAGTCCAAAAAATAATGATATGTCATTACCGTTTCTACACTGGGATGTTTATAAATATCATCGAAATTTGCCATATCCTGAAATAGTTGCTTTCACAAAAAGAAATATCAAAAAAATTTCAGATTTTAAAATATTTATATTTAAATGCTTTGCAAAGTTATAGCAGGTTTACAAAACGTCATTATACCCTACACCACTATGTGGAGAGGTTATATTCTTTATACGCTGCAGGTCGCAAATATTAAGATACTTTGATGAATTTTGGTACACAGACCTATGTCGGCTCAAGAACGGAGCCTATTAATTTTGGTTGCAATCGGTCCATGTTTAGACCTAGTGCCCATACAAGGGTACCCCCCAAAATTGGCTTATTTACACGCTGAAGGTCGCAAATACTAAGATGTTTCAATGAAATTTGGTACGGAGACCTATGTCGACCCAAGGACGAAGCATATTGATTTTGGTTAAAATCGGTCCATGTTTAGACCTAGTGCCCATATAAGGGTCTCCCAAAATTATATTGTTTATACGCTGCAGGTCGCAAATATTAAGGTATTTTGATGAAATTTGGTACACAGACCTATGTTGGCCCAAGGACGAAGCCTATTGATTTTGGTTAACATCGGTCCATGTTTAGACCTAGTGCCCATATAAGGGTCTCCCAAAATTGGCTTGGTTACACGCTGCAGGTCGCAAATATTAAGATATTTTAATGAAATTTGGTTCGCTGACTCACATGGTTCCAAGAACAAAGCCGATAGATTCTAGATAGAATCGGTCCATATTTGGACCTATCGCCCATATGAGCTTTATTTACGATTTTCTCTTCTTTTATTATTTTATAGAAAATTTTGACACAAGTCCCATTTTAACCCATTCGAATTTCGGATTCAAACATTAGTTGGCTTTTAACCAGACTGGAGTAGGGTATTGTATAGTCGGCATGCCCGACTTTAATCTTTTTACTCGTTTTCATACAAAATTTGTTCAATAAACCTCCTACAATTTTACAAAGCGTTTATGAATTTATGGGTTAATATGTATTTCACAGGCATACTTCCCCACGAAAAAAATTGGGATTCGTTACAGTTTTAGCACTAGGCTTGCCAGATCGAAATTGGCAAAAAGCTTGACATTCAGAGGAAAAAGGCGTGATTTTTCTTGACAATTTAAAATTCAGTTAAATTAGCAAAAAAATTGCAAAATTGACTTCAAAATTTAAATGATATTAATTTATACAGATTTTCTGCATTCTTTGTACCACATTTTTTAAATAAATGGACTCATATATTGTCAATGAATATGTCTTTTGGCAATTCTACAAAAACTTCCCGAAGGCAGCAGTAATCTGCATACAGCATATCAGTATTAATTGAATTTGATATTTTTAAAATAAATGGCAGCTCTGCTTAATTATTCCTTGACAATAACGAGTTTTTTTTATATTTATGACAGCAATTTGCTAAAAAAACTGATTTTTCTCCAAAATCATATTTTTTTTCTAAGTATTTTACAGCGTTTTGTAAAAATTGGTTAGCATCTAACTGAAACGTTTCCTTTTCATTCAAAGAAAGACTTTTTATGCTTTACTATTATGGAAACAGTCATTTATCCGTAAAAGATAGTCATGGTACATTTAAAAACAATTAGTTTTTTTCCTAATGGTTAATTTTTTATGATTTTTCTTATCAATTTGATCGGAAAATTTCTAAAATTCCGTTTTAGCTTGACAAATGACATTTTTTCTTTATTCTTGACACGCATTGAAAAAGCTTGACAATCAAGCCAAATCAAGCCCGTCTGGCAACCCTATTTAGCACAGAAGTTTTGTACAAAAAATTACCATATTTTTTATTATTTTCCCTATAAGTTTTGTACATTTTAAAATACGTATCTTAAAGAAAAATTTACAGTTTTGCAATAAATAAAAAATTTATGTACTTGAACGGATTTTTAATTTTTTCTAGATATAATTTTAATAAGAATTTTAATATGAACATTTAAAGTCAAAGAAAATCCTATAGATTTGATGAATAAAAATATCTGATTTTGCAGCCGTTTTTTAGTTTGTTCCCACATTAATTTGTTTGCAATTCAGAATAATTTTGAAAACTAAAAACTTAAGATTTAGAATTATAGATAGGAAAAGTATCGTATTTTTGCACAATTCTTGCTATGTTTCGTATCAAATTAAAATCATCATTTTGAAGGCAAAAATCGTCAAATCGTCATTTGGCTATTTTTGATAGTAAAAATCGTCAAAATGACGATAAATCGTCAAACCTGGCAACACTGGTTGTAGCGGTGCTTGCTTCAGCCGGCGTAGATGTGTAAAAAGGAGCACAGATGTACAGGAGCCCTCCCCAAATGGTGTGAACTCGGCTCCTAAGTACCATAATTTTTCTTCCACGCTTACAGCGGGTATACGGTCACCACCACACATCACTGGTTGCTCACGCACTAACACTTTTTTCTTACTAGCAACGGTTTCCAATCGTTTGGCGTGGCTTTTTGAGAAGTTAATGGTCATACATCTCGCCATCACAAAGCGACGAGCCTCATCAACCATACTTTCAGCATCCTGCGCACTATTAGCAAAAAGGACCAGGTCATCAGCGTAAGCTATGGCTCTGATTTGCTGGCCAACGATAGACACGCCAGAATACTTATTTAGGGTTGCTAGTAGCTCATCCAATACGATGTTGAATAGCAGTGGGAAAAGGGGGTCACCCTGCTTGACATCTCCGCCAACCAAAACCTCCATCACGCCGTCATTGAATCATGTTACTGCAGCTCTCAGATTTTGCTCGACGTAACACACCATCCTGTCTATATTGATACGATTAAGGGCACGAATCACACTCTGGTGTTAAACCGTGTCAAAAGCTTTTGCCGCGCTTACCTGAATTTCTTCACTTTGACATTCAGAGTACTGGGCATAAACACATTGTGTCAACACCCATTAGGGCCATCTCAATGCTTTGTATTAATTAGACAGTCGAATTCACCAAAGACGTGTGAATTGATTGTTAATTGGTAGTCGTTATAATTTAAAAAGAATATATCTTGCGATAATTCCCTAAAAATTTTAGCAAGAAAGTTCCACAATTGGCTACGTAACTACAATCGGAGGAACAAGATCCGAAAATCTCTATTTACCCAGAACAAGCACATAAACCATGTTATTGCTTCCGACTCAAGCCCGACTATCTCAATCTTCAGAGCTAATCCTTATCCCGAAGTTACGGATCTAATTTGCCGACTTCCCTTACCTACATTATTCTATCGACCAAATTTCATTAAAATATTTTCGTATTTGAGACCAGCAGCGTGCGAACAATATAATTTTGGGGGAACCTTTATATGGGCACTAGGTATAACCATAGACCAATTTTAACAAAAAACCATAGGCTTTGTCCTTGTGCGAAACTATATCCTTGTACCAAATTTTGTTAAAATATCATAATATTTGTGACCTGTAACGTGCGAATAAAAATACATGGACTGACAAACAGACGGGAATCGTTAATTCGATACGAAAAGTGATTCTGAGTCGATCGGTATACTAAAAGTTGGATCTAGGTCCAATATGTTTTGCTGTTTTAAACATCAAAAAAAACTTATTATATCCTGTCCACGTAGTGGTGTAGGATATAAAAATGTCTATAACAGGGAAAAGAAATAGTGACAAAAACCGCGAGTTAGAGATCAACTCTACATCCCAGCAAAACCTTGGTAATGGGTTAGACCTTTTTCATGCATTTCCTGGCAATGGGTAACCCTTTACCCTTGGTTTTACTTAGAAACCTAAAGTAATACGTTACTAATATTGTGATATATCAATACACTCAAAATAGTTTGTAGTTTAAATTAACTGAAAATGTAATTTAAAATAAATGAAAAATCACTTGAAAACCGGTCTACTGACTTTTCATTTATATCAAAAGAACTTTTCATTTATTTTTAAATGTTAATAAATAAACTACAAAATCCTTAAAAAAAATGATTTTTCATTTATTTGGTTTTTTTAAATTTCAAAAAATTAACTACAAAATCCGTAAAAATAAATGATATTTAGTTTATTTCATTTTTTTAAATGACCTACAACTCGAAAATGAATTCTTTTTTTAACAAAACATTTTAAATGAAAATATTAACTGTAACAGAAAATCCGTTTTTATATGTAATTTATTTTCTAAATAAACGACAAAACAGTTAAAAAATATATTTCTTTGTATTTTAACTGAATAATCATTTAAAAATAAATGTACGGATAACTTTTTAAATAAACTACAGTCAGTTACGGTAATAATATGTTCAGTGTACATATATGGGAGGTATAAAATAATGAGTTACCGATATAGAGATATATAACTACTTATTTGGTGGCTTTGAAATAATATATTACTGAATTGTGTTATATAATAACTTATTAATAAGGGTAAAAATAATAAGTTACTGGTACTGCATTATATAACTACTTATTATGCGAAAGTAAGATTTAATAAAAATTTATAATCTAATTATGTTGCTCGGATTGGTGTACTTTTAAACAAAGACATTACTGGTAACGTCTTATTCTATTCCCTATAAGTAACCAATGAAAAGTGTACTAATGTGTAACGACTTATTTCACTCCACACAAGTACGTGCTTATTTTAGCTAGCTAGTGAATTTAATATTACATGTAATAACTTATTTCATTACTTCCTTCGTAATCACTTATTTTAGCCTATACCGGTACGATTTAGGCAACCATTTACCTCCAATGACACCCCCATGTTAAAATAATGTGTTATGTGACCAAAGTGTAAGTAGTTACAATTTTTGATTTCTTATTGCATTTCCCTTTACCTGGTCATAGAAGGTTTTGCTGGGATGACATATTCTTTTTATATTTGAGTACACCTGTCCCACCTATCTCAGACAATTTTAAAATTAATTCATTTAATTGAAATCCCCCAGGTTTAACTCGTTACAAGGAAATTTCACTATATTCATGTGCACGTTGATGGTCATGACATCCGCAAAAATTTGATATTTCTTTGTAGGTATAAAATTTCAAATTTTTTTATGTTTCCTAATTATTATAATTACAAATTCTGTATTGGTGGCTTATGTTTTTTGTCCATATTAAAATTTTTGTAACAAAACAAAAAGTATGAGCAAAAAAAAAAAATTCGCATGTATCCAAAACATTAAAAAAGAATTTTTATACGAGTTGAAAAACTTACAATTTCGAATCATTACACCAGCGATAGATGTAGCAGTGTTTTGTGGTACGAAAAGTTTCATAATATAAACTTTAAGTGACATCTTCCCTCATGTCATAACTGTCTTTATTATCAAACTAAAAACTAATGTTTAACAACCAACATGCTAAATGCACTCCAACCACATGGTTGCACTGCATCTTTTTTTCTGGTCCTATTCATGTTTTCAGTATGTAAAACGAAATATCATTTTTAGCAAACGACAATATGCAAACTGTAACACAAAACAACCAGAAGGTCTGTGGGTGAGTGGGACAGTTGAGTGTAAATGTATGGGTATGTATGTAAACGTCCCTTACAAAAAGAAAACAAATGGGATAACAGTGTCTCATGCTACATTTATGCTATTAACTGTTAAAAAGTTAGGCTATTACATTACAAAGAAGAGCAGTTGGATGTGGGAAAAAGGGAATAATATGATATGAGGGTCAGAGTCAGTGATGTTAACTAAGGACACATAAATATACATATGGGTGAAATAAAAAAATGTGATAAGTTTTTGGGCCAAATTTGTGAGAAGCAAAAAGTGTTAATATTTCGGTTTATAAACCTTTTTGCAAAAAACTCTTCTCAATAACTTTTTTTACACAATTTTAATTTTTTTTTGTGGTAATGAAGTTTACATTTCCACAAGCAAAAGATATAACAAAAAAAATTGCGTACGAATTTTCTTCAATTTATTAGTTTTTTTTATTTGGGTTTTCAACATGCTTTTCAATAATATACAATTTGTGTTTATCAAATTGGCGCTTTTGCAAATGAAAATAAAATTCATTCCGCGAAAATTGTACTGTATTTTTGGTTCTTTTAAATGCTTTTCCAAAATTTGAAATTTTTTAAAATCCAATCAGCGGCTGCGAAGTTACAAAATAATATATTAAAAATATAAAATTTCGCGAAAATGAAATGCAAAATCAATAATTTTTCGCTTCAGCTGTTTAGGGTAAAAAACTGATAACTTTTTTTGAGTTGACGCAAAATTATTAGTTGAATCATCTTTTGACGCATAAATATTAGTTGAATCACCTCTATTTATGGTTATTTTAAAATATTTTAAACATTTACCTACATTTTTTGAATGCAATCTGATGCAAACAATTTTGGTTACGGAGTTTACAGTAACGGAGTTTACATTTGGTTACCTTTTTCGTTTTCTTTCAGAAACGCTTTGTCAGAATTTTGTTTCCGAAACAAAATCGTATGATGCCTATAAGGTGAATCCAAATATCCCATTCTTTTTCTTACTCAGGAACGGAGTTTACAACATTTTTTTTTTAATCTTTTATCATCTCGAGAATGTTACATGCTGCAGAAAAACTTCAAGTCTGTTATACTAGATAACTATACAGTCCAACGATCATAGGTAAAATGACTCCATTTTCTGGCCAAAACTATAAGGAATCACTGAATAGGGATGAAAATCTATATACGGGGGACTTCGAGGTTGATGCTTTCGAATCTGAGATAAAATTTTTCAAATTCAAAATGCCGAATCCGATATGGCGGCGTAAATTTTTAAATTTATTCTGATTTACATGAAAATTGGTATATATGATTTCAAATCTGAGGTAAAAATTTTCAAATTAAAAATGGCGGATCCAATATGGCGGCGTAAATTTTAGAATTCCTTCAGATTTACATGAAAATCGGTATACGGGGGTTTTCAATGTTGCTGATTTCGAATCTGATTTAAAATTTTTCATATTCAAAATGGCGAATCCAATATGGCTGCGTAAATTTTAAAATTTCTTCTGATTTGCATGAAAATTGGTATACGGGGGTTTTCAAGGTTGCTGATTTCAAATCTGCGGTGAAATTTTTCAAATTCAAAATGGCGGATCCAATATGATGGCGTAAATTCTAAAATTTCTTCTGATTTGCTTGGGTAAAAATGATAACTGTGTACAATGCAAACTTTTTTTGTCCAAAATCTCAAAAAATAAAATAAAAAAATATTTTTTTTAAATCTGGGGCATATTATAGCAGAAAATTGAACAAGTAGAAACTTTTATAGAAACTTTTTTTTAATAAAGCTATTTAAAATTTTGCTTTACATTTCATTATCTAAAGTAACTTCATTTCATTTTTATTGTTTAATAAAGTATTTAAAACTTCCTCTTTGTTCGTTCAGATTTCTCAGGATACTTTTTCTTTGGAAGCCCTATTGAAGCTGCAGTTGGCTTGGTTTTAATTGCCAAAATAAATTCAGCGTTTAGCCAGAGTTCGTTTTTCATCTGAAATATGTTTATCTTCCTATGAGAACTATCCCATCTAACTCCGATATTCTTACAAAAAATTCGCACTTTCTCATTCCCATAAGCCGATTCCTCATTCAAAACATTGCCGCTTCAGCTTTACCAACAATAAAATTGTAAACAGTAGTATTCTTCTCCTCTTTATTTTGCTCATCCATCCAAATTTCCGCAAGTTCGCCATTTTGCAAGCGGAGGCTGATTACCAAAAATGATATTTCTCAAAAAACGCAAAAAATCGCAACATGAAATTGATAAATTAAACTCAAAATTCTTCATTTAACACGTTTCTGATTGTTTAAACACATCCAAATTCGGCCAACTTTTTAAAAGCTTATCCAAAGTTCATTTTTCATAAAAAAACTTGAATTAAAAGTTATGTCAGAAGTATGAGTTTTTTCGGCAAAAAAAATTTTTTTTTAATAAAATCTTTCTCTTGAACCATTAAGCACTTACTATCACTTTTGTTTTCAATATTAAGTTTAAATTTATGTTTTTTTTAACTATTAAAAGAAATTTAAAAATTCGACCAAATTGCACTGTGTATACTGCGTTCAACACTTTGCTCACAAACAATGACTTTGACCACTTGCTAAGCAGTCGTTGTTAATATTTTATAAAAACAAAACTTGCCGTTATTTACTTTGATGTGTTCTTAATTGAATACCAACAAAAAAAAATTCATTCTTGAATGTTCGAAAAATTACTTTTTGCCACAAAAATGGTTCAAATTACCTAGTGCATTGATCGAAAAATAAAGTACGCCATTGTAATCAGCATGTCGGAAATATATAGAATTGATGGTCAGAGCTCTATTAGCTTTTAAAAGTCAAGATTTTGTAATGCAGTGTTAAAAGCGTTACTTTTCCTCTTCATACAAATTCTTACAGTTAGTATTTAGCTTCATTGGTTATTAAAATACAAGATATTAAAGTTATAAAATCTTATGAGTTACTGGTTACAGAGTTTACATTTGGCCTATAAAATTGGTCAGATTGTTATAAATTTTGTAAAACAGGTGACTAATCGAAATATATAACTCAAATATAATCCATGCATTAGAAATTAGCTGATTACATGGTTTTTATCACATTTTTTGATATCACCCATATATTTTCAGTGTATTCACTAGTAGTTCCTGTTTTGTGTTCACTAGTAGTTGTAGTGTAAATGCATATTGCAGTGGTTGTGATATGAATGTCAACAATACGAGAAATACCAAATTTTACCACCAAAGATTCTGCAGTTGGCTGATATTCTTGCTGAATTTTCACATAATAATATGGTTTATTTAAGCTCAATATTAACGATTCTGTGCTACAGGTTATTTTTTGTTGCACAGAATCGAACAATATTTGACGTTATGAATTGTTGTTAAGCTTTAATTACGAGTTTCTATTAATAACACAATCCCAGCAAACAATTTGCATTTACAAAAAATTTACAGAAAGCTTCAAAAACTTTGGAAGATTACATTTATATGTACAAAAGGACGTTTGCAAATTGTAGTTTTAGCAAAACTGGACAAATTCCAACTTTAGTACTTCTTTAAACAAGAGAGGGGCATTTATAAGCCTGTAATTGATGCATTATGTAAGATTTAGAAAATATGTGTAATAAAAATGCCTTGTAAATGTTATAAAATATTTTAAAAAATCGCAATTTTGAACTAATAAAACATATTAAAAATAAATAATTTAATAAAGGTCTTTGAAATGATTTTTAAGCTTTCGTGTAAAACAAAACAATAATAAAGGGTTTTTCAATAAGAGCGCTACAAAAGTAAAAAAGTTTAAATAAAACAAAAACGGTTTTGGATATCAATGAAATTCTTTATTCCTGTGAAAGTACGTTCGATGCCATTATGTATGGAAATCGATAGCTTTTGCATGGCCACCACGGGCACGCTTGCAGAAGTCCAGACGCTTAACCCAATTTTCGACGGTTTTCAAGCATAAATCGGCCGATACTGCTGCAATTTCATGTTCGACATTCGTACGAAGTTCATCAATCGTCGCTGGCTTGTTGGCACAGACCATAGATTTGACATAGCCCCACGCTCAATTATTGATCTGCTAGGACGATTATGACGACCATAAATTGGACGTAGCGCTCTTAACGTTGAGGCCACTGGCTCCGAATTTCGGTAGTAAATTTTAATAATTTCGACTCGTTGTTGGCTATTATATCTTTCCATCATGAAATGGCAAACCTTACTGAAGAGAAATGTCAAAAGAGCGGCAAGAAATATGGCGTCGTTTGCTGTCCCTGTCTTTCTACTTTTGTAGCGTCCCTGTTGAACAACCCTATATTAAAAGTAATGTAATAATTTTATTTAAGGACTGTATATAAATGTTATGGTTTTAAAAATATTGCTACATTTAGTGTATTGTTTCCATTTATTTCTTCTTGTGTTTCTGTATGGTTGCCAGGTCTTATAAAAATTCATACCTGATTAGGCTGGAAATCCCCTACGAAATGTCGGATTTTAATAAAAGTAAAACTAATTAGCCTTTTATTTGAATTAAATTTTTTTTTATTATCAATGGAAGCCTGTGTTTAAGAATACCTTAATAAAACTTAGAAAAAAATTAATAAAAAAGCGTCGAAAAATAAAAAAACCACACTAAATATTAAAAAAAAAAAATACAATATAATTATAAACAAATTTTGAGTAGTTAGAGCTGAGGTATATTCGAAATTAAGTTTTAACTATGTACCTCCTGGTAACAGCCGTTTAAACAATCGCCATTTATTTATGTTTAATCCTCTTTGTGTGTTCTAACACTTCTGTAATCTGCTAGCAAAAACCTTCAAAAAACATATGTAGACTTTCTCTTACAGTTTCTGAGATATTTGCATTTAAAAAATCTTTTCAAATCAACATTCTTTGCTTCAAGAAAAAAATTCTTTCAGGGCAGATAAAGTGTTTGTATTATTCCGAAGTAAAACTAATTAGGGACGGTTTCCGTGTAGGTTAAAAGTAAGGAGATTTTTTCAATTTAAATATATTTAGTAAAGTGTTGTTTTTTCAAACTCGTCATATAGACCAACTGCAATTAAGATTGTAATTAATATAAATTTTTATTAATTCTAATTTAGCAGGTTAGAGGTTAAAAAGAAGAATAAACATTATTTCAAAAGTTATAAACACATTAAATTTGCAAATCAGACTAGATCTAGTTTCTGGACAGGCTTCATCAGTGATTTTCCATTAAATTGTATTATTGTTTATATTTTATTGTCAGATTGTCTCTATATGATAATTCTTTCAACATCCCGTCGGCTGTACGAATCGAACTCTTGCACTCCTACATTACAAACGTAACTACACTGGAGTTCGACAGCTTAACCATCTAACCCACATTGCATATAGTTCAGCTAATTCATAATTTCTTTCTTATTCCGCTTTCTGTTACTGTTTTTTGCTTTCAGAAGTGATCAAACAGACACCTAAAAACATTCTACTTTAGATTTTTTGTTTATCTTCCTATCTCCTCCGTGTCACCTTTTCGCAAATATTGCCACACTATTATATTTGAGGCAATTTGTGTATATTGGAGACGGACTGCCAACAGGGCATTTTTATTTTTTTAGTAAAGTGTTGTTTTTTCAAACGCGTCATATAGACCAACTGCAATTAATATTGTAATTAATATGCATTTTTATTAATTCTAATTTATTAGGTTTGAGGTTCAAAAGAAGAATAATAATGTTTTCATATTTTTTATTTATGTATTAAATCTTGGTAATGACTGGTCATTACTACATGCATTACTTAGATCTCATATCTCATTTCCCGTTGAATTACTTTTAAACTGAATGTAATGAGTTACCGATAATTATACCCCACACATTACTATTTCACAATAGCTGAAACCAATAATATATGTTCTAAATCATTAAAAACCATAACTATGGCGTAGCCTAGTGGTTATCGTTTTTGCCTGACAGACATGAGGATCGCTGCTCAACTCGTGTTAGCTTCCATTGTTTTTTTTTTTTTTTTGTAATTTATATTAAACATCTATTTATAGAAATGTTGATGTTCATTAAGCAGTATTTAATAACAACAAGTTTTGTGAAAAATAGACATGTATAACAGTTGCCACAATAAATGTGTACATAAGTTAAAGCATTAAAAATCATAGTGATGTCGTGGTCTAATGGTTAGAGTGTTTGCCTGACAATCGTGGGGTACGCTAATCAATACGTGTCAGCTCCTATTGGTTTTTAAATTTTTATATTTTTTTAAATCTATATTCAACATCTATTTATAGAACAGCTGATAAACTACTTACAGGTAACATCAGTGTAATGACTTTCCTCCAATGACATCACCATGTTAAAATAAGTAGTTTAGTAATTAAAAGGTAACTAGTGAACACTTAAGATTTCAATACCTAAAACTCATTATATGGTAATGAAAGGTTTTGCTGGGTTTGTCTACAATTTTTTTGAAATAATACGAAAATGCATTAAAATATTTTAAATTGATTAATTTTTGCTTAGATATGTGATTTTTTTTTTTGTGAAAATGTGATCCCAAGTCTGATATTTTTTAATATCTTAGAATTAAAAAAATTGTTTTTTAAATGTAAAATTTTTCTACTGTAAAAAGCAAGGTTGGTTACCGTTATCGTTATAATACCGTTATCGCTAAAATACCGTTTCAAATTAAATACCGTTACCAATACCTCTAAAAAAATTTTCAAATACCGTTATTGTTACCGATACCGTTATTTTTATTTGTAGTTACCGATATTTTACCGGTATTTATTAATTTTTATAAAAATGCAAATTTTTAAACTTTTTTGAAATAAACCTTCAGTTTTTTTTCTACAAAAAAATTTATGTATAATAATTTTAGTTATTAAAACTACCAGCATTGAATTTAAAGCTTATAATCTGTATTTTTAGCGTGTAAAATTAAATATATGTGACCTTCTCCGAGAAACATTAAAATTTTATTTTTAATTTAACTTTAAATGCGTTCTTAAAACTTCATTTTCACACACTAGGTCCCTTTTCTCGGAGAAGGTCACATATGTTAAGTTTTTACTTGTTTTTATATGTTCTTTACATAATTTATAATACCGGTACGTACCGGTATTGGTGTTTCGAAAACGGTATACCTTATATACCGTTTTCTTTACCGTTTCCGGAACGAACGAAATTCAGTACCGTTACTGTTACCCTTACCGTTATTCGTTTCGGTAACCAACCTTGGTAAAAAGTCTAAAAATTTAGAATATTAGAATTTTCATATCAAAAAATCTGAGACCCGATATTATAGAAAACACTTAAATAAAACCAAATACTTAAGTGAAACTTTTTCTGAGATTTTTAGATGTTTCTGAGCATTAATTAAGGTTGAGATGGTGATCCTAAGACCATGAAATCTAAAAAATTAATTAAGAAGTTTATTTAAAAGATTTTAGTACTAGTGCACTTAAATTTCAAAACAAAAAAACTTTTGTTTAAACTTTAAAATATAAGGGCCAGTTCTATAGGCAGAACTAAGTACGATTTTTTTCATAAGTACACTCAAAATAATAAGTCTGTTGGCTGAACAGAAAAATTTGTTGCTTTAACAAAATTTATTCCTGTTTTTTGGCTTAAATAAAATTTGTTGATTTAAACATTTTTTTTTTTAAATTTAACAAATCTAAATTTAAGCAAAAAATTTGTAAAACTACTGTTTTATCTGTAATTACACTGAGTCGTAGAATTTATTCTAATTTAGGGTCTTGGGACCCTCCCCGGGCAAAGTTGATATCATGTGGAGGCATATAAGGAGAGCAAACAGTTTGTCCGTTTTGCTCTATCTCGCTTAGTTTTCGAGATATAGGACATTTTAAAAAATCGGGAGGGAAAGAAATAGCACTATCTTTAAAACTTCGGAGACATTGGTAGCTCCATCTATCGGGTAATAAGAGTAACATGAAAATATATTTTAAAAATCAATTTTGCTAAATTTAACGAATGGGTTCTTAGAAATTAATTTTAAATAATTTTGAAAATTTACACTCAAAATTAGTTAAAGTACTGAAGATATTTAATATTGTGTTAAATGAAGATAACTAAAATCTTTGCTTGAATCAGTGTTTTAACTAAAAGTCTGTTTTAACTAAAAGTTAGTCAAATCGATTTGATACCGGTTTGACAAATTTTTCTATTCACATATTATTTTAAGTGTAAGTAATACAATGTGGTTGGCTACCGATTGTAAAAAATTTTCCTGGGTATTTTAATAACGGGTACTATTAAAAATACCTTCAGTTACCATATCAATACAAAAAGAAAACGAAGACTTTGCAATTTTTTAAAAAGTCAATAAAATATTGTAACGTGTGTCATCAATTTTATTATCTGAGACGGAAAAATATTTTCATCACGCCATGCACTGATTAATTTAAGATAATAGTATTAGTGTTCCTTAAATTTATATTTAAATTGATTTTTCATTTTTTATATTTATTGTTTAATTTTAATTGTTTTTTGTATTTTGTATTTTATATAAAAATTTTAATTAGTTATTAATTGATTAATGATTTTCATAAATTTACCTATCCTCAGTTCCATACTGCAAAATAAGACTTTTAGAGATTAATCAGAACTGGGTCGATAACGACAACGACATGTGCTTTTTCATATATTTTTTTATGGGAAGCAAAATGTCGCCATGTCGTCCGGCGATTTGTCGTCGTAATATAATCTATTCTATTTTCGTGACGACACACTAATACACACTCAAAATATTTGTCAAATAGTTGCCATATTTTTAACTAATTAAGGGAACAGAGTTGGAGAAATTCGTATTAGAGTTGCAAAAATTGTACTTTGTTTACAAAAAAATTATTTTTTTGACAGAAGAAATATAATTGAAAATTAAAATGCATAATTTACCGCAAAAAAGCAAAATTAAATAGAAAAAAATGTAAAACAACAAGAATTAATGGAAAACCAATTGAATTGGTGAAGAATTGTGGCGAAAAAAATACCAACATATTCTTGTTTTGCTTTAATTTTTTTCTAAACTTAAACAAATGTCGACGGTCGATTGTCGCTGAATTTAAATTATACTCGACGACTTTTACTGTCGTCGGTCGACAATCGACACAGTTGTGATTAATCTCTTAGTCTTGTGTATGGAGCAATTCTACAAAATAAATAAATAAAAATAAATCGCGATAAAGTGGGCTTTTGAAGACTTTCGCATATTCTGTATTAGCGTTTGTCATGCCCTTGTCATCTGTTTCGGGCACGTTATCGTTATACTTCAAAGGATGCATATTTTAGACGCGTATCAAAAATGTCTTAATTTTTTTATTAAGTTTTATTTTCAAAAATTTTAAAATTCGAAAAACGTGTCACAACTTTCAAACCATACAACTTTTAAATACTTGATATTACAACAATTACAATTAAATTTTTATTTTCTACAAGTGTTGCGAGTAATTTTCACAAACATCATTTTTACGTACATACAATCCGTAAACGGAATTCGCTCATGAACAAAATAATCTTAAAAAATGGAAAACTTTTTTTTTTAATTTTTAATTTTGGGATTCATTTAGATTTCATTTAGAATTTCAAATTAAACAAACATTTTAAATTTTGCGATTTTGTGCAGATTCTTGGATTGAAGAAAGAATTTGTTTTGTTCATGACAGATTCTACATTTTTTCATGAGATAATTCTCAAAATTTTTTATAATGAGCTTGTTTGTTTTTAGAATTATTATTGAAACTAATAACCATTTTTCTGCAATTTAAGCAATTTTTTGAGGCATTTAACTTACAAATTAATATTTAGGGCCAGTTTTATTGTCAGAACAAATATCGATCTCCCAACCACACCAGTTCTGTAACTTGTTCCACTGTAACCGATTCCACGGAACTGGTTCCGGAACCAGTTCTAGGGATCCTATATGGAAGGTATGACTCACGTGGAATCAGTTTTAAAACTAGTTTCAGAACTGATTATAGGGCAAGCGGTTCCAATTTGGAGCTATCTTCTATAATTGCTTTTGGGACAATTTCAAACAAAAATAATCGGTGTTCGAATTGACAGAAGAAGGCAATGTAAACGAAAAATAGCTATTCTAAGTACAAGCGATTCTTTGGAACAGAAAATTCTCCTGGGTAATTATAATGGACACACCAGTTATAGTAATTTAATTAATGATTTTTTTTTTAATTTTTAAAATTAGGTCTACTTTGTTTTTTTTTATTGTATATTAAGAAAGGTCCATGGGAACGGTAGGAAAAAATTTTAAGTTTCTATATCTTCTTAACTTTAGCAGTTTTATTCTATCTTTGAACAAATTTTTATAGGTATTAACAGAGCTATAAAGAATTAATTCCTTCTTGGAATGAATTCCCAAAACTTTAATTCAATTCTTTAATTCAAGGAATGAATTCATCAAAAAGACATATGCAGGAATTAATTCCTGTGAATGAATTTAAAGAATTCAAATTTATAGAATGAATTCCCTGACCAAAAGTTGAACTTGAATGAATTCCTTGACCAAAAGTTGAATTAACTAGAATTGAATGAATTCCTTGACCAAAAGTTGAATTAACTAGAATTGAATAAATTCCTTGACCAAAAGTTGAATTAACTACACCCAGGAAAAAGATTGGTTGGAATTCGATCAAAACCATTAAAATGAATTTACCAGGACGTTATTTTATTTGCAGTTGCCTATAAGTGAATACTATACCAGAAATATTTTACTAGGTATTAAAAATAGGGAAAATGAATTAAAAAACAATCCTTTTAACAAATTATTGGTATCTCCAATCAATTTTAAAATTAGTATCAGTTTAGTAATTTTATGCAGTAGAAGCAGCCATTTATTTAGTGCATATACAAGAAAATTGGTGTTACCGATAACCTTTATTAAAAAAATTTCAATATTCGAAAGTGGTAACTACAAATACGGGTATCCTAATCAAATATGACCATAAAGTTGAGTTTCTGTAGAACCAACCGAATTGTGGATTGTACTGATAACACACACAACTATTGATTGGTATTGGTAAACGAATTTTTTATTATATTTGTTTTCCAAGCAAAACATATAAATTCAAAATTTGACTTCAAAATTAATAAGTGTTTGTGGTGTAGTCGGTAGGGAGTTGGCCTAGTACACCGGATTTCCGAGTTCAAATCCCGGACAAGACAAAAATTTATGTTTTTTTTTAATTAAAATAAAATACTCATATGTATAAACAGTAAATATGGCTAAGAAAATTAAAAGTAGTTGTGGTGCAGTGGATAAGAGTGTGAACTATTAACCTGAAAGGCCGGGTTCAATACCAGAAAATTCAAAAAAAGTTTTTTAATTTCAATAAAATTTTGTGGAACATGATAATATTTATGTGGAACATAATATTGAATAAGACAATCGAATATTGGCTTTCACGACGAAAAATATTATTTAATATAAAGATAGTGGTCGTAACCGCACGAATTCGATTGGCAACAAATTCGGTGGCCACAACTGAGATTGTTTTCTGGGTGTAGAATTGAATGAATTCCTTGACCAAAAGTTGAATTAACTCGAATTGAATGAATTCCTTGACCAAAAGTTGAATTAACTAGAATTGAATGAATTCCTTTACCAAAAGTTGAGTTAACTATAATTGAATGAATTCCTTGTTGAATGAATTCATAAAATTTTATGAAGGCATTAGAAAAAAATGAATGAATTCCTTTAATACAAATCGAATGAAAAAAAAGGAATTCATTAAATTCCCTAAGTTTAATCAGGGAATTTATTCATAAAATATAAATTCAGTTCAAAAAAAGGGAATTAGGAAATTAATTCTTCGCAGCTCTGCGTATTAATTGTGACATATATAAAATAATTTTTCAAAAAGATTATGAAATGCATTTTTGGGATTTTTTTTTTGTATTTTCCACTTTAAACCGCCAGAGCTTTGACGGCTCCTATTCAAGCGAACGAATTTGAACAGCTCAAATATATTAACAAAACACCATTAATGTGCCCAAAAAAGGAAAATCACTTTTTTTACCTCAAATATTAAAAGCTTTTAGCAATTGCTCATATGCAGACCTTATTGATAACATCAGACCACTACATTCTTTATATGCCTATTTATGTAAAATGAATACTACCCGGGTGTATAAGGTTTGTATGAATACATTTTTAGTAAAAATAGTAAAAAAGAAAAGTCAAAATATAATAATGTACTCGAAGGGTGAAATTGTAAAAATAGTAAACAAAAAAAAAATTACGAAACCCGGAAAAAAACTTACTCATAGAATTGAATAGCGATTCGCATAAAAACGTGCTTAATTTTATTATTTCCCGACTAAAAAAGATGTTATATAATCATATATCACCATATATAAACCAATATATACGTCCATATCTAATTTGATCCGAATATTGGAATATATAATTATATCAAGCGAGATAAGCATGTTATCTCACCTGATACAATTTGATCCGAAAAATGGGTCTATCTAACTGCATCAAATTATATATAAATACATATAATTTGATGAAGATTTTCAAAGAAAATTTTAGTAAATATTATTGAGATCACTTATTTCATTCATATTAAATATAATGCTTAATGTTTAATACAATTTTGCTTATAAACTTGGAAATAGGTGACAAAATAAAACACTACAAAAATTTGTCGGAACAACTTTTTCTAGGTTAGAGTTTTTATCTTTCTTATAAAATAACTGAATTAACTAATTAGAAATTTTTAAATCAGTTCGAGGCCAATTTCCTTATTATGAATTAATATAATAAGTACTTTTTTTCAAAAACTGCTATTTTTCTTCAGCAGGATACTCTCCTGACAAATACTTCACAGATTTTTTGCTTTCAAAAAACCTCTACACTTTCAGGAATGAAAAGACGATCGTTTCGGGGATTACGCCACCACTTTCTAAAGAAAACTGATGAAGGGGACCTGGAAAATCCCCGAAACGATCCTCTTTTCATTCCTGAAAGTGTAGAGGTTTTTTGAAAGCAAAAACTCTGTGAAGTATTTGTCAGGAGAGTATCCTGATGAAGAGAAAAAAAAAACAGTTTTTGAAAAAAGTACTTATTATGTTAATTCATAATAAGGAAATAGTCCTCGAATTGAATTAATAAATTTCTAATTAATGAATTAAAAAGGTCGAAAAAAACAAATTCTATTTTTTAAAATAAAAATTAAAAACCAACATGATAAAAAATTAACTTTCACAATTAATTTTTTTTTACGGAAAAATAAATTAACTTAAACCATATTTATTTCAACATATGTTTGTCTAATTTTTAAATTTAAAAGTAAAAATAATTATTTCGACCTTTAATTCCACAATAAAAAAAAAAATCCTTTATTTCTTTAAAATAATTTTGAGTTTAATAAAGAGTATTTCGCTAACTATTTGGAAAATATATGTTAAATTCAATTATAAACATTTATTTATATGTCAAAGTGCAAAATTCAAAACCAGATCCACAATTTCTGAGTTTTTTTTTTTTAATTTTTATAGTGCAATTAAACTTTATAAAATTTTGTATAATTATATATCATGTCAGATAAATTTATACATAAAATTATTACAATTTTATATTAACTTTGTTATATATTTTGATATAAGATTGTTTAGAGAAGCTTATACGCCATTATATATAATTATGTATAAACTATATTTGCAGATCTCTTAATATATGCCTGGAGACCAAATCGCATATGATTATATATAACGTCATATCAAACACATTTATAAAACCAAAGTGTTAATATAAATGTATATGGTCATATAAAGCCACACATATAAACATTTATAATTATATCAAATCATATAAGATTATATGAAAACTTTTTTAGTCGGGTTGTTAAAAAAAATATGTTACCAGATTTAATAAAATAAATTTGTCGATTAGAAACTAGTAAAACAAGTTCCCCATAAATTCTTGACTAGCTTTTACTATATTTTTGCAATCGAATGAATTTTTAAGTAAAACTGATAAAACATAAATAAGCTAGTAATAAATAGCATGCAAACGAACACATTAATACTTAATTGATTCAGCACATAACTTTTCATATCCCGAGTAAAAAAATTGATCTCGCGCAATATCTAATCATATCCAATTTGATATTGTTTAAGATCTGCTGTAATATCTAGCTGATCCAAATAGATCTCAAAATTGGGTGTATCCAATGATATCGTATTAGATCCCATTTTATATATGGGGATAAATTAAGATCAAGTTATATCTCAAAATTGGGAGGTCCAATGATATCTTTGGGGATAAACCTAGATCTAACTTGATCCGAAAAATGGCGGATCGAATTAGATCCAATTATAAATTTGTGGATAAACTTAGATCTAATTTGATCCGAAAAATGGCGGATCGAATTATATAGAGCTATATATTTGTGAATAAACTTAGATCTAATTTGATCTCAATTTTGCAATTTTGGCAGATCGAATTAGATCTACCAATATATTTGTGGATAAACTTAGATCTAATTTGATCTCAATTTTGGCAGATCGAATTAGATCTAGCAATATATTTGTGAATAAATTTAGATCTAATTTGATCCGAAAAAGTGGCAGATCGAATTAGATCCAGCAGTATATTTGGGGATAAACTTAGATCTAAATTGATCCGAAAAATGGCAGATGGAATTAGATCCAGCAATATATTTGGGGATTAAGTAAGATCTAAATTTATCCAAAAAATTACAGATCAAATTAGATCCAGTAATATATTTCGGGATTGAGTAAGATCTTAACTTTTCCGATAAATTTCAGATGGTATTAAATCCAGTGATATATTTGGGGATTTAGTAGGATCTTAATTTATCCTATAAATTGCAGATCGAATTATATCCAGCAATTTATTTCGGTATTAAAATGGCAGATCGAATTAGAAACAGCAATATATTTGGGGATTGACATCTAAAACTATCCAGAAAAATGACAGATAAAATTAGATCCCGCATTATATTTGGGTACTACTTAAGATCTCCATTTATATGGGATTAAATAAGATCCCAGACAGATATTGACAACAGTTCAAAAAATAATACACTGCCAGAGCACTGATTTTATAAAAATTACAATATTTTGTTAAAATAAGGTCTCGAGTTCGATACCGTTCACGGCTATGAATTTTTTTTTATAAAATGATTTTCTTTTTATAAAATTATAATTTTATTTTCTATAAATGTTTTTATAAAATTATATTTTTTTTATTAAATTGAATTTTTTAAAAAAAATAATTTTATTTACATCTTTTTAATGCTCTACACCATTTCCAATTGTATCAATTGTTTTTAAGATTTATCAATTGTATTTCAGAAATAATCAATTGAATTTCAGTTTTGTAAATTGTATTTCAGAACTTATCAATTATTTTTCAGATTTATGAATTGTATTTCAGAACTAGTCAATTGTATTTCAGTTTTATCAATTGTATTTCAGAAATTATTAATTGTATTTCCGAAATTCACAACTGTATTTCAGAAATTATCAAACTATATTTCAGAAATTATGAAATGTAATATCCCGAGTAAAAACGTTTTTATATAATAATGTATAATTTTATATACCCATATATGTTTTTGTACACCAGTGTATATAACCGGACATAATTATATGTATCCATATATAATTTTTGCTTTCTCAAAAAATTGTAATATGATGTCGTATTTAGTTGCATCTTATTACATATCGATTAGTACATAATTGTATATTGCATTTACAATTAGATACAGATAATCCAATTTTATATGACGTTATATAACTATTTAGTACATAATCCAAAATAATATATTTTTATATGAAATCATTTTTCAAAAAAACACGATTTCGTTTTGGATAGAATTATATATACCCCATTTAGAGTCACACTAGAACTCTTGTCAGTCGCCTTTTGGATATAATTTTATATTACATTGCCATGGAAGGAAATTGTTAGAAAATTTATACAAACAGTTTAAAGCAATACTAAAGGCGTTTGTGCTTTTCTGTAAAATGTCCTTTTGTCAAAATCCAAAAAAGTTTAATAGCTTTCATGAAGTTTTAGGTCTGACAAACTCTGAGGTAATTATTTCTGTAAACATTTAGGATTTCAGTGAAATTTATAGTGAATAAACTGGATACAACAATATCTGATTTTCTATATGTTTGTACCATTTCAGCTATAATTTTATACCACTATATAAAGTCTGATCAAATTATATCGCGCCATTATTCGGATACATTTATATCTGATATTATCAAATTATAACTGAATTTATGCAAACTTATGAAATTATATGGGCCCATTTCTCGGATAAAATTGTATAGGCTCATGTTTAATTACATATGACTGTATAAAGCCTCATATCGATTTTTTTTAATCGGGATAGAAATTTTTCTCTATTAACTATGATAAACAATCAACAAGTTCTGAAATAAATTTGATTATTTCTGAAATACAGTAATATTGTAGTTGCTGATGAGTTACCATATATGACCATATATTGTTTAAATGGCACCATATATGGTATGTTCCCTATTAAAAAAAAACAATATGGAGCTTTATTTGGTAATATATAACTTAGAGTCATCCATGTACCATTTGATCCGAAAAATGACCCGATAAAATTGTATCAGTTGTTTATCAGTTTTTATCTAATTGACATATATTATCATATCTGTAACTATATTAAAGATTTTGTTCATGAGGTACCATATATGACCATATATTGTTTAAATGCCACCATATATCATAATATATAGTTTAACTGGCACCATATATAGTTATATATTGTTTAAATGATACCATATATAATTATATATTCCTAAAATGCCGCCATATATATTAAGATATAGCTCTATATACAACTATATATGCAATAAGATCAGCCATGCTATGTAATATATAATCATATATACCATATCTAATATTATAAAGGCCGATATGTAATTAGATGAAATTATATATGGCATAATATAAGGAAAAATTTTGGAGAAAGACGTCATATAAAATTATATACGGATAAACATAACGACATGTCTAATTATATATTGTAATATATGCCACATATGATTATATATAATTTTTTTACTCGGATGTACGTTAACTTGCAATGTGGATAATTATCAACGTTGAAAACTTAACGTTTAGAAATTTTTGCATCCAACATAACTTCTTCGCGTTACGTCTTAAAAAGTTTTGCTGGCATACGTTCGATTATACCGGAACTATTATAAACATTAACTATTTACAATTTTTTTAAACATTAATTGTTTAAACATAGATTTGCTTTAAGTACTTAACGTTGATAGTTATGAGCGAAAATACGGCTTTATATTTTTTTTTTTTTGGCTATTCGATAGGTAACGAATTTTTGTTCGATAAGTTAGCTTATTAGATATCGAAAGCAGGGATTATACCGCCATATATACGCAAAATACTCAACATATTATGTTGGCTGAACAGAGAAATTTGTTACTTTAACAAATTGTATTCCTGTTTTTTGGCTTAAAATAAAATTTGTTGATTTTAAAATATTTTTTGTTAAATTTAACAAATCTAAAGTAAAAAATTAATAAAACTACTGCTTTATTTCTAATTATACTGAGTCATAAAATTTGTTGAAATTTAGAGCCTCGGGACACTCCCCGCGCCTAGTCCATATCATCTAAGGGTATGTTTCGTCCGTTTTGCTCTATCTCAATTATGGTGTTTTCTTTTCTGGGAAAAAATGTTGCCTTGTTAAAGTGTAAAATTTTAAAAATGTTACCCTCACCCCAATAAAATGCTACATTTTTTCAATCAGAATAGAACGATAAAATCACTTATTTGCATTTTTTAAAACACATGTGTATGTATATAT
Source organism: Leucophora obtusa (assembly GCA_949987735.1). Classification (NCBI taxonomy): domain Eukaryota; kingdom Metazoa; phylum Arthropoda; class Insecta; order Diptera; family Anthomyiidae; genus Leucophora; species Leucophora obtusa. The sequence continues at coordinate 95,360,224 of OX465295.1, forward strand.
TGTTGTTTCATGTATATGCAATATTGTTTACGCTAGCTACTACTATATGATAGCCTAGTGGTTGTGATGCTTGCCTTTCGCTCGGGATGGCCAGGTTTAAATCCTGGCCAAGGTGAATTAGTTTTTATCTACTACTCTCTTTTTCTTTTTTCAATTTAGAAGTTTTCCTCCATATTAAAAAAAAAATTGTATAATTTTTTTTATTTATTGGTAGCGTAAATACTTGTAAATACTAAATAAAACAGAGCAAATTATTAAAAAACTAAATAAAATTTTATAAAAAAAAATGTATAAAAAAAATTAAATTTTATAAAAAAAAATAAAATTTTATATAAAAAAAAAATAAAATTAAAAAAAAATGTTGTGGTCCAACCGGTGTTTGAACCTGCGACCTTCTGCATCAGAAGCCAGGATAGTACCCCCTAGGCCACCAAGTTGCGAGTTTGCTTGCAAAAAACATTGCAGTATATTCACATAACTTTGATGAAAAGATAAAAAAACAGGGCAACGCTCTACCCCGTAAATTTTTTGAGGGCGGAAAATGTTGCACTTTTGCACTTTATTAGACAACATTTTTAGAAAAGAACTCCATGCCCTCTCAGAATATTACCCTTAATTTAGAAAAGAACACAAAAAAGACAATTCAAAAGCAAAGTGCAAAAAAAATGCAACATTTTTGTCAGAAAAGAAAACACCATTAGTTTTCGAGATATGGCCCATTTTATGAAGTAGAAAATTTTTATTAAAAATTCCCAAGTGTTCAAGGCTCCACCAAGGTCCGTTTTGGGATAGAGATAACATCTTTAAGAGGATATTGGTTAGAGGTAGTCGAAATTTTCACCATTTTTACTCTATCTCTTTAAGTTTTCCAGATATATGTCATTTTAAACAATCGGAAGGGAAAGTAATAGCGCCATCTTTAAAACTTCGGAAACACTGCTGGCGCCATCTAGCGGGTAATAACAAAATCATGAAAATATTATATTTTAACAAGAAATTGTGTAAAATTTAACGAAACGATTCTTAAAAATTTGTTATAAATAATTTTGCAAATTAACATTCAAAATTAGTTAAAGTACAGAGGATTTTTAGTATTGTGTTAAGTGAAGATAACTAACATCTTTGTTTAAATCAGTGTTTCAACTAAAAACTTAGTAAAAGTTAGTCAAATCGATTTGAAACCAGCTCGACAGATTTTTATACTAACATAGTAATTTAAATATACTAATATTTAATTCTGGGACAAGCACCAGCTTCATACATCAATGCTGGAATCAGTTTTAGAACCTGTTCCAGAGGTAGTCTAAAAAATATTACCGGGAACCTTTCAATTTAATTCTGTTCAACTACATCGTAGTACTTTAAAGATTTATATTTATTTATTTAAAATATGTTTTAATTTTTTTTATAAGATATTCAAAAAAATTATTCAATTTGTTATTTAATAATGATTTATATTTTGGTGTCCTTTTGTAAACGAAATACATGCATCTATGTTCGTATATATTGTATAAAATATGTGTGTCAATACAAGTTTTCGCTTGTATGTATATTTGTATTAGGGTGGTCCACTAATCGACTTTTTATTTCAATCGATTAATCTAGTAAACAATTAGTCAAACTTTTTTCTTAGCCGACAAATTAACTAAAAATTTACGATTAATCGCACAAAATTTTATGCAAAATAATACAACATTTTTTGTATTTTTAATTATTTCACATTGCAATAACAACAAAGCAAAATTTTTCATTACCAAAAAAGTGGTTATATAATGAAATTAAAGTTTTTACTACTTGAAACTCGATATCAGTACTACACAATTTTGAATTGTTTTTACGAAATTATCATTTTATTTCATAAGTTAACAATTGGTTTTACATATTCGTCAATTTGGCTTATTGCATACCAATTGTTTTTCAGTTTTATCAATTGTATTTCAGAAATAATCAATTGATCTTCAGTTTTATCAGTTGTATTCCAGAAATTATCAATTGATTTTCACACTTATCAATTATATTTCAGAAATTATCAATTGTATTTGAAAAGTTATCAATTGTATTTCAGAAACTGCCAATTGTATTTCAGAAATTATCATTTGCATTTCAGAAACTGTTAATTGTGTTTCAGAAATTCGCAATTGTATTTCAGAAATTATCAAATGTCTTTTGTAAATTATCAATTATATTTCAGAAACTGTCAATTGTATTTCAGAAATTATGAATTATGTTTCAGAAATTATCAATTGTATTTCAAAAAATTTTTCTGAAATACAGTAGATTATTTCTGAAATATAAATTATAAATATGAATATAAATTCATAATTTCTGAAATACAATTGATAAATCTGAAAAAAAAATATAATTTCTGAAATATAATTGATGAATCTGAAATACAATTGATAAATTCTGAAAATCAAATGAAAATTGTATAGTTATTTTTTTTAGACGAAGTCGTTTTTGTAAGCAGTATAGCTTACTCGCGACTACTTATTTAATTAAAAAATTATGTGATATACTATGTAACTACTTATTTTTTAACAATCTGTAACCACTTATTTTTAACTGCTTATCAGAATAACTACTTATTTTGGTAACTAATTATTTTATATTTTTGTAATGCAGCGGGTGCACAAATTCTATGCGTTTATTCACGCAGCGAATATGGACAACTTATACTTACAAAAAATAAATTTCCATTATGCTGTAGGCCCTAATTCTACAACCTATTGTTTAGATATTAGTAATTAGCACTCAGGAACAGTCGTAACTGAAGTCAACATACTTAAAATTTCTTTTTTTATATCTCTGTATCGGCAAAAATACTCGACGAAGCAATTGTTGTTTTGATAATTTGTATACCTTAAATCAGGGGTATGGCATCACCAAAAAAATAAGTTATAAAAAAATTGCTATCACGAGATGGCACTTTGTAAAAAAATTGACAATTTTCTTTTTTTATTTAAATTTGTTTCAAATTTCAAAATTTATTATTTGAATATATTACGCGTTTTTTTTTCCTTATTTTGAGCAGTTTTTAGCAGTTTTTGAGTTTTTAAATATAGGCTCAGCTGATACTAAACTGATACTAAATAGTAGCTCAGGTAATACTAAATTTCAGCGCCCTCTATCGTAAGTAGTGTAAGTTTTGATTTCCTATCTCTAAAATTGATAGTCTCGGCCTTAAATAACGACATTTACATGTTTATTCAAAGGAAAAGTGTTGAAAAAGTCACAATATAATTAAGACTGAACTCTAAAATTATTCATGTTGTAGAGGCGCTTGTAGCCGAAAGATTTCATAATTTTCTATTTTTTTTCTGAACTTCATTAGTAATTTTTTTTTATACTTTTTTGTTTGAATTTTCAAAACCGTTAAGGTTGATAATTAAAAACATAAAATGATGACAATTTAATTCTGGCACACCCTGTGGGGGTATGGTAAGGCAGTGTATGTCAAAAAGTTTGACGTTCTGGTTGTTGTTAGTGTGAGTTAAAGAGTAATCATGACAGAATTAGCGGGGTTTTCCAAATAATTTTCCAAAAGTTTCCAAATTTGTGAAGTATAAAAGACATAGCGGATGCATAAATCTTCGTATTTTGCTGTCTATCACACAAGTTTTCTTTGTCGGGTGCTGGTTTTTCTTGGCAATCAAGTAAGTTTTGAAATAAAAAATTTTTTTTTTTGGGGAAATTTTTTTTTAATTTTTATGAAATTTTCCTGAATTTGTTGTCTAAGAATAACGAAAGAATTTTTTTTATTCTTTTAAAGGAAAATTTTATTTGGAAAATATAATTTTTTCGCAGTTTCTGTTTTTGGCATTCATTTTTTTTGGAAGTCAATTTCTACCCGCTAAAAGTAAGTCTAAAAATCTTCAAAAAAGTTTTTTTAAAGTCTTTCTTTAATTTTTTTTTACTAAAAAGTTTCCGGAATTTTTTTTATTTCTTTCAATAGAAAATTTTTAATCAAAAAAATTAATTCTACCCCTTTTATTAATTTATATTGGGGTTCTAACACCAAAAGCTTTTACTTATACACCTTGCTGTTAGCTATCAAAAAGGTAATAAAAAAATTACTCACACACGAGCAAAATGCAAAACCATAACCAAAAATTAATTTTTTTACTTTTCAGAAGAAAAATAGCATCCTCTATTGGTTTATTTTCCTCACTAGGGTTTGGTGCCAGAAGAGGGTAGTTTTTGAAGGAAATCTTTAAAGGGGAAAATCCAGGGAAAATTTACACCACATCGAAGAGGAAAAAAACAAAATAAAAGTGAAAGTGCTATAGTGAAGTGTAGTGTAGTGGAAAAAGAGGGAGAACTTTGCCGTGAAAATTAAAAATTTTTTTTTATAGCCTTTATATCTATATATTGAAAAGTGACTAAAATCGTGATAAGAATCATAAAGGAATTAATTTTTTTACATATAAATAATTTTGTACAAAAGTCAAAATTTTATTTAAAAAAAAAAATAAAAAATACAATAGCAAATAAAAAAAATTTCTGCTGAATCAAAACAAAGAAAAAGAAGAGGAAAAAAACTAAGAAAAATCATATAACTAAATCACAGAATTATTTTGATATCACAGAAAATTTGATAAAAGTGCTTAAGTCTAGATTGCAAAGTCTCTATTGCCTAAAAATCCTATAAAAAAAGACTTTTTTTTTAAAAAGAAACTGATGTGACAAAAACAAAACAAAATTTAGGAAAAAACAAAGTTGGTATTAATGGAAATTAAATTGCTATTTAAAACTAAAATTACACCAAAGTGTCTGTAAACCGAAAAAGTAGGCAAAAATTGGCAAAAACAACGTATTAAATAAACAGAGTGATAAAACAAATTTTAAAAATTTTTATTTGTAATAATTTCCATTTAAATTTACACGTCATATAAAAATACATTTCAACTTAAATCTAAATATATTTTTTATTTCACTTTCACTCGGTCACGTAATTTATTATTTGTTTAGTTTTATTTAAATCATTTTTCTTTTATATTTAAATTTTTTTTCTCACTAAAACACAATTTTTGTCCACTAAATATTAAGAAAAACCAAGGAGAAGGCAAAAATCAGTAAGAAAACGATAAGAGATTGTGCAAAAAGTCATAAAATAATTTACCAACAAGTGTCAAAAGTAAAAATCCATATTTGAAAACATATGTGCAAAATATTTATCTAATTTTTGAGTGTGAGTGCATTAAACACAATTAATTTTAAATTTAAAAGCTTTTATTTTATTATTATTGCTCTCATTGGAAGAAAAAAAAGTTAATGTTAAATCGCTTAATGTAACAACTTTCGGTGAACAGCTTTCCGGTAACGTAATTAATTACAAATAAAAATTCGAACTTAATCAAGATTGTACTTTACAACAATACTTTTGAAACCACCTACGTACACAGGAAGGAGCCATCGAAAGATCTTTCGACGTGGGATCCAGTCTATGTAAGTCCTTTTGTTGATTTAATTATATTTTTTTTTTGATATTTAAAAATAACATAAAAACATATTCACTGAATAATACCACTGTTAAATTAGTGAAGCTTGCTGTTAATATTAAAGTTTGCAGAGTCATGTTAATAACATAAGTGGAAATGCTAACCACTTTTAGATAAATGATCAGTGAATGTGGTTTTACTGTTAAATATTTTATCGAAAATTTATTATTACCGTCGGATCGAAATTTGATTAAAGATTAAAAACGTTTTTATTTCGTTAAAATCGGTTGAAAAGTGAGAAAGTTATTAATTAAAAAGCATTTAATTAATTTATAATTATAACGGGTCCTGAGAATATTTGTTTATATGGAGCGTATACATTAACATCAGCTTCTTATTATTTCTCAAAGTTAACATAAACGCATTTTAGCCACTCAATTCCAAGAGCTGGCATAGCCTGGTGGGTTAGTACGTGACGTGATAATCCCGAGGTCGTGGGTTCGAGTCCCGGTGGTGGTAATTAAATTTTTTTTATTATTATTATTTTTTTTTCAGTTTTTTTATATGATTTTATTTTACTAAGATTTTTCGGTTGATTAAGGAATTTTTTTTTCCCCAATAAAATTATAGTATTTAAAATTTTTTTTGATACAAGGGAAAAATTAATTAAATAACTAAAGTTTTTTTGCACATCAATTAAAAAAAATAGTAATTAATTATTGCACATAAAGGAAAAAGTAATTTTTATTATATTATATTAACAATTTATGATAGCCGAATTGGATATCACCATATAAAATTTCTTTTTCAGCATTTTTTTTTCTTACTGAATTTTGCACTCTCAATTTAGGGAAAGATTTTTTTTGTAATTTGTAATTCCCAAATTTTTTATTATGAATAGTTTATTTTTTTTAAATTTTAACTTCATTTTTCACGGTGCTTTAAGCTAAATCGTTTAGTTATTATAAACTTATTTTTAAAGGTATAATTTTTTTTTACTTCAATAAAATGTTAATTTTTAATATGAACTTGTAAAAAGTTTTGTTTTGATTCCTGGATAACGAGTTAGGATAGGAAACAGATGGGATCATGTTTAAATTAACGGTTTTCATATGCATGATCATGGTTGGGAGGGCAAATTTCAGTCGTGTACCCATCTACATACGACTTTGTCAATGAAAATAACTTCCGCTTACACAAAGCTTATTTCCGTTTCCTTTTTCTTTATTTCTCCCCTATTTCTCCAAAAATTAATTGCATGCACAAATTAAAATAGCAGTACTGTACACGTTTTGCTTTAATTTGAGCATAAGTAGCACCGAACCTCGACCTTTAGCCGACGAGATAGAAGCCGGAAACTGCATGCTACCGCTACTGACGCTCATATAAACCTACAAATAGATTTCATACATAGAAAATTCATAACGTTATATGCTACAATGGCTCATATGAATAAAAAATAGATATTACTAATAGGGGGAAATAGAGGGTTTTTTAAGCAATTACTTCACAAATCTAGTCTGCTTGGGAGTAGACTAGAAATTTAATTTTTTCATTTTCGTTTACATTTCATGCTATTCTACCAGCCAATTGATAAATTTGGGGTTAAAAGCCATTCCTAAGCCCAAAGTAATTACTTCGAAGTAATTGCTAAGTTTTATTCATATGACCCAATGTCTTAACCAGTTTTTTTTTTTTTTGTAAAAATGATCACAAATCACATGATCATGGCGGCCAATTAGCATCACCACGACGCGAGATTACACGGCCATTAAATTTCTCGCGTAAAAGAGCCATTGTTTCGTTGGCTGTGTGGCAAGTGGCACCATCCTGTTGGAAGCACACATCGTCCAGGTCCATATCCTCAATTCCTGGCCACAAGAAGTCCGATGCAATGTTTTCCGCAGAACGAATTGGGCGAGCATGCACAGGTGTTTTCACATTTCCTACGGACCCGGTTTGCTGAAATTTGCGCATAATTCTCCCGATTGTGGACAGATTTGGTTGATTATGCTGACCAAAGAAACCACGAAGTGCACGAAGTGCAGTTTGATTTGAACGCCCATTTTTGTAAAAGGCTTCAACAATCTTAACGCGCTGCTCAATTGTGTACCTCTCCATGGTTGAATTTGTCAAACACTGAAACAAAGAAATGTCCCAGCAAAACCTTTCATTACCATGTAATGAGTTTTAGGTATTGAAATCTTAAGTGTTCACTAGTTACCTTTTAATTACTAAACTACTTATTTTAACATGGTGATGTCATTGGAGGAAAGTCATTACACTGATGTTACCTGTAAGTAGTTTATCAGCTGTTCTATAAATAGATGTTGAATATAAATTTAAAAAAATATAAAAATTTAAAAACCAATAGGAGCTGACACGTATTGATCAGCGTACCCCACGATTGTCAGGCAAACACTCTAACCATTAGACCACGACATCCCTATGATTTTTAATGCTTTAACTTATGTATACATTTATTGTGGCAACTGTTATACATGTCTATTTTTCACAAAACTTGTTGTTATTAAATACTGCTTAATGAACATCAACATTTCTATAAATAGATGTTTAATATAAATTACAAAAAAAACAACAATGGAAGCTAACACGAGTTGAGCAGCGATCCTCATGTCTGTCAGGCAAAAACGATAACCACTAGGCTACGCCATAGTTATGGTTTTTAATGATTTAGAACATATATTATTGGTTTCAGCTATTGTGAAATAGTAATGTGTGGGGTATAATTATCGGTAACTCATTACATTCAGTTTAAAAGTAATTCAACGGGTAATGAGATATGAGATCTAAGTAATGCATGTAGTAATGACCAGTCATTACCAAGTTTTTGCTGGGGTCAAATTAAGTTAGGCAAAAAACTTGACGTTTAGGTGTGACTTACAATTAACATCGTGCATTATGGCTGGAGCTGAACCACCCTTTATAACTTTTGATATGAAACAAAATTTATTAAACAAAAATTGAGAATACCAATAGAAAAATGGCAAAACAGAAAAAGTTGAGAATTTAAATGGAAATGGCAAATAGAGATAGTAAATACCATGCGAAATCTTACATTTATATGCAAGATATTAATTTATAAGTATTTCTGTCAAATGAAAACATACCAATTGGATTTCTTAAAGTATTGCGCAAAAATCCTAATTTGCTTATCTATCAAGTTCACGTAATGCAATTCTGGTCTTACCAGAATCTCGAAACAGTGAAGAGGTAAAATATTAACCAATTATACATTAAATTGCTTATATTTGTTTTCTAATGGCAGTCACATTTCTTATGACCGTATGCATACCAGTTCCTAATTTTGACAATTAAAATTAAGACTTTCTCAGCTTGTGAATAGGAAATTTAAGACTTCAGTCATAACTTATGAGTTTTCAGTCAAAGCAATTCCTGTGAATAGGCATGTTAATTTGTTAGTTCTAAAAAAAAGGTAATTTTATATAATTTTTCCTCAATTTGAAAAAAAGTATTAAATAGAAATATATTTAGCGTGGCTAGTTTTATCGCATCATCCATTTGCAATAGTCTGAAATATTACTAAATTAACACTAAATGTTTATTAATACTTGTTTCAAAGTATTAATAAATTCAGTGACTTATAAGTAGGGAATTGCTAAGAGAATAGTTTTTAATTTAAATAATTTTATAAAATTTTTTCGTTTTCAGTTAAATTGTAAATTATTACAGTTGTTTGTGTAATAATTAGTAGTTGTTGGCTTTAACTGTTACAGTTGTTTTAAATGAAAAAATACAGAACACTGTTATGACAGTTATTTAAAGAAACAACTTGGGAAAAGTACTGTAATTTGGTAACAGTTTTTTGAAGCAGTTATTTTTTTAATTATTGATATATTTTTAGTTTGCAAACAAAAATCAGGAAATTGTTTTTTACCTCCAATGAATAAAAACGTAATAATTTTAGAACTGCTTTAAATTTTCATTTCAAGCACGATGAAGTAATTATATAATTTTTTTACAATCGAAAAAAAATAGTTTTTTTATTAAAATATATTTTTATAATATAAAAAACTTAACTGTAATATAAGAGTTGCTTGTACCAATCTTGTTAGTTATTTTTAATGCATTTGTTAGTTATTTTGCAACAGTTAAAAATAACTACATTTTTAGTTATGTTAAATACCTTTGTTGCTTTTCAAATGCATATACTTTTATTTTAACTGTCGTTTTCTCTAATTCTTGTATTCTCTATCTTTAAATTATTTTCTTTTATAGTTTGGCCAACTATTTATGTAAATACAAAAGTAATTTATGCCTTATTCATACTGAACCCAAAACTAGTAGTTTTCAAATTTATTTTGTTTTCAATTGTCCCACACAAATTTCAAATCGGAAACTTTAAAAAAACGAAAACTTCTGGTTTTGGGTTCAGTATGAATGAGGCCTTAAATTACTAATTTAAACATTAAACAATTTGTGTGCTTTTATACATTTTGGGTCATATGTATAATTATTTTTTAAATAAATGGCCTATAGAAGAAACTTTTCATAAGAAATTCATTTTAAGTGCACTCTAATTAAATTCTGTTGAAATTTAACCAACTTATAGTAGGAAACTGAACTCCTACTATAAATTGGGTAAATTTACTCTATGTGCATAATTGAAAAAAAATACGCACATTGTGTTTAAGTTGGTGCACAAATAATTTGTAATTTTACATTGAAGTGCGTAAAAATTAAATGAAATTTTTAAATTAGTGTGCTAATTTACTAAATTTGTGTGTAAAAAAGCACGTTTCACGTGTAAATGTACGCATAAAATGAGTAAAAATCCACTAAAATGCGCAAAAATCCACAGAAAGTGCGTAAAAATCCAATAAAATGCGTACATTTACAACAGTTGTGCTAAGCACCATCCAATATTTTTTTTAAAATAAAATAACAAATTAATTTTTAGTACGTATTTTATTAATAATAATATCCAAGTCATTCTCTCATAATCGTCTATGTCCCAATTAATCGTTTTGGGATCTTAAGGCATTTGTAGAAAATTCATATAAAAATTTGTTATAACTATTGAATGGGTGCAATGACTCCTGTTAAACAAAATGCCTTCTTTGAAAGGGAGGCAGTAACCGTCAACAATAACGGAAGAAAACGCAGAGATATGGCCTACGCAGGAACAACTGAGTGCAATAACTCCTGATCAACAAAATGCTTTCTTTGCAAGTTAGACAGTACTTAATGAATACTGACTTTGTTGAGCAGGAGTCATTGCACCCAGTTGTTTTGCCTAGGCCGTATCTCTCTTGACTGCCTCCCTTGCAAAGAAGGCATTTTGTTGAGCAGGAGTCATTGCACCCAGTTGTTCCTGCATAGGCCGTATCTCTCTTACGGCGTTTTCAATTTTGAAATGAGGTAGACTACCACCAAAAACAATTTCATGCTTAAGTTGCTATTTCCAGACTCTAATTCACAAAAAATAATCCGTTTTCGCTCTTTCTTTTTATAATTTATAATTTTTTTTTTAATTTTTTTCAATTTGAAATGTCAGAGTATTTATTACTATTATAGGATACTTTGTGCGTAAAAATTTTATTTAACAAAACACTAGTAATTTTAGGCACAATGTGTTTATTTATAAACACATAATGTCTAAAAATACTTTGTGTGTGTATTATTGTGTATGGAAGTGTGTATGAAAAAAGTTTACGCATTTTTTGTTTATATTTACCGAATTTTCGTAAAATAAAACAAAATTTTACCCATTTTATAGTAGTAAATTTACAAACATTTTTTAGAGTGTATAAAAGTGCTATAAGGTTCTCAAATTATTACGCATAAGCACTTTAATATTTCATAGGGTTTAGAAAAGAGTTTTGAGTATGTAGCTACTAAATATATATAATAATTTCATTATATTTTTATACTTTGTCCAGAAGTCTCACATGCGCCTGAATTAAGGAAATACCGGCTTTTAATGATAGCACTGATTTTGTTCTGAAAATAATGAGGAGCAGTGCTGTCAAGAAAGTTTTATCTCATTTACCTATTCTGCAAGTAAAATTATCCAAAAATCGCAAATTTTTTACCCAATTTATTCCAATTTAAAGAAAAACCAACTTCAATATGAAAAAACATACTACTTTTTGAAACTATACAAAATTAATTTTTTCTGATGTGGATGGAGCAATTTCATTCTTTTGAAAATAGAAGATTTTCAATTACTGAGCGGTTTTCTTTCAATTATTTCAAGATTTATAAATATGTAGACAAAATTTCTACAATAATTCCTGTATTGTATTGTATTTATTCGGAAATTCTTCTGATTTTCGGCCAAAAACTTATTTCTTTAAAATATTAAATTTTTCAGTCACAAATTCGTAATTATCAAAATAAAATAAAATCCCCAAAATACCTAAAAATAGTAGTAAAATCCCCAGTATTTTGTGAAATACCCAAATCCTACTCCTCTAAAATCTGCCCCGAAACAAAAGTATAAATCCCCAATTCGGAGCCAAATTCCCTTATCTGACAACAACACTGTTAAAACCTCAATTCAGAAAATCATGACAATAAAATCCTCCCTTGACAAAATTGTCTACACTAATAGAAAAAAGTCCATAAAAAATTTAGTTAAAGCTACTAAAAATTATTTAAAAATGATGCTGCAGAAAAAAACTGCTAAATTAGCAGATTATTTTTGCTATATATTAGTAATATAGGAACAGCAAAAATAAAACTGTTAAATATATAGAATTTTAGTTATATTTGAGCAAAATTTTTGTAAATGGAGAATAGCAAATTAGCCTGCTAGAATCAGCAAAGAATTTTGCTAAATAATTAGTAGCCTAAAAAATCACCAAAAAATTTTCGAAGTTTTTTTTCAATTTTTTTTTAAATGCAAATAAAAATCGAGCGTTTTGAAAACAGCAGTTTAAAATTTTTTAACAAATATTTCTGCTGATTTTAGCAGAATAGACTGCTATTTGCATTCAACTAAATTTAGCTTAAAAATAGCAAAAATTTTGTAGATTTAACAGTTTATTTGTTAATTTTAGTCTAAAAATATGTTTTCCAGGACATCAATAGTTTGTTTAAAACTCTATCGACGTAAGTGATATATCTTTGTTATAAATCGCAGATTTAAGCAATGTTTCTTGAAATAAATTGAAAATTAAAAAAAAAATATTTAAATATTAAATTCATACTCAATCGATTAAATGTGAATTAATTAAATAAAAGACGTCGTTGAATTGAATAAAATGCATTGGTAAAACAACAAAATAAATATTCAATTTGAATTTGGTCTTTATTTGTTACACATTTTCATCAATTTAATATTGATTTTAGTTGATTTCACTGCTATTTTTAGTTCAATATATTTTAAAAAAAGAACACTAATAATTTTAAACTTTTTAAAAATTCATACCTAAAAATGCATTAATTGAGATCATATCATTAAACATTCTTATTTTTGTACTCTCTGTCACATATTTAAAATGTATTCAAATCGGATCCAAAAGCTGACAAACTGCATATCGTCACCTAAAATGCAAAAGGGCGTAACAACACTTTTTATTTTTTTACACTAGAACCAAAAAAAAACGTTGTAGAATTAAAGATATTCTATATTTTCTTTTCTTGTTTAAAACACGACTATAGACTTATTTCGACATATAAGTTTAAAATTTTGTAGGGAAATGTAATTTAGTCTAGTGCGTCATAATCCATCAGAAAATCGGCTTCAATTTTTTTGTTGTTACGCCCTTTTGCATTTTAGGTGACGATATAATAAAATGTTTTTTTTGTTTATCAAATTGCAAGTAATCGATTAGTTATATTAAATCATTCGTTATTCGAAATTTTGGCATTTTAAATTATTCAAACAATTATTTGAACAAATTTTTCGAATAATCGAATAACGATTAATTGATTGAACACCCTAGTCTCTATATTTATATTCTATTATACATAAATAAAATTTATCTGTGTTAAAATCTTTTAATATGTTTAAAGTGTTTATTAAATTCTTTACAGTGATTTATCATTCTATTTTATTGTGTACACATAAATATATGTTTTTTTTCCTGGTGAAAAGTTAACATTTTTATAGTACTTTTTCTTATAAAGTTTTTCCTTTTTTCTACCTTTATAATAATTATGGCATTTTGCTATGATGTATGTGTTTAAAAAATGCTTTTGTTATATATTTTGAAATATTTTTGTTAATATTTTCCCATAACTTTTCCATATAGGAAAAGTCAAGAGAGGACCTTAAAAAATTTCTTACAGATATGAACATATGTTTAACTATAGCCATATTGCTTATTGCAGTAGATTATTTTTATCATATAAATCATATAAACATAATTTGTTGATTTATATTGTAACAAAAAGAAAGACATTAAAGAAAATGTGGAGTTTTTTAAATAGAATATGTTTTTGGAAATTATTTAAAAACATTTTTCAGTAAGTACACTTATGGCAATAAATTTAAGGATAGCATAATTTTAGATAAATAAAGATGTCTTAATAGAGCTTACTTTGTGGGAGATATTTAAAAATTTACTTAAATGCAATCACAGTTCTTTGTGTATAAATATTGTGTTCTTTGGAAATATAGGGATACTTTATGCCTGTTTTATATTCTCGCGAAAATAGTGAAAAATAAAAAGCTATTAGCAATGTTTTGCAACTTTTTCTTATAGAATAGGCATTTTGCTTAAATGAAAAATATCCATACAATATTAGAAACAACTCGAAAGACTTCGTCGTAATAGATAAGAAGTCTACAAGAAATATATAATAATGTAACCAGACTCTAATAATCTTGTTCCATTTTCAAACTAAATTTTATTATATGATTAGGTGTAGTCGAAAATAGAAAGATCATTTAAGGGGAGAGTTTTGGTATTTTTTAAAAAAGACCACTTAAAACATTCTACAAAAAAACTCTTAAAAATCCTTGTGGACATCCAAATACAGAATTAATTTTTTTTCGTCTTACTTCACACAGTATATATTTAATCCTTTAATTCCCAGTGGAACATAGGGCCGCAGCAAATGTTCTCCATTGTATTCTATCGGTAGACATCATTTTCATCTCACTCCAGGACACACCATGCGCATGCAACTCGTTCTCTATTTGGCGTCTCCAAGTGTTCGCAGGTCTGCCAGGTCTCCTGGATCCTTGGGGGTTATATTCAACGGACTGTCGAGTTAAATCATCCGCTGGCTTTCTCATTGTGTGCCCTAGCCAACTAAATTTACGTAATCGGATATTCATACTTAAAGGAATTTGATTGGTTAAGTTCCACAAATCCCGATTTGATATCGTGGCAGGCCAGAATATCCTATGTATACGCCTGAGGCAGCGGTTTACAAAAGCTTGCATACAACTCATTTCACGACTCGAAATATTCCAGGTTTCACAGCCATACAGAAGCACAGATTTACAGAAGCTATCAAAAACCTTGATCTTGGTGTGATTGGAGACATTTTGCGATCTCCAGAATTTATTAAGCATGCCGTATGCTTGCTTTGCCTTGCACAGTCTATTCTGTATATCTTCTTTGCTGCCCCCTCTTTTAGAAATTATACTCCCCAGATAACAGAAGATTTCAACATCATCAATGGGTTGGCCCGAAAGCTGGAAGTTCGTGTCGCATGAAGAATTCATGCGCTTTGATTTAGTTTTGTTGATGTTAATTTGTAAGCCCGCTTTGGCCGCACGTTTAGCAAAGTCTTGAATCTTGGTTTGCATGCTAGAGAAGCGGTGGGATAGAAGACAGACGTCATCTGCATAATCAATATCAGCTAACCTATCATGAAGGCCCCACGAAATACCATGATGCATATCCATACAGTGGTTCATAACTACGTCAAGTACTATATTAAACAGTAGTGGAGACAAAACACAGCCTTGACGAACACCTACGTTTACTCTGATGGGTTTGCTTGCTGAACCCTCATGGAGTATGGAACAAAATGCGTTGTTGTATAGCTCCTTAATAAGATTAATTATCTTCCCGGGAACTCCCTTGCATCTTAGAGCTTCCCATATCGTATTGTGTTGTAATGTGTCAAATGCACATTTGAAGTCAACGAACACTAAGTAAAGGGGTGAGCGCCATTCAACCGACTGTTCCACAATTATCCTCAAGCTGTTGATGTGATCAATGCACGACCTGTTTGGTCTAAAGCCTGCTTGTTCTCGTCTAAGCTGTGGTTCGATAATGGATGAAATGCGATTGTGCAGGATGTGGGCTATGATTTTGTTCACGATATTTAAAAGAGTAATACCCCTCCAGTTGGAGCAATCTTGCAAGTTTCCTTTTTTTGGAAGTTTAATTATAAGGCCTTCCTTAAAATCATCAGGAATTTTCTCGTTTAACCAAAAATTTGAAATTAAGGGTTCCAGTAACGTCGCTGTTTGGTTGCTGTCTATTTTCAGAATCTCGGGAGGTATTCCATCAGGGCCTGCAGATTTACCGGACTTCAGACGTTTAATTGCAGCCGTTATTTCCTCGGATGAGGGTGTTGCGATGTTTATAACGTTTCGTACGTTATTTATATGATGCATTGGCTCGCAATCACATATTGTTGTAGTAGATTCAGTCGGATTGACCGACAACAGTTCAGTGTAATAATTCTCCCACAACTCCAACTGTTGATCTTTGGCATAGATCAATTCGCCCTGATCATTCCTCAGGGGTTTAATATTGTGGTGGCTATGACCGGAAATCTCCTTCGTGATACGGTACAGGTCCTTGGATCGACCTGTTTCACTGGCTATTTGTGCATCTTTGGCTAAATTATCAGCCCACTTTCGCTTATCCCCCCTTGCACTACGTTTAACTTTCCGGTTCTCCTCTTGATATTTACGTTGTTCGTCTTGCTTGGATTGTGGAGTTTTAGCATCATTAACCTTAGTTTTTGCTTGCTTTCTAGATTCTATTATTTGCCATGTATTATCGGATATCCAGGGCTTGTTGGTTTTTCGAGCATATCCTATTACACTTTCAATCGTCTCAATAAATGTTGATTTTAAATCTTTCCAATATACATCCATATTTTGTTGGGGAGAAATTGAAAGAGTAACTGCCCTGTTCCTCAAAGCGTTGGAAAACTTAAGAGAGACCTCCGGGTTGTTTAATTTTCGTAGATCAAATCTTCTTCTGCTGAGGGCTGGCTTGCGTTTTACAGATTTTAACTTAAACCGGACTTCAGCTACCATCAGGTGATGATCACTACCAACATCAGCGCCTCTCTTGTTCCTCACGTCCTGAAGTGACCCTCTCCACATCCTGCTTATCGCAAAATGGTCGATCTGATTTTCAGTTATATTATCCGGAGACACCCAAGTAACTTTGTGGATATTCTTGTGGGGGAATAACGTACCGCCCAAAACCAAGTTAAAATTATCGCATAGTTCAACAAGCCTTTCTCCGTTGTCCGTCATGCGGCCGATACCATGCTTGCCCATCACGCTCTCTCTGCTTGTGTTGTCACAACCAACCTGCGCGTTGAAGTCACCCATTAGCATTTTAATATCACCATGACTGATACTATTAATCACATTTGTCAACTTACTATAAAAGCTGTCTTTTTCTTCAGGTTAAGCGCCTTCCGTTGGAGCATAGCATTGAATGCAGCTTAGGTTTCTTGCACGTGTTCTAAACCTTGCTACAATTATTCTGTCAGTGTGTGGTTGCCATTCAATGAGAGCGTTCTTTGCCTCTTTCGAGAAAAGAAAACCAACACCACTAGCTCTAGGTTGACCGGATGCTTTGCCAGAATAAACTAATGTTAAACCGCTAGATGTTATATGTTCACCGCTATCTGGCCAACGTACCTCGCTCAATCCCATAATAAGCATGTTGTAGTTGTTGAACTCATGCTCGATTTGCGCGAGCTTAGTAGTCTCTAGCATACTGCGAACGTTCCAAGATTCAAATCGTGTCCTTTTTTTCATTCCAATAGTCGTCAACGGGGGGTTCGAATTAATATTGATATCATTTACATTTGCATAGGTTTCAGTAATCATTTCAATTTCGGGGAGAATAAGTGATTGGCCTATAGCTCTCCTAGGCTGGTGCTGGGGCTGCCAGCTGAGCCACCAGCCTGGCTTGGTGAAAGTCAGTAGCAAACTTAGCAAAAATGCCTACTTCCCGAGACGTCACTTTATTTTCCCTAAGTGACCATTCGGACATGCTACAGACCGTCGCTCGAATTCGCTTCCATCTCAACAGAGGTGGTCCCCAGGGAGTACCACGAGGAGGCCACTGCCGTAGCAATGGGATCAGCACGCTGACCTACGAGTCGACTTGGAGTGACTTACTAAGGATAGTGGGAACACTTTACCTTATACTTGTCAATTTTAAGGATGACAAGTCTTACTAAGGAACGCTTTAACCAGTTTGCCTTACACACTCCCATACTCCCCACTTCACACAGTGCTTACCAAAAAAAAGTGCAAACATATAAAAAAAACTGTCATTTTATATATAAATTAATATTATGATAAACATTTCTAAATTCTCTTCAATATGCCTCCATTACCAATTTTACTGGGTTTTCGGTGACTTTTCTTTGTACCAACTGTCCACTCATATTGAAAATTACGCTAACTGAAAAAAGTCTGTAAAAATGTTTGTCGATTTTTTTAATGCAAATAAAACTCAATCTTTTCCAAATAAATAGCTCACTTTTTTACAAATATTTCTGCTGATTTTTTTAACTTAAAAGTAACGAAAATTTTTGTCGGTTAGCAGTTTGGTTTGTAGTCGACTAATATTTATAAAAATTTCCTGTATATTTTACAATATAATTTGTCATTAACAATTAACTAAAAGTTAACTCAAATATAAATTTGACTGTTTCTTTTATTAGTGTTTAGCAAAAAAGTCTGCTAATTTTAGCAGTTTTTCTGCGAGGTCATTTTCAACTAATTTTTAGTAGCTTTTTCTGCTATTTTTGCAGGTATATTTCCATAAGTTTGTTAATGGTTTTAGGCACTTATTTGGTCCGCTTTAGTTCTGTTTTGAGCAGAGCCAAATATTTTTTAACTTGCCGCTGTTCTATAAAGTTTGGGTATTTCTCCTCTTTTGTTTAAAAACTAACATTATTTTTATTGTAAATACCATTCCAGTCAGAATTTGCCAGTGGTAGAAAAAATTGCAAAAGGTTTGTAGTCAGAAATTTTAAATTCAAATCTGGGAGGAGCGGAAGAAAGTTAAGTTTTTTATTTTTATTTATTTAAAAGTACATTATTTTTTTATTGAAAAGGGCTAACTTAACTGGAAAAACGCAGGAAGTGGGAATTTGATACCCATCTTACCTAAGTATATTGGGTCATAAGGTTGTCACCGTAACGTAAAATATAGGTATTCGGGAAAACCCTGGTAAAATCTGGAATATATAAAAATAAAAAAATTCGAGTTCATTTAAACTTGACAAGGACGAAAATTAACACATTGCTTAACTTTACAGTGGATTTAGAATAACTGGGGGTGCTGATCCGAATCTGCAACCAGTTTGTTCAAATTGGCTCTAGATTTTGCACAATTCGCGGATTTTTCAATAAAAAAATTATATTAAAGGAATTAAATATGCTAAAATCCCAAACGTATTTTACAAATTGTGAAAAATGACTTTTTGACGGCATGTTTGCTTTGTCATCCTCCAATATACTACTTTTGTTGTTTTTGTTTTTTCTTTGATATTTTAAATGTTTAATAACGAGACAAGAAATTCTCATTGAGTTTGTAATTTGACTTAACAAATATTTCCAGAAAATTCTTTTCGTTTGTTTAACCTTCTTTTTTTTTTTAATTTTAACTCTACTATTTTCTTAAGCTTAAGGTTTGGTTTTTATTTATAATTGTTATTTCCTCAAGATGCTACACATTGGAGTAGCGAAATATCGAAAATAAAAACTTTTTATAAATAAAAACCAAACCTTAAGCTCAAGAAAATAGTAGAGTTAAAAATATTTCCAGAAAATCTAAAAACGTCGTCCCCTGACGATTTCCTTAGGCAATAATGAAATCCGGATAGGGATATGCCTTCAATAAGTCATTTTTCACAATTTGTAAAATACGTTTGGGATTTTAGCATATTTAATTCCTTTAATGCAGTTAATGTATATCCCGATAAAAATAAATTTAAATAAAATTATAATTTAGTAAACATAGCTCCAGAAAGAAAATCCTTTACACAGTTTAATCTTAATTCCGTGCCCTATTTTTCAGTATCAATTATTAACCCATAAAGGCATGGATATTGAGGATGAGTCTGTATAGGGGCCGAAATTACGTATTCTATTCTGTTAGCCTTATCGAATTTTTGTTCTTTGCAATTTACTTGTATGATCTCAAATCTATCAAAAAACATTCATTTATAAATCTTTAAAATTTAAAAAGCCCTCGAAAGATTTTTACATCCCCAAAAATTCGCCTATCACAATAAATAAGAAGCTCTTGAAAATGCAATAACATTTTTGTAATTTTTCGAGCTTTTCGCCCTTCAAAACTTTGTCAAAAAAGCAGGGGGAGGAACAGAGTCAAAATTGGACTCGGGTCTTTTTCCGACATGGGTACTATATAAAATAAAGTTAAAATAGGCCCTGCACATCAAATTGCTTAAAAACGCTTGGCAATATGATCACTAAAATAACTTTAATGAGTTAAGTGCAACAATTTTTGTAGTCATCTTATATCATTAATAGTAGTTTTCGATAATATAATAAAGTTTCGATAAAGCGTATTTAATTATATGGTATAATGATACATCAATATATTTCTTCATTCATTAGATGACACATAAGATATTTCTATGTCCATATTAACATTTATTTAACTAATTGGTAATTTAATGTACAGTGGTTAGATACAACAAACAGAAGCTTAATTAAATAACATTACATCAATAGCAATAAACAATCTAAGTACATAAATATGTATGTATATAAATATTATATACATATGTACATAGTAAAGTTTACATTAATGTTGGCATTAGACTTATTGTTAAAAATATAAATATATTCCAGTTGTGCAAATTTAAAGAATTTTGATGATAAAAGAAAAGAAAAAATTTAAATCGAAAGTAAATTGGAATTTTAAAATATAAGTTATTTTTCTTAAAACTATTAACTTTAAACTATCTTTTCAACGACATACAAACAAAAAACGTTGACATAGAGATAGCTAAGTTTTCATACATCAATCCGGAATCATCATATAAGATTAGTTTACACCAAAAGAAAAATACTGATCAAGACCACCTGTATCGATTGCTTGCAATTGAGATTTAACACAGGATAGGTCTAACGCACATTAACTCTAACATACGCAATGACTGCCTATCAGAAACCATCAAATTTGTTAACCACACATATTTACGAAGAGTTAACCTTCTAATGTCCAAGGTCGCCAAAAAGCAGCCTTAAGCTCTTAACCCTTTCGCTATATATTGTATCCATATAGATACACTAATTTTGGGTGTACCTAACAAATTCCACATCAGCAAAAGGACGCAGAGAAAAGATATGGTTGCAGGTTACAGCTACAAACTATGGTCACTACTGCCATACATGGTTGTTGCAATCAAATTATTAATGTATTAATCACACTTTACATATGATATGGTCGCCATTAATCATTTTATTGTTAAAATCTCCCTTTTTTCGGTTATCATTTTATTTTCTCGTTTACAATCATATATTAGCTGGACAATCATATTCCTCTCTTCGAATTACAATCATATTATTATCTGAGTTGAGAGAGATCATATTCACAATCATTGGTTTAATTTATACAACCATGAGAATATCAGTATATTTTTTTAAGAGCGTCATCTATCAGTTAGTGCCAGTCTTGTTTAAGATTTTGTGCAAAGAAGTTGTAGGAAGCACTAAAATATATAATATAATATATATGTATTAAAAAATACTTAAAAAATAGAAAAGTAACTTATTGGTATTCATTTTAATAGCGATATTGTTTTTGGAAGAAAGAACTCGCTCTACCCAAGAAGTCTAGAGAGATATAGACCCAGCAGAAATTCGCAAGCGGTAAAAATGATTAGTGCTTCTTTTATGCTTCGTCTACTGCTTCTGAGGATTTATAGCTTGCAGTAGTGTGTTAAAAAAAGGCAATAGAGTTTTATTTACCACACTTTATCGCTCTAACAAATCACGAAAGAATGACAATGTTAACCAAATTTACTATCTAAAAGCTGTGATTTCATGCCATTATTTGGAGCTATGATAGAAGCGCATATCGGATATCGAAACAAGTGCTTCCACGCGAGCTATCCCGAACAAAAGTCATGCCTTATATCACCAATGGCCTTGCAACTCTCTCAATATTTTTTATTTGAAAAAATATTAGGCGGCTTGGAACAGGAAGGAACTCCGACTGGTTAATCAGGGATGGAAAAAGCTCACTTAATCGGGCTCTTATACCAAAAAATGTTAGATCGCTCTTACATATTTAAAAATGGAAGTAACTAAAAAATAGCTTCCTCTTTGGCTCGTTAAAAAACATAAAAATTAAATATTTAGATATTAGCAAATATTAGCACAAATTGCGAAAAAAAACATTTGCAAAAAGCGAAATTTTTGCAACAATATATTCGCTTGCAGAATGTCGATCGCTGATTACCTCTTTTAATTCATTTTCTGTACCATAAAGCCTTTTTCGAAT
Source organism: Leucophora obtusa (assembly GCA_949987735.1). NCBI lineage: Eukaryota > Metazoa > Arthropoda > Insecta > Diptera > Anthomyiidae > Leucophora > Leucophora obtusa. The sequence continues at coordinate 95,382,359 of OX465295.1, forward strand.
TCCGCCGTTATTTTGCAATTTTTAAGTGCGTTTTTTTTAAATATATAACCTAGGGATTAAATTTTTGTACCATAAACTTTTTTCAAATTCTGCTATTATTTTGCAATTCTTTACGTGCGTTTTTTTTTAAATTTATAATACACATTTGGTGGCTAGTTGCAAAAAAAAAAACAAAGTTTGGTGGCTAGTTGCAAAAAAAATCGCGAAAAATTAAATTTGCAAAAAGGAAAATTTTTGCATCAATATATTTGTTTGCACAATCTAAATCGCTGATTACGTTTCCTAATGAATTTTTTGTACCACAAAGTCTTTTTTCGCGTTCCGCTTTTATTTTGCAATTTTTTAAGTACATTTCTTTTTAATTTATAATCTAGGGACTATAATACACATTTCATACAACAAAATTTGGTGGCTAGTTGTAAAAAAAAAATCGCGAAAAATAAAATTTGTAAAAAGGAAAAATTTTTTCATCAATATATTTGTTTGCAGAATGTGCTGATTAAGTTTTTTAATTAATTTTTTGTACCATAAAGCATTTTTTCGCTTTCCGCGATTATTTTGCAATTTTTTAAGTGTTTTTTTTTTTTTTTTTATTTATAATCTAGGGCCTATATTACCAATTTTATACCCAAAAGTTTGGTGCTTAGTTTGCAAAAAAAAAAAAAAATAAATCGCGAAAAAAATATTTGCAAAAAGGAAAATTTTTGCGTCATTGTATTCATTTGCAGATTGTTAATCCCTGATTGAGTTTTTTAATAACTTTTTTACCACAAAGTGTTTTTTCGCGTTCCTCCATTATTTTTAAATTTTTTAAGTGCGGTTTTTTAAATTTATAATCTACGGAGTATAATGTCCATTTCATAAAACAAAGTTTGGTGGTTAGTTGCAAAAAAAAAAATTTTGGCATCGTTTGACGAGTGTAAATCTTTTAATTAATTTTTTGAACCCCAAAGTCTTTTTGCGCATTCCGATATTATTTTGCAATTTTTTACGTATGGTTTTATAAAATTCATAATCTAGGGCTATAATACTGTTGGAATAGTATAATTCCATAGTATAGTTCCATTCTTGATTTTTATAACTAAATTATTATTTTCCATCCCTGGTTACAATCGATGTTTTGAGTCATACAAAGAGCGCACATAATGACCCTGCAAACATTTAAAACATACCTTCCAAGAAGATATTAAAGCGATATCTTCTATTTGTCATTTGAATGAAAATAATCAAGTAGTATTTACTTAGAAATTATCTTCCTTTTATCACTTGGAAGATAATTCGGCGATATTTGTAAAAAAATAATTCCAAACTTTTATCCTTTGTCATAACTTTTTATGACAATAGCTGTGTTTGTGCGGCATTCCTATCAATGATATCTCGAACAATTTTGACAGTAGAAAGCCGGAATACGTTGAAAAACTGTCAAAATCGTTCTTGATAACACTGATAGAGAGTCACACAAATACAGCTAATATTGCAGCAATATCACCTTTGTATCATTTGGAAGATAAAGCAAATTTGTTTGAAATTAAAACTAAATTTGTAAAAACAATCAAAAGATATATAGGAAATAAATTCGTGAAAAGTTAAGATTAATTGCGCGGGAAAAATCGGCTAAGATGAAATCAAAATACTTTATAAGTTGGTCAATGGATTATGTATGCAGATATTGATTTTCAGGCTTAAATTTAATAATGGAAATATTAACAGTGGGTCTCATACTGCAGGTTTAAACTTAGGTTAATAGTTAACCCAAAAATTTGTTGTTGTTTTGTGTACATTTTTTTGACATTTTCTTTTGTTTTTAGTTAAGTTAAAGTTAAACCTACAGTATGAGACCCACCGTAAATCGTTTTTTTATTGTACTGGGAGTTTATTTAGCGATATCCCTTTTATCTTCCATATGAGTTATTGCTTTCATATTGCCTGGAAGTATTGTTTTAGTGTAACAGTTGTTTCCGACGGAGGAAACTTCCGGAATACGAAATTGATATTCCCGGCAATAAATGTTTTCTTCCTGGCGATATGTTCGGAGAATCTTCTTCGTATTGCCATGTTTTCTGGGTGATATTGGTTTGAGTATGTTCCTGTTCCAAGGCACATAATAGAACAAATCTCTTTATTATGTATACTCTTTGATATCACCAATAATGCAAGCGCTACACTATTTTCTTTGCCTGACGTACCTGCTTCCAAGCAAGCAGTATTTTTTGCTGGGAATTGTCAAGCAATCCTAATATAAAGTTATTGTTCATTATGCAATAAAGTGTTTAGTGCTATAAATTTAGTAAAAAAAGTTATTAATTGTTTTAATTTTTTGTACTCACGTAGCAAAAATATTGTTTCAGAACGCCTATAATAAGAAGTGTGATAGATTTTAGCTTTGTACGAAAACAAAATTTAAAAAAATTGCAAATTAAGTAATGTAAACAAAGAAGGACGCTTTCAACTCCGCGCTTTATCGCCATATAATTAAATTTTTTCCTGAAGATGAACAGCGAAGCTGTTCGAAATATTGAATGAAAATAAACCATTTTTTAAAAATAAAACGTAAACGAAAAATTTGTTTTTATTTTTAAACTTATCTCCTCAAGCCGAATAAAAAAACCCCATTACTCAAAGTGCAAAATTTAAAAAAAATGTAAGTGTACGACGAAATGGTCATACTATTTTCGTGCTGATCATATTATATTCCTGATGATTATAATATGATTTCAAATGATTATACAATTTTCTTCATTACAATAATATGATCATGAGGAAAATATGATCATTAGGAAAATAATATGATCACTTAGAAAATGTTATGATAATTTCGGATGCATTGTAAAATTGTATTTTTAACAAAATTTTTCTAAACGCTGTTATCAGATGTTTTCATAATTTATTTTTAGCTACCCATAAGTGATAACTAAAATTAATTTAAATTATTTAAGTTTGTAAATTAGTCATGAAATAAATAATTGTACTATTGAATAAAACAAATCGTGCACAGCTTTTTCACTCAACTTCATGAGAATGTTGGGTAAAAACTATAGCGATTATAGTACAGGACTATAATAATCATAATAATATGGAATCATAATGTAGTAATTAAGGGATCATATTATGATAGAAAAAGGTATTTCATAATATGATTGTCGCAATCATAAAACCAAAAATATAAGATGCTCTTCGAATATGGTCATCCCAACCATGTTTTTTCTTTATGTGAGGATTTGGATTTTTTTTTTGACAATTTTTGTTTTTTAATTTAATAAAAACATATCATATTTATTAGAAAAAACCTTAGTAAAAGTATTTAATTTTCTCCTTAATATATTCCTATTTTTAAAACTACCGGCATCGAAGTACTGGCTTTTAAACAACCTATTGATAAAGTAGTGAAGGAAACCGATGCAGATAACTTTTCAACAGAATTTCTGAACTTCGACATAAACTGGAATTAAGTAAAGTTTAAGGCACGTTAACAACAACGCTAGTTGAGTGTCTCTACTTGCAAAATAAGTTATTTTTCTCCAGGATTGACAGGATACTGTCAGGATACGATTTAGCAATATTTTCAACTTAAAAACCAGCAAACATTTTTTTTCTAATTAAGCACAGCTAATAATATCTTAGTTAGTACTAAGCTAAATTAATTTTGTCAAAATTTATTGACATTCAATGTCAGTTTCGCGAAATATTACATTCAGGGGTATGGCATCACCAAAAAAAATAAGTTATAACGACGTCGTTATTAAGAGGTGGCATTTTGTTCAAAAAATGTACGTTTTTCTTTTTTATTTAAAGCACCGCAATTTTTTTTTCGATTGCACGTGAAAAAACTGTTATACTCCATATAAAAAAAATAGTTTTTCACGACAATGAATTTCACGTGAAAATTGTGTAGAGTTTGTTTTTACACAAATTTACCCATAAACGCTTTCTAAAATTATAGGAGGTTTACTGAACAAATTTTGTATGAAAATGACGTTTTGTAAACCTGCTATAACTTTACAAAGCATTCATGATTTGAGGGGTTAATGTATAAGACTATTATTTTTATTGGGAAAAAGTGACATTTCGAGTTTATTGTGATTGTTGTCTTTCTAATAAAATAAAAAAAATTGTTAATTTTTAAAATTTAAATTATATTTTAAGGCCTTTAAAGTTTGAGTGAAAATTTTCCAGGTGAAAAACAACTTACGGTGCCTTAATAATAACAAACAAAAAAGCAAAGAAATAAGCGGATTTCCCAAATTTTATTATTTGAATATATTCCGCGCTTGTTTTTTTTTTTCTTATTTTGCACAGTTTTCAGCTATTTTTGACTTTTTAAATTAGGCTCAGCTGATACTAATGTGATGCTAAATAGTTGCTCAGGTAATATTAAATTTCAGCGCCCACTACCGGTGAGTAGTGTAAGATAGATAAATCAACAATTTCTGTTATATAATTTTATTTCACTGATACTTAGGCCGGATTACTGAATATCCAGTTAAAATTTAGCCGACAGTTAACTTAAACTTTATTTGAGAAATAACAACAAATGCCTCAGTTAAAGTCCCAGTTAGTAGCTAACTGGGAATTTAACTGAGGCCTTATTGTTATTTAAATCTTAAACCAAAATTATTTGTTTATTTTGTTTCTTAATTCGTCTTCAAATTTTATTGTGCTATATCGCCTAAATAAAGTGATAAATCAAAGTTTTAGTATTTTTATCATTGTTAGTTTTCAATGCCAAACATATAGTATAAATATTATCGCTATCAGAAAAAAGAGCATTAGAGGGTTAAGTAAACTCGTACATATATAGCAAAGGTTTAAAAAGCTTAATTCTTTCATTCACTTTTTAAAAAATAATGAAATTTGGGTTAAATTTCATTCCTTAATAGCATTCTTATGGAATTAATTCGATAGCTTAATTCCCTATAGCTTTAAATTATATGAATTCATTCTATTTTGATTGAATTCTAACTGAATGAAACCCAATTTACTTGAATTCATTTAATAAAAAGGTGAATGAAAAATGACTTGTTTTCATTCACTTAATCAAATGAAAAATTTAAATTTGCATGTAATTGCTGAAATATTAGCATAATACAATGAAAAACATTTAAAATTCATCTAACAGAATTAAATAGTATCGTATGCTTTGTTACAGCTTGTATGCTTTGGTTTTGATTATATGTTAGTTTCAAACTACACTGCACTAAGTGAATGGTAATAAAATTTCTTCATTCAATTAGTAAAATGGTGAATGAACATGCGATTTGAATGATTCAAGTTAGGAATTCATTCAATTCGTATTAAAGCTTTGGGAATGAAGCTTATGAATGAATTATTTACGAATGGTTTAAGGGAATGGTACATGAATATTTTCAAAATCTGAATTTAATTTTTCGTGAATTAAGCTTAAATTGAATTAAGTTTTTCGAAGCTCTGATATATAGCTACAATGGTTGTTTCAAAATATTGGGGTCTCTGGGAAGAGTATTTAACTAATGAGTTTTTCTAATATTGTGGTCTATTTAAAAAAATAGTTTTATATTGCAATCTCTAGCCCTTAAATGCTTGGTGTAGCCATTTGGAAACATTCCAGTTTTTTAATAAAAAAAACCCACTTGATGCACAAAACTGCATTTTTGGGCATTGGGACCCCTTCTGTACAAAGTGTGTTATAGTTTAGCTCAGATTTTTTATACAGTTATAGGAAAAATCTTGGTTTTGCTTCGTATGTTTGTGAAAAATCTAAAACACGCGTTTTTTCACAAAAAATGTTGTATTAAAAAATGTTTATTTAAATATTTAAAGTGGTATTCTCGCAATAAAATTAATTTTGGCAACAGTAAATGTATAATTCATAGTTTATATATGTGACAGCGCATAGAGAAAGGGACCTAAGGGTAAAAAAATCAATTTTTTTTTTTTTTGATGTGGACAACATCTGAGCATCGAATGAGACCGATCCCATGCCCCAAAAGTGTTCCCTCCCAGAGATATGCGCGTTTTATGAAAGTGAAGTCGACGATTCTAAGGTTATGTGAAAAAATGTTCGTACTAACAGAGTCATATTCACGATTTAAAAGAATTATAAATGAGTATTTATTATAATTCACAATTAATAATTTCAGAAAATAAAGATGGATTCGAAAAACCGCGAGCAAATATCAAACTCATGGAAACAGCGCGCTAGGTAGAAAACAGTAAAAACGAACTACACAAAAGAAGAGGTAGGGACGACCTACGCGCGTTTTCAAGGTTGACCAACACGTTCCTGACGTCATGAGATGTGTCGCTTTCAAATGAGACCAATACCAACACGCTCAGTGATGGTACACCAAAGATACACGTATTTAAATCATTAAAATGGCTCTCCTGAACAAAACCGGTTTTTACCCTTTGGTCCCTTTCTATTTTGCGCGTCACATATATATTTTTTTTTCATACACGTTAAAATATACATAATTTAGCTATTTGGCAAAAAACCATATTTTTCAATAAAATTCAACTTCTTTTAAATAATTTTTTTTTATTTTTGTTGAAATCATATATAAAAAAATGGTTAAAATTGACGATATCATGCATCTAAGGGTTAATACAAAATCTATTAATTAATTATTGCGTGCTATAAACTAATTAAAAAAGAGACTAATTTAAATGATGTGAGACAAATTAATTTTAAATTAGGAATTTCCTCTCCATTTTATGATAATTTGTTTAATCCTTCAGTATGGCCCTCAGATATAAGAGTGCGCCCACTTAGAAATTTTCAAAAGGGTATAATAACCCAGCAGCAAATTTAGTTAAGCGCAATAATAAACTCTAAGTGTAAGTATCTAAATATGTTACAAATTTATAGAAAGGATAGGGATGCGGTAAAAACTGGACATGAGAGACGCGGAGGCTTTTTAATAGCTGTAAATCGTAATTCTAAATTGGTGTGGTTAAGCAATGAAAATTCTCTAATAGATCAAATTTGTGTAGGTATTACTGGTAGTTCAAACTCAATTTTTATTTGTGTTTCAGACATTCCTCCAAATATTTAGTTCAGCAAATTTATATAATATGCATATTGAAAATGTATTTAATCTAATGAATTCAAATTGTATTGATTATGAAATATGTGTTTTGGGAGATTTTAATGACAGTAAAATAAGTTGGTCTCAAATTCCTGGTAATGAAACAGCTTATCAACCGGCTAATGTTAATGAATTACATGAAATAAATCTAATTGACTCCTTTTTAAATCTTAATTTAAGACAAATCAATCAAATCTGTAATATGCTGAATAGAACTTTGGACTTAGTATTTGTCTCCAATGAATTAAGTGGTTCTGTTACATATTGTGTTCAATCGCTGTGCAACTCTCACGTGCATCATAATCCCTTAAGTATTGTAGTTGAATTGTATGCTTATGAAAATATAAATTGTAATGATAGTGTATCATTTAATTGTAAAGCTTGTAATAATGGTGTTATTACTGATGTTTTAAACTCCAGACATTGGATTGATCTTTTTAGTGGAAAAAATTTTTCAGATTGATATGAAATTTTCCTTTTGAATATCTATGAGATATACAAAAACACTGAGAGAATTATCCTTCATGATATTAATGATATAATTTCATAGAATTTTTTTCGTAGAACCAATGAAGAATTTCATGATGTATATAATATTTAATTAATATTATGATGTTTTTCATAACTTTTCTTTCATAAAATTACATAATTTCATTAAAAAAATTCATTGAATTTCATAAATTAGATCTCCATAAATTTAATGAAAATGTTCTTTATATATA